>JAPMIB010000084.1:0-610000 GCA_034770305.1 Trichogramma dendrolimi | reverse complement strand
CCTAGTAAATTCTTTAAAAACATTTACTCCTTACATGCCTCAGTTAATGCCATGTACTCGGCTTCTGCAGAAAACAAAGCTACCGTTTTTTGTTTTTGGGATTTCCAAGTTATAGCTGATTCACCAAGCTTAAATACATAGCCCGTGAAAGACATTCGGTCGAGAATATTGGAGCCCCAGTCCGCGTCTACCAAACCATTTATTTCAAATTTATCTTTTTTAAATATAAGACCATAATAAATCGTGGTTTTCAGATATTTAACTATTCGTTTTGCGGCGCTCCAATGTTCTCTACCAAAACTTGTATTGAATTGAGACAGAAAAACAACGCTGTGCATTATATCAGAACGAGTAGCTACTGGCAAGTACATTAAGCTACCGATTAATTCTTGGTAAGGCAATTTTGGAGCTGCTTCCTTTTTCTGTAAACTATATAATAAACTTCTATCAGCTGGAGTCGCTGTTCTTTTTGTATCCGCTAAGTTGAAATTGTCAATTATTTTATTTATATGTTTGAAAATAATTTTAAAATTTCTTGATTTGATCATGTTGTAAGATGGACCCTTTTATATTAAACATGTTTAATAAATTACTTATTTATTACATTTTTGTTGTTTTTTTTTAAAATTATTTACATACTTAGACTTACTTTAAGGACGGGACGCGGCAGACGTTAGTTTCGGAACTCTGACGTCGGGCGCCACCAGTATTTTTCGCCATAGAGTGCGAGCGTAGAGTTTGCCCCGGACCAACGCTGGTGCACCATCAACTAACTAGTAAGCACTACTCGTGTAACGAGATGTCAAGCTACGATATCTCGTGGATAATGATCCCAGCAATAATTATACAGCGGCAGCTTCTTATCACATCTGTCTGGTTAAACGATTCAAACGTGAATCTTTCCTCATTTACCTGACGTGACTAGATTGGGTGGCGCTCATTCGAATTTGAATGCACTTACTTGCTGACAAGTAATAGCACTTAGTTGCTAAATTAAGCGCATTTAATGCATTGATTAGTAAATGTATGAAAAAAAGGTCTTGCATTAGGCATCATCATGCAAGTAGGTTGCAACTCAAGTACAGAATAATAGTCAATTTTCCTTAAGAATGTGTTTTCTCCGTAAATCAGGCTTGGGTCTGAAAGGATTGACATTTCTTATGTGAAAAAATAAGTTACCGAATTAATTTGACAATTAAAACATGTCTGTAGGCAAGCAAGCAACGAAGACACCATGGTATTATCATGCGGTCACTGGCCAGGGCAGTTGCTACACTATTAAAATTTATTTAAAGATTTTATGCAGTAACGAATCGTAATCAAAGACATAACTCGATTTTTTTTGTCTAAAAATAATAAAGGATATGTAGTAATTAATATATTTATTATGCACAATAAGGCACGCAATGAAAGTTAAATTAACATACATAATTTTTATTTTCCAGTTTCTGACGAAATCATCAATTGCTACGAAAGGTAAGTTTATAGGTATCATGTTTAGTGCAAATTATACTGATGGTGGTGACTTACTTTATGATTTTAGTGACCCCTCTACAATCTTTGTAATTTTGTCATTATTTAAAATTTAAAAAGGAAAAAAGAACACAAGAATATAAATTTTATAATTATGTAACTTATCTGTTTTTTCCACATCAAGGAGGCTCTTCCAATTCAAGTTTTTTACGGTGAGCTCTTGTATAGAGCTATGCATAATATGCACGCACTGCGCAACCTGTCATCTACTCATTTATAAAAAAAAAACGTTGCTTTTTTTCACTTGGACGTGAGAAATCTTGATTTTTTGAGGCATTAGCCCTATTCGCGATGCACAGTCTTCAATACGAGGATTTTTTTCTATATACTGTCACGTGGGACGACAAGGCCCCACCAGTGACGTGGCGCGCGACAATGAGAGTGATGAGCATAGCTCATCAGCGACGGCAGTATCAGTACATCAAGCGACAAGGAGACGTGCGAACGGCCCCTCCCCTCTGATATATATTTTGAGCCTAATTAGTTATTTCGCCTTTTATTTAACCCCTTCCCACGTAACACCCTGGCGCTCCCCCTAATTTTTGATGCTAGGTATGCTCGACGGTGACTGTTGTTTATTCGTGATCGGTGCAAAGTTTTGTTTTTGTCTTTTTTTAACAAAAAGAAACGAGTTCGACACCGCACGCAGCAGTACCAATACACCGTCGGAAGAGTGAATCACAGGGTTATGAATATGGCATGGGATAAATCGCAAGCTGCCTATACCATTGCGACAGGTAAGTAGAAATAAAATTATTTTTAAAATTATTGCAATCAAGTTGCGAGTGGTACGGCTCAACATTTTCATGTTTTTGAAATTTTTAAGATCATTTTATTATTTAATAGGCAAAACTTGCTTATCGAAATGCAGTCGGTTGATAAGTCACAGAGTGACGGGCACCCAGATTCAGAGACTCAATATGAACCCCGAGTCAATGCACAACAGAGTGCTAGTGTCGACAAGCTAGCAACGATGTTCGGCAACACAAACTTCAATACGAGCTTAATGGTCGCGTTATCGACGACTCGAGCCGATGAAGTGTTGGTGGACGTGCACAATTCTGCTTACGGGCCCACCGACAATCAACCGACAGATAATCGTAGCAATGCGGCGCGTAGTGTGAGGTTCCAGAGTCCCCTCATAAATAATAGAGCGATAGAAAGTCGTACGAAAGTAGTAAATGATGCATCACACCCGGTCACGGCGACCGGAGCACGCGTTATGAAGGAGACGCCCTTGAATGACCGTGGATTGTTATGTGGGGCGACTTCATCGAGCCCGAAACCGGGTTCAAATAATAATCCTTTTTTTCAAATCAATAGTAGTGCTGATGCATCAAAAGTAGACGACGAATTAATGGGATTGCTAGCGCGCATCAATGATTATGTAAAATCGCGAAATCAAGGCCATAATGGGTATAATGGCCAACCGCAAGATCGAAGATATGCGTATGCAGGCCCGGCCGCTAGGGACTGTAATCGTACACAACAAATTGTAAAGTTTCCGAGTAGCGTGCAATAGCGTGAGTATGCGCATGATCCACGGCAAGACGGACATTATCAGTACAATCGAGGGTACGAGGCGCCTACGCAACCCAGCTCTGATTTAAGCCTCGTACTACAAGACGCGTATACTGAGTATCGGACAGGGCGCGTACCCTACACTCCGTCTTCCTTCGGATTATTTAATAAGTCGTAAAACAAATTCTAAAATTCGACGGAAAACTCAATACGTTAAAATTATTTTGCACGGCAGTAGAGGAAGCAGTTGAATAATTGCCCTCTTTCGAGCAAAAAATTGTCCGAGCGCTGCAACTGAAGTAAGTCGGAGATGCCGCGTATATTGTCGGCAATTTAGCTGATTACCAGGGCGCGCAAGAATTACTACGTGACCTGCGAGATAGGTTCGCCAATAGAAATGTCGTAGATGACCTAGCAATGAAGCTAGGTGACGCAAAACAACAGGCGGGCGACGATGTGCGGAAATTCGGTGGCACTATTCGCTCATTATACGACAACGCGGTGACGGCATATAGACAGGCGCTCGATATAAATGCGTTCGAACGAGAGTCCGCGATTTATAGCTTACAAGATAGCGTCATTGACTGTTTTGTGCTCGGGTTATTTGAGCCATTACAGGTGCAGGTGCGTTGCAAAAATCCGAAAACCTTATCTGATGCAATCGAAGCAGCAGGAGAAATCGAGCGCAAGTAGCGGTACCGGTCAGTTATTGGATCGAATATTACATCGGTCGGGTTGATCGGCGGGCCTTTGCACACGAAACAATCCGGCAATACGAATGCCAACAGCGACAAACGGGTAGTCTGTCAGGTGTGTGAGAAGCCGGGCCACTCGGAACGAGATTGTAATAAGGTAAAGTATGCACTGCTCCAATGCAGCATCTGCAATAGACGTGGTCACGAGGCAAGCACATGCCATAGAGCCAATAACGACTCGCGTGATGCGCCGACAAATTCAAGTCAGCAAAATAATAATAATAATAACAATAACACTAGTGGCAATAATACCTCGAATAATAATAACAATCGAAACAATGCTAATTCTAATAACGCAAGCTTATCAAATGCGACGGAGCCACCGACTACGCAGAAGAATAATTGACTAGTAGCGTATCCGGCTCAATCCTCAAGTGCCGGGCACGATGATAAGAAGACAACGCATTGGGTGCCGACTTTAAATTGCATAGGTGCACGAAAAATATTACCAGCTGAACTGGACCATGCTCCGGGTAGAATCTTCAAAATACGCACGAGGCGATATAAGAAGACAAAGAACGATAAAGACAAAGAAAAATTCAACGACGATTCGTCCTTGGGCTCTCTGCATCCGGCCCGAAAATTCGAGGCAATAGAGGAAACCTCGAATGGCGCGAGCACAAGAAAAAATTGCTGAGATCGTGAACGCAGGCAAAAGACAACTCAAGCCAGCGGTACCCCCACGAGCACCCGCAATACAAGTCAAAAATTTAGACTTGCAACGAACAGAATGCCAGAGTGCTTGTGGTGATGATCTTATATCATTCCAGGAATATCCATGTGACTCGACACCTGCATCGGCAAGTGCGCAGTCATCGATAGAAAATAATAATTCGCAATTTAATGCAGTACCGGAGTTGATATTAGACTCCAACAAGCAAGAATACGTTGGGCGCTCTTTCCCAGAAATCATACAGGAAAAGGCATTCGAACCGGGCACATTGGTAAGCGATATTGAATTAGGAACGGCCCTCGTGCAAAATAAAAAGTTGACTAACCTCAAAGTCAAAGATGGAACGAGCATTGGAGCAGATTGACAAATTACAAAACAGAGATCAGTGGCCTTTGTGGAAGTTTAAAATAACTGTTACACTAAAATCACACGACGTGTGGAGTGTAGTGCAAGGCAGTCATGAAAAACCACAGGCATTGGGCGAAACGGCGACGAGCGAACAAATCGCGAGCTATGAAAAGGATAAGCACGCCTATGAAAAGGCCGATGGTTTAGCACAAAAAATAGTAGTAAAAACGTGCAGTGATAAAGTGTTAGTTCACATTTTAAATAGTAATACTGCAAAAGAAATGTGGGATAACCTAATAGTGCTCTATGACAGAAAATCAGAAGTGGCCGTCAACACACTGCAGCAATCCTGGTGCAACTACGTCAAGGATCCTGCAGATGATATCGACACACATTTCCAAGATAGAAAACATGGCCTTTAAACTCAATGTCATGAACATAAAGTGTAGTGACCAGGATGTTATGTGTAAGATACTCAACACACTGCCTGAAGCGTACAGCCATTTCCTTACATTATGGGAGTCAACTTCAAAAGTTGAAAGAACCAAAGATAACTTAATCACGAGATTGTCCATTGAAGAGGAACGTATGCAGAATAGAGAAGTGTTAGAATCTAAGGCATTGGCTGCTCACCTACAGTCAGACAAGACCAAAAAAGGTAAAAATTGGAAAAAGTTCAATAAAAATAAAAACATCAAGTGCTACTACTGCCATAAACCAGGACACAAAGAATACTATTGCAGAGAAAAGGAATCCAATAAAAATTCTTCAGAGTCAAAGAAGACTTTTGGCCAAGCTGTGTATGTGAAGCCTTTGCAACTGAGCTGCATAAACAGAAAAAAGAAGATCTTTGGTATAAAGATTCTGGCGCTTCAGAGCACATGACTTATAGAAAAGAATGGTTCTCTGCATACAAACCCTTGGACCAAGAATTTTGGGTGCGATTAGCTGGCAAAGTATCACTAAAGGCTGAAGGTAGAGTAAGCATAAATGTTCATACGTACGATGGAGAAAGTTGGATTTTGAATCACTTGGCAAATGTTTTATATGTGCCTGATCTCCAGTACAATTTGTTCTCTGCAAATGCAGCACTTGACAGAGGAATGGTTGAAATATCTAATAAATTTGAGACTAGATTTACCAAGCATGGAAAAACAATCATCATTGGAAAACGTAAACATGAAATCTCTAAACTTTTTATTATGCAAATAAAAGTGCAGATGCCTGACAGTGAAATACATCTTACCTCAAATGACAAACATGTTGCTTTAGTATCAGAATCTTTGGAAAACTGGCATCAAAAGTTTGTACATCAGAACTGCAACAGAGTAAAAGAAGTATTGAAATCTCTTAATTTGAAGTTTGAAAATTCAAAAGAATTTTTCTGTGGTGCCTGTGCTCTTGGAAAAGCTCATCGTTTACCGTTTCCCAAAAGTGTATCTAAAACTAGTTATATTGGTGAACTAGTGCACGCTTATGCGTGTGGGCCTATGCAGACAAAATCAATGAATGGATCAAGATTTTTTTCTTTTGTTAAAAGATGACTATTCGCATTTTAGATCTGTGTACTTTCTCAGTTTAAAGAGTGATGCAAAAATATGCATAAAAGACTTTGTACTGAAGAGTGAAAAGCATTGTCCTAAAGGTATAAAAACCATGCGTACTGACAATGGCTTAGAATTTGTGTGCAAATAAGTCCAAGAGCTTTTACCTGAATATGGCATTACACACGAACGCACAGTAGTGCATACACCTGAACAAAAGCAGCAGCATGGCCCGCTCGATTACGCTGAACGAGCGAATGACAACATATCATATGATTACAACAGCGATAATACATCGACGCGTGTCGAGTCTTCTTTTATGCATCTCCCAGAAAACCGGTCGCCTTCACGAGAGATAGCAAACGCACGAGATCATAATACCTCGGCGCCCGATACCGGCAGCAGCGTACTGCAAAATACTGACGTTACACATGCAGCGGAGGAAGCCGAAAATATACAACAATGTCACGACAACTCGGCACTTTGCAAATACTATGTCGCGAAGTCGAGACCTCCTCATAAACCTCCTTGGCATGCGACGGCTTAAACGGGTATTAGTTCTTTTTTTTATATTTTTTTTTAATTAGCAACTTCAGTCGTGGAACGACCTGAAGCTGCATAGGCAAACAGTTTGTTGTATCAATTGTTTGGCTAATGATAGAAGAAGAAGACAATTGAAGCTTCGGGTGACTTATGAATTTGATTAAATTTTGTAAAATGAATGAAATTTTTTTTTTGCTTTATGTTATAGCTGTAGCTGGGATTGAGTGCATCATGATGTACGATATGGCTGGCGCGGCTGAGCACGGGCGTTGCAATAATAATATATATATTAATTGCCTGTGTATAAAGTTACCGCGTGAGCAGGTAGTGCATCCGTGCATCGGATCTGCCGCACCAGCGTCAGCGGTTAGCTTTTATATGAAATAAAAGTAAATGTATTTTTTTTTTTAATTTGAGTTTTGAATTTTTATTTTATATAATAGTTGAAATTTTAAACAGTGTGTCGACCGAGATAGACCGATGCATTAGAGTCACTTGCTATAAGTTAATTAATTTGTATTGATTTAAAGTTTTGAGTTGCTTTTGAATAGTTTTTTTATATTGTTGCGCTTATGTGCAGTCGTAGTAGCTAGTCGTATCGATTATTTTAATATTGTCATAAGTGTACAGAATACAAGCGCATTGGTTGGACATATTTGCGCACCCAGCGCACTAAATTTTACATCCGTTACGACGTCGACGATCGGGGGTCATGACATGCCGGCAAAAACTTCAAAATCGCAGGAGTCTACATTCAACTTCTGCAGCACCTTGCCTATAGATCGACGATTTTTTTTTTGATTTATTAATTAATTTATAGATTAACGGCTCAAAAGAAGAAAGAAAAGGAAAGATCCTAAATCAATATAGCCTTCGAGAAAATAAACTAAGTTCACGAATATAAAATTCTGCCCAAAACTAGCCTATCCAACGAATTTCCTCGGCAATGCAACATTACATAACGAAGATTAAAAATAAATTCCTCTTTGTCAATTTCACACAATTGCACACGCATGTATCAACTCATATACACACTTACTCAAAGAACAAATGCCGAGGATGTCAGTAGAGAACCCTAACAATCGCAGCGAGCAAACTTACACGTATACACTTGCATAAGAAAATAATTAAAAACTATTTTATAGCAGAAGTTGTTGAACAAAATATATTAACAAGTAAAAATAACATTATATTTAGAGAAAGCGATTTGAAAAAAAAATCAATAATCATCGTAAATTTTATTTATGATTATTAAATTGAAAGAAGAAAAAAAATAAAAAAATAAAATTAGTATAATTTTGGATATAATTGTATTAGAAAATTTTAATTTTTTTGTGAAAAATATGGAAAAGTGATGGGAAAAATTTAAATAATTTGGAGAAATATTTGAGGATTTATATGGTTTTAATATAATTTTGGATATAATTGAATGAAATAGAATGTAAAGGTTATTTTTTTTTTTGGGAATTGTAAGCCTGTACGCTCGCAGGCCAACCTGAGCTGAAGCTTTATAATACAATAATGATGATTGAATAATATATGGTATAAATTTATTTCAGAAAAAATTTTTTTTTTGAAGTAATATTAATTGTAAGCCTGCACCGCTCGCAGGCCAATCTAAGCTTAAATTTTGAGGAAAAGTTATAATAGAAGAAAAAAATGAAAGATCGAAAAAAAATCAATGAAAAAAAAGGCCTACTGGCATTGATCCAATTTTGTAATTGTTTTATATATAAATATTTTATATTGTGTGAAAATTTTGATGAATAAATAAACATCAAAAGAGGGGCCCATAAAAATATATATCGCACCGGGGTCAGCGCGTAGCAACTTCGGTCGTGTCACGTAGGACGACAAGGCCCCACCAGTGACGTGGCGCGCGACAATGAGAGTGATGAGCATAGCTCATTAGCGACGGCAGTATCAGTACATCAAGCGACAACGAGACACCTCGCGCGAACGGCCCCTCCCCTCTGATATATTTTTAGCCTAATTAGTTATTTCGCCTTTTATTTAACCCCATCTCACGTAACAATACCTTACACCCTCTGATACCCGAAAAAATTTATTTTTGTTTATAAATACCTTATGATTGCTCGATTTCGGGGGCCATCCCATAAGGCTACTATTAAAATTGTCATATTTTGAGATAAAATAACTCAAGATATAGTAACATGAGCCACACAAATATATTATGTACCATTAGATTCAGCGTGATTTAATTTTTCAAATAGGGCAGATCTTACTTCTGAACAAATGTTGAAAGAACCTCCTTAATATGTCACATTTTTCATTCACTACAAAATTCGTACTTGCGCGCTACTGAACATCCTGTCAAACGCTGCTGAATGACCTATCAGCGTCTACAAACTAATCACTTTATAAAATTCACCATTCACCATAGAACATACACTGGCCGTCAATTACTTTTGCCATACCTGAGCGAAAAATGAGTAAACTTCAAAGTTTTGTAGCTCAGTCAAAAAAAGTCGGATTGACTTTTTGGACCCGCCATTCGAAAGGTATTTACTAGCACTTTAAGGCTATTTAAATTGTTATTAGGTTTATTTATTTATTTATCAATTTTTATTAATAATTAACGGATCAAAAATATTGCTTTTTTTTGTCTTTGCTATTACTCTTGCCATTTTAGTTAAAAGGGTCGTAGAAACATTTTAAACCGATGGATTTGTGGGTTTTGACGAGACCTTTAAATCCTTTTTTTAAAGATTGTCCTACGAGCTTTTTTCACAAAGTTACAACCCTTTTAGTGCAAAAACGACCTTTTTTTTCGTTCACATGTACAGCGCGTTGAAGGGGTCGTAGAAAAAAATTTTATGTACAAAAAAGGTTGGTTTTATGTGTACAATAAGAAGCAATAGTTACGATCAGATTCTGAGAAAATTTTTTTTTTCGATTTTTTTATGCATGTTCACCCACCAACGCTCGAAGTGACGAAATTTTTTGTTCGCGTTCGATGCGATTTTTTTCCATGTTCAAGGCCTTGAAAAGACTTCACATATATGTAATTTTATGTACAATTTAATGCTCTTTCAGATTCCGGGCTCAAATTTCAGTGTTCATGCTTAGTTAAAAAGTTTTGGTTGTTTAAACAAAAAAAGTTACAAAAAATTTGTGCGTAAAAAAAGCTTTTTTTTGTTTAAACAACCATAACTTTTTAACTAAGCATGAACACTGAAATTTGAGCCCGGAATCTGAAAGAGCATTAAATTGTACATAAAATTACATATATGTGAAGTCTTTTCAAGGCCTTGAACATGGAAAAAAATCGCATCGAACGCGAACAAAAAATTTCGTCACTTCGAGCGTTGGTGGGTGAACATGCATAAAAAAATCGAAAAAAAAAAATTTTCTCAGAATCTGATCGTAACTATTGCTTCTTATTGTACACATAAAAACCAACCTTTTTTGTACATAAAATTTTTTTCTACGACCCCTTCAACGCGCTGTACATGTGAACGAAAAAAAAGGTCGTTTTTGCACTAAAAGGGTTGTAACTTTGTGAAAAAAGCTCGTAGGACAATCTTTAAAAAAAGGATTTAAAGGTCTCGTCAAAACCCACAAATCCATCGGTTTAAAATGTTTCTACGACCCTTTTAACTAAAATGGCAAGAGTAATAGCAAAGACAAAAAAAAGCAATATTTTTGATCCGTTAATTATTAATAAAAATTGATAAATAAATAAATAAACCTAATAACAATTTAAATAGCCTTAAAGTGCTAGTAAATACCTTTCGAATGGCGGGTCCAAAAAGTCAATCCGACTTTTTTTGACTGAGCTACAAAACTTTGAAGTTTACTCATTTTTCGCTCAGGTATGGCAAAAGTAATTGACGGCCAGTGTATATGATGGATTTAAAGAAAATCGTTTTTACGTTTTAACGAACAGGTTTAAGAGATAACACAACTCTTAAATTTTTTAAAAATTCTGAAATTTTGGCAATTTTTGCGCAGGCAATGCCAAGTCATTTAATTTGGTACTTTAAGATGACTCATAATAGACAATTTAACGTGTTCAAAATAATAATTTTTTATTAATTTTCATCACAAAGTACACATAAAAGTGATTTTAAGACTAATACGAATTTTTCTTGGCTCATGTGAAACCTGAAACAAATAATTAAATATTCTTATAAGTAGAAGACTTCTTTTATTCCCCAACTATGTGCGACGGGCAGCAGGACCAACAGGCGCCTGGTTCGACAATCGAAGTTAGAGAGACAAGCCAGCTGGAGAGCAGCTCGCATCCGTCGATGCCGACGAAGCCGATGACCCGCTCTGCGGTGATTGCGGCCGTCAAACACGGAAAATCAGCGGCGCCCCTCTACTAGCAAAAGATGCCCCGCTCCCGACCCCCGCAGAGCTTGCGACCGTAAGCTACGAAGAGAAAATGATTCGTATAGAAGGACTTGTGGAGGGCCTTATTACGTTCGTCTTTGGCAAAAATAACCTCCACAAGGAGATGATCAAATACTCATTAAGCCTGGAGCAGGCCATCTTGGCGCTCAAGAAGACGAAGCAGAAGAAAGTACCGCCTCGACCTCCCTCTGCCGAGAAGGCGGTCTGTACTTCTCCAATATTCCTGGTCAATGCAACTGGTAAGCGGCCTGCAACATCACCGCTGGCGACTCGCGCAACACCCAAGTGCCATGCCGTGACTGCTGCATCCAAGCAGCTTGAAGAGAACAACAACGATCTCGGAGACCAAGACGGATTTGTACTCGTCAACCATCGTCGTCAACGCACGCGTAATCAGACGGCAACAATAACATCTGGATCTGTTCGCGCCTGGCAACTGCCGAAGCCACGTCCAGCACAGCGTAGAGTTCACCATCGACCAGACCAATCGTCATCAAGGCAAAGGATGCGTTTTCGTATACCGACATCCTGCGAACTCTCAAGGCGAACCCGACGTTGCAGCAATCAGTCGGGAGCAGCGTCTAAAACATCAGACGCAGTGCTGCTGCGCCCTGTTGCTGAAACTTAAGAAAAACGTGGACAATGGCTCCACTCTTGGTGCGAAATTGGACCAAGTCCTCGGTGATGCGGCCCCTGCCAGCGCTGTACAGCATACTATCATGATCGAGATCAGGGATCTTGATGAGTGTGCCACCAAGGAGGAGATCGCCGACGCGCTCAGGTAATCGTTGGGCGCCCCGAGCCTCAACAATGAAGTAGTCAGGACTCTACGGAAAGCGTACGCTGAAACGCAGGCGGCTGTCGCCGCGCTCCCGGATCACCTAGCCGCCAATGCACTGAAACTCGGGCACACACGCATTGGCTGGGTCAACTGCCGCATCCGTGGTCGCGAGGATGCTCCGCGCTGCTACTGCTGCTAGAGCCCCGGTCACGTCTCAGCCCGCTGTAAGGGACCTGATCTCTTGGGGCACTGTTTCCGCTGCGGACAAGCAGGCCACAAAAAAAGGACTGCAAGAACAACCCAATGTGCGTTCTCTGCCGAGAACAAGGCGTTGCCCACGACCATGCGTCCACAGGCCGGTACTGCCCTCTTGCACAGAAGAACACTCAAGCCCGCCGATGATGAGGATTATACAGCTTAACCTCAATCACTGCAAGGCTGCTCAGGATCTAGCCAAGCCATCCGTGAGCAGTGCATCAACGTGGCCATAGTCTGTGATCAGTACAAGAACCTCGATCCACCCTATACGTTGCTCGCCGATGTCAACAGCCAAGCCGCCATCTGGGTGCAGAGAGGTAACCTGGGGCAGGAGCACCCAGCAGAGTGCGTCCCTTCTTCTCCTGGGCCCGTATCAGTGGAATCTACTTTTTCAGCGTCTAAGCACCACCAAGACTCGCTGATGTAGAATCCTCGCTCTTCTCACCAATACACCGACGAAGCCCGGGGCAGAGACCGCTCATCCATTCTGGCGACTTCAACTTCTGTCAACGCAGTGGGGATTCCGAGCGACGAGACAGCGCAACCACCACTCTCCTGGACGCTCGCGCCCCCCGAAGCTGTAACTGCTGAACACCGGAGATACACCAACATTCACCGGTGCACTGGGGCTACTCGGTCGTAGATCTCACTTTTGCCAGCGACACACTCGCTTCCCAAGTTTCATCATGGGCCGTAAGCGAGCTCTACACGCATAGCGATCATCAAGCCATCGTGTTTGAGATAGATATCGCTAGGCCGCTTAGACCCACGACGCGCCAAAGCTGCAAGTGGAACGCACGCAGTCTTGACACAGAGTGCCTCACGGCCATGATGGCCGGTGCCGCGGTTCTACCCGGGTCTACAAAAGAGATGGCAACGAGGCTCATGGCTGCCATTACAGTGCATGCGACGCGTCATACCAAGGCAGGTGGATGATGCCGTCGTCGCGCAGTATACTGGTGGACAGGCGAGATTGCTGACCTCCGGCGCTCAAGTCTGCGAGCGCGAAGGCTTGCCGAGAGAGTGCCTCGCCGGCCAAATGAAGACGCCTGCTCTCTTTCCTCGTGTGCCTGACGAGCCAGCTCTGCCACCAATACCTCAAGCAGGAGCAATTGTACTAGCCGTCACCATGGAAGAACTTCGAGGAGCATGCAGGAGGATCAAGGATCACACTGCATCTGGGCCAGATGGATTACCAAACGCCGCTATCAAGATCGCCATTGCCACTAACCCTGACATGTTCTTGCAGGAGTAAACGGCGTACCTGCGAACCGGTGTCTTTTCTGCGTGCTGGAAAAGATACAGGCTTGTCCTGCATCCAAAGCCAGGCAAGCCATCTGAAGAACCATCGTCATATAGGCCGCTGTGCATGCTGGACACAGCATGCAAGATCCTGGAGAGACTCATCTGTGATCGCCTGGAAGCTATTACTGAGAGCCCTGGGGGCCTTTCAGATCACCAGTACGGTTTTTGGAAGGGGCGATCGACGATCAACGCCATCGGGAACGTCATCGCCACCGCCTGAGAAGCGATTGTGGGCAAGAGATGTAATCGTTGCGCTAAGAAATACTGCGCTGTGGTGACCCTCAACGTGAAGAACGCGATTAATTCGGCTCTCGCGTATCCTTTAAACGATTTTAAACACTTTTCGTTGTATATTGTTTTATTATAAAGTCAATCATTTCTGAGTAAACATAAGTGAATTTATGTATCGCTACTCGGTATAAATCCGCTATTTTAGAATATAGGCGCTAGATAGTTATCACAGCAATGCGTTTCTTGAAGGTTCAAAGAAAAAGTGCACGATTGCTTGTGTTATAGGAACCTTCCCATGATAGGAATAGGTAGAAAATAGACTTTGGAAAAAATTTTAAGTAAAAAAATCACTTTTTTTTGTAATTGCAAAATGGATGATGAAAATGTTTATTTATTACAAGTATAACACCGAAATCTGAAAGAAAATACCCAAAAACCCCTGGATATGGATTCTCAATATATGATTTTAACTTAATCTATGATTTTTTTTACAATGGAAAATTCATGCACTAAATTTCATTTTTCCGCGTTAATGGGTTAAACTTATCGTAGTAAGCTTTCATTATCATGTACTAGGATACCCCCCAAAAAAATTCAGAGAAGATCTGTGACCCGGAGATGAGAGGCTTTTTTTATTAGAGTTTATCGCTGACCACCTGATTTGCCTTTCGGCCGAAGCGTTCCGAATGAATTTACCAAGCGAAGCTTATCAAAAAACTTTTAGTAAATCAATATTGTTGATCAAAATACTGTCATTATTATTTCAATTATGATATATCAATTAGTAAAACTCGGATAATTTATGATGACGTTAATTATTATTTTCATCGAAGGATTTAAATTTTGTTTGCAAATTTTAATTTCAGCGGTTGCCAATAAGCCATCTTCGAGGCAAATTAATCGACCCACAAATATAATGCCGAATTCTTCTAATGGAAATGAAGATAATCAAAACTGTCTATTTTCTGGTCGTCGCGAAATTGAAAATATACCACCAACTCCTACCACGTCAACCACGTCTGTACCAAATTCTTGTGCTTATAAACAAAAAGTTCAAACCCATCATCAACAATTTTTAGATAACGGTAGAAATCGTCGATCGAATGTTGTCAAAGAGGTTGAAAGATTGAAGAAAAACCGAGAAGAAAGACGGCTACGTCAAGCCGAATTAAAAGAAGAAAAAGAAGCCCTTATGAATCTTGATCCTGGAAATCCAAACTGGGAATTTTTAGCAATGATAAGGTTTATTATCGCATTCATAATGGTATTTTATCAGCAAACTATTTAATTATCTAATACAATCATTTTTGTTTTGTAGAGAATATCAAAACAGTATTGAATTTCATCCTTTGAATGAAGATGATCCTGTTGAAGATCATCAAATCACTGTATGCGTTCGAAAACGACCATTAAATAAAAAAGAAATTGCTCGAAAAGAAATAGATGTTGTAAGTATCCCGAGGAAAGATCAAATTGTGGTTCATGAACCTAAAGCAAAGGTTGACTTGACTAAATACTTGGAAAACCAAATGTTCAGATTCGATTATGCATTTGATGAATCCTGTTCAAATGAAACGGTTTACAAGTATACTGCAAAATCTTTAGTATCAACCATATTTGAAGGAGGCATGGCCACATGTTTTGCTTACGGCCAAACTGGTAGCGGGAAAACCCATACGATGGGCGGTGACTTTAATGGTAAAGTTCAGGATTGCAAAAAAGGAATATATGCTATGGTTGCAAAAGATGTATTTAAGTGCCTTAAAATGACAAAGTACCGTCCTCTGAATTTAATAATTTCAGCGAGTTTTTTTGAGATTTACTCAGGGAAAGTATTTGATTTACTTGCAGACAAAGAAAAACTGAGGGTCTTAGAAGACGGAAAACAACAAGTAAGCATTATAATTTTTCGATTTCTATTACATATATAACAATACAATCATGCTTTGATTAATTGAATAATATGATATTTAAGAAAAAATATTCAATAGCTGTCCTTGAATATACATAAAAGTGTAACTTTTTTCAAATTAATTAACTAAAAACATCAAATTATGAAAAAGAAATTAATTTATGAAAGAAAAGCATATAAAATAAAGTTTTAAAAATTGTTTGAAAAAATTTGAAAAATTAAAGTTCAAGCAAGTCAAAAGTTTAATTGAAAAACAAACAATCAAAATCGAGAAAACCTTAGAAAAATTTCTCAAAGAAAATTCAACCGAGGAAAGGACTCTGAATTTTCACATTTGATGCGTTCATATAGTTTAGTATATGGGTTATTCCAAATGAAGTTGAAACTAACCATGTACTCCTGAAGAACACAATAGAAAATGAAAATCCTGAAAATCTCAGCCCCCTAGGTCCAACCCTCATGTATCTACAGGGGCTTTCGATGTAGAATTCTAATTTGTACTCAAAAATGACATTCATAACCTCAAAATCACTTAAAATTGAAAATATAGTGTGAAATAGCATAAAAGTAAAAAAAAAAGTTGTTTATATACCTCAAATTGGCCAATATTGAAACATGTTCTCATACAAATACAAATACAACTTCTGATAAAGTTTGGTAACTGAATCACCATTACAGACAATTTGGTAGCTTGCAAAGAGCCAAAAAACCTGGTTTTTTCCTCATTTTCTACGTTTTTTGGCTCTTTGCAAGCTACCAAATTGTCTGTAATGGTGATTCAGTTACCAAACTTTATCAGAAGTTGTATTGTATTTGTATTTGTATGAGAACATGTTTCAATATTGGCCAATTTGAGGTATACGAACAAATTTTTTTGATGTGAAACATCTTTATCGGCGTTTGGCATAAGGGGTAAAACCGTGAAAAACGAGCGTCCGTCCGTGCGTCCAAGCGAGCGCAACTTTGGTAGTATAAGTGTTTATACAGCATCGGTTTGCACTGCGCGCTGCTATTAGCTGCCGCGCTAGCTATATCAAAGTCGATGACTGCTTTCTGCTGCTGTCGAGACTTGCCGCGCGTATCTCTTTCTCTTTCGCTGTCGCATGTGAACGTCACGTGGCAGTCAGTGTGTAGCTCACGGACTTGACTACGTTGAGTTGTCTTTCTCTCTCATGCTTATGCATATAATATAATTCATAGAATACTTATGTGCTGTCAAAGCGTATATGTCGCGAAACTTTACGCACTATCATGCATTTTTTCAAATCTGATATTGATCAATGCATGTTTTTATATGTGTCCATGAATGTGTGACTTCTTAAGGAAAGTTGACATTTTTATTATATTATAATAATAAGCAATGACGACCGCTCGATGCACTAGGACAATATTTCGATTCGGCGATGACTTCTCCGAAGAAGTCGATGTTTTTATGTCATATCAATACTCAATGCGGCATTCAATGAGCCTAATTTTACCACTGATATTCCAGCACCAGTATCAACAAAAAATGTTGCCGACTTGTCACTAAACATAGCATTGTTCAATTCGATTGCTGGTAATTGTTTATTTGCATTTATGCGATTCAGTGTCTCGGCCGTTCTCGATGCGCGTGAGTCATTGAAATGCACGTTTCCATTATCACGTGCCGGCTCGCGGTTATCATTATTACTATTATTCTTTTGCCGGCCATCGCTTCGCACATTCTCTCTATATGACTTATTATTTCTGTAACTTTGCGATTGTTGTGAATTTCTATACTTATAGTTATTCGAATTTCGGTAATCTGGGCTTGCATTACGCGCATAGCGATCTCGATCATCATCACGGTGCGTGTCATTATTTCTATTATAACTATTGCGCCGCAAATTTGAATTTACGGACGTATCTCGTGAGTCCCGCTCGTCTCGTCGCGAGTCCCGATCGTCTTGGCGTGAGTCCCGATCATTCGTGCTTGTCCTTCTGCAAGTGCTTGCTTCATGACCTTCAAGCCATACTTTAAGCATTTAAGCGTTGCACGCTTATACTTAAAGCAGTCGATGCTTCGTGACCCGTCTTTTTGCAAATTTGACATTTTATTTTCTTACCATCGGTAGTACACTCGCTCTCGCTATCTTTTGTTGTGCCGAGATGTAAAGGCATTCCGATAAATCCCACGGATGTTACATTTGATCCTACCGATGCGCAATATCGCAACTTGTTCTCAATATCCCCCGCTATATCAATTGCGTCTGCTAGACAATCGGGATTTTTCAATCGTACCTGCAGGTGCAATGGTTCGCATAGGTCTAGTAAAAAGCAATCCATGACGCTGTTCTGGAGAAGTAGATGGCGGCCTCTTGCTCAATTGCGTTTATATCGGGGGCCTGGCTATACGCAGCTATTGCGTCGTCGTATAGTGAGCGGACGTCGCTGCCGAATTGTCGCGCGTCCACGTTAATCGGCTGTTTCGCGTTACCTAGATCTAATGCAAGTCTATCAGCAACGTGCTTGTTAACAAATTTATCTCTGAGGTCTCGTAGTAATTCGGTCGCACGTCGATAGCTCGCTAATTTGCCTACCATCCTTTCAGCTTTTCCTACCAACTTAGACTCCAATGCTCGTAATATCCTTCGTTCGTATAAGGGCAGTTGCTCGACCGCTTCTTCGACTGCCGTGCAAAAGAGATTTAGTCTGTAGGGCGTACCATCGAATTTCGGTATTTGTTTAACAATATCATTAAATAAGCTGACTGCGCGGGTGGCTAGTTATCTCGCAACCGATTAGGCTCTGGGTCACGACTATCGTTTCGTCGTTATGTTAGCAAACGCCTCGATTCTAAGTCGTGGGCTCTATATGCGTTCGTGCTCGCGCGCGATATTGCGTCTACACGATCGTTCTGCGCATTGTCGTCGCAACTCATACGCGAGTTGCTACGGCTTGGCACAATCTCTGTTATAGTAGCTGTCGGACGACCTAATTGCGGTGTCGCCAGGGACTGATAATCAGTTATAAACGGGTTTGTAGCATGCCTCGGTAAGACTCTAGCGCTCAGCGAGGCTACTCTGTTCAAAGCTCCGCGACTACTCGTCACTAGATCATTTTGTGGCCTGTCGTATATCTCGTTCAATGAGCATGATCTTCGCGCATTATCTAGTCTTGCACTCGTTATATCATGCGAAGCTCTTTGAAAATTTTCTGATGCTCTCGCGTCTAAAGGTGGACTTTGGAATCGCACATTGCGCGATCTACTGCCGGGTCTCCCCTCGGGGTCATATCTGTCTATATCTCCCGATATAGCGTTATTTGATCGTCTTTGGACGCTATTAACGTAAGTATTTGACAACGCGGATGTTGGTCTTTGTGTCGTAAGCTCCGCGTCACGCAATAACTTTGCTAATTCGTCGACAGTAACGCACCCCATATAACAAGAAAATAAAAAAAAAATTATTTTTTCGAAAATTTAAGGTGTATACAAGTCCTGTCACGTCACAGGGGCGACATGAGCATTTTTATTGTAAATTGTAGTAAAGGTTTGAAATTATTAGTAAAAATAGTTAATATGCAACGGGAGTTGCACTGGCCTTGCATGATTTTGTGCCGAGCCCAAGTAGCCCATGACACTGGCAATAGTTTATGTGTGCTAATCATTTACATATTTACTTACTTTACCTCTTTTTATATGTTTTTTATTTATCACTTTCACAGATGTAAAACAGAATACTGTTCATTGCATTGTGGCAGTGACTTAATAATGATTTCATTCGCTACATATTATTATATATGTATATGTATAATTTTGAATTAGAGAAATAGAAGTCATTTTGAAAAAGAAATGAAAATTACGTATTATTAATTAGTATTGTTTATTTACTCACATCTTTAAACTCTGTTTCAATACAGAAATTTGAAGGGGTAGAGCGTGGGTGGACTGCCACGCACTTGTGGATCGGTTGCGAGTTGTATCGAGACTGACGCTAATTATTCATGTTCATTTTCAAGACTGCTTACACAAAGGCTCTACGTTAGTGGAGGAAGCTACTGGTGTTTTATAATTTGATCCGATTCAAAGGCGTAGGCGCGATTAGTCATTTACTTCCAACCATCATTCTACTCTTTCGTTTCTTAGCTTCAATTATTATTAATTAATTATATGAAATTATAATAGTAATAATTACTGTTATCTTCCATTTTATAAACAAATTGTACCATTCACTAACACTTTGTTGCATTGCGTCTGATTCGTAGGATCGTTAAGAAGAAAGGATAAACTATTGGATATATATATTACTTTATAATATTAATAATCTTTAAATTTACTCAATAATATAACAAAATATCGGCTTATTCATGGTGATATCACAATCCTTAAGGATTAAGAGCAAGTTATTCCGCAATTTTAAAAATAAAGATCACTCTACTATTGTATTCACACATCTTTCCGATTCCATTCTTCTGATCAGCTATTTTTCCACAAATTTTTTTTAAATAATTTTTAAGAACATACCTAAGTTTCGCAGAAACGATAATATTATGGATACGCTTTTGGCAGCCATGCTGTCTGCTTTCACAAAATTCCAAAAAGAGCAAGCTCACTTTGAAATAATGGTAACCGAATATTTACCTTCAGGTTGACCAGTTACAAGTAGACTGAAACAATTGATGATATAATACTTCTTTACGTTTTCTGAATTTCGTCGCAACGGAAAAAAAGAATTGGAAAAATGATCGTGGATCCTTTGCTATACACGTAGAAAATGTTATTGAGGATTAATTGTGTAAATTTTGAAAAATAGTTGGTTTTGATACTTACTGAGCTATAATTTTTTTTAATTCAATACAAAAATATTAAGGAATGCATTTCGTAGTAATTTTATAATTTTAATAAAAGTTCAAAACAATTCTAATTCGAAAATTTTATTAAAGGTACAAATTGTTGGATTAACTGAAAAAGTTGTTGAAAACTGTGATGAAGTTTTGAAGTTAATACAGCATGGTAACGCCGTAAGGACGAGTGGTCAAACAAGTGCAAACACAAACTCATCAAGGTCTCACGCTGTTTTTCAAATAATAGCCCGCACTCAAGGAATGCATAAAATCCATGGAAAATTTTCTCTCATTGATTTAGCTGGTAATGAACGCGGGGCTGATACGTCTTCTGCTAACAGACAAACTCGTAAGTATTTTTTACATTCTATAACAATTACATTATAACAAATTCTTTCTATCTATACAAAATATATACCGAACGTGCTCTCGAGGTTTCTACTTTGAGAAACTAGGATCAGTTTTGTCGGACAATATTTTTCTTAACAAAATGGCGATTGTTAATTGACTGATTAATAATAATTGACTTTCAAATTTCATTATTTTTTATGTCATGAATTATTGATTTTGGAGAAAAAGTTTATGTATGAAAAATGTCTTGAAATTGTTTAAGGAACACTCTTAAATTTTTTCAGAATTTTTTTTTTTAGACAGTTTTTCTATAGATCTGGTTTTCCAAAATAACTTCCAAATATCCTGAAGAAATTTGAGAATGTTCCTTGATCAATTCCAAAGCGTTTATGTCTATGAATGTTTTCCTAAACTCAATATATTTCGAGATGAAAAATATAAATAATTTTTGCGATGTTAACACAAAATATTGTTTATCTAGAAAAAAATTGTGTTTGGAAACAAAATTTTACGTCAAAAACACGTGTTGTTTGTGTAAATTTGAAATTTTTATAATAACTTTTAACCCATTAAGTCCGGGACGGACACTTTTTCCATACTTTTTTGAGGCGTTATATTTTTGTTGAAAATGGGGTCTGAAAAAATTGCGAGTAAGTATATTCTACGCAAAATTGAATGAACTTTTCGAATCCGGTGTCAGATTTTTGATATAACCGACCGGTCAAAAGGTATGGATGGTTTTATCCAAAAAACGTGGTTTTGAAAAAAAATATTTTTTTTCTTTTCAAATTTTCACATGGAAATCGTTTAAGACTTTGGGTCTCGGGTGAAAATTAAGCGCCCATGGACCCTAAACTAAGAGTTATCGGGGTTTAGATTGGAGAAAATAAAGTTTAAGTAAACAAAATGGTGGTTGGAACACCAAAATTTGATAAAAAACTTCTAGAATTTTTAACTCGAAAAATAATGGCTTATGGAAAAGTTCTTAGAATTGATCACAAAATACGCTAGAATTTTTTCAGATTTTTTTGAATTTTTTTTTGGTTTTTTAAAATTTTCAATTTTCAAAAATTCGAAAAAAATAGTGGACTAAATTTCATTACTGCCATGGATTCTAAAGCTGTATCTGTGCTTTCTACGGCAGCAGGAGTTACTCCTTTATCTGATATGGATAGATTTTAATTTGATGAAATGAAAGATATTGCAGTACCATTTCCACACACATTTAAAATGTACAACACGTTCATGGGTGGAGTTGATTTACATTATTCGCACTGTAGCAATTTGATGCCATGCATAAGAGCAAAACGATGGACGTGGCCCATCTTCATAAGACTCATTCAATCTTCAATGGCAAATGCAACTGTCCTTCGAAATTACGTGCATGAAACAAAAGGTTCCAAAGAACTCGCTATGAAAATTGCTGAGCATTATCTTTCGAAAACAACAGTTAGACAAACACACACTGAAGGGATTGCTGATTTGAAAAGAAATTGTGAGAACTACAACAAATGTTCTGTAAGAACACAAAAAATATGTAAGGACTGCAATGTTCCTGTATGTTCTGCATGTTTTAAAATTTTGCATCAATAAATGTAAAAAGGTGATGAGGTAGATAAAAAGAAAATTGAAAAAAAAATTTATAAAAAATTGAAAAAATGATAAAAAAACTTTCGAAATTTTTAACTCGAAAAATAAGGGCTTAAAGAAAAAATTTTACTGATGTAAAAGTTCTTAGAATTGATCAAAGAATACGCTAGAATTTTTTCAGATTTTTTTGAATTATATTTTGGTTTTTCAAAATTTTCAATTTTCAATTCTAGCGTATTTTGTGATCAATTCTAAGAACTTTTACATCAGTAAAATTTTTTCCATAAGCCCTTATTTTTCGAGTTAAAAATTCTAGAAGTTTTTTATCAAATTTTGGTGTTCCAACCACCATTTTGTTTACTTAAACTTTATTTTCTCTAATCTAAACCCCGATAACTTTTAGTTTAGGGTCCATGGGCGCTTAATTTTCACCCGAGACCCAAAGTCTTAAACGATTTCCATGTGAAAATTTGAAAAGAAAAAAAAAATTTTTTTTTCAAAACCACGTTCTTTGGATAAAACCATCCATAACTTTTGACCGGTTGGTTATATCGAAAATCTGACACCGGATTTGAAAAGTTCATTCAATTTTGCGTAGAATAAGCTTACTCGCAATTTTTTCAGACCCCATTTTCAACAAAAATATAACGCCTCAAAAACGTATCGAAAAAGTGTCCGTCCCGGACTTAATGGGTTATTAACGCAATGATGGAATGTCTAAAACGTGTCCTGCTGGCGTTAATGGGTTAACATTAAATTGGCAGCAGTTTTTATCAATAGTGATGTGTTCACTCATTACTGCTTCTTTACAATTATTGATTGCTGGTTATTTTGATAAAAACATTTTTTTCCATTGTGATAGCATTAAGTGGTTTTTACTGTACATCTTTCATCTGCAATTTCCGTTCCGTACTAATGTACATTATGGTACCATTGGCCTTGCAAGTGATTGATATCCTTATCATACATATCCTTTCTGAAAATTTTTTTTTATCCTGGTCTGTTTCACGACTGATATGGATCTTTCCGCTTTTTGAGTGCGTTTTTCGTGAACTTTAAGACCCAAATTATATCATTTTAGTCCGATTTTCAGGTCTATAGACTCGATCTCGGTCATAAATGCTTAAAACCCATCATTTTGTGGTCTTATCAAGAAATACTTTACTATTTATAATGTTCGTTGCAGTCAAATTGAAACATTCGTTACTAAAAATTTTATTTACTGCATGAGGCATCCAACCTGTAAGGATGCAGGTAAAGGTGGCCCTAGTTTTTTTTAGTCTGGATTCTTAAAAATAAGAATGATGATTTAAATTTTTCCAGATTATTTCGGAGATAAGTGAAGGAGTAATACCGGTTGAAAAAAAATAAAATAATCTATTTTCATCGTTTAGTTTCAAAGTTAGTTTATTATATATTTGGGCTAAGCCATAGTTAGCGTGATGGTCAAAAAAATATTTTTTTTCTCAAATTATGTACTTTTGAAGACTACATTGAAAAGTGAAAATCCTGAAAGTTTCAGCCCTCTAGGTCCAACCCTATTGGATTTTCAGGGCCTCAAAGTTGAATTTTCTTATTCTGCTCATATTCTGCTTGCAATTCTGATTTTCTGGGGTTAATATGAAAAAATTGTTGAATCATGGTTTTTAATGTAAAATTTGATGTAGAATTCAAATTTGTACTTACAAATCATATTTACTACTTTTAGACCTATAGAAATGATATTTTCAGGCATTAATCATATAGCTGTACAAAAATAAATGTGTTCGTCTCCTTCGATTAGGTTAATACTGTAATATGTTCATCGATACATCAAAATACAACTTCTGATAAATTTTGGTTATCGGCAGACAAACAGAATTCATTATTTAGCTCAATATGAGTCAAGAATCAAGGAAAATTAGAGAAAAACCATGTTTCTTGACTCATATTAAGCTCAATAATGAATTCTGTTTGTCTGTCGATAACTAAAATTTATCAGAAGTTGTATTTTGATGTATCGATGAACATATTACAGTATTAACCTAATCGAAGGAGACGAACACATTTATTTTTGTACAGCTATATGATTAATGCCTGAAAATATCATTTCTATAGGTCTAAAAGTAGTAAATATGATTTGTAAGTACAAATTTGAATTCTACATCAAATTTTACATTAAAAACCATGATTCAACAATTTTTTCATATTAACCCCAGAAAATCAGAATTGCAAGCAGAATATAAGCAGAATAAGAAAATTCAACTTTGAGGCCCTGAAAATCCAATAGGGATGGACCTAGAGGGCTGAAACTTTCAGGATTTTCACTTTTCAATGTACTCTTCAAAAGTACATGATTGAAGAAAAAAATTTTTTTTTGACCATCACGCTAACTATGGCTTAGCCCATTTACATATAATTTGTTGTTCGATGTTAAGAGTAGAAAAAAGTATCAAAAATTTTCATTGTAACACGCATCATCTTCTTAAAAAGTGATTTTTCTATGGCAGACACTCAATCTCAGAATTAACTCAGCCAATCTTTACCAAATTTCACACGCTTCTTTATTAATGGATGGTACATAGAAAAATATCAGAAAAAAATGAAAGTTTTCTTAAAAAAACAAAATGGTGGAAGTTTGAAACATTTTTTCCATAATAACCCTTTTTCCATTTCTTTATCATCTCATACTTATTACCATTTTTCTATCTTCTGTAATTTTCTGGTATATTGTCTTGCCGGATATGTTAATGAAAAGTATATGAAATTTTATACAGCCAAGTAGATCTAGAGATAAACTGTCCACCATGCACAAAGTACCATCTCGAGATAAACGCGTTCAAAGTTTTCAAATACCATTGAATGCCGTGTATAAGCTTGTACTCAAGCCTGATCTCGATTGACTTGAAGTCCGAATTTCTGTACTAAATTTAATGAGGTGGTTCTCCGAAATATGAACAATCCGATAATGCAATAATAACATAAAAAATATTTCAAAAAGTTCCACGAGTATAATCTCTTGAAGGAGTTTTAAGATAATTCAATGTGGTTTCCTCAAAAAAATGACTATCAATAAAATTTCTTGAAATTTTAATCACATATTATTGACAATACTTGTCATATGTGGGCGAAATTTCAGGACATCAGCGGCACCGTTTATCAGATATAATCAATCAAAGTTCAATTCTTTAACACGGCGTTCCAATGCTAGCGTGTCGAAAATACGGTTTTTTGCGTGATAATAAAAAAATGCATCGATATAATATTTTCATAAACTAGGAGATGATTGTTCAGTATGCACTAAAACCTACCTCAAAAACTGATAACAATTTTAACAGTTAGTTGAAAAAGTGAATCTTTATTGAAGAACAATTAGATAAGTTACAAAGTAGGTATAATTGATAGGCGAGGTGTTCTCTCTCGAGGCTCGGCGGTATCTGCGCATGCGCACGAAGCGCACGCACTCGTGGCACACGCACACACATTCAGGTGAGAGACACCGGACGGCAAAACGGAGCGCAGAGAAAACTATAGCAGAACTTACAAACTATGTCTCTGTGTTCTAACAAAAACTGGTAACACCTGTCGGTAAAGTTTTTGAGACAAGTTAATTCAAAGTTGTTAAGAGCTTATATACACCTTAAATTTGAAATTTTTTTATTGAATTTTTGAATAGGATTTTTCCTCCTCTTTCCATTGCTTTTTTCGAAATTCCAAAATTTTGATTTTCCACTGAGATACAGCTGTTTCCGTGAGCCTTTTTCCTACTTTACGTGTTAAATTTTTTTCTTTTGTGTTTTCTGGAAAGTCGTGTTTTTGGTCACGTGTCGTAAATTCAGAGGGTACCGATTGAGCTTTCTGCACCAGGGTCGCGTACACTTCTTCAGAACATGAATGGTTACGGCCACTACCACGGGTGAGATGATCGAACTCACAGGTCACTCTCAAACAGTAATTTTATGGCTTAAATTTCAGCAAAAACGAAAAATGAAAAAAAATGTGGGCTTAACTGTTCATGCAGAGCAATGTGCGAGTTCGATCGTCTCACCCGTGGTAGTGGCCGTAACCATTCATGTTCTGAAGAAGTGTACGCGACCCTGATGCAGAAAGCTCAATCGGTACCCTCTGAATATTACGACACGTGACCAAAAACACGACTTTCCAGAAAACGCAAAAGAAGAAAAAATTTAACACGTAAAGTATAGGAAAAAGGCTCACGGAAACAGCTGTATCTCAGTGCGAAATCAAAATTTTGGAATTTCAAAAAAAAGTAATGGAAAGAAGAGGATAAATCCTATTCAAAAATTCAATAAAAAAAATTTCAAATTTAAGGTGTATATAAGCCCTTAATTTGGCTGTATTTTGAGGTGGCAGAGCACGGATACATGCATGCATACGTGTACATCAGTGTGGTCCACTTTTTCAAAAATTTTTTGTTACTCGAGGGATCCATCGGAATCTGAAAGTTTAAGGGTTAATATGGAGTTTCCTTTAAACGAGAACTCAAACAAATGATTTTAGATGGTGTCGATGGATTTTGAAGTTTATAAAAACGTGCTCCTAAAAAGGAGCAAAATCGGGAAACCATTCGATTTATTTCAAACTCTGTTCAGAGAGTTTAAGCAATCTTAACGATACATTTTCTTACGTATTTTTGTCTGCGAAATCGAATGCCGTAATCGAATGCCGTTAATTTTGACCTAGGAGCACCATTTTATTGAAAAAAATACACTTTTTCGATCGTTCTTTTTCGCAAATTTCGCAAAGTTCATTTTCGAGCGTGCGGCAAATGAACAAAAAAAATGTAGAAAATTTTTTAACACCACCAAAATTTAGGATTTTTTATGACAAATCCAACGGTATATATTAGTATACAGTTTAAAATTATTTTATGCAGAAAAAGTACGACTTCATCCCAAAAAAACATATTGAAAAATGGAAAAATATATTCCTTTCTTCAAGAAAATGGCTGAGTATAATCACTTATAAAAATAATTGAATACAACTATCTGATAGGTTTTTTTTCTCACCTTTCCAACGCCGTTTTCAGGTTTAAAAAATTTGCAAGATTCGCTGAGATACAGCTGTTTTTGTACGATGCACTTTTGTAGCTTAAAATTCAATAATTCTGAGCTAGCTCTATTCATTAAAAAACCAGCAAAGCAGAATTTTAAGCTACAAAAGTGCATCGTATAAAAACAACTGTATCAGCGAATCTTGCGAATTTTTTAAACCTGAAAACGGCGTTGAAAAGATGAGAAAAAAACCTATCAGATAGTTGTATTCAATTATTTTTATAAGTGATTATACTCACAAGGAGACCTTCTCACCTTTGGTTCACAGATCTTCCCCAAAATTTTTTTGGGGCCTTCTGGTACTTTATAATGAAGCTCACCGAGCTTAGTTTAATTGAATGGGCCTTAGGGCCCAAGTTTAAGAGAATATTCTATATTATCAAAAAATCTTTGCGATTTTTTATCTCGAGATAGAAGCACTTAAACGAAAAAATGCAAGAACAAAAAAAAAAGTCTTCAAATTTTTCAAAGAATCTGTCGGAATTTTTTTCAAAAAAAACCGTCTATCACTTATTTTCAGAGGTCTCTGAAATCCCTAAGAAAAACGGCAAATCTGGGCCTCTGAAAATAGGTGATAGACGGTTTTAAAAATTTGAAAAAATTCAGACAGATTCTTTGAAAAATTTGAAGACTTTTTTTTTGTCTTTGCTTTTTCGTTTAAGTGCTTCTATCTTGAGATAAAAAATCGCAAAGATTTTTTGATATAGAAATTCTCTTAAATTTGGTCCCTAAGGCCCATTCAATTAAACGAAGCTCGGAGTGCTTCGTTATTAGTTACCAGAAGACCCTAAAAAAATTTTGAGAAAGATCTGTGACCCGCCGGTGAGAAGGTCTCCTTGTCAGCCATTTTCTTGAAGAAACGAATATATTTTTCCATTTTTCAATATGGTTTTTTGGGATAAAGTCGTACTTTTTCTGCATAAAATAATTTTAAAGTGTATACTAATATATTCCGTTGGATTTGTCATAAAAAAGCCTAAATTTTGGTGGTGTTAAAAAATTTTCTACATTTTTTTTGTTCATTTGCCGCACGCTCGAAAATGAACTTTGCGAAATTTGCGAAAAAGAACGATCGAAAAAGTGTACTTTTTTCAATCAAATGGTGCTCCTAGGTCAAAACTAACTACGGCATTCGATTTCGCAGACAAAAACACGTAAGAAAATGTATCGTTAAGATTTCTTTAACACTCTGAACAGAGTTTGAAATAAATCGAATGGTTGCCCGATTTTGCTCCTTTTTAGGAGCACGTTTTTAAACTTCAAAAATCCATCGACACCATCTAAAATCATTTTTTGAGTTCTCGTTTAAAGGAAACTTCATTTTAAACCTCAAACTTTCAGATTCCGATGAATCCCCCGAGATACAAAAATTTTTTAAAAAAGTGGACCACCCTAGTGTACATACATGAGTGAGCATGTATTAGTGTTCAGTCGCCCCGTAAAGTTTTCGACGCAGCTATGCGGAAGAATCTGGATACAGTCAGTAGCGTCGCGATCAAACTTTTGATTCTGATTGTCGTGTAGAAACTACCTTAAGATAATAAAAAATAATTAAAGTGAATAAAAAAAATTCCACTTCAAAAGTACCAGAGTGGTTGTTTTTTTTTCGACGTAAAAAAATAGTTTTTTCGCTACAGCGTTATGCTCAAGACGCCCTTAGCAACGGCGGCCAACAATGGACTACTTCCCCTCATGCATCTCATTCAAATTATTCCAACTGATGTGGTGTCGTTAAAAAATTGTGAGGTGGTACTTATCATTGCTGCAGAAGCTGTCTTTCGTTAGTTTTAGACGTTATAGCCCGATTTTAATATTATCGGGAACAAATGCGGCGATTCGACGACAAGGCGACGTTCCGAATGTTGGTATGTTGCATGTACAACCAATGCAAAAGCTGTATTTCGTCTAGCTAAGTCGTTATAGCTCGAATTTAATTTTATGGTGAACAAATGCGGCGACTCCACGATGAGGCGACTTTCTGAACGTCCAAATGTTGTATGTTCAACCAATGCAGAAGCTGATTTTCGTCTTTCTAAGACGTTACGTTGGTTGAACTTGTACCGTACCGACATTTAGAGAGTCACCTTATTGTCGGATCGCCGCAATTGTTCAAGATAAAATTAAAATCGAGCTATAACGTCTTAGCTAGACGAAAGACAGCTTCTGCATTGGTTGAAAATACAACATACCGACATTAAGAATTTTACTCGGTAAGAATGGACTCTACGAAAAAATTTAATGTAATAAAAAGTGCTTAGAATTGATCAAGACAAACGCGTGAATTTCTCAGAATTTTTTGGATGATTTTAAATTTTTTTGAATATGGTCACTTTATAAAAATTTTCAAAATTCTGAAAAAATTCTGAAAAAATTCACGCGTGTTCTTTTAAAAGATCTAAGCACTTTTTGTTTCGTAATATTTCTTCGTAGAGTCCATTCTTACCGAGTAAAAAAATACCAAAGCTTTTTTTTACATTTTCGGCTAATATCAGCAGTTTTGGTGGCTGCCATCTTGAATCTGGATAAACCAAGGCCACTAACTTTTAGTTTAGGTCTGTATACCACCAGATCCAGAGTTTCAAGCCGATCCGAATGCGTAATCGTGGTGAAAAAACGATTAATTTCAGGAAAAATGTTCAAAAACCACGTTTATAAAACCACGGTTGCATATATCGTAAATCTGTATCGTATTTGTTGTGATAAATGAAATTTTAAATTTATAATTTTTTATTGGGTATCGTACTGTTTCATAGTCAATGATTTTTAATCTAAATTTGCTCTTACTTGTTTTGCATTGTAAAATTACGGTAAAATTACTGTGAATTTACTTTAAAAAAAATGGATAATAGTTTATAAAGTTATATTTAATTGGCTGAGAGGTTCCAACGTATATTCTGAAAATTATGGACTACTTTGACTACATAACTATCTAAACATATTTAAAAATTATTTTTACCTACATATACATTAATTTATGACATACATCTTTAATAAATATTTCTATTACAAAATTAATATTTTTGATAATTATTAAAGGAATGGAAGGAGCTGAAATAAATAAATCTTTATTGGCATTAAAAGAATGTATTCGAGCTCTTGGACGAAAAGGCACTCATCTTCCATTTAGAGCAAGCAAATTAACGCAAGTTTTGAGAGACAGCTTCATCGGAGAAAAATCAAAGACTTGTATGGTAATGCATAATTTTTAAAAGTACCAATGAATCAATGAATCATATATTCAAAATCGTATCTGATTTGTTGACAATTATCAGCAATCTAATAGAGTTAAAAAATTATCAACTAACAAGGAGACCTTCTCACCTTCGGGTCATGGATTTGGACCAAACTTTTTCTGGTGATTCAGAACAGTTAGAAAACATGCCCTGTTATGTTAGGTTGTGTGAATATGCCCTAGAAGCCTTAGATAAAAAATAAACTTTAAAACAATAAAAATAAGCATATAAAGCGCAATAAATATTCATTTCCTATCCTAAAACTATTTTGGTTACGTATTTTAGACACCTGGTTCTTGAAAACATTACATTTCATTGTTAAGAAGTTGTTGGATCTCATTCATGACCCAAAACATTGCAATATTGCACAAAGGCATGGCATCGAGATCATGGCAAATAGTGGCCTTATATGCAAATATTATTCACCTCATCACATCATTGAAAAAATTCAACTCTGCTTAGGCACTCGAAGTGTCAAATTAGTCAGTGAAAAATACTTAATAATAAATAAAGACAGTGAAGAACTTGTCAGATCTCCAGTGCTTGTATTAAAATAATAATTATTTGAAGCGTAAATTCGAAATTAAACGCTTTATAATGTCATAATTGAACAATATTGCAATGTTTTGGGTCATGAGTGAGAACCAACAACTTCTTAACAATGAAATGTCATTGTTTCAAGAACCAGGTGTCTAAAATAAGTAACCAAAATAGTTTAAGGATAGGAAATGAATATTTATTGTGCTTTATATGCTTATTTTTATTATTTAAACGTTTATTTTTTATCTAAGGCTTCTGGGGCATATTCACCAACCTCATAACAGGGCATGTTTTCTAACTGTCCTGAATCACCAGAAAAAGTTTGGCTAAATCCATGACCCGAAGGTGAGAAGGTCTCCTTGTAAGTATTGATTAATGTAGTCGACTGACAGTACAACGCATTCTTATGGGTATGAAACTTAAGGTCTTTTAGGTGGTGTTAGACTCTCCCGGTCTATTCTCAAATTTTGATAGGTCATTGAGGAGACAAGATGGCCTTTCGAGCTAATATTTTAAAAAATTGCGATATATAATTGAATTATTTGACATTTGCTTCCTCATAGTGGAAGCTTTGTGATAGGCGTCAAAATCGAGTTTTGATATAGAAGTCATAGGACAGGTTCGGACACATATTCAGAATCTTCATTGAATTCTAAACAATTGTTGTATAATGTGTGTGTGTGTGTGTGTTTTTTTTTGGACGTGGGCAGAGTGAACTCTGCAGCCAGTGGCCCTTTGAAACGAGTACCCCACTGGAAACCGTCGTTAAACATTACTTCAGTGGGGACCCTATAGAGCTTCTCTGCTACATCTGTGTCTTTTCCGTACATCCCCCGTCCACCTTACGGTGATTAGGGGTTTGGGAACCAGAAGCATCGTCTTCTTACAGCATCGTCCGGATCGATTTGATATCTCTTGCGCCTCTTGCCTCAGTCTGGAAACGACTGATTGCACGAAAGACGCTACCGCAATCCAATTGCCTGCGGTTTTGAGCATGAGCCTGACGATGTTTTCAGGCTCGATTTCTTCTTGGAATACTTGTTGGAGTCTCTCCCTCTCTTCGTGAAATCGCGGGCAGCGAAAGAACGCATGCTCCGCGTCTTCTATTGTGGTAGGGCAGGCCAGGCAGAGTGCGCTAAGGGTGTTGTCATAGCGCTGGCTATGGCTTTTGCAGTAGCCATGCCCGGACAGGAGTTGTGTGAGATGGTAGTCAACTTCTCCATGTCCCCTCTCGACCCATTTCGTGATGTTCGGAATTAGCCGGTGTGTCCATCGACCCTTTGAGGCTCGGTCCCACCGGACCTGCCACCTGTTCAGCGTCTCTCTTCTCTCTTCCTCCTTGACGTCCTCGGGGCGGCGCTGATATATGCGTGCTCGCTCATTCGCTAGTAGTGCCAGCGGTCGTACGCCGGCTATCACGTTCGTCGCGTTGTAGGAGATGTGTGGTCGCCCGCTGATCACGCGCAGGCAGGCTCATCGATGTACCGACTCTGCCTGACGGATGTAGGCCTGCGTCTCTGTCGCACAGCTCCAGATGGTTGCTCCATACAGGAGAATCGAGTCGACAACGTGGACATAGAGCACGCGTTGGCTTCTTCTGGGCCACCGATGTTGGGCATGATCTTCACGAGGGCTCCAGCCACTCTTGCTGCCTTTTCGCTGACGATTCGGAGATGTTGGTCGAACCTCAGCCTGGAGTCAATGTGTAGGCCCAGGTAGCGGATGCAGGGGGACGAGCTTATGCTGCAGTCACCTACAGTGACGGTCATGGTCTCCGTTTTTTTCGTGCTAGTGATCAGAAGGGCCTCGGTCTTATGATCAGCCGTTACCAGGCTGAGCTCATGAAGCGCGCCTTGCACCTGCTCGATAGCAGAGTTTAGATCGTATTCGATCTGCCACAGGTGCTTGGCCACGGCCACCAAGGCGATGTCGTCAGCGAAGTCGACGATTTTTACGCTGTCTCCGAAGTTGAGGCGCAGAACGGCGTCGTACATGACGTTCCACAGGATGGGCCCTAGGACAAATCCTTGTGGTACGCCTGCTGTGACTCTGTAGGACTCTGGTCCATCGTCCGTATCGATGTCAAGCTCCCGCGCTGAAAGATAGCGCGCAACTATTCTCAGCAGGTACTCAGGCGTGCGAATTCGGTGTAGCGCGGCGTTGATGTTGTTCAACCGAGCCGAATTAAACGCGTTCTTCACGTCGAGTGTGACCACGGCGCAGTACTTCTTGGTGCCGCGGTTCCATCTCTTGCCCGCGATGGCCTCTCAGGCGGTGGCGATGACGTTTTCGATGGCGCTGATCGTCAATCGCCCCTTCCGAAAGCCGTACTGGTTATCTGAGAAGCCCCCAGGGCTCTCAGTAGTGGCTTCGATGGCGATCGCAGACGATTCTTTCGAGAATCTTGCCCTCTGTGTCAAGCATACAGAGCGGCCTATACGACGATTGTTCTTCGGGTGGCTTGTCTGGCTTTGGCAGCAGGACAAGCCTCTGTCTTTTCCAGCACGCTGGAAAGACACCGATCCGCAGGCAAGCCGTGTGCACCTGCAAGAAGATGTCAGGGTGCGTGGCAATGGCGATCTTGATAGCAGAGTTTGATACTCCGTCCGGCCCAGGCGCAGTGTGATCCTTGATCCTCCCGCATGCTCCTCGAAGTTCCTCCATGGTAACGGGTGGTACAATTGTTCCTGCTTGGAGTGGTGGTGGCAGAGCTAGCTCGTCAGGCACGCGAGGGAAGAGAGCAGCCACTATGCGGTGCATCATAGTCGGTGAGCTTGGGGAATTTGCTCTCGGTCCTCTGAGACGGGACATGACTGTCTCGTATGGTTTGCCCCATACGACCTCGTTGACCTCGTCGCACAGTTTGTTCCAGCATAGGCGCTTGCTGGTCTTGATGGCTGCGCGCAGGAGACGTCTTGCGGAGGTATAGCTCGCTAAGCAGGCGTCTTCATTTGGCCGGCCATGCGCTCTCTGGGCAAGCCTTCACGCTAGCAGATATGAGCGCCGGAGGTCAGCGATCTCGCTTGTCCATCAGTATACTGCGCCACGACGACGTCGTCACCTGCCTTGGTCATAGACGCGTCGCATGCACTGGTAATGGCAGCCATGAGCCTCGTTGCCATCTCTTTTGTAGACCCGGGTAGAACCGCGGCACCGGCCATCATGGCCGTGAGGCACTCTGTGTCAAGACTGCGTGGGTTCCACTTGCAGCTTTAGCGCGTCGCGGGTCTAGGTGGTCTGGCGATCTCTATCTCTAACACGATGGCTTGATGATCGCTATGCGTGTAGAGCTCGCTTACGGCCCATGATGTAACTTGAGAAGCGAGTGTGTCGCTGGCGAAGGTGAGATCTACGGCTGAGTAGCCCAATGCACCCGGGAATGTATGTGTGTCTCCGGTGTTCAGCAGTACAGCTTCGAGGAGGGCGAGCGCTTCCAGGAGAGTGTTGGCTCGTTGTTTCGTCGCTCTGCATCCCCACTCCGTTGACCAGGCGTTGGAGTCGCTAGCAAGTGTGTGTTTTTTTTTTTTTTTTTTTTTTTTTTTTCTACTCCCCATTTGTGGTACCTCACCGGGACCATCGTTAGACATTACTTCGGTGAGGACCGGGGCAGGGCATTTCTGCCACGTCGGTGGTTGGTCGTTTTCCATACATCCCCCGTCCATCGCATAGTGATATGCGACGATTAGGGGTTCAGGGACCCATCGTTATTGTGTGCGTTAGCACTTATTTCATCTTTTTGGGTCCACCCCCGCTCGCTGTGCAACGATTGGGGGTTTTCCACGCTTCGGAGGGCGGACTAGCCAGCCATGGGCCTATATTTTAGGTGGAATCCGAACCACCCAGGCCCGAGATCAATCTCATCGAGAGAGAAAAGTCACAAGTGACAGTTTTCTCCGACGAGGCTTGAACCCAGGCCCTAACGACACTCTCAGATTCAGTAAACAAAGGCGCGATGCCTTTACTCACTGAGCCATCGAGGCGTATAGCAAGTGTGTGTGTGTGTGTGTGTGTGTGTGTGTGTGTGAGTAAAAGTTTTAACTATATTTTTTACATTTTGTGTTAATTTAATAAATACGAAACATGCGTGTATTTTAAATTTTTTCAATTACAAATGAAAATAGTTGTATACTTTTTATTCTGTATGATGTAAGCGGATCAACTAAGCTTTAATTTAAGACCAAACCGTAGAGGTTAACGAAATATGACAAAAGGGAAAACTCACAACGAAAAGTTGTATTTTTGCTCCTGAGTAGAGCAAAAACAATTTAAACTTTTGAAAGTAGACAGGTAACATGAACTTGAACAAAGAAAACGTATACAAAGGAATCTCTCACATACTTCGAAACATCTATAAGTTTTTTATAGTTCAGTATGCAAAAATAAAATACGAATTTTTTCTTCAATAATCAAACAGTTTCATTAATATTTTTTTTGAGGAAGCTCTTTGCCCATAAATTGGCAGCGGTTTTTTTGTTGATAGGAAAATACACCTGGTTTACTAGAACACTCTTATTTAAGCTTTGAAGTTCAAATAACATCTCTTTTCATATACTAAATATTGTGATTGGATTAACTGGCCAAGTGATGGCGTGAGTTCTTCATGAATATTTATTAATTTCATTAATATTCATTAATTTTATCCGAGTGGCCTCAAAATGAGAAAAAAATTACTTTCTTTTACTCAAGTTTAGCAGAATTTGGAAAATATTTTTTGCTTTTCTTTCAGCAGCTTAAATACAACATTTAGCGTTGATAAACTATTAAAAATTTGTTTGTATTTTGACGTTTAAATTAATTGTGCATAATTTATCGTAATTCTACTCTGGTCAGGTGGAAGAGTTTTTTGATGATTTTGAAACCTCAGAGAACAAAATTTATGATGAACTCGATTCGAAATCATACAGAAAGTAATTTATAACGGTATGAGTACAAAAGTCCCAAAACCGAAGTTCCAAACTGTAAGTCCCAAATTATCAGTCCCGAATTCCTAAATTTCCAAAATGAATAAGTTCAAAAAAAAAATATCCAAAAAAATTCAAATTACAAAAAATGTCCAAATTTATTGGGAATTTCTACTTCGAAGTATTCAGCAACAGGCTTAAATCCTTCCGGAACTTGTTCCGTGAATTCATCAAATGCCTTAAGAACGTCTTTTCGGGGTATTAATGCCATTTCAAACATCATTCTTGATGCTTGCCGTAACGAGGAATCATCCGGATTTTGATACTGAACTTGCAAGCCTTCTATCTGCACACGACGGTACACGCTCTGTCACGAGTGAAAGAAGCATAAGCTGACATGTCCTATTCAAGCAGTCGTGGCGTTGACGATAGCAAGCTCTAAGTCTGAAATGAAGCGAGTTGGCGGGCGAACTTCTAATCCGAATTCTTTTGCCTTTGACGCGATTACTTCAAGGCTTGCCTCTTTATTCCCGCAATCACCCGTATTGATTCGACGTGTTCTGGATCTGGCGAATGCCAGATAATAAATTAAAAAAAGTTTTTGACTGGACCGGGATTGGAACCCGTGTCCTTTGAATCATCAGACCGGTGAGCTAGCCACACAGCCAAACGATTACTATCGATCAAGCGACCTAAGCTGCTCATTTGAACTGTGCTCAGCAATGATTATTTACAATAGCATACCACTAGAGATATATAATGCGTAAAAATATATATTAATGCAAAACAGCGAAAAAACAATAAATTACTACTCTTCGCCACGAAAAAAAATATTTCCAGCGAACGCGTAAGACAGATGAATTGTTTTTCATATTAATTTTTTTGTTTATCACAGCAACCATTGAAAAATATTTTCTTCTCGATAACTATGACGTTTCGAGAGAAAAAATTATAGACCAAAAAAGTCTTTGGCAAAATTTAGCATTGAAATATAGCTCAATAATTTTGTTATAGTAGCAAAATATCTTTTTCTGATCCAGCTGTCCACTTTTGTTGGACTTGCCTGTAAGATTTTTTTCAGTGTCTCTTAACACGTTTCACTACGAATTAAAATACAATTAATTGGCAGGTAACGAATCTCTTGCAGATATTATATTTTATGTATTTTAATTCAAAATGAACGAATGGGACATTTTTGTTCTATGATCTACGAGTCCAAAGACTTTTTTGGTCTATAATTTTTTCTCTCGAAACATCATAGTTATCGAGAAAAAAATATTTTTCAATGGTTGCTGTAATAAACAAAAAAATTAATATGAAAAACAATTTACCGAACTCCGACACGAAAAGAAAGAGCCTCAGCGCATGTGTTTATCAGTCTTACGCGTTCGCTAGAAATATTTTTTTTCGTGGCGAAGAGTAGTAATTTATTGTTTTTTCGCTGTTTTGCATTAATATATATTTTTTACGCATTATATATCTCTAGTGGTATGCTATTGTAAATAATCATTGCTGAGCACAGTTCAAATGAGCAGCTTAGGTCGCTTGATCGATAGTAATCGTTTGGCTGTGTGGCTAGCTCACCGGTCTGATGATTCAAAGGACACGGGTTCCAATCCCGGTCCAGTCAAAAACTTTTTTTAATTTATTTTAAAATTTCCGACACTCGCGCCACCAACCTCTTGGGTAACAGAATTAAAAAGTCGGCGTCAATTCAGCATAGGGCTTTGGACTTCTATTTGTAAGTATCTATGTTCTTTGGTACCGGTCAGTGTCCGAATGGGGTGGAGTAAGAAAAAAAAACAGACAATTGTTGGTGATTCGATAATTTCAAAATATATGTAACTTAAATTTTCTGATGATGTCTGGTTCCAAGTATCATTTTCGAGCCTATCACATAGCTTCCTCTATAACGGAAATAAAATTGAATTGAATGAAGTATGTTCTTTCTGATAGCAAAATACAATTCTCATAGAAATTTTATTTCTGAATCTCTATTAGAACACAAAAATGAACATCAGAAGTAAAACTTCAAAATCCTTTTCCGTCGTTAAATTTTTTGAGATACTTACATTTTTTTTAAGGAAAAAGTCTCTTATAGTATGTGATCTTAACCGATTAACGACCAAATTGTTTGATTTTTTTTTGGTGGTTTTCGTAGCGATTTTTTTGTTGTTTTAGACCTTAAAAAAATTTCGTACGGACCTACTTCGATGAAAAATTTAATGCCTTTTCAGAAACTGAGCTCAAAATGTTGATTGGGCGAAATTTTTTTATGGTCTAAAACTACAACGACCACTACGAAAACCAACAAAAAAGTCAAGCATTTTGATCGTTAATGGGTTAATGTCACTGGGTGATAAATCGAATGTGTTGTTATATGAACTCTCAGCTAATAGTTCTTCCTGTTTATTATTTATACAATCGTTAACAGGACTGTTCGTTGTAAAGGTAAAGCCGGTTGAATGATTGACTAGCCACAAGGTTGCAGAGGCAAATCCAAAACTTGTCGTTTTTTGAGCCACATAAAATGAACAGAAAACTCAAAATCGCATCGAGTTAGATCTGGATATTACCGACATCATAAACAATAAGTTTTTCATAATTGCAGAAAAAAAATTTAATTTTGCCATTCGATTTGACTGAAAATCGGCTACATAAAAATCTGATCATGAATATCTTTAGTTGTAGGAATTAACAATAACTTATAACGTGTTTAATATTTTTACAGATAGCAATGATAAGTCCTGGCATGACTTCTTGTGAACATTCATTGAATACCCTACGTTATGCTGATAGAGTAAAAGAATTAGCTGCATCTGAACCAACTGAAATAAAAACAATTTCAGAAAATCAAAAAGTAGCTGAATTCCAAGACCAACCTGATGATAATGTAATGTCTGATAGCGATTTAGCTCAACTCATATCATTGAACGTAAGTTTTTGAATCAAAAATTTACACACTTAAAGTTTAGAATTACCTCGTTCAAATTTTTGAAATTTAATTTTAAATTTATTTCTACAACATTGAAACATATCTTTATTAAGCTGAGCTTAACGTTGTCGTGGTATGGCCCCTTTTGGAACTTTTAAGTGTTACGCTGTCCTACGATAAGTTGGAACCTTTTTACACAAAATTTTCAGGGTTGTAACGAGGAAAGCCTTGCAGAAGACCCGGTTAGCTCGTGCCACACGAGAATATGGTCGCAAACCCGCGTTGCACCATACAACTCGTTGATGCCTTGCTTCGGCGAGCTCTCGTGACGATCCCGCGTACAGATGCTCGACAAGCCGCTGCTCGTCGAGTAATCGCGTTGCTGAAAAGGGTCGAAATAGGCGACACGAAATATACGATTAGTCGCGAATTAATAATATAAAATAAGATGGTTCATTCGCGTAAAAATAGGTGAACAATAATTTAACTAAAACTAGGGCCGCACGTACGCTCGAAATAATTACAATTGACATTCGGTCGCTTACTCGTCGCTGACAAAGTCGTCTACAGGATCCACTCACACAGGGTCGTCGCTAGACGTGGATCCGCGTTGGTTCGCACGCAGGGTTAACAAATACAGAGTGCAACAAATACAGTCCGACGCTCGGACACGAAGTGAGGGTTTGCGCACTACGACAATCGATCGTAGGTCCATCAATTAATTATTATCGTCTGCTTATCGTACTTGTGGTACGACGAGCCGCGCAAGTTACTTTTCTGTGAATTCGAATCACGCTCGCGACTTAACACGCAAATTATAATTCTGCGTTACAGGGTATATTCTTGGTGACTAGACGCGTTACTGATTGTATGCAAAAAGTGACTTTTTATGCACTTAATATGCTATTTTCATGTACTTTTTCGAAATGTTGTTAATTTACCAACTGTTCACAGTGAATTTTTTCGTTTATTCATGCGGATCCATTATTATGTTTTTTATCACGTCATTATATACGTCTAGGATACTTGAGAAATAAAACAATCCTTCATTATTTGTAATCAGAGAATTATATACCCTAGCTGGTACTCATTCATTAATGATGTCTGATAAAAATTTTAAGTTTGTAAAAAAAAAGTATATTATGATACGTGGGAATTAATCATGCCATTATTACATGAAGTGTTCAGAATGGGCTACTCAAGTCATAAGTATCATATGCTTTTTTTAATACTGTGCCAAGTTCACGTTTAGGCCCTCTTTCGTGAGATAAAAGGTGCTCATAATAGCGTTACGGTGCAATATTGAGCAGCTTAAATCATATCAAAGCGTGCCTTCAACGTAAATTTAAGCCACGAAGTGCTATAATAGTAATTTTCGATACAAGTGCCATAAGTAACACTTTTTGGCACGGCGTAGTTTAGGGCCCGAGCGCAGCGAGGGTCCTAACAGCTGGGCCGAAAAGTGTCCCCTATGGCCCGAGTGTCGAACAACGTTTTATAGTACTGTGTAAAGTTCACATTTATGCCCCCTTTTCCGAGCCATAAGTCGCACTTTCTGGTAGCGCGAAGTGAGGTTAGCGCACGAGCGTATGCGAGCGTGATGCGAACGCAGCGGTGCCAGAATGTGCGACTTATGCCACCCTAAAGCGTGCCATAAATGTGAACTTGCGGGGCATAAGTTTACATCTATGACACGCTTTTTGGTGGCACAAGTCGCACATTCTGGCACCTTACTGACTTATCGGAAACCTGACCTACCTGACTTATCGGAAAAGGGGGCATAAATGTGAACTTGGCACAGTACTATTAAATGTTGTACGATACACGTGCCATGTGGATACTTTTTGGCCCAACACTTCGGCACCCTCGCTGCGCTCGCGCCCTAAACTACGCCGTGCCAAAAAGTGTTGCTTATGGTACTTGTATCGTAAATTACTATAGGGTAATCTAAAGTATCTAATGAATTTGTATACTCTTTCAATCTTATCAAATAAAGAGAAATTTATCTGACATACAGTTAAACTCGCTTATTAAGTCCACGGTTAATATGGCCAAAACCCTCAGTTCCGGTCCCATCCTATAAAAATGTACATAATATAAGTTGGTTGTCAACGCCGGTTAATGTGGCCAAACATGATTCTAAAATCATGTTTAATTATCTATTAACGTAAATATTTACAGGAGTATTGAATTCGATCTCAATTTTGACTTATTTGTCCAAGCGTTATTTTTTTATGAAAACATTGTTAAATTAATGTAAAAATACCATATTATTGTAGGATTTGTATCGCTCTTTTCAAATCTGGTGTCAAATTTACGTTTTATGCAACCGTTTTCAAAATACATTTGTTTAAACAAAAAAAACGTGGTATTTGAACATTTTTCTTCAAAATGATCATATTTTTCACCATGATTACTCATTCAGATCGAGTAAAACTCTCGATCTGGTGGCATATAGGCCTATACTAAAAGTTAGCGGCGTTGGTTCATCCAGATTCAAGATGGCAGCCACCAAAACAGCTGATTGTAACCAAAAATGTAAAAAAAAACTTTGGTATTTTTTTACTCGGTCAGAATAGACTCTACGAAGAAATATTATACAAAAAAAGTGACTCTCACTCTCACTCACTCGTGAATTTTTTCAGAATTATTTGAATGATTTTGGATATTTTTGAATATGGCTATTTTTTTTTATTTTTAATATCACCAAAAACCGAGACCGTTGCTAGACATTACATGGGTGGATGCCTCTATTACAGCGTTTCGCTTGTATCTTCATCTACCTAATCCATGCATCCCCCATCCACCAAGTAGTGATTAAAGGTTAAAAAGGAACATTAATCACGAAAAAACTCTCTTTTCCTGCAACGGTCCTGAGACCATAATGAAATCGGGAGACAAGCCTTTCCCTTACTTCATAAAGTAATCTTCGCTCTTCCTCAATTACAGGGTAGAAAAAAAATGTTATTTTTTATTTTCAACAATAAGTAAAGACGATCTTATTCTACGCAAAATTTAATTAACTTTCCGAATCTGGTGTTAGATTTTCAATATAACAAACAGGTCAAAAGTTATGGATAGCTTTATTTAAAAAAACGTGATTTCAGAAATGAAATTTTTTTTTTTTCGAATTTTCATATAAATATCTTTTAAATCCTGGCGTCTTAGGTACAAACAAAGCGTCCATGGATCCTCATCTTGAAGTTATAATGATTCCAATTAGTAAAATATGATTTTAGGTACAAAAAATGGCGGCTGGAACCCGAAATTATATAAGGAAATTTCTGTAATTTTTCACTCAAAAACGATGGATTCTTAGAAGTTATCAGGAAACTTATTCATCAGTAAAATTGTATCCTCAAATCTATCGTTTTTGAGGTATTCCTAAAATTTTTTCGTCAAATTCATCGTTTTACTAAAAAAATCATAACTGCACCCATTAGGAAATATACTATTTTTTAAATTTCTTGATAAGTTTCCCTGTTGAAAAAAATTTGAACATTTTTCAAGAAAAGTAACTTCCCTCAGTAAAATTACTTCTGACAGTATAGATACACATTTTTTTCGAAGATATGCACCGGGTCGAAATCAAAGTTTCGGCGACTATGTATCCCAGGAAATTGCTTTTTTTTCGTAAAATGAAACCCTCAGGTGACCCGCTAAATGCACTGAGTCGACATCTGGACTCGGTGACGATGTTCCCCAAGAAGTTGCGTTTTATTTGTAAAATGTCTCACCCTGGGCGGCCTAATCGATGCACTGCACTGAGTCGACATATGAACTCGATATTCTCCAGCAAGTCAATCGAAATAAATGAAAAGTTCACATTCTATTGATTTCGAATTTGGCCAAAAAGTGAAAGTCGGTGTGCTTTAATACATTTTTCAATATCATACTGATAGCTGTGAATGTTTTGATATAGAATATGAAAATTTAAAATGTAAAAATTGAAATTTTGCTCGGAGTTTAAGGTGAGACTAAAGCCTCGTTTTTTACCGACAGAACTCTGAAAATGTAAATTTAAACAACTTTTTTACTAGATAGATTTTCGAAAAACGGCTCTGCGGAGCCCTTGGTATTAATGCTGTAAACAGCTGTGCCGAATTTCATCCCATTTCATTCAATAGTTTTTCCGGAAAACTGGATCGAAATTTTAAAACCTCAAAACCTAAATCAAAAATTTCGATCCCGTTTTGCGGAAAAACTATTGAATGAAATGGGATGATATTCGGCACAATTGTTTACAGCATCAATACCAAGGGCTCCACAGAGCCGTTTGCGATGATGTGTTTCGTGCATTTATGCACGAACATTTTACTTTATGACCGCCATTTTTTTAGAAGGTGTTGGAAAATTCTGTAAGAATTCCCTAAGACACGCCATATTTATATCTTAAGTTTTTCACCGCAACAGTTCGAAAAACCTTTTCAAAGTTGATTTCTCGCGCAAATTTTTACGTTTTTTTTTTGTTTGAATAGCCATAACCATTTAACGAAGCATCAAATCAAATGAGCCTGTCTTCTGAAGTGGCATTAAATTTTACATAAAATTGCGTATAAGCGAAATTTTTTTAATGCTCAAAACATGGAAATAAATCGAGTCAATCGCGATCAAAAATTTCGTTATTCTGGAAGTTTATTGGTTAAATACATGATTCAATTTCACACTGACAGCTTTAAAATTCTTGTAATGGACTTGAAAACATTCTGAAGATATTATTAAAAATACTGATCCCAAATCTTATGCAAAAGTACCCCAAACAAAGTTAGCTGAAACCACACCTCAGCATTTTTTACAGAGTTCTCTGAATGCAAAAAAAGAGTGAGAAAAAATGTTGCATTTCAAGAACTCGAAACAGAACTATGTTGGTTTAAATTCCATACTTCTAACTCTTGAAGTCTTCAGTTCATCAAGTGTGTCACTTGGGTAGATAGATTTGACAAAAAAGTACATGACTTCCTGGAGAACATCGTCCCCAAGTTCAAATGTTGATTCTAAGCATCGAGCGGACCCCCAAGGGATAATAAATTTTGCAAAAAAACCTCGACTACCTGGAGAACATCGTCCCCGAGTTCATATGTCGACTCAGTGCATTTAGCGGGTCACCTGAGGGTTTCATTTTACGAAAAAAAAGTAATTTCCTGGGATACATAGTCGCCGAAACTTTGATTTCAACCCGGTGCATATCTTCGAAAAAAATGTGTATGTATACTGTCAGAATTAATTTTACTGAGGGAAGTTACTTATCTCGAAAAATTTTTAAATATTTTTCAACAGGGAAACTTATCCAAGATTCAAGAAATAGTATATTTCTTAATGGGTGCAGTTATGATTTTATAACAAAACGATGGATTAGGGCACGAACCGAAGGCGAGCCTAAAATTAGTGGCAAAGTTGCGTATTTTAGATTAGAGTGGGAAAAATTACATTCAGCTTTTTTTTCGTTAGTAAAATTTGTATTGCTCTGTTTCAATAAGTAATAATCAATTGCTCACTCTGAAAATTTGTATATCGATAGAAAATTTCCTGAGATTTCCTGAGAGAAAATTTCCTTTACCTTAGACCATTTAGAAAAATCTTTAAAATGCCACTTTTAAGACATTCTACTTTAAAGGTTTCCGGCGTTTTTTCCGAGAAAAATGCAAAATTTTCAAAAATCTGATCTCACTATCAGAAAACTGAGGTAATTTCTTTTGAAATGATGGGTAACTTTTTTCTTCTAAGTGCAGTTTGATATTTTTTACGTGAGTCACACACTTTCATGATCTAGTCAACGATTTGCCGAACCACTTCGTCGGCCTCATTAGGACTGATATGTTGACTTGTACAGCCAATATACAATGGTGGTGAATTTTAAATATATCAATAACAAATAACAAATAGTAAACAAAGTACACAGAGACATTGTACACAACATAAAATAAGTTCTTTACAATTTCTTAACCTATTACCACCGAAAAGGTTAAATTTTTTTGTTGGCTTTCGAAGCGATTTGTTCCGTCGTTTTAGGAGTGATCTCGACTATCGAAGTATCTCAGAGAATTTTTATGGAAGTTTTGAACCACTCCTTCAACATATTCGAAAAAATTTTCAAAGTTTACATAGAAAGCGCGTGGAACAAAAAAGTCTTTTAATTGTGTAATAAACACGTCAGAATTTTTTTAGAATTTTCTGAGACGATTTTTCAATTTTCAGGAAATATGAGAAATCCAATTTCCCAAAATCATCTCCAAAAATTTTGAAAAATTCAGGCATGTTTCGTGATAAATTTTAAAACTTTTTTGTCCCATAAACTTTTTCTTAACTAAACATTTTTTCAGAAAAAAAAAATATTAATAATTTTTGTGATGTTAATAAAACATTATTTAACTGGGAGGTACAAGACTGTAATTGCTCTTCAAAATATTATTATTTTCAAATGAATAAAGTTTTGCACTCGAAAGATTGACCAATTTGTTCACTTTAGTACCTTATACATTAATAAGAAAAGGGGTTTGTGAGTTTATTTGTCTCATCTTTTTCAAGTTCATCGGGCCTCGCAATGATGAAAAACCTACCTCATCTCCAAAAAAGTTGATCATGATAAACAGAAATTTCGAGTTTTTGTAACACTAAAATACAGTTACTTAATTTTTCTGGACAATATAATTCGTTTATAAGAAAAAATGGTTGGAATGTACTATAATTTTTAAAACTCATAAAATCGAGTCAATAATTTTAATTCATTTTTATATGTTTGTTGAAGAGTGTTAATTATATTTTTTTGAATTTTAGGAAGGTGAATTATCTCAAGATTTATATACATTTCATGAAGCCGTCTCAGCTTTGCAATTATTGGAAGATGAGGTTTTAGACTCACATAAGCTTGTCATGGATGATTCAACTAAATTTTTAAATGCAGCTCACAGCTTATTTAGCATGACTCACGAAGTTGATTATGATCAAGAAGGTAAATATTAGCTACATTTTTATTTTAAAAGTTTGTATGAGTTTAGAAAAAATCGGAAAAAATTGTGTATATTTAATATCAGTAGTACCATTTTTGCATGGAAATTCATTTATACAGCTTTAAAAGTTTGTTTGAATCTAAAACTTAATGCTAATAAATTAGAAATTAACTTTTCCCTAAAAATTTTACAATATCATTATTTGAATAATGATGTTTTTATTTAATAAAATATTTATTCAAGACCTTTTAATCTCTTTAAGATGTGACAACAGCGTAAAAGTCCAAAAATAATCTGGCTTGTCTCCTTCGAATAGGCCAATATTGAAATATGTTGGTTCGAAAATCAAAGTTTAACTTTTGATCAAATTGTTTTAACAAGTAAGAAAAACACTAATTCATAGCTTCCGACAGATGAAAAAAATGAAAGACTTTCATGTTAGGTTTTAATTTAGTTTAAGTTTATATTTTCCAAATATTACCCTAACTATGGATTAGCCTATGCATTATTGGCAGTAATGAAGAAGCATTCTTTGAAAATTATTAAAAACTTCGTGGGGTACTACAAACGATTTTTAACACAGTTGAACGTGTTGTTCATTAATATCCAATATAGTTAACATTCTCGAATAAATTCGACTAAATTTGGGAAATAAGAATCTTGATTTTAGATGCCATACACATACTATAGATAGCTTGAAATTTCAATGTGCATAGTACCCTAGATTAGATTTCTAAAATATGAAACGCAGTTTAAAATTTTTATTTTCATGAATTATGAATTTATGAAGATTTAGTTCTATAATTTGATTTTAATTTCATTTCAGATAATAGAAATAATAACAAAAATGTATTTATCATTTCAGATTATGCAAAGAAGTGGGAGGCAGTCATGTTGAAACAAAGAGATCTGTTGAACGAAGCACTAAAACAGGTTCATCAATTTCGAACCCAACTTATGCAAGAAGAAGAAATAAGTCAAAAAATGACGCACACTCAGAATTTAAAATTTGTCTAAATTGTATGTATTACAGTTGAAAAATATTTTATTCACCAATCCAAATTCATTCACGATTTTTACGAAAAAAGGTGTAAATAATTTTTTAAATTATTGTAAATGTATAAATAATAATGTAATATATAAATTACTCAATAGATAATTCAGCATAATAGTTTCTTGACTAATTTTTTTTCTCATTTCATATGCTCTCATGTGCTTTATTTTGCAACTGTTATCAGTATGACAACAATTAATGACTCAACCTTTTTGCGGCCGTGGAACGCGTACCCTCCGAACTCTAATATTGAATTCGTAAACACTATTAGTACTTCTCAAAGGACAAACCTATGGAGGATTGCCGGATGATTACCCACCCCATGTATTAACAATCGCGATTATACCTTCCTTACCTTGTTTTTTCATTAACATTGACCAAGTGTCAACTGAAAATAGCTGATTTGACTCTTCTAGTTTGAGAAAGATCATTAAGTTTAAGATCGAGTGAAAATGATTTATGAGGAGAAAAGTAACTTCATTAAATCAGTAGCTTTGTAGACTAATGTTTCCTGGATCGTTGCTTTACTCGCTGGCAAGTGGTTTGACATTAATTTATATTTATACAATGTCATCCTCTATGAGCAAATCTTTTGAACAGCCTGAATTCATTCAAACAGTGATATGCCGATTCTATGGTAAAATCAATTTAAGGTAGTTGCCTCAAAAAATGACTGTTGATAGAGTGTCTTGAAATTTTAACCATGTATTACGTAATATGTAGACAATGCTTTTTATATGTTCAGACGTGCTAGGGTCTGGGCCGTAGCCGGTGCTCGCCCTGCAGTCCTATTATTTATCACTGAGGCTCCGGTTAGCTTATATGGTCGTCTTACCTCAAAAGGGTCTAGCCTTCCACCAAGTGCGCCTCGAGCGTCGGCGAGTCCGTGCTGAAAATGTGGAAAAAGGTTTGCGAAATAACCACCAAAGGGAGTTACGTTAAATCACAAGTCACTTTTATTCAATGAAAGTCAAAGTTAATTATTCTCTTATTTATTCTTAAAGATTACTAAATTATTACTCGATCGCATGTAATTTACAAGAAAGTCTCAACAAATGCTTCGGTGTGACGTCAAAGTACCGTAAGGGTACTCGCGCAATGAAGTCCAAAGGGAAACTGTCGAGTCACAACACGCGCTCGGCTTGAATTCCGATATCGTGCCGCGCACTTGAACTCACGCGTCTTCGTGTCACTGTACGCAAAGCCTGATACCAGGTAATTTCGCTTGCGAAAGTCCAAGGGGAAACACAGAGTCACAACACGTGTCCTGTTCGAATCCCGTTTTCGTAACCCGTGCTTAACTACTACGCGGAAGTTACTTCGTGACGCTCGGCCTGTGACGACTTTGCGGGCTTCGTGTAAACGGATATGACGAACGCAAATATAACCGCTCTTTGACGCCTGAACGAGCGAGTATATAATAATAACTATTCTTTAATATATATTGATTAATCTTATATCATTTATAATTATATTATTCTTTTATCACTTATAATCGATATTACTATTGTATGTTATATTGATTTATGGCTATTGTAAGTTACATTGGGAATTCTTAGTATACATGTTATAAACATTATTAACAATGGTAAAAGAAATGTGGAATGTATTGATCGTCGCCAACTTGTACATCGTATGTAAGTTGTCTCCGACAGACAATCAGTTCTATCTGGGATCAAGTTCAAGTAAAGACGTTTAATAAAAGTACTTATTAATTAACTTCATAAATAAAGTTATCCTATAATTCCTACCTTGGAATATTATATTATCAATAGATAATTTAACTCGCGCGACGTAATAGCGACTTGCTCGCCTCGGACGACTTTCCACTATGCGACGACGAATAAACACTACTCGATTTTACTTTATTACGCGATATACTTTCTCACTCATACAACGACATACAACGTAGTACATACGCTTCGCATACACGACCGAACAAGATTGACTAACAATTATAATGACTAAGTGCTTACGATGTGCTTGGCGTTGCTCTGCGACGCCATTATTGCCGGCTTCTCGCTGCTCTGATGCGAGGTTATGTCTAGGCCCTGGTGGATTGCGGATCCGCGCCACTTCTCGCTCGCCCGAGTAGCCTTGCTCGCTGGATGTGGATCGCGCTGCTTTTCAGTATGCGACGTAACCTCGTAATCGTAGGCACTCGCACTACTCTAGTTCTTTGTCCAACCTCGGCTATCGCCACTAAGATGTTGTTTGCACACTCAGCACATGCACTGTTCAACGTGACAACACGACTCGCACTCACTCGTCGTCGAGCTCAACTTGCCGACTTAACCCCCTGGTACTGGGTTGCACGCACAGCGTAACTAAACCTACTGCTGCCTTTGCACTTCGCCTCGGACAAATACTCGCACACGCGATTAAACTCGTCTCCTTGACTTCAGCTTCTCTACTGCTTCAATGAGCACTTCACTAGCCTCGAATTTGCTTGTACAGTCGTCCTTCAACACTCGATTTTTAGCCTCGGACTGCAACGTTGATCTCTCAATAGCGCGGTAACACGAAATCTTAATGCTTAATGGCGTCCTTTGACGTGTCGAGACCCGTCTTCTTGCTCGTTGCTCTGCTCTGCTGTGGCCACCGTGGTTGCGACTTGTTGCCGCGTCACTCGTTCGGTCGGTAACAAGGGCATGTGCTCTATGCTGCTGTGGCGCGCGGAGGTTAGATGCACTTGACTCTTCCTTCACTGTGCACGGTCGGTCGGTCGGTCGGTCGTATCTCTCACACGCATACACGCGGCATTTATGCTCGAGTGACGCGATTTCGTCGCAAGTGACATCGTCACACAGTATTGTATGTCCGCTATAAAGCGCACACTTTTCACGATCAAATTAAAAATAGTCAGAGGCATTATTGATTATATGTAATTTACATCAAATTAAAGGTCTTGGTGTAAACTTTTTAATGCCGCACCGTGACAAGCCGAAAAGAGTCATAATTTCCAATGGTAACCGATGGAAATGACTTGTGAAAAAAGATTTTTGAATATAGGTTAAAAATTAAATTTATAGAAAAGGTAATTTTTTCCGACGGTGTTTGCACATTTAATATTGGTGAAAACTCTCATAATATCTTGGGAAAAATTAATTTTCGTTGACCGAAAAAAAAATTAGTCGCTACAGCGAGCAGCTCGCAGCGGCCTTAGCAACGGCGGCGAACAATGGAGCACTTGCCAACAATGGCCCACTTGCTCAACAAATCTTCCATACGAACTGATCAAAATGTGAATTGTATGTATGATACACAACCTCAATATGCATTTACCGTCGAATCATTAAATTTATTAGTGCGGACATAAAAAATTAATCCACTAAGTTTATAATGACGTGCGAAAAATAAGCCTCGCCATCCATGTAACGAACAGTATTCGCGCGCAGCATACCTAATGGCTGCGGCAAATGTCGTCGATTCATTTTTCTGAAATATGGTTCAATAGCTGTGTGTCCATTGGCTATTGCAAAAAAGCGGAAAACACACTTGTACTTATGGGTCGACCGAAGCTAGCGCACGAGAACTCGTGTATGTAATGGAAATATATCGCGCGATCTCAATTCAGGCGCCACTGCATTCGCCGTCGATTACGATTTTTAAGTAGTCCTTTTCAGATAAACGTCCATGAACGACCGAAAGGTAAAAGAAAATCGAAAATGTGCCAAGGTTGGTCTAGCGAAGCAAGCGCACACGAACTCGCGGATGGCTTGGAGATATTTTGCGCGATCGAACAATTTCGACTAGTACAAAAGCCGTTGATTACGATTTTTAAGTAGTCTTTTTAAGACAAACGTCCATGAACGACCGAAAGGTTAAAAAAAATCGAAAATATGCCCAGGTTGGTCGAGCGAAGCAAGCGCACACGACTCCGTGTATGTCATGGAGATATTTCGCGCCATGGAAAGTGAAGCGCCACTGCATTCGCCGTCGATTAAGATTTTTAAGTAGTCCTTTTCAGATAAACGTCCATGAACGACTGAAAGGTAGAAAAAAATCAAAAAATAGCCCAGGTGGATCGACTGAAGCTACCGCTCGCCAACTCGTGTCTGTAATGGATATATATCGCGCGATGGAACAATTTCGACTAGTGCGAAAGTCGTCAATTTATTTTTTTGTAATCTGGTTCTGGGCTGAGTGTCAATGGGCCATTGCAAGAACAATTTTTAATGAAACACTTGCACTCGTGGGTCGACCGAAGCTAGCGCACGAGAACTCGTGTATGTAATGGAAATATATCGCGCGATCTCAAGTCAGGCGCCACTGCATTCACCGTCGATTGAAATTTTCAAGTAGTCGTTTAAAGAGAAACGTTCATAGACGACAAAAAGGTAAGAAAAAAAATCAAAAAATAGCCCAGTTGTATCGTCCGAAGCTAGAGTTTGCCAACTCGTGTCTGTAATGGAAATATATCGCGCGATGGAATAATTTCGACTAGTGCGAAAGCCGTCGATTCATTTTTCTGGAATCTGGTTCTGGGCTGAGTGTCAATGGGCCATTGCAAGAACAATTTTTAATGAAACACTTGTACTCGTTGGTTGACCGAAGCTTGCGCACGAGAACTCGTGTATGTAATGGATATATATCGCGCGATATAACAATTTCGACTAGTTCGAAAGCCGTCGATTTATTTTTCTGGAATCTGGTTCTGGGCTGAGTGTCAATGGGCCATTGCAAGAACAATTTTTAATGAAACACTTGTACTCGTTGGTTGACCGAAGCTTGCGCACGAGAACTCGTGTATGTAATGGAAATATATCGCGCGATCTCAAGTCAGGCGCCACTGTATTCGCCGTCGATTGAAAATTTTTAGTTGTCGTTTAAAAAGAAACGTTCATAGACGACAAAAAGGTAAGAAAAAAATCAAAAAATAGCCCAGTTGTATCGTCCGAAGCTAGAGTTTGCCAACTCGTGTCTGTAATGGAAATATATCGCGCGATGTAATAATTTCGACTAGTGCGAAAGCCGTCGATTCATTTTTCTGGAATCTGGTTCTGGGCTGAGTGTCAATGGGCCATTGCAAGAACAATTTTTAATGAAACACTTGTACTCGTTGGTTGACCGAAGCTTGCGCACGAGAACTCGTGTATGTAATGGAAATATATCGCGCGATCTCAAGTCAGGCGCCACTGTATTCGCCGTCGATTGAAAATTTTTAGTTGTCGTTTAAAGAGAAACGTTCATAGACGACAAAAAGGTAAGAAAAAAAAAAAAAAATAGCCCAGGATGATCGACCAAGCTAGCGCTCGCGAATTCGTCTCTGTAATGGAAATTTATCGCGCAATGGAACAATTTCATTACATTTGGTGACATTCTTGGTCGTCACGCGAGCTCAGGTGTCGATGCAGTGGAAAACTGAGATTCCCAAAATCAATTCGCCTTGCGCGTAGAAGTACAGAGACTGTCCATCGTGTTTTTGAGGATCGGTGAAACGATCGAGCGGCGAAGCGGTCTTGATAAAGCAATGCTTCTTAGCTGTATTCATAGTCATTGTATATAGTTTTATTTTGGTAAGGTTAGCATGTAAAAAGTAGGTAATTAGTGTACTGAATTGTTCATAGTTGTAGCATATTGTAATGTAGTAGTAGTAGAAAATAGCGTATAGTAATTAATTTCAATATACATAACGTAGTAGTCATTAATGATTGTATATATTGTATATAACACGTTTATACATCATAGAATTAGGTTTAAAGTAATTATTAAATTTTTTTTTTTTTTTTTTTTTTATTTAATTTTTTTTATTTGCAATCTGTCTACATTTCAAGACAATAGGCAAACACTTCGAACAGAGGATAGAATAACGGGTGTGGGCCTAAGTCCAGTGACAAGGGCCCTTATGGACAATACAATTTTTTTTTTTTTTTACAAGTAGATGTGCTTTTTCAATCTTGATCCTTCAAAGGATACGTTATTGAGTTGAGCAGCTAAGATATTTGGGTGATATTTCAACCGATTTTTGTAGAGGGAGGAGAATCTTTGTATTTCCTCTCTTATCGATGGGGTCTCCAGATCGCGTCTAATAACTTCATTTGTAACATACCACGGGGCATTTACTATGGTCCTGAGTACTTTCGATTGAAATCTTTCAATTACTTCTAGATTGGATTTGGCAGCTGCACCCCACAGTTGAATTCCATACGTCCATATTGGTTTTAGAATACTTTTATAGGAGTATTTTGTTTTCTAGAATTAGGACTGAATTTCTTCCGAGTAGCCAGTACAGTTTTCTGAGCTGTAGGCTGAGTTGTTTTCTTTTGGTCCATATGTGTGTCCTCCAGGTGAGTCTTCGATCCAAGTGCATCCCAAGATATTTAACTTCTGTAGATTGCGCCACTGGGGTTTTGTTTATAAATACAGTAGGACACGTTTCCTTACGAAGAGAGAAGGTAATGTGCACCGACTTATTTTCATTGATCTTGATTCTCCAGTCATTGAACCAGTGTTCCACTTTGGATAGGTGTTCTTGTAGGTTTGTTGAGGCGAGAACTGGGTCAGGATTAGAGCAAAGTAATGCGGTATCGTCCGCATACGTAGCTGTTGTCGTAGTATTTGAAGATGGAATGTCTGATGTGTACAGTAGATATAAGGTTGGCCCGAGAACACTGCCCTGAGGAACACCAGCATGAATATCGTGGAGTTCGGTTACTTCGTTATTAACTTTCACTCGGAACGTTCGCTTTTCCAGGTATGATTTCAGTATCTGATAGAGGCCTTCCGGAAGATTTTTCTTGATTTTATACAGTAGACCTGTGTGCCAGACCTTGTCAAAAGCTTGAGCCACGTCCAGGAAGATAGCTGAGCAGTATTGCTTCCTTTCGAAAGCTCTTCGAATGTTTACTACAATTCTGTTCACTTGTTCAATGGTAGAATGATTTTCACGGAAACCAAATTGATGTTCTGGGATTAATTTTCTATCCAGTAGTAACGGCTTGAGTCTGCTGAGTATGACTTTTTCACAAAGTTTAGAACAGATGGGTAACAAACTGATAGGTCGGTAAGATGTTGTTTGTTCAGGAGATTTTCCTGGTTTCAGAATCATAATAATTTGCGCGACTTTCCACTGGCTGGGAAAATACTTCAGTCTTAAGCATGCGTTTATAAGTATAGTTAAATATCTGACTGCTTTTGGTGGTAGTTCTTTTATTGTTCTACTATTGATTCCATCATATCCTGGAGATTTTCGATTTTTTAAGTTTCCGATAAGACCTTGAATTTCGTGTAAGCTGGCATACTTCATTTGTAACTCCTCGAACAAAGGACGTTGGTCTTGCAACAATATTTCTTCTTCTTCTCCCGTAATTTGTCTCGGTGGTGTATCAAAAACCTTGCTTAGATATTCAGCAAAGTTTTCGGCTTTTTCTTGATCACTTCTGGCCCATTTACCCATTGTCCTGATGGGCGGAATAAATTGCTGGGTGAGCTTCAATTTCTTGGTGGCTTTCCATAGAGAGTAATCCGTTGACGCCGTTGGGGTGAGGTTTTGCAGGTAGTAGTTAATTTTAGAGTTTTTATCTTCGCGAAGGATTTTTTTAAGTTGTTTTATTGAATTGTTTAAACGAGTTTTATTTTCCTTGTTACGCGTAATTTGCCAGATTTTTTTAAGTTTACGTTTTTCGCTTATTTTATTTAGTATTTCTGTAGATAAATTTTCCATTTTTCGGGCAGGTTTAGTAGGAGGAGTTGAGAAAAGTATTGCTTTATGGATTAGAATATTGAGATTTTCGATCGCAGCATCGACATCGTTACAAGTTTTTAATGGTATTTTGCATGAGAGGTTGTGATCAATGTAATCTTTGTAAGTTGACCAGTTAGTTGTTTTATTTCCAAGAAAATCCGAGTTAGTATTTTTTATGGCTTCGGCGCACAGTTCGAGTATAATTGGCGAGTGATCAGAAGTTAATTCAAGACTGGACTGTACAGAGAGATAGTGAGTCGATATGCCTTTGGCGATGAAAAAGTCAATGAGATCAGGTTTTTTTGATAAATCAGATGGCCAGTACGATGGTTCACCAGATGAGGCGGTGATTAGGTGGTTTTCTTGTATTGAGTCGTACAGCTGTCTGCCACGAGGAGAAGGAGTTACAGATCGAGAGCCCCATGGGGGTTTCGCATTATAGTCACCACCCGCAATGAACCGAGAGCCTAGTTTTTTAAAGAATGTTGTGAATTGATCTTGTTTGATATTACGACTTGGTGGACAGTAGATAGCTGAGAATGTGATGGGACCTTTAGATGATTCAGCTGTTACGCTTGTAGCCTGTAAATAATCATCCGTGTTTTTTTCGAGTTCAAAGTGTTTTATAGATGATTTGATTATGAGGGCCGTGCCACCATGCGCCCTGCCACTAGGATGTTGCGTGTCGTATATGATGTAGTTTGGAATTTTGAGATACGTTTTATTAGTGAAATGAGTTTCTGAAATGAGCATAATGTCTATGTTTTTTCTTGTTAAAAATGATTTTAATTCTAGGCTACGCTCAGCGAGTCCGTTGGCATTCCATGCTGCGATGGTAAATTTTTCGCGAACAGGCATTTATAATTTATTGATGAGTTTAGTTAACAGTTCTAGCATAACTTTCATAGTAGACATGAGTTGTGACATCATATTTTCTAGCTTGAGTATAGAGTTATTATTATTATTACTTTCGATGTTGTTGTTATTGCTTTCAGCGATAGCCATTACCTCAGGAATTGTATGTTGATGATCTTCGGGTGATTGACCTGGTAACCCAGTTACAGCTTGTGCGAATGAGACGTTTGGAATAGTGTTTCTAAACTGAGTTTGTTTGAAAGAATTATTTTGATAATCGAGTTTCTTTTCGCGAAGGGCTGGATTTAATTTTTGTAACAGCTGCTTACGAACGATACAGCCTTTATAGCTGGCCGGATGGTTTCCTTGGCAATTGGCGCAAATGACTTCTTTAGTTTTTTCTTTAATTGGACAGTCGCTTGTTAAGTGATTTTTAGCGCATTTAACGCAGACAGGCTGATTGTTACAATAGTTTTTAGTATGACCGTACTCTTGGCACTTCATACATTGGGGAATATCTCGGCTTTTACGCGGTGGCTCGAAGCTAACTACTGTATTTAAGAGTCGGTTTATTTCGTATATTTTTTTATTGTTCATATTTATTTTTAGTTCCACGAAGAAAAGAGGAAGAGGGTTTTTTGTCATAGAGTGTCTAATGTTAGAAATTTTCATCACCGAGTGACCGTACTCTTCGATGGCATTTTTTAGATCGACTATTTCTACTGAAGGGTGCATACTTCGTAGTACGGCTTTAAAGCCCTTCTGGCTTTTGCACTGATAAGTGTGAAATTCCGTGTTATTCTTTTTTAGCATTTCGATCGCGGCTTTATAGTGATTTTCGACCATGAATTGTACTTTAACCGAGTTGTTATTGAGGATTTTAATGTAAAAATCGTTTCCGGCTATTTCATTTAATTTAATTTTTAAGGGATTTACGTTTTGGACTCCGTTAACGAATATCGGTGGTGGCTTATCGTTTTTGACAACTGGATTACTCTCTGTTGCATCCTCATTGTCTTCTTTCTCGTCCATCATTTCTTTGGTAAGGTCTCTCAGGTCCTGCAAAGGCAGGAACAAGTTTTCCGTTGTTACTGGCATAGACAGCCAGTTCTTGACTGATGTTTGTTTCTTAATTTGTTTAAAACTTTTCTTATCAGGACTGGTATTTTTCCTTTTCCTGGTGATGGTTTTAAATGACCTGTCTGCACTGGCAGCTTCAGTGGCATTCTTATCCACTTTATCTGCCATTGCAGATTAATTATTTTGCTTTTATTTCACTACACTAATTTAGTTGAACGGTTGTATATGAGATTACTACTTTAAACGTAATGTTTACTATGAATTCGAGATCTGACATAAACACGTCTGCTCAGCTCGAAGTCTAAACATTGAATGAATTATTAAATTAACGCAGAACTATAAACATTGAATATCAAACATTTTTTAGGCATCATACTTATTATAAATATATGTTTGAACGTATTGATTTGTCCAGCAGCTTTCCATTGATCAAATCGTCCAGTTCTTCATTTCTTCCTTTCTCCACCAAAAAAAGCCGCCTCACATTTTTTCCTGGAACATAAAAAATTCATTATATTTAAAAATTTTCTCTCTGTCTCTTTCTCTCTCTCTCTCTCTCTCTCTCTTCTTCTCTCTCTCTCTCTTTGTTTCTCTCTCTCTCTCTCTTTCTCTCTCTCTCTCTCTGCGGAGACGAGTGAACACACGTTTTCTTCGTGCTCCATTGCTCTAGTCGCTACTGGCTGTAGTTTTGTGTTAAAAATTCTGTGTTTTCGTGTACTAGTGCATCGTTATAACATCTGTCCACTGCCACATTTTTGTGAGCTTTACACCATCAGAGTCTTTTTTATACCTATCTTAAGACTGCTTGATACTAAAATTCTGGCGGAAAATCTTGCTGTACTGTGCTGCCTTGTGCCTGCTTGTTTTGTTTACAAACAAGTACGTGCCTTACAGTTACACATGAGCCGTACTCTACCATCTCTTGTATATTGAGCTCACTGATTGGACATAATAGCTTCAATTTTTTGCTGCTCTGAAGTGTTGTCGACCCGCCGAGCTGCTACAATCTGTGCGCATCGCTTTGCGTGGAGGCATCTGTTAAAGTTGAAACTTCAAATCAACTTTAAGTGTTCTTTTCGTGTTGGAAATAGATGTGTCTCTCAGTTGCTTTGTTTATGTCCATACGTGTGTTGCTGTGTACAAGCTCACGTGCTACGGGTATACTTGTGTTGTTTACGTTTGAATCGGCCAAGATTTAAATTCAAATATCTTATGGGATATCTACACCACCGATAAATTCTACGTTTGTCGTGTGCTGTGCGGACTGCCTGCTGTTGCTGTCTGCTGGCCTGACATTGCTGTGCGCGTGACGTATTGATGTTGACTCTGAGCTGATTGTCTGCTGTCGTGTTACGAGTGACGTATACGCTGCGAACTCTCATCGTGCTTGCACACTGTGTTCTGACACTGGCCCACTGCATGTGTCTTGCAGCGCCTTGTTGACGGCCCCACGGTTCTCAGCTCACGTCACGAAACTTAAGTATTTTGCCAAAGACCCAAGACTCGTCCTCTCAGCAACCACGGCAGCAAATACTACAACTACTACAACAACAACGGCGACGACAGCGGCAACGACGGCATCTGTCACCGACCGCCGCAGATTGCATCTTATACAGGTGTTGAGCCTGTAACTATCACTGGCCCGGGAGCTGAGCATGCAGTCACCCTCTGACCGCTGTGCCCGTTGCCTGGCATCCCTGGATTGTGGTGAGACTGTCTGTTCGTTCTGTCGTTCGGTCGCCGCGGAGTGCGCTTCCTCCGGCTCATCTGCGCTGCCTGCGGGACTGCAGTCTTCCCTATTTCCCCCGTCTGCCCTTCCATTTTCACAGAATCTCAGTGGTGCAGCCTCGACCTCTTCTGTATCTCTCTTCCTCTACCTATCCCACCATAGCTACCCACACCAAACTTCCTATCGTATCATCTGCTCCGTCTGCGTCACCATCAACATCTCTATCACTCCCTCATAGCCACACTTCCACTACTGCAACGGTCAAGCGTGCGAGGACGTCTCCAACATCTTCGGCCCGCTCTTTAAAGCGCAGTCGTTCGTTGGCTACTAAAGCGAGCTCGCAGGGAGCGAGGCCAGTTACTCGGACAAGCTCTCTCAAAAATATAGCTGCTAAGAAGAAGTCTGTATGTCTCAGCGTGCCTCGGCGTCACTAACCGACATCCACCCTCGACTGCATCAACCTGTCGCAGATACTCAGCCACACAAGCCTACAAGGCGACGTGTCGCGAGGCGGCCCCCGCCCACGATGCCCCTAACGGCGCAGCCTACCCGCTCTGCTGTCCAAATGGACACTCGGGTGACTGGTGCCTAGATCAGCACGGCGACATCTTCGGCACCGCACGTGTCACCAACTTATACAGCTCCGGTCACTGTGTCCAGTTCGGCTTCACAGCTCGCGCTCTCCAGTGCCACTACGATGACCCAGTCCATCGCGTCCGGCTCAACCCCTGCTCCACCTCAAGCTCCCCCACCCCTACCCCCCTACCCCCCTTGACATGGCGAGCTCTTTACTGCTGGCCCGTCTGGACCAGCTCGATGCGCGTCTCGATGCGCGCGACAGTCGCCTAATTGCTCATATCAACGAGCACTTCAATGAGTTTACGGTGACAGGAGCGCATTGAGGCGGCGCAGGATGAGCTCTCTGTGTCGTTTCAGACGATGCGTGGTGATCACGATCGGCGCATAGCGGATCTCGCTGAGCGTGTCGATGCTCTTCAGCAGTCCGCACCACCATCTGATCAGCCGGCCTATCATGACGAGCACGAGGTGTGTTTTGGGGTCTCCCAGCTACGCTGGGGTCACAGTGCAGACTGCCGAGCGTCCTTCGGGCCCTCGAGCTGGACAGACTCTGTCCGCATGTCATTGGGGTGCGTGAGTGGCGCTCCCGCCGTCCCAGTGACGCCCCGGCTGCTGCTGGCGGTGGCACTGCGGTCACCATGGTGGTGCGTTTTTCTTGCGCGGCTTTGCGTGACGAGGCTGCACTGGCGTATCGCCGTGCATCTGGCGTGTCATTGTCGCGTCTCTTTGGCGTCCAGGAGCGGACCAACTCACTAAACTGCCATCTTGCCGCCGCCGGTCTTTAGACTGTTAGCGGCGGCTCAGCGTCGCTCGCGGGAACGAGTACCTCACTCCAATCCGACGTGGACTTCAAATCTACATGCGTCCTGCTCGTGGCGTGCATCCCATTTTAGTAAGCAGCATTGCTGCTCTTGATCGTCTCCAGCCTGTACAGCGCACGGCCGCGTGCAACCCTCCCGTTACATCAAGCTGAGGAGACGCGGCGGAAGCCCCCCTGAATCAACCAGCATCATCCAACCCCACCCGCAGCACAATTTCCATCGCCTTTTCCAATATAAATCGCCTGTATACCCATTTCAATAGCATTGAACATCTTTCATCCAAAAATTCATACGACATTATCGCGCTTAATGAAACATTTCTCAAACCTCATATGAGCTCATCACTTTTTTCACTCCCAAATTACAATTTTTTCCGTAATGATCGCGTAGGCAGAGAGGGTGGTGGTGTGGCACTGTATGTCCGCAACGACTTGAGTGTCTCCATCCTCTCTGCGTCCAATTCCATCTACTCAAGCTATCCACAATTTCTCATCTGCTCCATAACCTCACCCATTACGTCCACATTCAAACTTTTATTTGCCGTAATTTACCGTCGCCCACATTCTCGTTATCCCATAGTATTTTTTAATAAACTCTCACATTTTCTTCCACTTTTTGACCATGTAATTATCACTGGCGACTTAAACATCAACATGCTCCGCCGCAAAAATCGCCATGCTATATTTCTAAAAAATCTACTGTCTGCCTACAATCTGCGCATTGTTAATACCACCAAACCTACTCATCATGTTATTTTTGCAGATGGATCTCTGCGCGAATCATGTATTGATTTATGCATTGTACGTGATACAGACTCGGTGCTTGCGCACACTAAGTCCCAAGTACCATTTGCGGTGGGGCATGATCTTATTACATTGCAATATAATCTCTCGCGTACTCTACCTCCACCCTTGCCCCGTCACATCAGAGATTGGCGCAATGTAACCCCAGCAGCTCTTAATAATGCTTTGTCACCTATACTTTGTCCACCACTATCCAATGCGCCCTCACAACTCGAGCCTGTATCTCACCACGGCCTTGACGCGAGTGTTTCAACGCTCACAGCTGCCATTCTTGCGGCGGCTGACGGCGTGGCCCCGCTTAGGCTGGCGAGACTGTCTGTTCGTCATAAGCCTTGGGTTGATCTTGAGGTTCGATCGCTTATACATGCTCGCGATCGAGCGTATCGCCGGTTTCGCCGCTGCCACAGAAACTCGGACCTCCTGCAATACCGTGTTTTGCGAGCGGAGGCACGCTCCTGCCTCGACTCAAAGAAGAGCGCCTACTTTGCGGCCAGGATGAACGACACATCTTCTCCAACTGCACTGTGGCGCACGCTGCGTGGTCTGGGTGTGACGCCCTCTGGTTTTCCATCACCTCTGAATTATTTTACCGCCGATACCCTTGCGCAGCACTATGCATCCATCTCCTCTTGCTCACTACCCATAGCACCCGAAATTATAGACACCATATGCTCAATCCCGCTCACTAATTCGCGTCCTGCTTTCAGCCTTCAACCTATCACTGCCTCTCACATCACCAAACTCATTACCACCATCTCATCTAAATCCATGGGAATGGACGGTATTTCCTCACCCATGCTATCACTAGCCTCATCCACCTTATCAACCCCACTTACCACAATCATTAACACTTCAATAGTTACAGCAACCTTTCCACAGACATGGAAGCTCGCTTCCATTATCCCTCTTTCAAAAACCTCATCACCTTCCTCTCCGAATGATACTCGCCCCATAGCTCTTTTATCTGAACTGTCCAAAATACTCGAACGCGTTATCCACACCCAACTCATTACCTACCTCATTGATCACGACCTACTCTCTCCCCATCAGCACCGATTCCGGCCGAGTCATTCCACCAACACAGCCATCCTGGACATCACCGAACGCGTCAGGTCTGCCATCGACGAGCGAATGGTCACGGTCTTAGTGTCTTTCGATTTTTCGAAGGCCTTTGACACGATCCCGCACCGTCAGCTGCTCATGCGGCTGCGAGATATCGGCTGTGACGACTTGACAATCCGTTGGTTTGCAGACTATTTAAGCCTCCGCAGCCTAGCAGTGCGGAATGCTGATGGTTCGCACTCGCAACTTTGCCACACCACATCTGGCGTCCCACAAGGAAGTGTGCTCGGCCCACTCCTCTTTCTCATCTACATAAACTCCCTCCCCTCTACCCTTTCCCACTCCCATGCCATCATCTTTGCAGACGATACACAAATCATTTCTCACGCCCCACCATCCCAGTTCAGCGACTTGGTGTCTCGCATGAGTGCTGACGCGAACGCTGTCCACCGATGGGCCATTGATAATGGCCTTAGTTTAAATGCCCAAAAAACTCGCGTTTTATTGCTGGGGAGTCGCGTCTTCATCAATGCTCTTAACAGAGCAAATCCCCGAAAATTGTACTAGCTGGTACAACACTTGAGTACTCACCCTCCGTTAAAATCCTTGGTGTGTTGCTCGACTCAAAGCTGAACTGGGATGCTCAAGTTTCATCCGCCTCATCTAAAATTCATTATGCCCTATACTCCCTACGTCACCATCGCAACTCCCTATCACGTCATCTGCGCCAGCGTCTCGTCCAGGCGCTGATTGTTCCACACCTCGACTACGCAGGGCTGCCCTAACAAGCCTCACTTGAGCAGAAGCTCCGATTGCAGCGCCTACAAAATGCCTGCATTCGTTTTATCTACGGCAACATCCCGCGAACGGCGCATGTCACACCCTACCGATTAGCGCTTGGTTGGCTCTCAGTTGCGCGTAGACGCGACCAACTCATGGTTCTCCTAGCGAGGAAAATCGTGATCAGTGGCACACCATCCTGCCTGGCAGCGCGTTTCACGCTCCTCGAGGGCCGTGATCCCAACCGTAGAGTGACCCGACGACTTCCTCCACGTCTTGACTACCCATCTGCTCGTACAACAACGCTTCATAACTCATTCACTCATACAACCACCAAATTGATTAACTCTCTACCAGCTGTTCTCCCTCCTAGCCACCTCTCCCAATCCCCGCACGTTCCTCCGCAACCACTTCCTCTCCCTCGAGAAGTCAGAGTGGCTGCAGCGCTGTGCGGCTGAGAATCTCTCACCCGTACCTCTTCCACTCATTGGCCTGCTTTCACTTCCCACCTACAACTAATATTCCAATTAATACTAAAATTCACCCTGCACGACTGCGGTCCCCGGGCATTCTGTGGGCTTGGGGCCCTTGCTCCGTCTGGCCTGGTCGGGCGATGGAGCTGGCGGGCGAGTTTTGCTCCGGGTCGGCGCTCATTGTGTGTCAATGAGCTCTTGTATATATAACTATGTAAATAACTGTGCTGTACTCTATTTTTGTTGTTGCTATTTTATATGTTATCTGTATGTAATGTGTTACCCATCTGCGCTACTTGCTCCAATTAACTTTAAAATATTTTATAATGTATATAATCTCATCGTTCAATATCTGTAATATGCTTCGGGGCCACATGGGGTTCTACCCCCCGGTCCCATAAATAAATAATCAATCAATCAATCAATCTCTCTCTCTTTCTCTCTCTCTCTGTCTCTAGATCTAGACGCGGACGCGAGCTTTAGATTGCGAAAAATAAAAGAAAATAGTAAAAAAATAATACGACACGCGGCTAATTAGTTTGTTTCTCTCTTTCTCTCTTACCTGTGTACCAATTCTTCTCTCCCATTGTCGGCCCCTCCTTCAATATTTTGGCAGCGTAGTTGAAGATGAGATTAAAATCACATCCATCAGCGCGAGAAACTCCATAATACCTCGATTCGAACTCGCCAATGGCGAGCCGCATCGCTGTCGCAAGATTCAACCTTGCAATGATGACTTTTCGCGGTGTGAATCCAAAATCAATGGACATCTTGCTCTGCTTTGGTTATAGGCTCCGTGTACGTGTGGTTAGGCGATACGAGATGTATTGAATTTTAGCTAATGAAAACAAAAGCAGCTTATAAAAAAATATACAGTGTCAAAATTTAGAGAGACGAGAGCGCGCCGGATACCTAGACGATCGATTGTTTCTACGAGCCTCAAAAGCTCTAGAGACGAGAGCGTGCCGGATACGAACCGCTCGATCGTGTCTATACTACCAGGACTTTGATAACAAGATATTCAACAAAACTTGCCGTTGCGTTGGATGTTACTTCGACCGAGCGAACCATGCCCACAGCGGCATGAGGTCTTGTGAGCTAGCTCTAAACCTTTAGAGAGTCGCCTTATCGTTGAATCGCCGCATTCGTTAACGAAAAAATTAAAATCGGGCTGTAACGTCTAAGAAAGATGAAAGACAGCTTCTGCATCGGTTGAACATAGTGTCCATAGGCCATTGAATGGAAAATTTTAAATAAAACACTTGTACTCGTGGGTCGACCGAAGCTAGCGCACGCGAACTCGTGTATGTATAATAGAAATATATCGCGCGATGAAACAATTTCGACTAGTGCGAAAGCCGTCGACGGGAAATTCGGATCTTCCAGAAAAGAAGGAGCTTAAGAGCTTGCGATTGGGAGGTGCTGGTTCTCGTGCCGAGATCGAGCCCATTAAGTTGGAGCGATTTGTCTGTTGCTATTGCTACTAAAGTGGTTCATTCTCGTCTTTCCAGCAGCGCCGTTGCTATTGGAATTTTTGATGTGAGAAAGATTATTGGGCTTGACTGGGACAAACTTGTCGCCACCGAGAGCTTGCTACGGGACGATGATCTGCAACAGCCCAGTTCGATCGCAGTTCGTCAGCGAGTGGGTGCTTTCGGTGTAGTTGCTGCCCGATAATATATCGGACGAGGTCAGATCGTTGAAGGGTGGCGGTGGTGGTTCCAAAAGCCGAGGCAGCACCGGTGGTGCCATGGCCGTGTTCGCGTTTACGAGTATGGCCAGTTTGACACAATTTGTGCTCGGCTGTAGGGACGATGTGGGCTGGGGGGGGGGGGGGGGGCAGTGGTGATACGTGACGTGACACGACGAGATGACGAGACACTGCTTTTGCTCGACGGAGGATATTGAACAAAGGCCGAAGAATTAGCGAGGGGAGAATCTGAGGTGGAATGGGGTTTTAAGCGTTGGGGCAGGTCCATGGGTGGCTTGAGCCGTCGACTGACGACTGGTAATTCTCGTAGAATATCTCGTTGAACTGCTGCTAAAGCGACGCTGCCGGAGAAATCACACATTCTCTTACGTTAAAGTAAGCATTTCATGTTTATAGTTTCAAATAAACAATTTAAATAGTATTGTAAGCTCGGGAACATGAGCTCAGAATATCTGTGTGCGGAGTAACAAACATAAACAAGAACACAATTTTTTAATTTTTTTTTTTCCTGAGCATGTACTTTGACCTTCTGCTCTTAGTTTTGTGATGGCTCGTTTGACCATCTATTAGTTATTAATTGTTTAATGTATTGGCAGCTAAGACTCTACCATCAAAATGCTTCTATGGCGCGGTGACTCGACTTTATACTCGTTGTCTCTTTGTTGGGTGAGGGAGAAATGAATAACACAAAGGCATTGGTTTCACACAGGACTGTTCTATATTTTTACTGCTATAAATATTCATACAAGAACATCGACGTATCTTATTGGCTAATTAAATTTATGGCTTACGGTTATAGAGTGACGCGTGGTTCGGGTGGTTACAGGAGTGGCGGTGGCGCAGTTGATCGTGGCTGCTCGGCTGTTCTGCTGCGCGGGTGGCAGGCTGGATGAGCTCGTCGGCTGTGAGGCTGTTCGGCTGCTTGGCTGGCAGGCTGGATGAGCTCGTCGGCTGTGAGGCTGTTCGGCTGGCAGGCTGTTGCACTTAACGCGCGCGCTCTCTGCTTCATATCTATGAAGCGTGTACAGTTCGCGGGTGCACTACTGTACGCTCGGGGTGACTCGAGAATTCGGCTGAGAGCTCGGTAGCGATCGTCGTGAAAATCGACTAAGTCCCGATAGTTAGAATGTTGTGCGATCGTGCGTAGCTTCGCCCTCGTATGAGTTTGGTAACTGCCCGACCAGAGCTTCGGTCTGCTCAACGGTAAGAGAGTATCTGCCTGCCCAGAGCTTCGGTCTGCTCAACGGTAAGAGAGTATCTGCCTCGAGACTACCTTTTGGTCCGATATATATATACTGCCTTTCTTTGCGCCACCCCCTTTGTTCGGGCGGGTACCGCTGTTGAGTTATGTCCGTCCTTCTGAGTTCGAGATTTGGGTATTTCGCATCCGGTCGATTTTTGCGTAGACTTGGAGCTCATAAACAACAGACGTGCTCCTGTTCTTGCGGATGCTCGGGTCGTTTTTCTAATTACCTTGTTTGCTTGCCCGAGCATCGGCGTAACTCGGGATTCGACCTTCGCCGTCATTCGGGTGTTACTTATTGCCCAGGTTGATCGTTAGTTTGCCTACTTTATTGCTCTTGTAGCGCGATTTTGATGTTTATGTGGTCGCAAGTACGAGTCATGCCGCTTATGCGGTCGCAAGTACAAGTCATGCTTCACACAAGCGTGAGCCGCTTCATACGTGTGAGCACGCACACAAGTGTGCGCCGTTCTGTACGTGAGAGCACGCACACCAACATGCGCTGCTCTATCTGTGCGCGCGCACACACAAGCGTGTGCCGCGCTGTACATGTGCGGTCGCACACCAACATGCGCTGCTCTATCTATGTGCGCACACGCACAAGCGTGTGCCGCGGTTTATATGTGCGATCCCACACCAACATGCGCTGCTCTATCCGTGCGCGCACACACACAAGCGTGTGCCGCGGTGTACATGTGCGGTCGCACACCAACATGTGCTGCTCTATCTGTGCGCGCACACACACAAGTGTGCGCCGTTCTGTACATGTGCGGTCGCACACCAACATGTGCTGCTCTATCTGTGCGCGCACACACACAAGTGTGCGCCGTTCTGTACGTGAGAGCACGCACACCAACATGCGCTGCTCTATCTGTGCGCGCACACACGCAAGCGTGTGCCGCGGTGTACATGTGCGGTCGCACACCAACATGTGCTGCTCTATCTGTGCGCGCACACACACAAGTGTGCCCCGTTCTGTACGTGAGAGCACGCACACCAACATGCGCTGCTCTATCTGTGCGCGCACACACGCAAGCGTGTGCCGCGGTGTACATGTGCGGTCGCACACCAACATGCGCTGCTCTATCTATGTGCGCACACGCACAAGCGTGTGCCGCGGTTTATATGTGCGATCCCACACCAACATGCGCTGCTCTATGAGCGCTGGTACTACCGTGCCCGTGTATGTGGCAGCGCGTACGTTCGTGCGTATACACGTTTTGCACGCGAGGGCCGTCCAGCTATTACAGTTTTGATTGGAGTAAAACCCCTGCAGAAAAAGCAACTAATAAATGAAATTTGTCCAATAATACAAGCAAAAATAACGTACGTTGTTTCATCTTCTTCTGTAGAGCTCGCGTCCAGATTTGCTAATGTATTGCTTCATTACTGTGGGGGGAAGCGCCGTCTTGCATCCACCAGGCATTTTGATTAATTTGCCTAAGTTTTGGAATGGCGTGTCTTCTTACAATGCGAGGTATATTCTGGAGTTAATACTCCCTTCGAAGAAAAAGGGACCAACGAATTGATCACCTATTATACCAATCCATACCATAATCTAAAATAACACATAAAAAATTAAATGAATTAAGTGAGAAAAGCTTTTATTTATTTATTATTTATTTATTTATTTTTATTTATTTATATATAGTATGACGAAAAATAGCTTTTTTCGCACATTTTTTTGTGCGCAAAAAGCGTTTTTGGACACTGTGCGGTAAAATGCCTCATTTTGGACACGGGTGTGCGGTAAAACGCCTCATTCAAATGAAAGTATTTTCGCCTACTATTGCATAAAATTTTGTATGTAACACGTGCCAGCTTTTTGCGCACAGTGTGCGGAAAAAAAACCAACTCGTGCCGGATGGCCGATACTTGTGTCTTTTTCCGACACTCGTGCCCAAAAACGCCTTTTGGGCATTTGTTTCATAAATAACTATTATTTTTTAAATTACTTTGAAATCAGGAAATTGTTTTTTTTCCTGACCCAAAACGGATTTTCTCGTGCCCATTGACGTTCCGTTTGTTTATTTACTTTTCCAATATTTGAGAAAATACTTTCGTCGGTAAACACAAGTTTTCGAAAAAATTTGGATTTTCATCTAAAAATAAAAAGTATGTTGAAGATTTATCTTTGTACTCTGAGAAGGTGAATCTTGTACATTCATATCTGTAACTATCGACTGTCAAAGAGGAATGCGAGCCCTGACTTGAGCGTAGTCTATCAGAGGAGTCTCGATCAGGAAAAACATAAAAAAAATATTGCGTAGAGAATTGGTAAAACGGCGAGTCGCGTGTATGTTTCACTAGGCAAGTATGTGTTGAACTACGTCAGTTTGGAAATCCACGGCCTCTTTGTCATCGGGCAATTGCAACGCGAAGCGAGACCACAATCAGATCTTAATACTCGTTAAACAAAGAACTCTAACCGTAAAGCTAACCGGAAAAAGTTAATTTTTGAATTATTAATTTCTTACCAATCATATCGAGGCCCCATTGACAAAACCGCAATCTGGGAGCGTAGTGTACAGCTTTCAAATGATGTCCTAAATATGGCTTGAGCGGTTTCAAATTCGATGATTTTAAAATTTGATGCACAGATGTACGTTTCACACCTGTAAATTATTTATTATAAATGTAAACAATCATGTCAAATAAGTAAAAATGAAAATCAATATCGGAATTAATTAATATTAAGAAGATGAAAATTTACCAGTATCTAAAGATATTTTTCTAATACTATTCTTCGTGTTGCACGATAGCAGCTAGAACTCTTCTCCGATTTGGACCATCCACGACGGTTTCGCTCGAATTGCTCGAAGGATTGACAACTTTATGCTCAGCTACTGTAGCAAGTAATCTGAAGAAGAATAGCAAATTGAAAATGTAACCTAGCAATTAAAACAATGCTCTTACCTGTAAAACGATTTCCTGCTCGTAACAGGTATGACGCGTGGATTTCTGGCTGCAAAATCTCGTTTTGCTTGGACTACATTTTTTCCACATCGGCACAAACTTTCATACATAAGCGTATGTTTTTCTCTAATGTAATCCGCATTTTCCTTGCTACTGATTATTTATTGTAGGTTAATGAAAATATATGAATAAAAACATTAGACATACATTTCTCGATATTTTAACAAGAAAGTTTTACACTGTACTTATTATAAAACGTACATTTTTGCAGCAACATTCCCTTTAAAACAGAAAAAACATAAAATGAGCATATAATTCGATCGCAACTAAAGAGAGCGATACATAATGCGGCAAATACCATGACCGGTACGAGTTCATTTGCGCAGGTCTCAGACGACACACGAGTACAAGTGTTTTATTTCAAATTTTACTTTCAATGGTACAAGGACACTCAGCTCTGAAACACATTTCAGAAAAATAAATCCACAACTTTCGTACTAGTCGATACCGTTCTCCATGACATACACGAGATCGTATGGTCTAGCTTCGCTCTACCAACCTGGGAAAATTTTCGATTTTTTTTCTACCTTTCGGTCGTTTATGGACGTTTATCTGAAAACGACTACTTAACAAACGTAATCAACGCCTTTCGCACTAGTCGAAATTGTTCGATCGCGCAAAATATCTCCAAGCCATCCGCGAGTTCAAGTGCGCTTGCTTCGCTCAACCAACCTGACTTGAGATCGCGCGATATATTTCCATTACATACACGAGTTCTCGTGCGCTAGCTTCGGTCGACCCATAAGTACAAGTGTGTTTTCCACTTTTTTTTTCAATAGTCAATGGACACACAGCTATTGAACCATATTACAGAAAAATGAATTGACGACATTTGCCGCAGCCATTAGGTATGCTGCGCGCGAATACTGTTCGTTACATGGATGGCGAGGCTTATTTTTTCGCACGTCATTATAAACTTAGTGGATTAATTTTTTTATGTCCGCACTAATAAATTTTAATGATTCGACGGTAAATGCATATTGAGGTATGTGTATCAATAACATACAATTCATCATTTTGATCAGTTCGTATCGAAGATTTGTTGAGCAAGTGGTCCATTGTTGGCAAGTGCTCCATTGTTCGCCGCCGTTTCTAAAGCCGCTGCGAGCTGCTCGCTGTAGCGACTTAATTTTTTTTTTTGGTCAACGAAAATTAATTTTTTCCCAAGATATTATGAGAGTTTTCACCAATATTAAATGTGCAAATACCGTCGAAAAAAATTACCTTTTTTATAAATTTAATTTTTAACCTATATTCGAAAATTTTTTTTCACATGTCATTTCCATCGGTTACCATTGGAAATTATGACTCTTTTCGGCTTGTCGCGGTGTAGCATTAAAAAGTTTACACCAAGACCTTTAATTTGATGTAAATTACATATAGTCAATGCCTCTGACTATTTTTAATTCGATCGTGAAAAGTGTGCGCTTTATAGCGGACATACCATAAAAGAAATTTCAGGAACCACAATAGTACCATTTCCCAGATATAATGAATCAAATTCCTGTACTTTACTTTCCTATGCTAGTGCATTGAAAATACGGTTCAGTGTGTACTGAAACATATCTAAAAAATTTGAAACACCTATAGGTACAGTTTTTGAAAAAAGTTAATTCAAAGCAGCAACACGAATGCATACATGCAAGCGTGTGTAAGTGTTTAATCTACTGTAAATATTTTTACCGGACTGTGCGGGAGAATCTAGGTACAGTCAACGAAGTTGCAATCAAATTTTTGATTCCGATTGTCTGGTAGGAACTAACACAAAAAAATTTGACTAATATATTTGAAAACTGTTCTCATCACTTGAAGAGAATGAAAATTGTTTAAAAAAGGCATTTAAACTTATAAGACTTTTCAAACTTGTAATAAAACAATATTTCAATTAATTTCTCTGTTGGCAGCAATGCTCTGTATGAGCTTACATTACACTTTTCAAATATTGAAGTCACAAAATGACAGAATATCAATAATATTAAATTATTGATTGTACATCATGCCTTGCAAGATTTTTTTTTTGTATATAATTGATATGAAGGATTAGGAAATAGATGTTTATAGTTATCATATGAGCGAAAAATCCTATGAGTTAATTAAATGCGAGAAGCAAAATTAATCGTTGATTCCTTTTTCAACACTTATAATCACATTTAAGGAGGCTCAATCGATAACGTGATTCATTTACCATCCTCGTGAAATTTTAACATATGATTATTGGGATAATGAGGCAACAAATTCATTAGTAAAAAAAAATTACGGGTTGCTGAACAAATGCGAGAGATATTCTCATTCAAAGTTCAGCACATTTAACAAGAGCTCTTATGGGGAATCGCAGTCTTTCGTCCACCATAAGCTTTAAACATTTACCATCTTTTTGAAATTTATATCATTGAAAGTAAATTTTATACGCTTTCCAATGAAATAATTATCAATGGAGGTCGCCGAGCATTTTCAAAAGATATGAACGGTTGAACTGTATGTACGCTGTGATATGTCACATGACGCAATATGATGTCTTGTTAAAATCATTATTATTTTTATTTAAATTGAATTAAATTATCATATTAGAAAAATATTAGAAAAAATTATTCTAATGAGTTGTCATATTCAATTTGAATTTAGCCGCCATCTTGTTTTCTGTGATAATTTCAGGTGTAAAAAGTGCGGGTATCGCACATTGCGTCATGCGTTGTGCGTTGCGCAATGCATGCACAGAGCATTGAATTGTAGATAACCTTACACCGATCGAGCCTCCTTAAGGGAGATTATACATCAAATGTGGCTAAAAAACCAAAGGCCCCTTTAGCGGCCTAATATTTCTGGGGGTAGCACGCTAAACACTGAGCCAACGACCGGTCTCTATCTCCCGATATGTTTCGGGGCGTAAACCCGTACTTACTTCTACTATCAGAACACCTGCTGCTAAGTTATAGGTAGGTGGTAAGGTGAAAGTAGCAAACACGGGAACAATTTGGTGTTTTTTACTAGAAAATTACTTTATTTATTAGAACAAAAGGAACTATGTTCGTACTACTCGCCTCAGCTATTTCTAATTGAGGGAGGTTCTCTGAATCACAAATTTTATGGCGTCAATGCCTGAGCTAACCCAACAAAAAAAAAGTTAACAAAATAAAGAGAATAAAACTAAAAAAAAACAACAACAAGAATACAGCAAAAATAACAAAACGAAAAACAAAAAGAAAAACTATTGCGAACGAGAGTTCTGTCTCTATTTCTAGGCTTTCGGGTTCTTTTCTGCTGGTGGAATTCCGGTAGCATGATATTTAAGCATGATTGTGAAGTTGATGTGACTACCTGCGTTGAATTACACAAAAATTTTATGAGACGTGCTAAACAGACACGCGTTACTGATTTTTGTAAGTAACTTTTACATGTATTTTTGAATAAAATGTTCTGGAAATCGGAAATTTGTCACATCTTTGCTCGGAACCCCCCTTTTCCCATTAGAGCAATGTTTTTTCTACGCGGTTTTTTGTACGCGGTACTTTTTTGGAACGGAACTACCGCATAAAAACAGGGACGACTGTATCGCTCATGGCGTTTGGCCGGGCAAGGCTACCAAGTACCCTGGGGGTAGCACCTTAGAGAATCGTTTATAAAGTTTCTCCGTCCACTTCTGTAGTCTTGCCCAGTTGTGCCTGCTCGACCAAGAACTTGCGAGCGTCAGCCGCTTCGTCATCAAAGTAGTCGGCTTCCTTGATGGCGAAGTCGATTTTCTAGGCCATGGTCGTGAGGCTTTGCTCCAATTCTACCTGTTGATTGGCCACGCGTTGCAAGGAACTGCGGAGTGCCTCTTCCTCGGCCCGCAATTTCCTTGCTTCCTCGACGGCCTCCTTCCGCTCTCGAATCAGACGCCGAGCTTCGGCCTCTTTCTCCCGTGACTCCTCCTCAAGCTTCCTCAGCTCCGTGCGCATGTCGGAACTGGCCTACTGTATATATGGCCTCTCAGATCTGGGCGTCCGCCCTCGCTTGAGGTACGGAGGATGTCTTTTCCTCAGCCGTCTCGCCGGGGCACAATGGGCAATATGTTTGGGCGATTGCCTCAGTGGCGGTCGTTTCACTCGCTAGCGTTGTTGCGGGTGGTTGACGCAGGATGGGCCACTCCGGTGTCGGGTTCGTCGCCAACCAAGCGATAAGGTCCGCGACATCCGTGCTCTCGTTGGTTGGTGGTAGGGTCTCTGGCTGTGGCGAGAAGAGCTGAGTTGACCACCGCTCGTCCGTCTCGGTCTGCCAAGCCAGATCTTTCACCATGCGAGCAGCACTATCAGTAGTGACGCCCATTGAGCTGGTTCGCGGGCTTTCCTCCTCTGCTTCGCCCTGGTTCAGCCCTGTCTAGTCGGGCGTATAACATCTGCAGATGTCGGGTTTATCTACAGGCCCACCTTCGGCCATCGTGCTGCTAACGCTGACGTTGTTCCTTGGAAAAAAAGAAACCACACAGCTCAGTATTATGAATTTCCTAGCTACTATTTTATTATCATGCCAAACTAAAAGCAGAATATAAACCAAGCAAATAATTAAAAAAAATAAAGCAACTACTTTTGATCTGTTACCTAAGCGTTAATCGTAGCGGGGTTCGGGACGACATTAGGTGTGGGCTTTACGGGTTCGTAGAGCTGGAGATGCTCGGAGTGAACTTGCGGGACGCTGCATCCGCCTTTCAAATCGAGGGAATACGTGTTCAGGTCGAGTACTTTTGCGATTCGAAACGACTCGTCGAACTTAGGAGCAAGTTTCGATAAGCGGCCCTTTACCCCGTCCGAAAATGGGTGCGTTCTCCGCAAGACTAGATCCCCCTCTTTGAAAACTACAACCTTTCCGCCCCTTATCATATGCCCGTTTTTGTCTAGCGAAAGCCTTATCAATGTGTTTGGCTACCAAGTTTCGCAAGGCATCCAAGCGTCGGACTCGGTCAACCCAGACCCTTGGGTCGATGCAGATCTTAGGCCCACGAGCTTCCACTTCTCGCCTGACACGTTTGGGCTGTTGTGGGTGACGTCCAACGTTTAGGTACGCCGGGGACACTTTGGTTGTGGATCGCACGGAGGTGTTAATGGCTTGACGCAGCTCGGGCAAATGACGATCCCACTCGTGATGGTCTTTCTGTGCGTACATCGCGGTCAATGTCTTCAGCGTTTTATTCGGTTGTTCTACAGCGTTCGTTTAAGAGGGATAGGGGGATGTCGTCACGTGATATACCCCGTATTGATCTAACACGGTCTTTAGGATCTTGTTAATAAATTCCCGGCCGTTATCGGTGAGCAGGAAATCAGGGACCTTCCACCGGAAGAAAATCAGCTCTTCGAGAGCATCCGCCACCGCTTTACTGTTCACCCGACGCAAGGGCTGTAACTCGAAATACCGCGTAAACAGATCACCAACAAGTACTTGAAACTCCCCTTCAATCGAGGCATCTCCATCATACGGAGCCACGGGCGTTCAACTGCACCAACGGGACCATCAGGCCCTGTGGCCCGGTTTGTGGGATCTTGTACCGCTTGCAAGTTTCATATGACTTCACGAAAGCTTTCACGCCATGCCAAACATCTGGCCAGTAGTACTCACGGGCGATGCGGTATTACGTTTTCTTTAGCCCTAGATGGCCTGCGGTTACCTTGCTGTGGGCGTCCTCTAACACCCGTTGGCGATGCTCCGCTGGTACAGCCAATCGCCAACCCTCTTTTTTATTTTTTTTTCTGCCGCACCCCATTCGGACACTCACCGCTAACCGTCGCTAGGCACTGCTTCGGTGAGGCCGGGGTTAGTTGAGCATTTCTGCTACTTCGCTGTTAGTCGTTTCCATACATCCTCCATCCGTTGTATAGTGATATGCGACGATAAGAGGTTCAGGGACTCATCTTTTTTCTACTTGGTGAACCTCCGATCCTGCGCGATGCCATCTCTCGATTGGCGAATCCCCCTTTTCTGAGTCGTCTTTTTTGCGTGATCTCACATTGCTGGCGTCTCCTCCTGAGTTAAGCATTAGAACTCACTGCTCAGTGCCATCTTGTGAGTGTGGTTCTCGCTTCAGGCGTCATCACGCGTCTCACCAACGGGCCTTGCGTCCATGCGTCCACGAACGGGGCCCCCGCATCCGGCGCCATCTTGTGAGTGTGGTTCTCGCTTTTGACTTCATCATGGGAGTGTGTTGTGCTTCCCATCTATCGCCAGCCTTGTGAGTCCTCGCCTCGTACTTCTCCTACTTATCTCCTACTTATGGTTATCCTCTTCGTTTCCAGCTCGCACAGTGATCGGGGTTTTTTACCGCTTCGGAGGCTGATGCCATAGCCTGGGTCTTCTTTTTGAGTGGTACCCGCTCCACCTCGGGCACGGGCTAAACCACACCAGGCGAAAAAATGTCATTGCGAATTCGCCCAGTGGGGATTGAACCCACGCCCTACGGCACACCTTGTATCAGCAGGCAAGAACTATACCCACTGAGCCAAGGTGCCCGATATCGCCAAGCCTCTTTACTATCTTCAATCGGGTCTAGCAATTGGTCTTCTCGAAACTTGTAAAGCAAATCATCTTCGACTCGCTACTTTTTCTTAAATTTTTGGGGCGCTTGTTCCACTTCTAAGACCAACGAGTTATACCAGGGATCTTCAATCGTTGCGAATGAGACGATCTCCCTCTCCCCTTAATAAGACATGCGTGAAGAAAGTCGGTAATCTTTATGTTAATTTCCTTGCGATGGTCGATTTTGAACGACCGGTTTTGTAATTCTAATGCCCAATGGGCTAATCTGCCCACGAGCTCCTTGGCCGTTTGCAAGCTTTTCAAGGCGGCATGATCGGTTACGATCGTGCACTCACAGCCCTCCAAATATGGGTGAAACTTTTCAATGGTCCAGACCACGGTTAAGCACATCGTTCGGTTGTTGAGTAATTCCTTTCAATCTTCCAGAATAAGGGCCCTGAACACGGTGAACTAAAACCGAGAACCCGAAAGGACAAAGAGTCACAGAAAAATAATATGCTAAACAAGATTTCATGGGGTCGTTTACATGGGAACGAAAAACGGACAAACTAGGTACAAAAAACCTTTGACTCAGACGCAGAGTCCGCGTTACTTCAAGCAAAAGGCTTCACTATTTATTTTTTTTTAGTGTGGAAGCCCTCAGGATCGTAAGGGAAAAAGCCGACTATAAGCAAAAAATCATAAAATCAGGCGATAGTTTCTTATAAAGCAAACACACTACAAGCAAAGTGGTTCTTACAAAAATTGTATCAAATCAAACAAAATATTAATCAGTCATGTCTTTAAGCAGCTACAAAATCATTACGAAAAAAAAATTATTTTGCAATTACAAGCACTACCAAACAAAACTTACTATTGACCGACGCCGGGTTGTAACGCGTTCTCGTTGGGTCCTATGAGCACTTGTAGGGTAACCGCACGAGCGTATGCTAGTGTGAGCGTATGCAGCGGAGCAAGAATCTGCGACTTATGCCACAGAAAAACATTCCATAAAAGTTAACTTATGCCACACAGTGCTATAAAACAGAATTTTTTGCCTTTTAAAGACATTACGAACCATCTAACAATGAAAGGGGTTTTATGAATTTTTACTCCCCCTACAATATGAAACGTACAACCTCTTGTGTCGAACTTTGAATAACATTTGTTATTATTTTTTCAGTTAGTGAGGAGTTACAAATGCTAGACTGAATTGAACCCGAAAAATGGTTATGGGGCTATAAAGATTAAAAAATGAGCTTTAATTTGGCGCCTTTAAAAACTCTCGAAGTCTTCTGGGACTGGAGATATAGCTGTTTAAAGTTTCATAATTTATAGATTTAGTACTTTAATTTTCAGTCGGCTCGATATCTAAAATGTTGTCGAAAATATAAGGGTATCCCTTTTCCTAACCTTTAAATAAGGAAGGTTTTCTCTGAAAATTATCTTACTACTTGACGAAATCAGATGATTAATAGCTTAAAAGACTCGTGGTACACGCCCTATTCATATATGCTTATCTCTAGAATGATGTCCTGAATATTGACGAAGATATGAGTAAAAATCATTTTTCCTAAATTGAAATAGAGGGGTTTTTCTCTAATAATTTAGATACTGAATAAAATAATACAATCGAGAACTCAAAAGAATCTTACAAACGCGCACTATTCATTAGGGCGTCCCTTATTTCCAAACACTTTTAAACCCCGCTCTCAATCCTTAGATGAACTTGTTTTACCAAAAAACTGAAAAAACCATCATCGGATCTCCGAAAAACAACTTGTAAGGCTTCCCAAAATGATAAAAACGACTTTTTCTTAAAATAATTGATATAAATATAGTGGCAAAAGTACGGAAACCCTTAGAAGAATCGCAAAGTAGGCTTGAAAAAAAGTTCAAAAACCCCATATCCAACGTATTTTTTGACGAGGAATCAAATGGTGACCTTGAATTGGACTTTGAACAACTTCGAAGCTACAGCGACCGTAAAATCGATTTTTTAATGAGAACCCTCATTTTTTATTGCAGATTTGAAAGCGCGGAAAATTTTACGTTAGAACATGTACTCTTTCATTTTTTTTCAAGGTCATTTTTGAGGTACAGAGCTCAAAATAAAAAAAAAGCTTAAAAAAATTGAAATTTTCAGTTTTCGTTTCTTTTCATAAAATTTAAGCTAAAATCGAGGTTTTTTTTTAGTGAGTACTTATAGAAAATATCGAATCCATATAGAAAAGCTGATGCTCGCAATGTGAACGTCAACCTCAGAGCTGTAGCCCGCTTGCCGCGTGATCCTCCGTGCTCACGCATTGAGTACTATCACACTCGGATAGCAATGATAAGGGTAAAAATTATAGTGCTGTAAACACATTAATATTTTTTCTTAATATTTAATATTTCAAGTTACCTTTCTTTTAGATAACTTTCGAGGTTCAGGGTCAGCCGGATTGAACGGTCGGGATCAGCCGGATCGCGAAACTCCTTCTTTGGCTTCGGATTCGGTCGCGCCGGTCGAATCGCAGCAACAGGGCCAAATACCCGCGATTTCTACAAATGAGCCGAGAACTTCTCATGCATTGGAGACGGTCATTAGACCCACAGGGATTTTGTGACGCTCAGCCAACTCTACTCAGAATCGGTTAGCGTAGAAGGTGACAATTGACATTTTTTTACTTTCATATGTGTTGCATTTCTAATGATATTTATTGATAAATGCGCATATATTACCGTGTATATTAGACCAGGCTGTTTTTCAAAAAAATTTTGTATCGCCTGGGATCATGGCTGAGCTGAAAGTTCAAGGTTTCAGATGAAAAAAGGCGGGCTCTAGAAGTAAAAAAATGACGGTAACCGGTGTCGATAGGCTATTGAAGTTTAAAAACGTGCTTCGGAAGTTAAGCAAAATCGCTCTGAAAATGGCAATCATATAATGGATTGCTAACATTGCTCTAAGAGTAAAATTTATATTGGCAAGACGTTTTCTTAGGTAATTATGTGTGTAGAACCGAATTCTGTAAACATTTAAAAAAATGCACTTTTTCAAGGTAAAAAACAAAAAATCGTCTTGTAATCGTTTAAAAATGAACAGAAAAATCTATTAAATTTTTGACACTTCTCAAATCTAGGTTTTTTTTGTGACAAATCCAACAGTACATATTATCAAGTGCTTGAAGATTATTTTCATAGAAAAATGAACGATTTTATTCCGAAAAACGACTTTATAAAAAACTGAAAAATCGAAAAGCATATTCGTTTCTTTAAGAAAATCAGTATCAATTGAGACTTCGAGTTTAGTAGCGGTGCTTAGCGCTCGTTTCTTGAAGTTTTGTAAACAAAGTGTAATATTATCCACAATGTACAACAGTGAATTAAAGTAAACATGGCGGACGACGTTGACCAAAATTATGAGTCAATGACAAAAGATAGCCCTAAGAGCTGGACCACGGCCCAGCATAAAAAAAGAACAAAGCGAAAGCAAGTCAGCCCTGAATCTCGAAAAACGATAATTAAAAAAAAGTCAAGTAAATCTCAGAGACTACTGGCTAAAGGTTCCTATAACTACATCTAACCCCTTCGCACCTCTGGAAAATACCGATACAGAGAAACAGCAAGAAACTGAAACCGAAACCAGCAACGATAAAACTAATACGCCGAGAACTCCACGACCACCGCCAATCTTTGTCTTTTTTTTTTTTTTTTTTTTTTTTTAAATGGGAGCGATGGGCTCATTTTATTGAGAAACAAAAAAAGAAAATGTATTACAGTACATTTATGGGGTTTCGGTTACATATGATATGTAGAGCAGAATAAAAATAAGATAAAATAAATATGAAAGAATATGGAGGTTGTTGTGTGGCCCATCGGCTTCTCCTTCTGCCCCTGTTTAACCCCCGCGGAACCGCCGTTGAAAACACATTGAAATGATAAAAAGTGAAAAGGAATACCTTCAAGCAACAAATGTTACAATGTTCGATGCAAAAGGCTCTATCACCCTCTCTGCAGTTTACTGCCCACCTGGACATGCCATTAAAGTTGAACATTTTATTGTATTTTTTTTAAAAATCTGGGACATCGTTTCATAGCAGGCGGTGATGACAATGCCAAGCACCCCTGGTGGGGTTCTCAATCTCAAACACCTTCACCTAGAGGTAGGCAGCTATATGAAACAATGCAGAAGGAAAACCTTGCTCCCATCTAGACAGGGGAACCAAGCTACTGGCCCTCAGACCCATCTAGACTTCCTGACCTAATCGACTTTGGACCACTCCCCAATTACACTGAAACTTAAATTTAATGTCATTAAAACGAAAAACCTCTCTACCTAGGCAATAAGAAAACTAACTGCATAAATAGCATACTCAATTGCCATATTCCAATAAAAACAGAGGATGAACTGGAATCGGCCATTGACAATTTTAACATATCTTAGTACATAGTGCGGTTTCATTCTCTACTCTAACTGAAAAAACAGCAGATCAAACAACACAAAAGAATAAGAAGCAAATCATACCCACCGAAATTCTTAATAAAATTAAAGAAAAAATAAGACTTAAAAAAAATCTGGCGGATTCGTGCAATCACGAAAATAAAACCAGCCTTAATAGAACGATCGAAGATCTTAAAAAAATACCTCCACGGGCATGAAATGAAAACATAAATAAGTATTTACAAAATCTAGCGCCCATGCAATCATCTGACAACTCACTATGGAAGGCGACAAAATACCTGAAAAAACCTCAACTGTATAAACCACCTATCAAACTGGAGAACGAATGGGAAAAAGTGACCACGAAAAAGCAGCTGCATTTGCAGTATATCTGAGCAACACTTTTGCAACTCTAGAGAGACGGATCATGGAGCAAGAAGAGACAGCGTTACTACTAGAAATAGATAATCCCCCACAAAGACCAGAGGACCCAATCAAAAGCGTCTCAGTGAGAGAGGTCTATCTCATAAAATTAAATATAAAAAAAAAACTAACGTACAACGGATTAAACGGGAAAACTCTCAAGGAGCTACTGTAGAAAGCAGTACGCTTTCTTACCATACTCGTCAACTCTTGCCTCCGGCTGAAATACTTCCCAAGTCAATGGAAGGTCGCTCAAATAATTCTGATTACTAAGCCCGGTAAATCACAACTACCAATTTAATACAGACCGATCAGCCTACTGCATCTGTGCTATAAGATCTGCGAGAGGCTGATACTAGCAAGAATGCGCCCGATAATTGAAGAAAGTAAACTGATCCCAGTTGATACCACTGATAACAGTTTGGTTTCCGCGAAAGTCATTCCACACTACAACAAGTGAAACGAATCGTCGTCAAAATTCGGGATTCATTCGAGAACAAACAGTTCTGCTCTACCGTCTTTCTCGATGTAGCCCAGGCCTTCGGCAAGGTATGGCATGCTGGGTTGCCGTACAAAATTAAGTCATACTTTCCTGATAACTACTACCAATTGCTAAAAACTTATCTGAAATATTTTTTTTCTCGAAAAATATTGAGTTTAGAGAAAAAGTTTATAAGACAAAAAAGTCTTAGAATTCAAGAAACATCCTTAAATTTTTTCAGAATTTTGAAAGTGATTTTGGAAAACCGGATTTCCTACATTTCCCGAAAATTGAAAAATCATCTCGGAAAATTCTGAAAAAATTTTATGGATGTTCCTTGAAGCATTTTAAGACTTTTTGTTTATAAACTTTTCTCTAAACTCAATAGTTTACGAGATAAAAATAGTGAAACTTAAAAGTCGATTTTTTCATTCAAGCCGCCATTTTGTTAAGAAAAAAATATGTTTGACAAAACTAATGATAGTTTTTTAAAGTAGAGACCGCAAGGTCACGTTCTATATTATTTTACCCCCATTTAACAATGATAAGTGGTTTGAAAATTGAAAAGAGAAAAATTTTTTACTCAAAAACACGTTTTTTTTGTGTAAATTTGCAATTTTTTATTATAAATTGTTAATTTACGCAATTTTTAATACCACCATTAGAAAGAGCACCCTCAAAACCATAAAGAATAGAGGTTTTCATAATTTTTCTCGTGTCGATTGAGACATGGTAAAAGCGCAAAGTTGAATGTCAAAATCGCGTCCTCCCGGCGTTAATGGGTTAAATTACTAATATACAACTAAATCTAAAGTGTCATCCAATAATTATATAAAAACGCTTAATGCTGTATTAAACACTAATTCTCCAGAACAAACAACAAAAATAGTATAATAAAACTGATGACATCTTGTATTAATGAACGCGATTACTCGGCTCAAGAAGTCACACACATTTTAATGGGATGGCCTCTATATCATTCATCGCGACCAATAGTTACGATTTGCGTAAGTGATGAATGCTGGGAAGCATTAAAGGTATACTATATTTTACTATATTTTCTAAGTAACCCTGAAATGTTCATTATTATCCAAATAATTCAGAAATGTTTATTTTATTGCAAGTAACCCAATTAGTTTATTTATTTATTTAAAATATTAAATAAATTATAAGATTAATTATTTGTGATTTTGATATAATACCGAAACGATTTCCTTGACATTTTAAATATACGATGATACATTATAATTTAAATATATATGTAAGGAAGTATACTATACTTACTTAATATTGTATAAATAGTACACATGGGAAATATAAACATAAATCTTGATGTACGTCAATAAGCTAATTTCAAATATACCTGTAACGATTGATGTAATTTGAATGTACTATCAGTCCTAATTGAGTGTGTTACGGGTATAATATTTTAAATAGTGTAAATATCAAATTGAGAACTTATATAATTAAAATCTTTGTGTTGCAGAGAAAGTATTCGTTTTTATAATCTCCCTAAATAACACATATTATATATATAAAATAATATTTTATATTGATATATAAATAATCTTTTATTTTTAAATACATATCGTTTTCAGACCAAATCAACAAAAATGAGTGGAGCTATTAAAACAATTATGCAGAAATATTTAAATCGACCAACATATTTAAAAAACTTGACTCTTTTTCAATATGCGAAAGATTATTATGTTCGAAAGAATATATATACTAAAAGACTTAAATCTACATTAGTTCAAATATTTCCCAGATTATATGTTACTGACGACGGGACTGACAATTCAACATATTATAGGCAACAATGTATTCTGCATATTCCATTCAGGACTGATATTAAGTCTTTGAATTTACTTCAACAAGACAGAAATATAACATGGCAAGAATTATACGAACATCATAAAATACCTGATCAGCAATTATTAGATTTATCATCATTTGATTTTAATATCAATGTTGATAATGATGACTTGAATATTAATTCTAAAAATTGCATACATCGTAATGCATTTGAACTTGCTTCATCATTACATGCAGATAATGACAGTACTTAGCTTGGTTGCCGATTAATAGATGTACTATGATTGGAAGTAACATACGAACGAATATCCACCATTTGATAAAATTCATGAATTTCTTAAAACATTCAAAAAATCTTCAATTATTTCACCTCAAGTAGACGATAATGCATCAATCTTCGTATCATATTCTTCTGATCAAGTAGATGTAATCAATACCGTGAAACAGCAAATTGCCTTTATTATGGATGATAATACCAATGAAAACTTAAATATTTTTAAGCTAATTCATAATACAGGGAAGAGCAGGTAGTGGAAAGAGTACTATTATTCATAGAATATGCCGTCTAATCAGGTCTCAATTAGGTTTAGATGCTCTTGCACTAACTGCTCCAACAGGTGCTGCCGCTTTAAATATGAGTGGTGAAACGTTGCATTCCTTTTTTAACCCTGTCAAAAATGGTAGCTTGATTTCAAGCTTGATTTCAAGCTGATTTCAAGCTGATTTCAAGCTGATTTCAAGCAGATTTCAAGCTGATTTCAAGCTGATTTCAAGCTGATTTCAAGCTGATTTCAAGCTGATTTCAAGCTGATTTCAAGCTGATTTTCAAGCATTTTTAAAGCTGATGTAAAACCGAATTTCGAGCTATTGGGGTGGAATTATGTTCGGATTTCAAGTGTTTTAAGTGGAATATCAGATTTACTTGGCTTGAAATCAACTTGAATTTTTTTTTATTTCAGCAGAATGCAAAATAATATTCCAAGATTGTGAAAAATTGAGAAACTAAATAATATTAAAATAAACAATCTTTATTGTTCCAGCTCCGATTACAAAAATAAAGGTTAAACGACGATTGTAACGTTTTTATTTTTCAACATCACAAAAATAATCTAGCATAACAAATTACTTCACAATGAAATTCTACAATCTTTATAACGAAAATTGAAGTTTAACTACATTGATAATGGTCATTATTTTCAACATTACAAATAAAAATTGGAGTTTTTATATTCAAGTGGTATTAAATGTATAATAATATTTAATTGGTGAAGTTTTAATAATTCAGTAAAATAAAATATTTTCAAATAAAATATAAGTAAAATTTTTTTTAATTTCAATAATAATATTATTTATCTTATGAACTAAAATGCGTGTTTGGAACAGCAGAAATAAACCGTTTCCTACACGGAAAAAAGTATCGAGTAGCTGCCACGCCGAATCGTGGCGCTGCTACTCGACTCGAACGATAGAATTTATTTAAATGTATCGAGTGTCCGCCCTCTATCCATCGAGTGACTGACCCTCGATGATCGCGTAACTGTTACCGCCAAAACAACAAATCGCTGCTGCCCTTCGGTAGAGATTTCAGCTCCTCGATCACCGCGAGTTAAAGCGAGAACTTTTTCTACATTATAATTCATAGTCAAATTAAGTATGGATTCAGTGCACGTTTCTTCCGATCCAATGATTATTGATGGAGAACTTGAATTAGAAGGTAAGACTTATACTTATTATAATTAATACTGATTTATTATTTTTATAACCTAAATTTGTGCTGCGGTAACTCTAAAATTTGCTTATATTTACTTTTGCTATTTAGAGTTTGCTATGCGTATTGATGAGTCAAGTTTACCCAGCACGTCCGATTTATCACTTCCACTTGATTTGCATAATATTGCTAAAAAACCCAGGCTCGACTTAGAATTTATTAAAGGTCTAATTTTTTTTTCATTATTTTTAATCTCACATTAGCGTTTTTTTTCATGATTTATTTACTGACAGGTTCGAATTTTGAGTATGTAAAAAATGAACTGTATTATCTCATTGAAAGCCGGCCAGAATCCAAAGTTTTATTTGGTCTGTATGCCGCAAAAAGATTTATTGATTGGAATAAACTTAAAAGTATTGTTATACATCATTATATGATTAATGATCCAATCAATTGTTAGTAAGTCTCATTCGTTAACTTAAAAAATACTCTGTATAATATGGTTGTATAATTAGAAATTTATGGAGTAGTAATTTTTGAATAGTAGTTAGTAATTCAAGTAGTCATAGAATATAAGTAAATCGCTTTTTAAGTAACTGCTTCTCCTACTCGCTTGCTTATAATTTTTTTCTTACATGCTTACTGTGATTAACATATATAAATACAGAACTTGACAGTTCAATTTAATAAATTTGCATTGCAGGTATATGTGTTTTATGCTCTTATTATTCCACTTTTTAATATAATTTTCTAATTTTCAGTATAACAACAGATAAATTTAATTGGATTGCTGATCAACTTGTGGAAATATTCCCAACTCTTCCAAAAGATCTGCTGTACATACCCCGCTGCGCTGAAACTGCAACGTCTCTTGCTCAAGAAGAAGGAGGGACTTTATATTGGTATTACAAAGAGCAGAGAAAATATTATTATCTTGCCAAGTTGCTTCCTGAAAAAGGCAAGAAGAAACTGGCCAACAAAGCAGACCAGCAAATAGTCACCATTGGTAAGAAATTGATAATGGAAAATTTAAATAATATAATTTTAACACATTTATAAATTCAAAACTCATATCATTTTTTCAAAAAATTTTCAGACATAACAAAATCATTTTCCAATTTGCTCTGTGATCCTGACCGTGCTAAATATAAGGGAGTAGAAGTTTGCAAAGCTTGGGATAATTCCAGCAAGAAAAGGTTGGACCTTTTAGTAGAAAAAAAAAGTTCTAAGTTTAAAATAAGCTCATCTCAATACTTGGACAGCTTCCCATGTCTCAAAGACACTGTGTCTATTGACCTGGTGAGTTTTAGAAGTAATTTTTTTATGCAATTGTATTTTTAATAATTTTTTGATATTAATATCTAAATGGTTTATTTTCTCTTGCCATTTCAGTTGGTGTCTGATTTTGAAAAAATTATAGTGGGTTTGATACATGCAAATATTCTCACTGATACTAAGGCTTCAGATTATGATGATATATTTGAAACTAAGTGGCCAATATTTGCGATGTGTGAGAAGGGATATGTCTGAATACTTAAAGTACTTGATAGAAGAGCATCATACTCTTTACAAAGAACTTTACGGTAATTTGAAGCCAAATTATCATTTCCTTATTCATTATCCACGTTTATTATTGGAAATGGGACCTTGCTTTGCATTTTCAACTATTCGATTCGAATCACGACACCGACCTATTAAAGCGAATGTTCTATCAACTAGTTGTAAAAAAAACTTATTATATACGATTGGAGTAAAGCAAAATTTATATATGCTTCGTAGCATGCACAATGTAAATAAAAATGCATCTATACAATCCGTTGAAAATGAATTTCTAATAGAAAAATCAGTATATGTAAACGGAAATAAATATAAAGTAGGAATGATGTTTCTCATGGATCCATCGCGACACATGAAATTATTTGGTAAAGTATTGAGAAAAAAATAAAAATGTTTTATATTTTACGATGGAAACGTATGAAGAGGTGTATTTTCACTCTCATTACCATTCCTACAAAGTAAATCGCTTCGAACAAGATGTTACTATCGACCAAAATATAATATTAAATTTCGAAATAGCATTTTCATCTGTAAAAAATATTATACCTTTAAATGATACAATTATAGATGAACTATTATGTGTTTAGTTAATAATTTTTATGTATAATTATTAAAAAATGATGTTAACATTTTCATGAAGTATGTGTTTTATTTTTATTCACTTGATCAATTTTATCTTCTTCATACATTTTTAATAAAAGCATATCGATGATCTTTACAAAGAATAGCTTGTTTACGTAACAAACAGAATATAAAAATTCTCCTTGCAAAAAGCGTCGATGTGTAATTAATCTCGAAAATTGTAAGATCACAAAAGAAAAGATTATTTTTCCCTCGATTCATCGAGTGTCCGACACTCGATGCAATCGAGGATATTATACATGCGAATTGCCGAGTCCCCACCCCTCGATAATCGAGAGTCTGACACCCAAAATCCAACATACGTCCGTGGCAGCTACTCGATACTTTTTTCCGTGTACCAACTTGCATGTGAACACATATTTTTTTTAACACTTCTGTTTGTACATAAATCAATTCATTTTCTACATTTGCTATTTTAAAGACAAAATTCCCTCTTGCATCAAAAGATGTACACCATTGACTAAAAGTGACCAATGTTTCAAAATTTTTTCATTCTTGATATAATTGACAAACAAGGGTAACTATAGAAAAGCAGCCAGTTTTCCCATTCCTTTGCTTTCCAATATTTTCTTTTCTTTGTAGATCTTGATAAACGGGCCAGGTGCTTTGGTACCTTAAAACTTAGAATCGTTTGATTTATGTAACCTTTTTCCTCTTTGGTAAGTGAAAATTCGTGGCCTTTAAAAGAAAATTGGTCATAAAATGTAGTCATAATAAGACAAATAATTACAAAATGCATACATTACCTGATGTACGAAACCAGTAATTAAAAAATTGCTAGTTACGCCTAAAACAATGCAATGCATTGCGTCCGGCACGAAGCCATCAATGATATTGAAACATTTCAAATTCATTAACGGAGACGCCTTTTTAAATCCAAATACTGGCTGACCTGTATGTAAAGCTTCATTTATATGAGCAAGAGAATTCAATTCATTTCTTCTTTCCGGTACATCATCCAAAAGAGGATATTTTACTACAGATCGGATTTTCCCTACTGTTTTACCAGGATGCAGGCACCAATTGCAACCATAAAAGCCATTAAATTGCTTTAGACCTTGCATGGGAGCACGAGCTACAGTATCTACGCAGCAACAGACGGCATAAACTTTGAAATTAACTCTTTCATCATTAATTGTGCACATAATGCCTTCTGTGGATAAACCATTTATGTATTTTACAATCGGATCTAATAGCATTGTCATGCTTGGTTTATCAGGTCCAAACCACATACCAATAACTACTGGGTTCTTGCATCTTGTTTCAAAACTCAGCTCATTTACTATCGCCTGAATTGGCCATATGGAAAAATTCGAGCTTTTAAAAAGCGGCGAACCGTCGCTGTTGAACGTTAGCGTAACATATGATTCATTTTCTGCGTATGGTAAAGATCTCCGAAATTTTTTATATTTTTATCCGTTGTAGATATCTCTTATAAACCTGTTTCTGTTTTCCATCATTCTGATATGTAAATTCTAATTCTGATAGTTCTTTTCTATTAAATTTCTTATTTCAGATTTTACATCAAATGTTGCAAAAAAATCTTCATAAAGAGGGCTTTTCAAATGAATGTCAATATTACACGTATTACAATGCCTAACTTTATCTTCAGACCGAAATGTACTTACATATCTTTTATATAAAGGACACACAGAATGATATGTTACGGCATCTTTAGGATAATATATTTTATCAATCCTGTATTGGGTATCTGAAATTATCAGTTCAGTAAAAAATCAATTCAACATTTTGCATAAATCAGTAGTTGCAGAATTTGGAAGAGAATACTGTTTTGCGAATGCTAAAATTACGTACATAACTTCAGTTCTATTGACTTTTAAATTCGAATTTATAACCTCTTTATATTCATCAGAATTTATCAAATTTATCATTTCCTGGTATGGTTCATTAATATCAATATCTTCATTATTGTCAAATTCATTTTTCACTGAAAGACTCGTCACAAGAATTATCATCCGCGTCGAATTGGAATAGTTAAGAAAATAATTTTGAAATGTTTAATTTAATTTTAGATAAAGTATTATACGATGTTCCACAATTTAATTTTATAATTCTTACGTGAGCATGATCGTCTTCATTCCAACTTCTGTTTTCCCCTCCTGGATCATTATAATCATAATCTAAAAAGTTTTGCAATATTTAATACAAATGAACGGTAGCTCAAGTATAAGCAAATCCCAGTTAAAAGTACCCTATAAAACACTATCAAATCTTATAGACTATCAGACACATCTATGGCAAGAAAAAGAAACCGATAAAAATTTTTATGGGATTCTATAAGGAATCTTATGAAACGAGCATTTTTTAAGTTTTTATAGTACTATTCACATACCTATTTTACCAGAGTCTATAAAAATAGCAAATATCATGGGTTCTATTGGTATTTACTTACTTGAAATTCATCGGATTCTACAATTATATACATGATGGTACATTGTAACGCGTTAAATGTGGAATTTCCGAATAAATATGAATAAGATTATAGAATGTTTTTTTTTAGAGTAACCTATGCGGAAAAGCTCGTACATATTTTATTGGAACCGATTGGCTTTTGTAGAATAATGATAACACCTTGTATAAATAATAAATAGATTTATTATAATAACTGATATACAAGAACAAGATAATATGGATTCACTCGTGGCAACGTGCGAGAGACAAAGTGAAGCGGCGTGCCACGGGAAGTGATTAATATATATATACATACGCTAGATGGAGACACTAACGTATAGATTATTACTTTAACAGCTTTAACTTCCATGCGTCTTTTATACATTTGAATTTTGCAATTTGCATAATTTTGCAATTTGCATAATTTTGCAAAACTTTGAAAATTGCTCAAAAAAATCTGAAAAAATTCCAGTGTAATCTTTGAGCAATTCTAAGACTTTTTTATTCTTGGTAATTTTTTTCTCGAGAAACATCAACTTTAGGATCAATTTTTGAATCATCAACGTGAGAGTCCTCTCGAAATTTCGCTATTTTTTTATAAGGGATAATGTCCACGAATGTCGTAAAAAACATTTATTGGAAATTAGTTCAATTGTATTTAATTTATACATGGTCGTCGCTGTATCTCAGTTTTATTGGTATTGCACATTACAATCTTTTAGAAGCTCCGTGAAAAAGTAAACACTACTTTATAAGTGTTAGTGCTATAAGTTTTGATGTGAAACTTCTTATAGCCGCTCGCTTCTACCGCGATATACAATGGGTGACGGGCGACATGCGGTGTTTATGCGTGTAATTTGGGCGTCCTGCATCTCACCTTCTTTTTCGCTCGCGCTGCATGGGTTTTACACGCCGTCGTGGATACTAGCACTTATCCTCTCCCTGCGCTAGTGTGCGCTACAAATAATCTTGTTATAAGTGAGTGTGTGCGTCCATAGCAGAGCAGCCTACGGACGAGTTATCTGTATACAACTGTGTGTGTGCGCCAAAAACCAGCAACCTACGTAAGAATAAAGATTGTCATCTATCACTGTAAGTCAATTATCATTTCATTCCCCCTCACTAGCAGTGCCGTGTCAAGATATTAAAAACTTAATATAGGAATACAAAGGTCGTATGCCAGACTCCGTATTGGAGTTCATGACACAAGTAAATGAGATAGATGAGAAAATATTTCCAAAAATAAAAGACGTCAAATTGATTATACCAATTTATTCAACTATAAGGCCGGTAAATCAGCCCTATAGAAGAATACCTATACCATTGGAGAAGAAAGTAAATGAAAAGATAAGAGAACTAAAGGAAACAGATATAATAGAAGCTGTTGACAAACCATCTGATTGGGTGTCACCAATCGTACCGGTACAAAAAAGCAATGGTGAAGTGAGAATATGTATTGATATGCGACGTGCAAATGAAGCAATTATTCTCGAAAACCACCCTTTACCGACAATGGATCAACTTTTGGCCAAGTTTCATAAAGCTAGCGTGTTTTCAAAACTGGATATAAAGAATGCCTTTCACCAAGTAGAATTAAGTGAAGAATGTCGATATATCACTACTTTCATCACAAGCACTGGTCTACACCGGTATAAAAGATTAATGTTTGGCATATCCTGTGCGCCAGAATGCTTCCAAAAAATTCTCGAGCGCATTTTGTTACCTTGTGAAAGAGTGGCGAATTTCATTGATGACATTATTTTATTTGGAGCCAACAAAACAGAACATAATAAACGATTAAGAAAACTGTTGGACGTCTTGAAAGGAAAAAATATATTACTAAACGAGTCAAAGTGCATCTATGGAGTCACTGAAGTACAGTTTCTGGGTCACGATTTATCCCCTAATGGTATGAAACCTATGGAAAAGTATACCACAGCGGTAGCTAATTTCAGAGAACCATCAACAATAGAGGAGCTTCAAAGTTTCATCGGCTTGGTGACTTACCGACCCTTTGCGACAACTTTTAAAAATGAAAATTGGAAAATCGGCAAACATAAACCAGTACTGGACGGAAAATCATATGACGGCTTTTCAGCAGCTCAAAAATGCATTGACTAACGCTCGGATGCTAGGTTACTATGACCCTGAAGACAAAACGCAAGTCATTGCAGATGCAAGTCCGGTAGGGCTGGGAGCTGTTCTTATTCAAATCGACAGTAATGGGCCGCGTGTCATAGCTTATGAGAGCAAAAGTCTGACCGAATGCAAAAAGCGATACTGTCAAACAGAAAAAGAAGCGCTCGCGCTTGTGTGGGCAGTGGAGCATTTTAATATATATTTGTACGGGATGAAATCTTTTGATCTCATCAGCAACCACAAGCCACTTGAAGTTATTTTTGGGACCAAATCCAAACCATGCGCAAGGATTGAAAGATGGGTTTTGCGTTTACAATCGTATAATTTCAAGATCAAGTATAAGCCTGGAAAAACAAATATTGCTGATCCGCTTTCTCGGCTATGTTTGTATGCAAGCTCTGCTCCATTTGAAATAATAAACTACGTAAATCTCATTGTAACAAGCTCGTGTCCTGTAGCATTGTCAACAGCTGAAATCATACAAGCTAGCAAATCAGATAAGGAAATAAACTTAGTAAGAGAAGGTTTATTTAACAATCATTGGAATCAAGAAATCAACAACTACAAAATTTTCTCGACGGAGCTTTGTTTTGAAGGACATATTTTACTCCATGGGCACAAAATAGTCATTCCAGAATCTTTGCGATTCAGAGTCTTACAAGCAGCTCATGAAGGGCCCCCAGGTATTGTAGCCATGAAAGCTCGACTCCGTACAAAAGTTTGGTGGCCCAAAATAGACAAAGATGCTGAAAATTTTGTAAAATGTTGCAAGGGGTGCACTTTGGTGTCAACTCCAAGTTTACCGCATCCAATGAAAAGGCGTTCATTACCTTCGAAAGCTTGGGCTGCTGTGGCAATCGATTACCTCGGGCCGTTGCCCAGTAAGCATTATTTGTTTGTAATTGTTGATTATTATAGCAGGTATAAAGAAGTCAAAATAATGACAAGTATAACAGCCAGTGAAACTATTAAAGTTTTGAAAGAAATTTTTTCGAGGCTAGGGATACCCCTGTCCATTACTGCAGATAATGCAAAACAATTAAGAATTGCATAGAATTTAATAAATTTTGTCGTGAATACGATATACATTTGGAGTACTCAATTCCGTACTGGCCGCAAATGAATAGGGAGGTAGAAAGACAAAATAGAGACATACTCAAAAGACTTAAAATAAGGGAACTTCAGAAAACTGATTGGAAAGATGATCTGCTAAAATATTTAACTATGTACAACAGCACACCTCACTCTATAACTGGAAAATCGCCCTCCGAGATGTTTTTCAACCGATTATTTCGGGACAAGTTGCCATCAGCAATCAACATGGAAAACGACAGTGAAACTATAAATACAGAAATGCGCGACAAAGACTTCATCATGAAAATGAAAGGTAAAGAATATGGTGACAAAAAAAGACGAGCGAAAGAAAATGACCTACAGATTGGGGAAAAAGTTTATGTAAAGAATATGATTAAACAAAATAAATTGACAAGTGAATTCAACGAAGTTCCTCACACCGTCATCAACGTGAAAGGAGGAGATATCCAAGTAACAAATGATGAAACGGGGCAGCAGCATCGAAGAAACATAGTTCATTTCAAGAGAGTTGAGGGAGAAAGGCTATCGAGAAGAAAACGGAGTCAGCTAAATGTTTATTTCAAAACTGCATTTTAAATGTTATTTTTTTTAAATTTAAACTTTCAGGCTCTTTATATTTAAATGTTCAATACATACTATTTCAAGGCTTTGTCATTGTTTACAAATTCAATGTATTCTATGTACTACATTAATATGTTATCTATCTTAAATTTAAATTTTTGTAAGAAGGAAGAGATGTAGTATACATGAATAAAGGTGTGTGCGCAGAGCAGTGGCGCGACGGGTGGCGTGAGAGTCAGTCGAACGGCAACCGTCGAGCTGATGCTAGGGGCGACTAGTTCATTGCAGCAAACGACTTTATCATTTACTTACCTGTTCTATCATCCTCATTAGGAAAGACACTACAATAAACATAAGATGCTCAATAGAAGATAGAAAAGAGATTGAAATGCAAATTGCAAAGCTATTAAAAAATAATTTAATTGAAGAGTCATACAACCCTTTTGCGGCCCCAGTAGCAATGGCTTTCAAAAGAGAAGAAAATAGGAGATCTAGATTGTGTATTGATTTCAGGGATCTTAATAAGATAGTTGTACCACAAGCTCAGCCGTTCCCTCTTATAGAAGACGTGATTATAAAAGCAAGGAATTGCGAATATTTTACTGCTTTAGATATTAACTCGGCTTTCTGATCAATACCACTACGTATCTCTGATAGACAAATAACTGGATTTGTAATGCAGGATGGGCACTACCAGTGGACCTGCTTACCATTTGGACTAAAAACAAGTCCATCGATTTTTTAAAGGATTTTGAGTAGTATCCTAAGGAAACATAAATTAACAGAATTTACAATTAATTATACAGGGTGTCCCGAAAGTATGGAAACCTCTGAAAAGCGGCCAAAATAAGCGGGGGAAAAAATCGATAACCCTGTAACCGACGTATTTTTTCACGGGGAATCCAATGGTGACCTCAGATTTGACCTTGAACATAACCTCAAAGCTGCAGTAACTCAAAAATTGATTTTTCAAATGTAACCCCCATTTTTTATTGCAGATTTGAAGAGAGCAAAAAATTTCACGTCAAAATGTATGTTTTGTTTTTTTGTTTCAAGGTCATTTCGAGGGCGTTACAGACGCAAATAAAATCCCAATTTAACCTTAAAACAAGCTCAAGTAAGGGCTTTTTTTCTTATTGTACAGCCTCCAAAATGACCTTGAAAAAAATAATAAAATACATAATTTCACGTAAAATTTTCCGCTCTTTTCAATGTTGACCTTGAATTTGACCTTGAACATAACCTATACGCTACGATGAACCAAAAATCGATTATTCGCATGGTGACCCCCATTTTTTATAACAGATTTGAAAAGAGCGGAAAATTTTACGTGAAAATATGTATTTTATTATTTTTTTCAAGGTCATTTTGGAGGCTGTACTGTAAGAAAAAAAAGCCCTTACTTGAGCTTGATTTTAAGTTAAATTGGGGGTTTATTTGCGTCTGTAACGCCCTTAAAATGACCTTGAAAAAAAAACAAAACGTACATTTTGACGTGAAATTTTACGTTCTTTTCAAATCTGCAATGAAAAATGGGGGTTACATTTGAAAAATCGATTTTTGAGTTACTGCAGCTTTGAGGTTATGTTCAAGGTCAAATCTGAGGTCACCATTGGATTCCCCGTGAAAAAATACGTCGGATATAGGGTTATCGATTTTTGTCCCCCGCTTATTTTGGCCGCTTTCCATAGGATTCCATACTTTCGGGACACCCTGTATAGATGATATATTGATTTTCTCAAAATCTTTCGCGCAGCATATAATGCACATAGAGAAAGTGCTAAATGCTATAAGTAATGAAGGATTTAGATTAAAGTTTAAAAAATGCACATTTAAAAGTGCATCAGTTAAATACCTTGGGCATATCATAGGAAACAATACTGTAAGTCCGATAAAAGATAATTTAATTTCAATACAGAATTTTCCAACGCCGAAGACGCAAAAAAAATATAAGACAATTTCTCGGAAAAATAAATTTTCATAACGAGTATATACAAAATAGCTCTATTATATTAGATCCATTGCACAAATTATTAAGGAAAAATAAAAGGTTGAAATGGTCAGATGAATGTGAAAGATCTTTCAATACAATAAAAAGATTATTGTGCTCACAGCCGGTATTGGAAATATTTGACAAATGTTTACCAATGAACTTATATACAGATGCTTCATTGGCAGAGATTGGCGCATAAAGTAGGTGCAATTAAATGGAAAAGAGAAGCCTGTAGCGTATTTCTCAAAGAAATTAAATGAGGCCCAGAAGAAAAAAAGCAATATATCTTGAATTTCTAGCGATAAAAGAAGCTGTTATTATCATTGGCAATACTGGCGATTGGAAGGAAATTTTTTATTTTTACAGATCATAAACCATTGGAAAGTTTGAACATTAAGGCTAGAGTATGAAGAACTAGGTGATTTAGCATACTATCTGTCGCAATACGATTTTGAGATTAAGTACATCCCTGGAAAAACTAATATTGAAACGGATTGTCTGAGCCGAAACCCAGTATTGGAAACGACAGATCATTCAGATGACGTTCTGAAAATAGTTAATTTGATAAAAAGAGAAGAGATAATGGAAGACCAAAAAGAAAACAATAAGTTAAAAACAAGAACAAATAAATTATACGAAAGAGATGGAATAATTTTCATGAGAATTCGAAACAGAGAAAAGATAGTATTATCAGAAAAATTAAGTGAAAAATTGATTAAAGAAATACATGAAGAATGGATACATCTTGGAATAAAACAGATGGTGAAAAAATATGCCCGAAGAAATATTATAAAAAATATAAAAAGCGTGTGTAAAAATTGCGAGCCCCTGGCGGAAGATATTTCTAATACTGGTAAAGAATTTTAAATACTAGAAAATATTACTAAATAAATTTAATGAGAAGCCAAGAGTTTAATAATTCTAAAGAAAGTTAAATATTACACTAATTTCCAAGAGCCATGCAATAACTGTAAAGAATCATTCTACGAATTCGGACTTATTTCTTAGCTATATTTATCAGTATTTTAAAATATTAAGATTCTTCCAATTTCATTAACGTCATAACAATTCTTATTTTTATTTGAAATTATATGAAATTTGGGTTTCTTTTATAATATTTTCAAATTGACTTTTTCATTATTTGAAAATAAATCCTGTCTCAAAAATTTAATCAAAAGTATAATTTTCACAAACAAAATGAATATTAAGTATTTGAGGTAATAATAGCAGAAAATTTTATTGAATTCAAATTCTTACAAAAGTCTTGTTTTACAAATAATCTTATGCAAAAAATAAGTGAACATTTATAATGTTAAGGAGATACGTATCTCAGCTTAAACAAACTTGTTACAAAAGTCTTCGTTTTACAAATAATCTTATGCAAAAAATAAGTGAACATTTTCAATGTTAAGGAGATACGTACCCCAGCTTAAAATTCAAAATTTTAAACTAGTTTACTGAAAATGCATCTGAATATTTCTCTAAAAAGCTCTATGGAAATTTTATGAACTTCAAAATACAGGTAATTCTCATAGAGCTTTTTGGGAAAATATTCAGTTTTAGTTTCGTAAAACTTGTTTAAATATTTGAATGTTGGACTTGAATATGGATCTTCCTGAAAAGTATAAAAAAAGAAGATAAAGAAAATTAATAACATAAAAGGAATTAACATTTTATAATTCTATTTCTTCGTCTGATAATTGATTTTCTTTATCTATAACAATGGTAATCGTTCTAGAAGATCCATTTTTTTCTGGCGCCATTAATTGCCCTGTTGGCATAGTTATTGAGCCTATTGAAATGGTGGCTTATTAGTGAGGGATCATCATTATAATAATTTAACATATGTTCAAAGTGTCGTTGAACCGCAAGTTTTTTTCTTGGCGTCAGCTCCTGCAGATGAACGGTCTTTAGTGATCTCTGCCTTGTACTCAATGCTTCGTACCCCCATGTTGCTTGATACATAGCGGCGCAAAATTTCGCCGGCTCTATTTGCTTATATGCATTTTCAACTGCACATCTTTTACAGTATTCCACTTTCGTTTTATAATGGATGGAAAGGCTTTTCTTTTTAAAGTATTCACCCGCTGTTCTGCATCATCAGCCTCTATAGAACGAAAGAAGAATAAATAAAATAAAGTACTCAAAAATAAAAATATTCGATTTTATTTTAGTTAACATTTTTTTAGTATATTGTTTTCTGGCTTATAGTGAAAATTACTATGTTCCCTGGGAAAGCTGCTTCAGATATATTCTATGTTAGTTTTCTGTTATAGGATATAGTAATTTATAGTATAGAATAACAATTTTATAATTAAAAGTATAGCAAAAATGACAAGAGTTACAACTGAAAATCACCATAAAGTATATCTGAAGCCGCTTTCTCAGCATACATAGCAATTTTTACAATTAAATATAGCAGTTTTTGCTATAGCCATCTTCTCACTGTGTATTGTTAAATTCACAGGTGCTTTAAATATATTTTGTAACAGTTTTTTATATTATGATGATCCCATAATATTATTTACATTTAATTTATTATATTTGTATACTTTCATACATTAATTTTATTATATTATAGATTTATTTACATTTATTTCTTTATTCTTATTAATGTGCTTTTTACATAAATAGAACTTGATAAATTTTCAAATATTTTGTTTTTTTTTGTTATTTTTATTTGTTTAAAGTATATAGATTTATTTTTTGTAATACTTCTATGTTACATATTTTTAACTTTGCTTTAATTGCTAAATTTTTGAATATTTACTATCAATTTTATTGAATATCGGTGCATTGATTTTTTACAAATTACTTATTGTTACTTTTATTACGTTTATTACGTTTGTTTCTCATTAATTCTTCAAACCTTTTCTTCTGTGTATTGTTCTGATCGTGCAAATGCTTAACAGCTTTTTCAACTCTCAATCTTTCCCCTTTTTCATCTTGATAAGCTTGTTCCACATCCGTTGCATTAGACCTTCTTTGTAGATTTAATTGAGCTATTTGTGCATTTGATCTGATATTTTGAATGTTATGTTGAACTTTTGTAATCCTTGGTAGACTTTTATTAAGTGTTGAAACACGAGAGCTGGACACCTCATTGTGAGATCTGTATTGAGAATCGTCGATTCGTTCTTCTTGACTAAGTTTTTGCTGGAGAGTATCCCCATTTGGAATATTTTTTTTTTACCATCTCAGTTTCAGAGTTCTCTGCATCATTATTATCAACATCTTCAGCACCATTATATCTTGGTGATAATGCATTAGGTAGTTGCAGAAATATGCTATTTCGTTGGGACTGTTGACTAGGCTTGGACTTTGGTACATACTTAGATGAGCTCTGTTGAGCTATCCCACATGTCTTTTTACTTATAGGTACTAACTGACTTTCTTTTTCTTTGGCAGCTTTTTCTTTGGCAGCTTTTTCTTTGGCCACTTTTTCTTTGGCTGCTTTTTCTTTGGCCTCGTCAAACAATGAACCATTTGAATTCACACTTTCATTATCTTGAATACTATCATCATTGTCACTGTCACTTCTATTATCGTCATCAGTATCACTTAACTGAAAAAATAAAATTAAAAGTAATCGTTATCAGAACACCAATGAAATAATGAAATTAAAAGTAATCGTCAACTCATATGCATACAAAAATAGTAACATTACCTAGGTAAAATCATTTTTTGATGAATTTACATGCACATTTACCAAACACAACACAAATTTTTTATAAATAGTTGAAAGCGACTTACATGTTTAGATGCAGATTTATCAGATGGAGCTTTGTCAGATGTATCCGAGTCAGTTTGCAATGTCTTTTCATATTGTGATATAATGTTTAATGCTGTTGTGGCTTTGCTCGTGTTTTTTTTTAAAGTTTGGTCCTGTTAATCAAAATAAAAATTAATTTCTGCAACACATTACATTGAAAGTTTTATTCAAACATTTGACATGGTACATACCTTCCTTGTTATTGCTGCTTCCTTTTTTTGATTTTGAAGTGTTTCAATACGAGTATTTTGTTCGCTATCTTCAGGAAAATCAGATGCATTTAACTTGGGTACCCTGGGTCTCTGCATCTTCAAATATGCTTTGACATCTCTTTTGGTCTCTGCGAAAAAAGTAAACACACATGGAGGTTAGATTTTCAATAAATTCATGAACAAACGCATATGAAAATTAATCGTTAAAAGAAAAGATAGCCATAAATAATAAAACGAGAACTGAATAAAATTAACCTGCTACAATTAAAAGTTGGCACTGGTAGCTTTTATTATCTTCATTGCACTGAAAGGGTTTTTTTGCGAAATCTCTCGGATGGTGGCCGATATCCTCGTACTCAAAATTTACAATTTTATCCGAATCAACATTTTTATAAACATTAATTGATTTTATAAAGACGTAAGCATGCATTTTTTACAAATACTTTGACTCGAAATAATAAATAATTCCAAATAGAAGAAAGAATTTCTAATTCAATTTAGGTTCATTAAGCCTGCAGGTTTCAAGAATCAAACTGGAATCGTCAGAGTCTGTTGAACTCTGGGGTTCTCTCATTTTCTTGGATCTATATCTCGTAACCCTTGGTGTTTCCATAAAAGGATTTTTTCTTTTGTTGTTGTATTTTTGTGGCATTGTTTTTACTCAGCAGCTGAACTGTAAACAATTTCTACATTAAGTTCTCATATCAATAACGTTATTATTAGTAAAATTGAACAAATTGATACGATAGGATGTACTCTTAAAGAGTGTAAGTAAGTAATTAAAGAGCATACTATAAGTATGTACTCTTAAAGAGTGTAATTAAAGAGCGTACTAAATATATGTATGTACTCTGAAAGAGTGAAACTAAGTAATTAGTCAGTATCACTTACAAAATTCAAATAATTTCCAAGCGAGACAATTACAATAACTTTGCCGATTACTTTTATCTATAAAAATAAATTTATTAACATAATTTTTAAAGTTACGTGAAATTAATTAATCAACTTTAGTTTCAAACAAAATTAATCGTAGTTAGCAAGTAAAACCAAAAAAAGTCAAAAGAATCATTTATTAATTTTAAAGTCATATGACATCTTTTTTAAAGTTGTTTCATGTTAGAAGTATGAAAAAGATGATACTTACATACAATTTTTTACGAAGTTGATCTGTTCACTCTGTCCTACACTTTCGTAATTTAAACTGAAATGTTTGACGATTAAAAAATCAAAATTTTTACTAATCCTCAATGTTATGGACTCCAATTACAAATAGATCATTCGAATGAATTTTGACCGTGTTTCTGCTTTACATTTGTTTAGCAGTAACGTATAACCGATTTTTAAAACACTCTATTTAGTTTGTTACTGCGTAGTTCTGAACGATATTATAAGCATAAGAACAGTACAGTTTCAGACTTTTCGAGCCACAGATGGTATGTATGCGATTACGGGTAGGTTGCTTACAGCCAGCAGTAGTAAACATTTTGGAGGGAATCTCCAAAAAGTTCGTTAACACATAGCGACAAAATTTGTATACCGCGCAGCAGAGAAGTAGAACGTCTACACATTGAGTGTATGTTTCATTGCCGACGATCTCACCTTCGATCAACCATTGGTAGAGAAGTAAGTAATTTCGAAATTAAATTGTATTAGATAAATTCTATTTTCATTAGTTGCTCGCATTGTTATAACATGAACATTAACGATGATTAAAAGATGCATTGTTTCATCTTAATTTCAATGAGGTTAGGTTTTCATTGTTAGTAAAATATTTTACGAAGTAACAATCATTTTTCAGTTTGATTTGGACTTTTATTTGCTGCTTGTAATTGTAGCTAATTATGAAGCGAAAAAGAGACAGAGAGCCAGCGGGATTAAAAGAAAATGGGAAAAGAAATCCTCGCAAAAAAATAAACTCTTGACGTTCAATAAGGCTTTGAATATGAAAACAAATAATCCATTAATAAAGATTTAGCCGATGCCAAGATGGAAACTGTAAAAAGATCCGTTTAGATCCTACAAATACGAATGAGGCTTGTGGAGCAGTTTTAAATGCTGTTGTACGATTCTATAAAAATAATAAAGATGTTCAACTTCTCCCAGTTAAAAAGATTATTAACTTTGATAAGGGCAATAAAAAATTTCCTTATGATGCCTTTGTTGAGACAGACGAGTATAAAAATGGTCAACCTGTATCTGAAGTTGCATCAATTTTAGCTGTATCAGGTATAAATACATTTTTAAGATTCAATCATTTCAATCTTTGTTCATTCAGTTTTTATTTCTTCAAATATATAAAAAATTCAAATTATATTTTAGATAAAGTGATAGAAGTTAAAAACCCTTTAAAGAGATGGATAAAACCAAACAAACGTCGAAGTGATGTTGAACATAAATTAAAAAATTTGAACAAAGCGTCAAAAAACATGAATCGGAATAAGAAAAAAAAAATCCTCTGTGGAAAGAAGTTCATTCATAATGTAATGGTAAGCAAAATTCTACTCATTATGATTGAAGAGCCGGTTTTTTTATTTTTCAATTTTATTTTTCAGAATACTCCCAGCAATAAGTATGTAATCCAAGCTGAATTAGAAATTCAGCAACATTTACACAAGAAAAAAATAACAGACTTTAATATTCTGACTGATTCAACATCGCAAGTAAAATATTCAAATCAAGTAGAGAATGTTGATGTGGCATATGACAATACTAATGATAAGGTAAAAAAAACAAATAACAAACGATGCATCTTACTATAATATATTGAAAAATTTACAGCTATGGAAAGAGAGAATAACATCATCACCTACTCATGCAAAATTAAACGACAATGAACATGAATCGCCGCTAGTAAGTTTCTTCAAAAAACGACAATTTGGTATCAATCAAAAAGCTTCAGCTGAGAGCACAACATCATTAGGCAAAAACAAAAACCCAGTAATTACTGTTCCCAAAAGTACTCAGGTCCTTCAGAAAAAAAAGGTAAAAATTGTTACTGTTCAATTATTTCTAAATGAAAATTCTGACACTCATAAATTAATTGATTTTTTTTGTAGGGAGAAAAACAAACAACCTCAATAGAAATGACATTATCGAACAGAAAAAAAATTCGTGTGGAAACAAATTTGTTGAAGAAAAACCAATTACCGTGTCAAGTTTCTGAAAAGTTGGAATTAGAAAAAGTAAATTTCAATGTAAAAGCTCCCATAACATCTGCTAAAATTCATTTTGACTTTTCAACAACATCAGCTGAAAACGAGACATTGTCACGCCAAAACGAAAAGGTAATTCAAATATACCTTCTCAGTTACAGACTCGAAATTGTTTCCTATTTTATTACTATTACAATTTCACAGCTTCATGAATCGATAAGATCGACCCATCCGATGTCAGCCAAGCACAGAAGGTTTGCGAACAGTAATAAAAGTAAAACGCAGCCAAGAACTCCTGTTGAAAATAGTATTTGGGACGGTAACATGCAATTGAAACTTGCCTCTCAAAATCCTACAGCTTATAATACAACATCTTTACGTCAAAACCAGAAAGTAGCAACACCTGCTAATAAAAGTACTCTGGTCGTAAAGACAGGAAAGGTGACTTTTTTATTTTTCACTTATTTCAAGATCGAACGATTCTTGACTTAAATTAATTCATTAATTAATTTGTAGCGAAAAAAACCCAACCTCAATAGAAATGCCATCGCCGAACAGAAAAAAAATTCGTGTGGAAACAAATTTGTTGAAGAAAACCAATTACCGAACCGAGCTTATGATGAGTTAGAAATTGAAAAAGTAAATTTGAATGAAAATGCTCCTATAAAATCTCCAAATATTTATTGCGACTCTCCAAAAACATCAGCTGATAAAGATACATCGTTGGGCCATAACGGAAAGGTAAACGGATTTTGTTGCTTTGCCACATATTAATAAATTTTTTTGACTTACTTAAATAAATTTTGCAGCTACAAAATGAAAGAAATTCGATTGTTATATCAGCTCTCCCAACAATATTTTAAAAAGGTTGACACGAATGAGGAAATGATAATTCGTCAAGTGATGAACTCGAGCCGGATGTAACTGATACTTATTATGGTTCTTCCTCTCCCAAAAAAGTAAAGGTAAAAAGTTTTTTACAAAACTAGAAGTAAATTTAATAATCATCTAATAAAAAACCTATCGTAAAATTTCTCTAGAGGACTATTTCGAAACAAAATAAAATGATTACACCTGATTCAAGAGTTTCTATTAAAAATATTGAAGCAGAAAAAGAGATAAACTCATCAATGATAAAGTCTCAATCAATTATCCGTGACAATCAAGTCAGCTTACAGCCGAGGACCTCATATTTATCACCGACTTTGAATGGAGAAGATTCTGAACAGGTTGAGTCTGATTCGAGTGATGCAGATATTTCCAATACTTCTAGATCACTAGAGTCTCTACAGATGAATTTGAATGAAGACATTGAAGACGTTCCTGAACACGTTCCTGAAGAGGTTGAGTCTGATTCGAGTGATGCAGATATTTCCAATACTCCTAGATCACTAGAGTTTCAACAGATAAATTTGAATGAAGACATTGAAGACGTTCCTGAACACGTTCCTGAAGAGGTTGAGTCTGATTCGAGTGATGCAGATATTTCCAATACTCCTAGATCACTAGAGTTTCAACAGATAAATTTGAATGAAGACATTGAAGACGTTCCTGAACACGTTCCTGAAGAGGTTGAGTCTGATTCGAGTGATGCAGATATTTCCAATACTCCTAGATCACTAGAGTTTCAACAGATAAATTTGAATGAATGAAGACATTGAAGACGTTCCTGAACACGTTCCTGAAGAGGTTGAGTCTGATTCGAGTAATGCAGATGAGTCTGATTCGAGTGATGCAGATAAGTCTGATTTGAGTGATGCAGATGCGGCTTTATCTGTTCATGGGCAGGCAGTAACTCCGGAAAAGTCGCCAGCCTCTATGATACGAGCAAATAATACTGTGAGCCTACGCGATCTTTACAAATCAGTGTATCAAAAACCAGGCTCAGAAAACCAGAATCTAGGGAACAAATCCAAAAAAAAATATGAAAAAAAAATTAAAATATGTGAATACGATACTGACGATTATTCAAAAGAACCTGGTGAAAAACGCGATAACCTAAGTACATGGATTGATGAAAAGATAGATTGTAAAACCGGTGAACTAAAAAAGGTTTGTAACATGTATCATATTTTTTTGCACTACATCTTAAACGCAAATCCTTGCTTGAGAGTAGAAAGTCCCTTACTTCATTTTTTGCATCTTCGTCATCCCGAGCTTTTTGTCTTTTGTTGATTTATTTAATTTTTCAGGTAAAAATGGTGCATCTATTCTACGGTATATCCGTTCCTAAAAAAAGGTGGAAAGATGCCCTCAATGCAAAATCGAGATATGGATACGTACGAGAACTTATACATTCGGTTTGGGAAGGTGGATCTTGTCTAGTAAAAGCTGTACAAAGGCATAGAACTGCAGATAAGCAACATAGACAAGCATTTACTTCTAAGAAAAAAGAAGCGTTACATAGTAAGTTGATTGTATACCTGTAAGCGTTGATTCTAATTGTTTCATTTGCCATGTCTTTATCTTTTGCAGAGGGCTATATTCAATATCTTTTATATAAAAACAGGATCCCTAAAGTAATAACTACGCAGGAAGAAAGAAAAACTGCTGAGAAAATGATAGGCGGCTTTGGGCGTGCTTTATTAGGCACCGTTACATACCAAGAGAGGAAAAAATAGAATTGAGCTATTTTCAAATTTTTTCGTTTTATTATTTATTATTTGTCTAGATCTCATCGTCTTAAGAGAGTATAGAAACCAGCCTGAAAATCACTCAATTTAATTTTCTTAAATTTTGAATAAATATTTTCTGAATTTAGACTTTGACAGAAATATTCGGCAGATAATTGACAAAACAGGATTGAAATTTTAATTTCTGGGCTGGCTTCGCCATCTCCTTGAACGATCAAAATGAAAAAAAACACAGAGCTAGTCACCTACTAATCATCAAGAATAAATATTTTTTTTTTTAGCTTCTGTGATTTGAAGGCTGTACTTTAGTCTTTAATAGAGATTATTTTATGAATGTAGTTTATTGAACAATTATAATAATGTACAATTAATAAATGATGTACTTAATATTAAAAATACAATAAAAATGTTTCTTTAAAAAAAATTTCATGCACGAACACTTCTTTGATGAAACCGTTGTAAAAAGTTTAAGGGTATAAAAAGAATAAATAACTTGTCGCATCAATGACGCTAAATAAAGTGAAATATGGGCTCTTATTCGGATTTACGCCATTCAACTTGAAATCGTCGCCTTTGTGTAAGAAGGGCGCATCTCGGATTCCAGTTGGAAAAGGTCGAATTTTCCATTTTAAATACTTACCAGATGCGACCTTCTCGAACCGTAATTTAAGATGCTTCTTGCACGGAGGCGACGATATTATTTCTACATAAATTATGTCTTTTTCAGGCAAAATTACGTAATTTCTCAAGGAAGAAATATTTTTGGTCGAAAAATTATGTCATTTTCATTTTTTAATGCTCGATTTGAGATGGAAAATGACGTGAGTTTTTGTTTCAAATCCTGACACAGATAATGACGTCAATAAATCACATCATTTTTTGACTTGAAAAATGACGTGAGCAAAGTACGTCATTATTTTCAACAGGGCAGTGCGCTTATTTCTCTTTTTAACTTAAATTCTAAATTACGAGAGGTTTTATTTATTTCATTGGAGGTGTTTGTCTGGTCATTGATGACATCGCACAAATTTTTATTGCCATCGATTTCAAGTGAACAAGCTTGACTGTTTGTAATGAAATGAAAATATAATTAAATAGTACCCATCATTAATTGATAATGAATAAAAATATTTATTTTTTAGTATGATTTATGGCAACACCCGCATACCATCGAAAACTTGATGGTCAATGATGAAAATTATGACATAAATAAATGAATTAAGCTGTACCTTGATGCTTCTTTTTCGTCTTGCTTATTCGAAAGAATTTTCCTTTTTTTTCGCAAATTCCGTTGGATATAAATTTCCAGTGAACGAGCTTGACTGTTTGGAATTGAATGAAAATTTTCTTTAATAAAATCCGATATTAATCGATAACGAATGCAACGATTTATTTTTTAGTACGGGTTATGGCAAGCGCGATACTGTAAAAGATTTCGATCTAACTTTTAAGACAATTTTCAGGTTTAACGTCTAAAAACTCATTCTTTTCAAATCGATTTTCACATACACGATGAGAAAAATTAAGTTTTTTTATGAATTTCGAGAAAGTTTGGAATAAATTATTATTTAATCGCGTATTGTTCTTAAATTTCGTGTAAAAATTTATGTTAAAATTGTGATGAAAATTAGAACATTTTTTACAGCGCATCAAAAGCTTGATGATAGATTATGGAAATTGCAACGCATAATGAATTGAGCATACCTAGTTTCTCCTCCATTTTGTTTATTCGAAGAAGTTTTTTGTTTTTTACTCAAATTCAAAAGTGCAAGTCGTTCTTTTTCTTTATTTTTAGCGTCTTTCTCTCTCAGTCGCTTTTGTCAATTTCTGCAAATTTCTTTTTATCCATTGTATAAATTAACTTATTTTGATAACACTCAACAACAATATAATTCAACTAATATGTGTTATTGATAATAATCTTAACAATTCAATAACTCAATTAATAAAAAACTTAACACATTCGATAATTCAACTAATAATACCCTTGATAATAAACTCAACAATAAACTCAACAATAAATAAAGTTTTAATTTTACAACAATAACTTCGTGTAGTTGAAAAAGATCGCTGTAATGGGTGACGGTCTGCGTTAATTATGTAGGTGTGTGACACAAGCGAAGCTGCTTTTCTAACTGATACACGCTCAATATTTATGCTATAGTTTATCGCATGTATGTCGCATACTATGCGTTAGTGTGGATTTATATTTTCAAAGCTACTACTTAAAACGTAAACATTACGCGTGGTCGGAGTGTCGATTTTTACTGCTAAGGCCAATGCGTCTATTACTACATTCTACATAGCACAACAAAACTATGAATTAGGTAAACAGACGTATTTTTGCTCTGTCGCATTCTCACGTGTTTATCAGAGGGTCCTAGAAACAAGCAAAGCTCTATGGTATCAACACATACGGAGAAGAGCGAGAAACATCGCATGATTATGTTTTACGAGACATTGTTTTTTGTCTCTCTCGCCATTTTATCTGCTTGTCAGAAGGTGCCAGATGTATGCAAATATAAAGTTCAATCTTACAACATATGTTCGAGAAAATAAAGCAATTAACCTTCGATTTTTTTATGTTCTTAAATTTAATTTAATTTAGGATCTTTTGACGTAAAATTCTTCGCTCTTCCCAAATCTGCATTAAAAAATAGAGTTTATTATTTTAAAAATCGAATTTTGGTTTGCTGTAGCTTTGGAGTTATGTTGAAATCCAAGATCACCATTGGATTCCCGGTCAAAAGAATACGTCAGACGTGATATTTTTATTATTTTTACCCTCTTATTCTGCGTTATTTCCAAGGGTATACGCATTCCCTTTTCAGTTCTTTTACCATTCTTTATATTTAACCTTTAAATGACCTTCAAAAAAAAACCAAAGTTATGTTTAACGTAAAATTTTCCGCTCTTTTCGAATCTGCATTAAAAAAATCGGAGTTTCCATTAGAAAATTGATTTTTGGGTCGCTGGAGCTTGAAGGTTACGTTCAAGGTCAAATCCAAGGTCACCATTGGATTCCTCGTTGAAAATTACGTCGGGTATGGGGTTTTTAATTTTTACATTAAGCTTTGTCTCGAAGATTTACAGAGGTGTTTATGCTTTCGTCAAGCCATTTTTACGAAAATCGCGTTATCCGACCTTAAAATGTATATAGAAAAATTACCTATCAAAAAAATTCATGTTCGCGAGTTTTTTCTTGTTTCTAATACCCCAATAGATACTTTCCACACCGCAGGGAGCGTGTAGCATCTATAAAAAAATCCTGCCTTTTTGGACCCGGCAAATGGCAGATTTTTTTGAGAATTGCTCATATATATATGAGGAGATTAATTGACGACTTTATTGCGTCATGCGACTCGCTGACTTGGCGGACCAGCGTACACTGATGCGACACGCGAGGGCCCCGAGTGGGGCGCGCAGAGGGGAGGGTCGCGTAGAGGGAGACTGAGACGGTCAGTTCCCTACAGTGCTCGGGGGTGAAAATGAAAATTTTGCTTAAATTACAATAAACGCAAAATTTTACAATATTTCTAGTATTTTTCTTAAAATTAAAGAACAATGTGCTTTGCACCAATATTAACAAAATATAATTGTCTTATTTGTTTGCATAACAAGTCGCATGAGAAAAAAAATGATTCCAGTGCTTTGCACTGTGAGCAAAAAAAAAAAATTTTTTTTATGATTAAGAGCTTAAACTAAGTACAAAAATAATTCAAAGTGCTTTGTGCACTGCTAGTGACTTGCAAAAACTATTTTCTTTTTAACTTTAGCTTTGCGCGATGTAGTCTTCTTTTGATTGTTACTATAAGAGTGTTCCAAGTGGAACGTTACCTCTTTTTTTAGTTTTAGCTTGTCAAAGATTTCAGGTACGTGGCAAGTATGATCACATTCAATATCCTCTTCGACATTGCTCTCGCACGGATCATTTTCTCTGATAAGCAAGTCGATAGCATCAAAGGTGCCGAAAGGCAGGTTTCACACGCAAGGTGGAGACAGTCTTTCGCTCCTTGAGTCCTTTTTTATTAGTCATTTTAATTATCATGAAGTGAGGAGAGGGACGATAAAGCACTTTGAAGGGGCCCACGTAGGGTGAGTCTAAAGCTTTTTTTATTGGAGGGGCTCGCAAGAAGACATGAGAGCACTGTTCAAGATCTTTGTGAACAAATGGCTGTGTTTCTTGATGACAATCTGTGAGCACAGGTTTGACTTGTTGCATGTGAGCTCGGAATTCCGACGTAAAATTTTTACGACTTGCCTCAGCGCTTTCATCAGAAAAGAACTCACCCGGAAGACGAAGGGTGGTTCCAAAGATGATTTCCGCCGGACTGGCGTCAAGGTCTGAACGAATACGAGTTCTCAAGCCTAGCATTACAAATGGCAAAGCCTCAATCCATGAATCAGATTTTTCGAAACACATCAATGATGTTTTGAAATCTCTATGCCATCTCTCGATTAAGCCGTTGCTCCTAGGATTGTAGGGAGTGGTGTGTATGTGATTAGTGCCTAGCAGTTTGCAGAGTTCACGGAATACCGCCGACTCAAACTGTAGACCTTGATCTGAAGTGATAACTTGAGGAACACCGTAACGAGCTATCCACGTATTGACGCAGGCATGTGCTACTGTCTGAGCGTGCATGTCACGAATAGGCGTCGCTTCAGGCCAGCGCGCGTACCTGTCTATCATGGTCAAGGCGTGGGTGTACCCGTGACTTTAATTTAAAGTTATGTGACGTTGTGCCTTCGGCAAGCGTCGTAGTGTCGGCTACGAGGAGCGAAATAATCCAATCATGATAATTAACGAATTTGCGCCGCATTGTTTCAGGTTCGCGCTGTACGAAGCGACGCGAAGCCGGCCTCGCGAGACCACTGTGGCGCGCGAACGTAAACACTGCAATGTTTACGTTCGCACATCCCGTGCAAGCGAGGCCCGCTCCGACTTGTATAGGCGACACGCGGCACGCGTGCCGAAGATCAGCGAGACGACCGAAGCGAGCTAGCGGACGAAAAATTCGACACATTAAGTTGGACCGCTGTAGAGAACAGAGCTCGACCCGCGCGACCGAATAGTTTTTGTTGTCTCGTAGCGTACAGTCGTAGAGTAGTCGTCGGAGTTTGAAGAGTCGTTTTGTCTGGTGGAGTAGAGTGTCGTGTACGTGTGGGTGCAGAGAGAAAGAGTGTGTGTGTTGCAAGTGTCTGCAAAGTGCTGCTGGTGCACACGCGAGTGTCGAGCGTGCGTGCTTGCGACTCTCGCGGCGCCCCAAGCCTCATCACCACCTTCGCCCGAGCCTGCATCCGGCCCGTCCAGCTACGTCGGTGGCCAACAGACGTGGCCCGAGACACCGCGCGATCAGCGTGACCCCGGCGACGAGTCAGTCCACCCGTGTGGTAGTGGTTTTCGAGTGCGAGACCCACGTGAGTATTTTGTGTGTACTTCTCCGTGCCTCGTGCCGACCCTCGCGCGACAACGCAGCTCGCGTGCCCTACGGTGTGAATGTGTGTGTGTGGAAAGGAAAGATTAGTGTCAATAAATCGTTTGTAATACTGTACCTAAATCAACCGTGTCATTATTTCATTTCCCGATATAACATTTTTCTCTCTCTCGCGTTTTTGACGTTTTCAGTCATTTCATATAGGTGCAGTGCGGCAGATCAGAGGAGTCCCCGCTCCCTACCCGTCGGCGTTCCCTTTCGGAGGCAAGCCGAGCCCAAGACCCCGACGACCGCGAGAACTTTCGTGCCCTATCCCCTTTTATTTAGCTAGCCGGACCCTGGTCGGCGACGAGCATCCACTCGTCTGGCGCGCCGTTCAACGGCAAAGCCGACCAGGACAAGGAGAAGTCGTCACGGACGGTGCGCACGGGGAAGCCACCGTCACAGTTACAATGTCTATGTGTTGGTGTCTGAGAAACGTTGATCAGGCAATTCAAATTTAGCAGGCACCAACTTATTATGACGGGCTATCTTATTTTGCTGACAGGCAAGGCAAAGTTTGCAATATTACTATACATCACTGGACATTTTGGGCCACACAAACTTCCTGTGAACGAGTTTGTTGGTATCACCAGGGCCGCTATGAGATGGACTGTGGACTATAGAAATGGCTTCCTGTCTGAGCGATTTGGGGATGTATGGACAAATTATTTCGTCACCAACATCACAGTAAATGTGAAAAACTTTGTTCGCATTGTCTAGCCACTCTAAGCGTTGCAATTTAATGTCCCAGTCAGGTTGACTGAGAATGCTAGGAAGTTCCTCTTCTACACTTTGAGCTTCAGCGAGACGTTGCATAGAGATTTCGGATGGCAGAGCAAAGGCATCCACACAGCCAGCGTCTTGTAAAGAGAGGCTGTCTGTGTCGATGCGTGAAAGCGCATCTGCAACCGGGTTGTCATTGCCAGGAAGATATTTTATACTAGTAGCATATTGAGATATGAAAGATAATTGCCTTTGCCTGACCAACGGGACTTGTTCGGGTGACTGGGTAAACGCCTATTGTAACGGTTTGTGATCACACAAAACATCGAATTCACGACCTTCTAAGTGCGTGTGAAAATGCTTAATCGCTAGAAAAATAGCTGTCTATTCGAGATCGTACGGTGCATACTTCTTCTGACCTGAGGTGAACTTTTTCGAAAAGAAAGCTAAGGGTTTCCAACCTGTGGCAGTTTCTGGTTCTAGAGCTGCACCAGCTGCGATGGTTGAAGCATCTGTAACAAGGCGAAGCTTTGCGTTCTCTTGAGGATGCGAGAGAAGTGTCACGTTGGCCAAAGCTTGTTTGCTTTCTAAAAAAGCGAGGTCAGCTGAATCAGACCACAAAATAGGGGTAGAATCTTTTCTTTTTGCACCGACTATGAGAGCATTTAAGGGAGCCAACATGTGTGCAGTGTTTTTGATGAACGATCGATAAAAATTGAGCAGACCCAAATACCTAAGAAGCTCGTCAATTGTAGAGGGCTGAGGGAAGTCTAAGATAACTTGAACCTTATCCTTCAAAGGAGCAAAGCCGTGTTCGTTGACTTTGTGCGAAAGGAAGTTAACTTCAGGCTGTGCAAACACACATTTCTCGAGGTTTAACCTCAGGCCAAATTTATCGAGTCGATCTAGAACGATTTCCAAATGTTTTATATGCTGCTCTTGGTTTTGAGATGCTATGAGCACATCGTCGATGTATACAAATAGAAAAGGGAGATCCCCAAGAGCAGCTTCATTCACATATTTTTGGAACGTTTGACTCGCACTGCGAAGTCCAAAAGGCATGAAAAGGAACTCAAATAACCCTATGGGACTGATAAGCGCAGTTTTTTGCACATCCTCCGGCGCCATGGGTATTTGGTGAAAAGCCTGATACAAGTCGAGCGTTGAAAAAATTTACTTTCCGTCTAAAATGGACGTAAAGTCGTGAAGATTGGGGACAGGATATCTATTCGGTTTCGTCACCGAATTCAATTTTCGGTAGTCACCACAAACTCTAAATTCCCCTGGGGATTTTTTGGGTACTATATGGATGGGTGAGGCCCAGGGACTGTCCGAGGGACGACAGATCCCCTCCTCTCGCCATTTAGCGCATTGCTGTCTCACAGCTTTGAGCTTTTCTGGGGTTAATCAACGAGCACGCTGCGCAATTGGATCACCGGTGGTGGGAAAATAGTGAAAAACTTTTGTAACTCTGGCGCTAATTGCGGCCTGAGAGTTGAAGACTCGAGAACGCTTCTGCAAAATGTGCGCGAGAGGATGAAAAGGGTCAACGATAATTATGCCATGAACTGTTGCGGGAGCAAGATGTCCTTGTGCAAAAGTCCTGTGACGTTATCAATCAATCTTTTACCCTTTAAGTGAGGCAAAAAATCAAAGTGCACTAACGCATCTGCGCCGAAGATTGAATACGGCACATCTGCGCGCACAAACGACCAAGCCATCTTACGCCGAAGTCCAAAATTTAAACTTATGTCACATGAGCCATAAGTTTTTATGGTAGTACCATTGGCTGCATGTACAATCATTTCGGTAAGAGCAGCGCTAAAATTTCTCCTTGGACACACCGAGATCTCTGCGCTTGTATCGATGAGATACACTAAACCAGAGTGACAGTCTTTGATGAAGAGACGTTTTGAATGCTGAATTATGGAGCCCGGAACGCTAGCCTCGCAGACGTCCGGGAACTCTAGTTTTCCTGCCCTGCATATTTCTCTTCAAACACATGGTGGAGTGGAGCAGTAATCTGCGTCATCGCCATATTTTGAGTGGTAATAACACAAATCTTTGTTCGGCCCATAACAAGTCTTTGACTTAGACCTAGCAGAGGTTTTGGGTTTGTTGTTCTTATTATTTGATCTAGAACGACTTGGCCTCTGATCAGGTTTGTCCTTGACGGCCATTGCGACAATGACAGCACCAGCAATTTTAGTGACAAGATCTGACTCAGTAGTCTGAGAGCATTCCACACTAAAGATTTGAGAGAGTAATTGCGTTGGCTTAAGTCTGTTATTCAAGCGATCTGCCATAGACGCCATTTCAATTAATTCCTTGTTGGCTGAACCATCCCAATGCATGGCCAATTCTCGAGGCAGACGCCCAAGCCACAAGATGAGGACTTGTGTGATCAGTACAAAAACCTCGATCCACAATATACATGGCTCGCCGATGCCAACAGCCAAGCCGCCATCTGGGTGCAGGGAGGTAGCCTGGTGCAGGAGCACCCAGCAAGAGCGCGTCCCTTCTTCACCTGGGTCCGTATCAGCGGAATCTACTTTTTCAGCGTCTACGCACCACCAAGACTCGCTGATGTAGAATTCTCCGCTCTTCTCACCAACATCACCGAGGAAGCCCGGGGCCAGAGACCGCTCATCATTGCTGGCGACTTAGACCGAGGCCCTTCTTATTAGTAGCAGGAAGAAAATGGAGACCATCACCATCACAGTGGGCGACTGCAGCATAATGTCGACCCTCTGCATCCGCTACCTGGGCCTACACATCGACTCCAGGCTGAGGTTCGACCAACATCTCTGAATCGTCAGCGAAAAGGCAGCAAGAGTGGCTGGAGCCCTCGCGAAGATCATGCCCAACATCGGTGGGTCCAGAAGTAGCCGACGCGTGCTCTGTCCGCGCCCAGCTGCGCGATTACGAAGTCTTTAGCTTTTTTTGTGTTTTTTTTCTTTTTTTTTACTACTGATTTCGCAAAGCTGATAGGGTGAAATTAGGTGAAATCAATGCTGAACGCGTTTTTTCCACTTTTCACTTACACTTTATTTCTACACACAAATAATCTAAAATAATATTTAATGATTTGAAATTTGATTTAAAGAGAGAAAGGAATGTATTGAGACTTTGGCGGGGTACAACTTGATATGATTACTCGGGTCAGTGCTCCGGGTGCGAGAAAACTCGTAACTGTGCGACTCCGATTTTCGCAAACATGAGTGCGTGGGCCTACGCTTCCCCCTCCAGTCCGCTCGATAGAGCGAGGCAGCCGAGAGGAGAAAACGGAGCGTTGCTAGCCGCGACATGCTCTATGCCCACGTCGTCGACTCGATTCTCCTGTATGGAGCGCCTATCTGGAGATGCGCGACGGAGACGAAGGCCTACATACGCCAGGCAGAGTCGGTACATCGACGAGCCTGCCTGCGCGTGATCAGCAGGCGACCACACGTCTCCTACGACGCGACGTACGTGATAGCTGGCGTACCACCGCTGGCGCTACTACCGGATGAGCGAGCGCGCATATACCAGCGCCGCCCCGAGGACGTCAAGGAGGAAGAAAGAAGAGAGACGCTGAACAGGTGGCAGGACCGGGTGGGACCGGGCCTCAAAGGGCCGATGGACACACCGGCTAATCCCGAACATCACGGAATGGGTCGAGAGGGGACATGGAGAAGTGGACTACCATCTCACACAACTCCTGTCCGGACATGGCTACTTCAGAAGCCATAGCCAGCGCTATGACAACACCCTTAGCGCACTCTGCCCGGCCTGCCCAATCACAGTAGAAGACGCGGAGCATGTGTTCTTTCGCTGCCCGCGATTCCACGAAGAGAGGAAGAGAATCCAACAAGTTCTCCAAGAAGAAATCGAGCCTGAAAACATCGTCAGGCTCATGCTCGAAACCATAGGAAATTGGATGGCGGTAGCGTCTTTCGCGCAATCAGTCGTCTCCAGACTGAGGCAAGAGGCAAAAGTGTCGTAAAAGCGATCCGGACGATGCTGTAAGAAGAAGACGATGCTTCTGGTTCCCAAACCTCTAATCATCGTAAGGTGGACGGGGGATGTACGGAAAAGACACAGATGTAGCAGAGAAGCTCTATAGAGTCCCCACCGAAGTAATGTTTAACGACGGTTCCTGGTGGGGTACTCGTTTCGAATGGCCACTGGCTGCAGAGTTCACTCTGCCCACGTCCACGAAAAAAAAACACACACAACACAACTCATACAGACAATTGTTCAGAATTCAATGACGATTCTGAATATGTATGCGAAATTGTCCTACGAGTTCTATATCAAAATTTGATTTTGACGCCTATCACAAAGCTTCCTCTATGAGGGTGCCATAACTGGATTTAATGGAATTGTAGTTGAAGTCGTAATCGCTTTCCAGATATTTAATACCGCATACCAGTTGGATTGTCGAAAATTTAAAAATTTGATATGAAATTATAGCATAAAAATAAAATTTTAAAGTCGTGAAAAATTGAGAAACCAAATAATATGAAAATAAACAATCTATATTGTTTCAGCTCTGATTACAAAAGTAAAGGAAAAACGACGATTATAACATTTTCATTTTTCAACATCTTAAATATAAGCTAGCATAACAATATTTTTCAAAATTTACATGTTATTTAAAGCTTTTGATCTTTGGAAATTTTAATCGAAATTAATATTACGAAATTTCAAGATCTCCATAACAAAATAGAAGTTTAGCGACAACAGTGTCGTTTTCATTTTTGAACATTACAAATGTAAGCTAGCATGTCAAATCTTTTTAAAACATATATTATTTGAAGCGTTTTATCTGTGAAAGTTTTAATCGAAACTAATGTTACGAAATCGAACAATCTTCATAGTTTGTAATGTGATTTCGATTAGAAATCTTACATTAAGATTTAAATTTTCCTATTTGATATGCGATTTCTTCTGTAATGTATTGTGGTATATCTTCCAACCTCGCTGCCGCACTTCGTGTATCAATTGTAGTTTTTTTTATTTCTCAAATATTTTTGTGAACGTAATTCTGATTTAATTTTGAATTTTAAACATCCTGTAAAATTTTTCATTTGTAACAATCAAGATAATATGTGAGATTATGTACTACGTTTCAGAGTATGCTTTACTTACGTTTAAGGCGCTCGATTTTTTGTGGTGCCACTGCTGTTCTACCTCGGCTTTTTTTTGGAGTTAAATATGACCACCGACAGATCGTTTAATCATCATATCAGTCGTATTTAATTCTCTCAAAATTGCTTTATCAAATCGACTATCATTTTGTTTTCAAATTTTCTGGAAACTGTTATATTCCATGGAACACCCTAAACCTATATATATCATTTCCACCTAAAAAGCATAGAATAATAAACAAATATTTTATGATTTTGTATTCTAGACATTAATTAATTTGATCCATTATTTATTATTAATTTGTTTTTCGTACCTGAACATCATCTTTTGTTGTCGTATATGTTTCTAAAAATGAATACTTTTCAGATCCCTGTTTCTGAATGTGTTCATTTTCTTCAATTTTATTATAATTTTCTTCGTCAGAGTAAATTAATAATCTTCTCATTACCGCCTTGGACTTGCTTTTTATATTAGCATAATTTTGCTTCCTCATAAAGGAAGCTTTGTGATAGGCGTCAAAATTAAATTTTGATATAGAACTCGTAGGACAATTTCACATACATATTCAGAATCGTCATTTAATTCTGAACAATTGTCTGTATGAGTGTGTGTGTGTGTGTTTTTTTTTTGTGGACGTGGGCAGAGTTAACTCTGCAGCCAGTGGCCCTTCGAAACGAGTACCCCGCCGGGAACCGTCGTTAAACATTACTTCGGTGGGGACTCTATAGAGCTTCTCTGCTACATCTGTGTCTTTTCCGTACATCCCCCGTCCACCTTACGGTGATTAGGGGTTCGGGAACCAGAAGCATCGTCTTCTTCTTACAGCATCGTCCGGGTCGCTTTTACGCCTCTTGTGCCTCTTGCCTCAGTCTGGAGACGACTGATTGCGCGAAAGACGCTACCGCCATCCAATTTCCTGCGGTTCGAGCATGAGCCTGACGATGTTTTCAGGCTCGATTTCTTCTTGGAGAACTTGTTGGAGTCTCTCCCTCTCTTCGTGGAATCGCGGGCAGCGAAAGAACACATGCTCCGCGTCTTCTACTGTGATTGGGCAGGCCGGGCAGAGAGCGCTAAGGGTGTTGTCATAGCGCTGGCTATGGCTTCTGAAGTAGCCATGCCCGGACAGGAGTTGTGTGAGATGGTAGTCCACTTCTCCATGTCCCCTCTCGACCCATTCCGTGATGTTCGGGATTAGCCGGTGTGTCCATCGGCCCTTTGAGGCCCGGTCCCACCGGTCCTGCCACCTGTTCAGCGTCTCTCTTCTTTCTTCCTCCTTGACATCCTCGGGGCGGCGCTGGTATATGCGCGCTCGCTCATCCGCTAGTAGCGCCAGCGGTGGTACGCCGGATATCACGTACGTCGCGTCGTAGGAGACGTGTGGTCGCCCGCTGATCACGCGCAGGCAGGCTCGTCGATGTACCGACTCTGCCTGGCGTATGTAGGCCTGCGTCTCCGTCGCGCATCTCCAGATGGGCGCTCCATACAGGAGAATCGAGTCGACGACGTGGGCATAGAGCACGCGTCGGCTACTTCTGGGCCCACCGATGTTGGGCATGATCTTCGCGAGGGCTCCAGCCACTCTTGCTGCCTTTTCGCTGACGATTCGGAGATGTTGGTCGAACCTCAGCCTGGAGTCGATGTGTAGGCCCAGGTAGCGGATGCAGGGGGACGACATTATGCTGCAGTCGCCCACTGTGATGGTGATGGTCTCCATTTTCTTCCTGCTACTGATGAGAAGGGCCTCGGTCTTGTGGTCAGCCGTTTCTAGGCTGAGATCTTGAAGCGCGCCACGCACCTGCGCGATGGCAGAGTTCAGATCGTGTTCGATCTGCCACAAGTGCTTGGCCACGGCCACCAAGGCGATGTCGTCCGCGAAGCCTACGATCCTTACGTTGCCTCTGAAGTTGAGGCGCAGAACGTCGTACATGACGTTCCACAGGATGGGCCCCAAGACAGATCCTTGCGGAACGCCTGCTGTGACTCTGTGGTCTCTGGTCCGTCGTCCGTATCGCAATCAAGCAGCCTCGCTGAGAGATAGCTTCTGATTATTCTCAGCAGGTACTCAGGTACGCGCATTCGGCGTAGCGCGGCGTTGATGTTGTTCCACCGAGCCGAATTAAACGCGTTCCTCACGTCGAGGGTGACCACGGCGCAGTACTTTTGGTGCCGCGGTTCCATCTCTTGCCCGCGATGGCCTCTCGGGCGGTGGCGATGACGTTCTCGATGGCGTTGATCGTCGATCGCCCCTTCCGAAAGCCGTACTGGTGATCTGAGAGGCCCCCAGGGCTCTCAGTAGTGGCTTCGAGGCGGTCACAGATGATTCTTTCGAGAATCTTGCCCGCTGTGTCCAGCATACACAGCGGCCTATACGACGATGGTTCTTCGGGTGGCTTGCCTGGCTTTGGCAGCAGGACAAGCCTCTGTCTTTTCCAGCACGCGGGAAAGACACCGGTTCGCAGGCACGCCGTGTACACCTGCAAGAAGATGTCAGGGTGCGTGGCAATGGCGATCTTGATAGCGGCGTTTGGTACTCCGTCCGGCCCAGGCGCAGTGTTATCCTTGATCCTCCTGCATGCTCCTCGGAGTTCTTCCATGGTGACGGCTGGTACAATTGCTCCTGCTTGGAGTGGTGGTGGCAGAGCTGGCTCGTCAGGCACACGAGGGAAGAGAGCAGCCACTATGCGGCGCACCATGGTCGGTGAGCTCGGTGAATTTGCTCTCGATCCTCTGAGACGGGACATGACTGTCTCGTATGGTTTGCCCCATACGTCCTCGTTGACCTCGTCGCACAGTTTGTTCCAGCATAGGCGCTTGCTGGTCTTGATAGCAGCGCGCAGGAGACGTCTGGCGGAGGTATAGCTCGCTCGGCAGGCGTCTTCATTTGGCCGGCCACGCGCTCTCTGGGCAAGCCTTCGCGCTCGCAGACATGAGCGCCGGAGGTCAGCGATCTCGCTTGTCCACCAGTATACTGCGCCACGACGACGTCGTCGACCTGCCTTGGTCATAGACGCGTCGCATGCACTGGTAATGGCAGCCATGAGCCTTGTTGCCATCTCTTCTGTAGGCCCGGGTGGAACCGCGGCACCGGCCATCATGGCCGTGAGGCACTCCGTGTCGAGGCTGCGCGCGTTCCACTTGCAGCTTTGGCGCGTCGCGGGTCCAGGCGGTCTGGCGATCTCTATCTCAAACACGATAGCCTGATGGTCGCTATGCGTGTAGAGCTCGCTTACGGCCCATGATGTAACTTGGGAAGCGAGTGTGTCGCTGGCGAAGGTGAGATCTACGACCGAGTAGCCCAGTGCACCGGTGAATGTTGGTGTATCTCCGGTTCAGCAGTACAGCTTCGAGGGGGGCGAGCGCGTCCAGGAGAGTGGTGGCGCGCTGTCTCGTCGCTCGGCATCCCCACTCCGTTGACCAGGCGTTGAAGTCGCCAGCAATGATGAGCGGTCTCTTGCCCCGGGCTTCCTCGGTGATGTTGGTGAGAAGAGCGGAGAATTCTACATCAGCGAGTCTTGGTGGTGCGTAGACGCTGAAAAAAGATTCCGCTGATACGGGCCCAGGTGAAGAAAGGACGCGCTCTTGCCGGGTGCTCCTGCACCAGGCTACCTCCCTGCACCCAGATGGCGGCTTGGCTGTTGGCATCGGCGAGCCATGTATAGGGTGGATCGAGGTTCTTTATGATCACAGACTATGGCCACGTTGATGCGCTGCTCACGGATGGCTTGGCTCAGGAGATCCTGAGCAGCCTTGCAGTGATTGAGGTTAAGCTGTATAATCCTCATCATCGGCGGGCTTGAGTGTTCTTCTGTGCAAGAGGGCAGTACCGGCCTGTGGACGCATGGTCGTGGGCAACGCCTTGTTCTCGGCAGAGAACGCACATTGGGTTGTTCTTACACTTTATTTGGTGGCCTGCTTGTCCGCAGCGGAAACAGTGCCCGAGCGATCAGGTCCCTTACAGCGGGCTGAGACGTGACCGGGGCTCCAGCAGCGGTAGCAGCGCGGAGCATCCTCACGACCACGGATGCGGCAGTTGACCCAGCCAATCCGTATGTGGCCGAGTTTCAGTGCCTTGGCGGCTAGGTCGTCCGGGAGCGCGGCACAGCCGCCTGCGTTCCAGCGTACGCTTTCCGTAGTGTGACTACTTCCTTGTTGAGGCTCGGGGCGCCCAGCGATGTGCTCAGCGCGTCGGCGATCTCCTCCTTGGTGGCACACTCATCGAGATCCCTGATCTCGATCATGGTAGTATGCTGTAGAGCGCTGGCAGTGGCCGCATCACCGAGGACTTGGTCCAATTTCGCGCCAAGAGTGGAGGCATTGTCCACGTTTTTCTTGAGTTGCAGCACCAGGGCGCCAGCAGCACTGCGTCTGATGTTTTGGACGCTGCTCCCGACTGATTGCTGCAACGTCGGGTTCGCCTTGAGAGTTCGCAGGATGTCGGCATACGAAGACGCGTCCTTCGCCTTGATGACGATTGCGTCTGGTCGATGATGAACTCTTCGCTGCGCTGGCCGTGGCTTCGGCAGTTGCCAGGCGCGAACAGATCCAGATGTTGTTGTTGCCGTCTGATTGCGCTGGCGTTGACGACGATGGTCGACGAGTACAAATCCGTCTTGGTCTCCGACATCGTTGTTGTTCTCGTCAAGCCGCTTGGATGCGGCTGTCACGGCATGGCGCTTGGGTGTTGCGTGAGTCGCCAGCGGTGACGTTGCAGGCCGCTTACCAGTTGCATTGACCGGGAATATTGGAGAAGTACAGACCGCCTTCTCGGCAGAGGGAGGTCGAGGCGGTACTTGCTTCTGCTTCGTCTTCTTGAGCGCCGAGATGGCCCGCTCCAGGCTTAGCGTATTTGATAACCTCCTTGTGGAGGTTATTTTTTCCAAAGATGAACGTATTAAGGCCCTCCACAAGTCCTTCTATACGAATCATTTTCTCTTCGTAGCTCCCGGTCGCAAACTCTGCGGGGGTCGGGAGCGGGCATCTTTTGCTAGCAGAGGGGCGCTGATGATTCTCCGTGTGTGGCCGCCGCAATCACCGCAGAGGGGTCATCGTCTTCGTCGGCATCGACGGCATCGAGCCGCTCTCCAGCTGGCTCGACTTTCCGACTTCGTCCGTCGACCCAGGCGTCTGCCGATCCTGCTGCCCATCGCACATAGCTGCCGACTCGCCGCAAGCCCACACAACAGCACAGCGAACCGGCACCTTGGAACGTAACGCGCACTCACACTAACGCGCGCATTGATAGCCTTTTCGACAAAGAATTTATAGAGCAGCTCCGAGAGAAACAGTGAGAGAGAGAGACTTCATTGCTTTTTGCTTTTAGACAAATTGCCTTATATACAGCTGAATTAAGCGCGCGACGAGGCCTGTTCGCGATGACCAATCACGAGCTTGATTGACCCGTTAATAGCCCGAGTGTGTGTGCATAACTGCCCAGGGGCAACGAATGTATGATTTCGAGCTCTTTCTCATTCGAGTATTCGAGTGATGTTCAAAAATACAGACTGCGAGAAGTCGTGCTGTCATTGAATGTTGCATTGAGCAAGAGTGGCTACCGGCATGAGCGCGTGTATACACTCGCGGGGTGTACTTTTATTATCGTACTCCATGTGCTGCTGCAAGAAGAGAAAGGAGAGATAGAGAGGGAATCAGCGATGACAGAGCTCTCGTGCCTATATAGCAATGGTGTTCCATATAAGTCACAGAGCGCTTCTCTCTTTCTCTCCCTCTCTCGTACATTGATTGATGCTGTGTACAGTGCAATGCGCACAATAACAATTCTCAGCTCGTGTGTCCTCGTGTCGCTGCATCTGAGCGTGATAGATCGAAAAGGAGCTCTCTACGACTCTGTCTCTCCCTCTCGCTCTCGGCGTTTACTCGGAGATTCGTGCGTTTGAGCTCTACGCGCGTACATAACGCGATGCATAATAATGCGACAATCGCTTATGTCCGAGGTCTCTGAACTATGTCCGTCTGTCTGTATGCACGTGCATGTGCCTCGAATAACGTATCACGACGACGAAAAATTTCTGATATAATAAACAGAAAGAGCGCTGCCGTGCGCGCGAGTAGCAAAAAGAATCTCCGAGAAAGGTAATTTAATAAAGCAAATAGACTATACCTTTCCATTTCTGCGAATATTTTTTTCCCATATTTTACCATTTTTTCTGGGTGCTTGGGTACATGATGAACGTTGCCATTTTGAAGTTTTTTGGAATGCTACATCTATGTCTGTACAAAAAAAAAACAAAATTAAATTTCAAAACAATTAAAAAATTAATAGAATTGAGTAAAAAATAAAAATACCATTTTCAATGTCGCTATCTTCAGGAGTGTCCTGTATTTTTCTTTTTGCAGATTTAAGTGGTTTCTTTTTTTTTGGTGTGTCGGTTTTTTGTTTCTTTCTATGTTCTCGTTCATCTTCAGATGGCATTCAGTCTTTATCTTTAATGATATCATCAATTTGGGTACCCGACTCTTCTTCTGCGTCTGAACCATCTGAACTGCACAGACCTTGTCGACCAAAATTGTGTTTTTTTTGGGACTCTCTGCAGGTGCACTTAATTCTTCCATACTATATGTCTGATGGCTCGACTCTTTATCTACTTCTACTCCTAGTTCATCCTCGACTTCTTCATCTTCAGATTGATCCAACATATTTTGTACTTTGGAAATGGCCTTATTCAAAACTAATTGATTCACATTTTCTGCAGCTGTCTTGGATTTTGTTCCATTTATCAATTTTTTTTTTTTAACTTCATCAGAGCAAAAATCTCTCTTGAATTATGGACTTTTCCATGGATGCTTTTATTACTTTTTTAATTTTTAATGACTGCTATAAAATTAGAATTCAAATTAGAAAATTGTTTCAATTATAAAAGAATATTGTATAGTATGTATTAGTTTCTAGTAACTCTTTTACCTTTTTATTGAGTGAATTTTCGTTTGTCGAGCCACATGAGCTTCTACGAGATATTCTCTTAAACGAGATATATGCGATCTATCTGTACATAACACTCTCTATATTATAAGTATGAGAGTATAAAAATGAACTAAAACTATACTTATACAACTAATGTATTATTGTTGCTTTACGGCCAGTCAGGGTTGTACCCCAAGGTCGAATAAAAATTGTTTAATCAATCAATCAATTAATCAATCTACGAGATGTACTTATCTCATTTAACGACTCGTTGGCACTGGATGTGTTCAATTTTTTGAATTGAATTCTTTTTGGGCCTTTGTTAGTAAGCACTTCAATACTAACTGTAAAAAGTAAATAATATGATAATGAAAGTATGTACATATAAATAAGCTATTTTTAAACTAGTCATATAAGTCATATAATTTTAAAGGCTTAAAAATTCTAAAATTATTTTTAATCTAACTCACCTCCAAATTTGCATATTTCTGCATATTCATATGGACTTTGTTCATTCCGTTTGACTGCATACACGTGTTTATTATTGAAATCAGTTTCATGTTTAGGTTTGAGAGTGCCACATTCATAAGCTTTAATTTGATTTAATGGTAAAACTGTTGTATTGTGGTGTGGATTATTGTCTCTAAAACGCACAAGAACGTGAGTAAAATCCTGACTCATTTCTGAAGTAGGTATATAACCGAATAAAGTAATTAGAGCTACGCAACTAAACTTTTAACAATAATAGCGCAATAAAACTGATCGACTGATCGCAATCAACTCAACACAAATCAACTGATAACGAATTAAACTTTGTAACCCAAAAGCCTCTCTGTCGATCGAACTGAAGAACGTATATAGAGAAAAGGCGCGCGAACAGGCTGAATGCGAAAACACGTAACTACACGTTCGGTACGTTTTGCAGTGCGTAGTTCGAACGACTATTTCGAGCGGCAGATATTTTTGATCGGAATGCGTACAAAGGAACTTGAATCGAAGCGTGTTAAACGCGCAAAACTCCACCTACCGCATGATGCAATAGATACCGACGCTGAACTGCGGACATTTGAAAAATAGGCCTCATTGCCTAACCGCCTACACGCCTTTTTGACAATATATTTTCGTTATTTATTTGCAGTAAAGCAAATTTATTTGTGTGTTTGTTTTATTTTTTATTACAACTATTTATATTCGTTCAGCTGATTGGTTCATAACATTATCTGTAGGTAAGCATTTTTTGAGATGTATACAATATAATAGATAATGATATAGGTTATCCTTTTAGTTACAAATAAATGCAAAGAAATTTCATTATCAAAAAATTCATGTTGTCGAAGTTCTTGTTACCGCTTTATAACTTGTTATAAAATCTGATTTTAACAAATCTATTTGATCATTTGCTTGACATGTACTAATAAATCTAAATTGAATTGATCCAATCTAATGAGAAGTTGATGCAATGAAATACCAAGGGTACTGCTACACTCGTATTCATTCTACAACATTTTTTCCTTAGGCATGAATAAACAAATGATATATTTTGCACTGCTTACTTGAGATACATTTATATCCTAGGCTTTGAGCGACAGTAACTTTGAATTTTAAAGTGCGACATGAAGTTAAATTGTTTTTATTTTTCTTACTATAACTTGTAAATGTTTATCATACCTACACACTTTTGATTAGTTCTTATATTTGAAGTGTAAGAAACTTTTACCATAAATCAATGCCATCCTTAGTCGGAACATATAGTTCAGAATAAGTATGTGGCGACTGCCACGCTCCTGTACCATCACTAGCGCTACGCGCAGCCTGTGCGCTGCCTGCTTAACCGACACTAGTCGCCGCGCCGCACGCTGCGCCGTGCTCAGTCACTCACTCTAGATCGAACCGCCAATTCGTTCGCATCGGTACCGAATAAAGCACACAGTCTACTTTGAACCCTCGTGTACTTTATTCCTCTACCTTACCTCTACTATTACACGCGGGTGTGAAGCCACCCGGCCTTCTGATAAACGTAGTCGTCAACCCTGGCGACGACTAACGCTTCAGTGGTGACCCGACAAAGTGAGAACCGCCTAGGTTTTCAACGAGGCCTGGACTTCCACGACGGCTGAGCCAACATCGATGGTCTTTTGTCAACGTCGTGCGACGACCAACAGCCAAGCAGCTTCGCCGGCCTTCAACATCATCGCCGCGCAACGACAGCCTGCCAAGCCAACTTCACCAGCCACAGCAACCTCGTGAGTCCGGCCTACTTCTACTTCAACCGACATGGAAGATTTGGACCTCAGAGCCTTCGCAGCAACGAGAGAAATCGAAGATTTTTCCTACGGCACTTGGCGCGGAACGGCAACAGCGTAAGTCGATTTTCTTTACCCGCTCGCCTGCCAGTCGGTTATTGTAACTAAAACACATTAATACAGTGCGTACGTATGCAATGCTTTTGCATAATTTAGCTTCTTTTACACGAAAATTGGTACGACCTTCGTCTGTTCCTCAAAGGGTTTACCTCCTTCTCACAGAGAAGAAAACGGCCAATTTCTCGTGGTAGATTTTCACGCACTGCATACATACGCATAATCTTATTTTGCACTAACTCGCGTAATGGCGGCTTTGCAACTCTTTTGTTGTAATCTTTGCGTCGTGCTGTGATCGTCTTTCAAAGGGTTCACCTCCTTCTCACGATACAGGTACACACGACCATTGAGAGCATCATAAGGGTGCATAAGTCTGCAGTCCCTACCCACCTGAAAAAACATAAAAAACGCGCATCTTTTCACGGTAATTTTCGCTACATCGTGTAAATTTTACAAGTCAGCTCGCGTATTTTGTTTCAACGATCGTCGAAACAAAAGCGCGCCAAGTCAAGTCGTTACAAGCACGCGCGGGCTTCCCGGCATGCGCGAGTTTCCCCGAATTTCGTCGGCCCGCGCGCAGACATTTCGCACAGCAGCATAGCATCAGTAAGCGGATCACGTGATCACGCCTCTCTCACCTTGTTCGCACACGCCTTTCTCTTTGCCCGCTTACGCGTCTGCTGCTTCGTGCGCGCGTCTCTGTCACCCGTATACACACGTACACTCGTTGCGATCATGACTACACCGACAGATCAAAACACAGGCAACGAAGCCGCGGCTTTCGCTTCAAACGACAAAGTTCCGCGCTCGCCTATCGGGCTTCGATCGCGTACGCGCAAAACCAACGACGCGGCTGAAACACATACACATGACATCGACACACACATCATTACACATGACGATGACACTCAGGCTAGCGGAAGTCACACCCCTCCCGAGGTCTTCCTAGACGCGTCATCCCTCGATATTCAAACACCTCCATCGACAAAGGATAATTATGCCGACCTCTCGCTCAGTCTTTCCAGTCAGCGTGAAAGTGATAAGCTCGAATTGCAGGAGATGCGCGAGCAGCTGCGGCTGGCGCAAATGCAATTACGCGAAGCTCTCAGACCACCTGCTGTACCGCAGCAAATATTGATTCCGCCCCTGTTTGTCAACGCAAGTAGCGGTGCTACCAAAAAAGCGCCGATTTCCAACACAGCACGGAATACAGCAATCGTTGCGTGATGTAGGCTTCAAGCCACTTGGCAATAGCATCGAAACTGCAGCACAAATTAACACTGTCAGTTCTTCAGACGGTACTGCTTCTGTTCCACCTCCTCACGAGCAAGTGCAGTCTTCTAATCCGCTTACATTCAAGCAGATGCTAAATTTCCCAGTTACCTCGCAATCCTCTCCTGCGATTACGCATACGACGCGGAGCATACCTGCATCGCTGCATTCAAACGTGCGATGCAATTCTTCAGCAACACAGCCGCGTCTGCAAACAAGCGTGCAGTATGTCCCCGCATCAATACAACACACCGTGCAACCAAGCATTCAATACTCAGCTGCACCGACTCAACAGCTCGCATCTTCATATATGCAACCTGCACCTGTCATGACACCGTCGCAGTGGCAGTACTCGTTGCCTTTGACACAGCCAATTGCTCAAACTTCGAGTGTGCAACAAGTGCCGTTATCACAACAGCAGCCAAGGCAAGAGCCTCCAGATGCAGTGATCTCATCTGCACAAAGTGTGACAGCTGCACAAAACGCCGCACTACGAAAATTGGACAAAATGCCCGAGTTTTACAAGCACAGTCCTCAGCTATGGATCAACTTGCTTGAATCTCAATTTGCTGCAGCTAGAGTCACTTCGCAAATAGATAAGTACTATCATTTGGCCACGAAATTAGGCCACGACGTCACAGCTGAGCTAAAGCACTCCTTGCTCTTCCTGCAGGCAATGAGTACGATTCATTAAAATCGGTTCTTGTACGCAAGTATGTCGAAAATGATACATCGAAATTAAAACGACTCGGTGAAAGTCTCAACGGCCCGCAAAACTGCTCGCCCTCCGAGTATCTCATGCGCTTGGCCTCTGCAGCGGATAAATGGATGTCACGCGAAGCAATTCTAGAAATTTGGAAGAAAAATATCCAGCCTAGCATATCAAACGGATTAAGCACAGTTATCACTCCAGAGAACGAAGCCGAAAATATCAAAAGAGCAGACGAGCTTTACGATACATTCAATTTCAAGTCTCAGCCACAGCCGACTTACAACTTGCAGCTTGCTCCAATACAACCTTCTTCACGATCGAATGCAGACAAAGCTTTCGATTTGTCCAAAATCGCTGAAACTTTGAACAAGCTCGAAGCTAAAATGGCTTCATTTGAAAAAAAGCTCGACAAGCCTCGCGATAATAACAATGCGAGCAACAACAAGAAGTATAATCGTAGCAGCTCAAGCAACCACCAGCAGAAAGACGCAAATCAAGAGCCAAGAGACACAGAGGGCATGTGCTACTATCATCGTCGCTATGCAGAAGTGGCAAAGAAGTGTGTAGCCCGTGCATCTTGAGCCACTTGGTGCCCAAGAAATCAAATAATACAAAAAACTAATGCAGCCCACCGCAGCTCTGAAGACGGCAGCCAGTGGACTTTCTTTAGTCTTCGCTTACACGTCTACGATCATCGAAGCAGATACACCTTCTCGCTGATTCAGGCGCTGATTTCTGTGTTACCAGTAGCTTTCTTTCCAGAGGCGCAGCTCTCATCAGTCAAGCTCGAAGCAGCCCAAAATCAATTATGAACACTTACGGCTTACATACGTTGCAATTGCAATTCAACCAAAAAAGCCCGTTCACATGGAACTTCGTCATCACAGACGTTCCTTACCCAATCTTGGGTGCTGACTTTGTTCACTACTTCGACCTCCTCATTGACCTAGGTCGAGCTGTCTTACTTACTCATCAAAACACAGTCTTCGCGCTTGGAAAAAGCTTGCCTTCTCCGCCTCACAACATATCGTTGTTATCGCAATCTCACGTTTTTACGACATTTTGTCGCAATTTCCCACAACATATGATTCTCAATTTCGACAGGCTATCAGTGAAAGCACAGTACGTCATTACTTGCACACTGAAGGCCACCCAGTAGCCGAAAAAGCTCGTCGACTTCCAGCCGACAAACTCAAAATCGCTAAGGCTTACTTCGCAGACATGCAGGCTAAAGGCTTGGTGAAGCCTTCAGACAGTCGTTGGGCGTCACCCATTCACATGGTCCCGAAAAAGGACGGGACGTGGCGTATTTGCGGCGATTACCGTCGACTCAACGCTGTCACAATCCCCGACATATCCAGTCAAACGTCTTCAGGATTTCTCTTCTATACTCGCGGATACAAACATTTTTTCTACACTTGATATGCAAAAAGCGTATATGCAAATTCCGCTCGCTTCTGAACACAGACAAAAATCCGCAGTTATCACACCGTTCGGACTTTTTGAATTTAATGTTATGACATTCGGAATGCGTAACGCTGCACAAACATTTCAAAGATATGCGGACTCGGCGTTTGGAGATTTGCCCTTCGTTTTTGTATATCTTGACGATATTTTAATCGCTTCGTCGTCGCTCGACGAACATAGAAATCACTTACGCGTAGTGCTGGAAAGACTGAGAGACTTTGGTCTGCAATTAAACCTCGATAAATGCCACTTCGGTCAAAACGAAGTAGAATTTCTCGGATTCCTTATCAACGAGTCAGGCTTCAAGCCTTTGCCTTCTAAAATCGACAAAATAAGCAATTTTCCTCGTCCCACTACAGTAGACGATTTACGTCGATTTCTCGGTATGATTAACTTCTATCACGAGTGTGTACCACACCTCGCTCAGTTGCAAATACCTTTACATAAGCTCATTCTCGGCAATAAGAAAAAAGACAAGTCGCCGATCGCCTGGAATGAAAAATCTCTCGCAGCTTTTGAAGCTTGCACCCAGCGCTTAGCTGAAGCAGCTTGGCTAGCCTTTCCCGTTGACGCTGCACCTATTCGCATCTGCTCAGATGCTTCTGGCACAGCAATGGGAGGCGTACTCGAACAACAAAATGATCACGGACAATGGTTCCCTTTAGCTTCTTCTCGCGTAAATTCAATAACGCACAAAGAAATTATTCCACTTATGATCGCGAGCTTACTGCCGCTGTAGAGTCTATCAAACACTTTCAATACTACGTCGAGTCTAGAAAATTCATCCTTGGGAGATCATAAGCCTCTTTTGCAAGCTCTGTCACAAAAGCACGAGAAATCTATCCCTCGTCGCGCTAGACAATTAGAATATCTCTTCTTTTCAATATCGAAATAGTTTATTTACCGAGCATACACAATAATGTTGCCGACGCTCTCTCGCGCATAGAATCACTATATGAAATCGCTGCCATTGATCAGGATACTTACGCAATGTTAAAGTGCATAGATGCATTTAAGCTCCCTACATCCATCGATATGGGAGAATTTTGTACCAAGCAAGCCGAAGACCAGGAGTTAACTAAAATTTTAGAGAACCCTTTACACTCTCTAAAGTTAGTTAAACTTACCTGGCCTCCTTCGAAGCAATTTTTTTACTGCAATGTGCAGGATAATAATATCAGACCTTACTTGCCCAAATCACTTCGTTTCGAAATTTTTAACACTTATCATGGATTATCGCATCCGAGCGGCAGAGTCACCGATCGATTAATTCGTCGCAGTTATGTATGGCCAAACATGACTCGCGACATTACCAATTGGTGCAAGTGTTGCTTAGATTGTCAACAATCCAAAATTTCAAGGTACAATAAATTGAGCCCTGCTCAATTTGCTGCACCTGATGCCCGATTTCAACACATTCACATCGATCTTGTAGGTCCTTTGCCTCCAAGAGACGGTTACAGATTCATACTATCAATCATTGATAGATTTTCTCGTTGGCCTGAAGCTATTCCTCTTCGTGACAGTACGGCGCCCACTGTCACGCAGGCGATATTTGATCATTGGATCTCACGCTTCGGAACGCCTTCTATAATAACTTCAGATCAAGGTAGACAATTCGAGGGCACAGTTTTCGCTGAGTTTACTAAATTATTCGGTATCCAACGTATACGCACCACGAGCTATCATCCTAGCTCAAATGGAATGGTCGAGCGTTGGCACAGAGATCTCAAAGCAGCTCTGATGTGCAGAACCTACACAGCTGATTGGGTATCTTCTCTCTCTACTGTCCTCCTTGGACTACGTACCCGAATAATTCTTCCCGAAGACGTGAGTCCTTCGGAAATGCTCTACGGCACGACTCTTCGTATTCCTGGCGACTTTGTCGGCGAGGTCAATACAGACACAGCCGAAATGAAAGAGTTTCAAACAACTTTTATTCAACACATGAAAAACTTAAAACCAATTAAGTCTAAAACTAAATCTAAGTTACAACCTTTCTATTTCACGGATCTTGAAAAAAGCACTCATGTGTTCAAGGCCGTAAAAGCTGTAAAACCCTCGCAAAATTCGTCACAAGCACGCATCTCGTAGACACTTCGACATCGTTATCGGCGATCAAGTGAAAACTGTATCAATTGAACACTTGAAGCCAGCGCACTTTTTTTATGGTGCAGATGTCAATTTCACCCCTCCTCTTCCTGAAGAGCCTCCACTCGATGAACAAAATCTGTCAACGAGACAGTCCTGCCGAGGTAAAACCTCAAAGCTCAGACGAAGTGCAGTCGCAAAGACCTCCTTCACCTATCGAAAATTACCAACACGATCACACAGCCACTTCTGCTACAGATCAAGTTGAATCGCCACCTCCGCTCCCGGTCGACACCGAGACTCAATCTCGTACCGTCGAAATCGCTATACCAACACCCGGGTCAGAGGCTGCTTGTACTCAAAATACAAGAATTTTTACTAACCAAAATCACAAACGTCAAAGACATATTCCAAACATTCTCAGACGAAAGAAAATTCTTTGCGTTACAGGAACAAAAAACTCATAGAAACTCTAGACGAGATTTTCAATGATATCAAGTACCGCTCACTCACTGCGCCAAGAGAAATCGCTAATCAATGCACCGAAGTAATGGCAGCTTTCCCAACGCTCTCATGTTATTACTTCAGACACGAGTTGCTACGCCGTGAAGCTTTGGCACGAAATAATAATATCGGTCAGTCAGCCTTGGTCAGGATGGATCACACAGTCCACTATCCGGTATTGTTCACTCATGATAACCCGAACCTCGTGTTACACATTAAAAACCTGTGTGGCAATTTTAAAGAACACCACATCCAAGAATTTCTTAAGCCCATCGATCCGAGTGAGTACACCCTCACAGCAGTCAAGCGTAATCCGCAAACAAGGAAGACGGCAGGCAAAATCAACTGTGCATCTTTGCTCGTGTCGTGCAAAATTCAAACATTTGCGGCAGCCAACATGTTCAAGTGGTCGTTCGTCAAATCTAATGGCAAAAAGCACCAAGGCTATCTGAGAGTCGTACCTGATGGTGACAAAAATTTCCACTCATCTTGCATCATCATTAAACCACCTACACATTACAACACAAACACTCGCAAGTCCGTTCGTACGCAACTATCCCGCGACAATCCAACTGTTTAAGAAAATAGACATACGTACCGCGTTTAACACTGCACTGGCGTTCTCATTACACCCTACGCTGGTAGACGCGCTGTTTACGTACTATTTTGATAGCTCGTGGCCGATAGATTTCGGACAAACGTCGTTCAAAAGCATACTCGATATGTTTGATAAATACTCACCCCATACGTTAATTTTCAATACCCCCAACGATTTCAACTCTGTTTTATTAGTTAAAAAATGCTTACATAAAATGTATGATTTACGCCCTGGCAGGCGAGACGGGGAAAGAGATCGGCTGCGTCGTTTAGACGTTACAGCAGTCGAGATGAATCAACAATGCATCGAGTTTATTTTTGATAAATATAATATCGACTCATTCAGTTGGCACCACGTTATCGCCAGTTGACAAACTTTATGTAAGGCTAATATTAAATGTTTGAAAGTTATAGGCAATCTTAAATTCAGGGGGGAATGCCTAGCAAACAGCGCACTACGTGAAGCAGTAATCGAAAACTGCACCAATCTGCGATTGGAATTAGTTGGTAAAGCTTTAGTTAATAATTTTTCACTCATTTCACTAGATATAATTAACAGTTATGCTACAGATTTTCATGTCGGCACTGTGCCGCTCTTTGAGCAAATTTTTTCTAATCACAATGCTTTGGAACACATTTCAATAAGTTTAAAAAGCCCGACATTAGTTTGGAAAACGCAGACTTCAATCCACAAATTCATATGTCGCCAAAGATTAAATACTTAGATTTAAGTAACGCGATGTTTGTCAGATCTGTAATCCATCTAATCATTCCACGTATTCCTAACGTTAATGTTTTGAAACTAGAAAGTATTCAGCTCAATGAGCACGTAGATTTTTCGCGACTGAACAGTCTCCGATTTCTTACGATCAAATTCAACGTCAAACAACCACAGATTCTTAACAGACTCCCTAAGAGTCTAATTTCTTTAACTTTAAACTACGCCAAAGACGGCCCACAAGAGTTTGATTTTAACGTGATCAAATCACTGCTAGAAACAAATGTACAAATCTGTTGTCGCAATTTTGTAATCAACGTACCTAGTTGGGTTTGCAAACAGGGCAGTGGCAATTTAAAACACTGTTCTACAAGGAAATCGGAGACAATTTTTTATAAGGAAAATCAGAGTTCAGTCTGCAAAATACCTTAAGAAACTAATTTGTTTAGTTAAGTTTGTTCTTTTGCTAGTCTAACTGTTCCAAAACAAATCATGCTGCGTCATGAATACACTATTAATTTAATAATTTAATAAGTAAAATCCTTTATTTCCAGTTAAATGAAAATTTCATTTAAGAATTAGTTTTAAGTTGTTTTACATCACTTAGTCTAAGTATTAACTAATATGTAATACACATTGCCTTCCTAAGTGAATGTACCTGATCAAAAATAAGAAAATTTTTTTTTTTATATATAATACATCGTTACACTTCAAATATTTTTGTAATACAACCTAATTATTAAGTATGTTTGCTAAAATTAAAAAAAAAAAAAAGTTCATAGGGGGAGAGTACTGTGGCGACTGCCACGCTCCTGTACCATCACTAGCGCTACGCGCAGCCTGTGCGCTGCCTGCTTAACCGACACTAGTCGCCGCGCCGCACGCTGCGCCGTGCTCAGTCACTCACTCTAGATCGAACCGCCAATTCGTTCGCATCGGTACCGAATAAAGCACACAGTCTATTTTGAACCCTCGTGTACTTTATTCCTCTACCTTACCTCTACTATTACACGCGGGTGTGAAGCCACCCGGCCTTCTGATAAACGTAGTCGTCAACCCTGGCGACGACTAACGCTTCAAGTAGCTTTATGATACAAACTTTTCTAAACATCTACAATAAAATGATCTCTAACATTAATATGTGCTAAATACATATTATATAATTTATGAAAAATATCCAAAGACGCTTAATATTCAAATAAAAACCAACATAAGGATTAAGTTTTATCATCTGTAATAACTTGAATTTCTTTGGGACAATACATACATCATTTCAAAAATTAATTATTCCTTTTGTTTTCATAACAAAATCAGTTTCTACTGAATCACTTGACTCATCATGAGTACTTTTGTATGTGGTACAAGAATTTTTTTTTTTCTGAAATTGTAGAAAAATTCTGGAAGACTTGTTTTTATTTTTTTTCTCATCTTACAATAATTCTTTCATATAAACAAGTTAATTATTGTGATGCAATAATTATTCAAGTGATACGTTTCATTATGTGCAATACAAGTAATATTAATATTTTCTTTCACTTCTTTTTTGAAGATCAAGTATTTTGCTATTCAAGTGTTTCAAATCAGTTTTATCAATCATTATACTATTGAATAATTGCAGTGATAATTCTTCTAAAATTCTTTTCAAAAGAATTGAAGAAGAAGTGATAAATCTTCTAAAATTCTTTTAAATATTTATATCTCATACAATTTATATGGTTAATGTGCACTATAAGTAAAGAACCTTTCCGTATTTATTGCATAAACAGTGTGATTTTGTATGAGATTTTTATAAATTTTTAAAATATTTAGCACATCTGATATGCAGATGGATGGAGGATGAAGAACTAAAGTTTGTTTTAAACACGCCAAAGCAAAAGCAGCTTCTTGCTCTGCATCTTCAATATCCATTTTTGGATTTGACATTTCACCAATTGGATCCATAACTATTGTTGGAATTGAGTATTTAGCTTCTTGAAATATTGTAAAAGTGTTTCTTTTTCACTTACTAGGAACGGATTCTTCAAGTTTATATATAAATGATCCATCCTTGACACTAAAGCCATTTCTCCTTCATATTATCGCTGCTAAAATAACTGTCAGAAATATCTGTGTAGCTACAATAATAATGTAAGCTGTATTGTCTTCAGCGCCATCCATATTACTTTCCCACACTGCTACCATCAACCTAGCAAGCACAAAAGTTTGATCAGGTAATACCAATTCTTGTGTACTTGAACGATTAGCACCAATTGGTTCATCACAATCAGGAGATGTTGCTTGGCTAAGCACGTCGCTTTAAATATCAACTATTTCAAAGATTAAATCATCTGATTTATATTTTCTTTTCAAAAGAATTTTTGACGGATATTATATTTGTTTTATTTTAAGAGATGGCATCGCTTGCTATACATATATTGCTGTATTATCATGTTTTTCACAGTTGAAGTTCTCGAAGAAACCATAAAAAAAACGGTTCAGTAATTGTGATTTTTGTTTTTTCATTTCTACAATTTCTTGTTGTTGCTCTTGTATAACATCATTTTTATCGTCTTCATTTAATTTTTTTTTTTAACATAATTTGAATATTTTGAGCATTCACTTGACGCAGCTTTCTGTTTTGTTCCTCTGTATGTGCGAATTGTCTTTAAATTTTTATCCAGGGTTCTTTCACTTGCAATACTTTTAACTTGCAATAATTGCAATACTTGCAATGTTTTCTTAAGAGTGTCTGTATTTGAATTTGACATTTTTTAAATTAATTTAATAGCTTTGTTAATATTTGAACTAACAATAAATTACTGAAAATTCACATATTTTAAAAAATGTAAAAATTAAGATGAATTAAACAATTCATACCAAAGGTCCAATTTCTCCTGTTTGATATATTTTCACAATAATAACACCTTATATGTGAAATCAAATATAAGTATTACACTTTTTGAAAAATATGAAAACTTCGGATTTCATTGTGATTTCAATAAAGGCTGTGTATTTGCACTATTTGCACTCCAAATCTAGGAACGGACAAAGTATTAGCGCCTTAAATTCAAATAATTCATGATCAGTTAATATGTATTTGTGAATTGAGACCGACTTTATGTACCACATTTAAATGTGTAGCTTCTTATTTACACCCCGTATTGATGAATATACGTACATATATATGCATTAAAATATCTATATAATTGAAAATAAGTGTGATCATCATATATGCATCCCACTAGTACTTTAAAAATATCTATAAATTAGTATAATAGTACTCGGTATAAATAAAACCGGCCAGGGCCGCGGCGCAGCGTTGTCATCAAATCGATCTCGCTTCGAAATCGAATAAAAATGATAGGCTGCTAACTTTAAACGTAACTGAATGAGCTATTTGATTCATCACTATATATATACACTTTATGTTTGCTTCATCATAACGCGTCTCTCGTAGTCCGTACATACAACAATTAAATTCTGATAAATCTGTTCATGGAAATGCGTCGCATCGGCAACGGATGTATCGGCGAGTAAATTCAATGACATTTTGAATTAAACTAAATTCATTTGACTGAACAACACTAAACATCACAGCATACGTGGTCGAGGTCACTATAACGCACTATTAGAAAGAGGAAAGAGAGAAAGAGAGGATGTGAGCGGCCACACGTGGATCTGACTTAGCTGCACCGATGCACGTGTCCGTCGTTTGACCGGGCACAACTCGAGCCAGGCAAGCAAGCGCGAAACTCGAATTGTCCATTTGAAAAGATTTTTCATATTTGAAACTATCAAGTTTACTCAAAAATAGCAAGAGTACTTTTTTGGTTTAAAATATTTAAAAAAAAAAACTAAAAACATTTAACGGGCAAAAATTTCATTGTTATTGAATAAACATTTGTTTAAGACAATTTAATACAAAACTATACCAAAAAATGTATTTTAAGCAAGGCATATTGCATTTAAGAAATTGAAACAAAAAAAGTCAACGACAGACCCGCTGGCCCTTAGACTAATACGAATATCGACTCGATCGTATATATCTGCCTATATGTATATTGTTCTAAGGAAAAAAATTTTTTTTCCAACTATTGGTATACCTCCTCCGCCTCCTCCTCAATACTCCTCATTTTAAAAAATAGCATTTTCCCGTGTTTTTTGGCCTCTAAAGTGTTGTTTTTACGTGTTTTTTTAACCTCATAATTGCTCCTCAAGTGATCCTCCTCCAGTACCTCATGTGTTCCTCCTCTCGTTCCTCTTTATTGCTCCTCCTTACCTCCACCTATACCTCCTCAATTCCTCCTCATTTTTTTATTCCTCCTCCTACCCTCCTCCTATACCTCCTCAATTACTCCTCAATTACTCCTCATTTGCTCCTCAAATTTTTTTTGGTATCCAAAATTTAAATTTATAAATTAATTCAAAAAGATTAAACCTATAATAATTGTATTCGTATCAATGCACTTTAGGGTGATAATAATTAACAGTTAGATATCGTTTTTACACCACCTATGAATAATGTTAATTCAACCCTGTTGATAGTACCATATTGAACCCAGTAAAAAAAAAATTTAAATTGTTTTTAATGTGTATTTGAACTGGGAAATCACATTTAATTTGTATTAGAGATAGAGTTCGCACACAAGTAAAGTGAACCTGTTCAACCATACTGAAATATTTTTTTCAATTGGTTTGAACTTGGTTTAAGCAGATCTCATATTAAGTACTCTGATTTTTATTGGTACATTTTTTTTAGTAAGTAGATTTGTCTCAACAATATGGTTTCTACTCGGGCGTAACCAGACTAACAATTTATACTGTTCTATATAGTGATGAAATGAAAAGAAGACTTTTTGTCGTTTTTAAATGTTTTCATATAATATACGTATCTACATCTCAATGTAATAAAATAATTATTCTTTTTAGTCACTATTGTAACTATAAATTGATGTTCTGGTTACGCCCGAGTAGAAAGCATATTGTTGAGACAAATTTACTTACGAAAGAACAATAGTTGTATTAGACAAGTTCGTGACTTTTATGCTCAAAATACAATAGAACTGATGAATTTTATCGCGAAAGACAGAACATATCGTATATATAAACACCAATCAAAACATCCGAATTTAAAAACATTCATTTTTAAAACTGTAAACTAACAAAACTATATAATTGAATAGTAGAAGAATATAATGAAATAATTTTCATTTTTATGGATGTACTTAAATCGTTTCCAAAACTTTAACGAAGAACACAGTAATACAATGAAATTCAATATTCATTTAAGATGAATTTATTTGTTTCATTTTCAAATTAAAACTAAAAAAACTTTATAAATGAAATATAGAAAAGTACATAAACATTTCATGTTAATGAATTTATCTAAATCATTTTTAAACTATGAACGAAGAAAAATTTAAATAAATTTTTTTGACTCAATCTAGCAAAATAACATCACATAAACTTATCATGTTTATATAACAACTTATAAAGAGTAATCTATAGTTTTTCATCGTCTTCACTTTCATTGGAATCACTTTTCAATGAATTGTTATTACTTTCATTACTTTTATTACTTTCAATACTTCCATCGCTTTCATCATTTTCATCGGAATTACTATATTCACTAGATTCATCACTATCATCACTTCCATTACTTTCTTCACTACATTGACTTTTATCATCTTCATCGTCTTTTTTATGCTCATTTTCCGCACTTGATGTAGTCGAAGACTCATCATCGCTTTTTTTTTTCTGCATTTTTGGATTTCTTTCCTTTCCCCTTTTTAGCCCGAGCCTTTCTAGGTGGCCTACACAATTCTTGGATTTTAGCACCCACATATGACCCAACGTGTGCTAACTCAAAAAATATTTCCACAGTATTTTTTTTCTTTTCATTTTCTAAATAAAATGCAAAAATATCTGAAAAAAAATGTTTTAATTAAAAAATATATCGTTCGATATAACAAATAAAAGAAACGTGATTTGACAACTTGTTTTGCGTGTTTATTCAATTACTTTTACCGAATTATAATATAAAAAAAAATAGGGTAAAGGGGGGTATTACTGCGCATTGCAGAAAATGATTGTTTCTGCAAATTCTATATGAAATTTATGAGTGATAATGATTTTAAATAAAAGATATTGTCCTCCCACAATATTAATGGAAAAAAATTAAGATGAAAATATTAATTTATTAATGATACAACGATTTGAAGTTGACCTTCTCAAGTGAGCTATTTTTACGAAAAAAATTGCCGATAGCACCAATAGAAAAGCACTTGTAACTTTTAAAATATGTGATCATTTGGATTGCAAATATGATTTTTACTTACTTAGTACATCTATTTTATTAATATGTGGATATAAGCTTGATAAGTTATAGTTTTATACAATAAATTTGAAAAATAAAATTAGTTACGTATTTTGACCCGATGTGTCAATTACTGCGCCCTGTGTGTACCTATTACTGCGCATATAAATACAGCGCGTTCAAACCAAAAATTACTGTTTAGAATTATATTATTCTTCGAGTAAACGTATTATGAGTGTTTACATGTGTATGTGTTCATTATTATTGTTTCATTTAAAAGCTGTTGAGTTGACACATTTGCGTCGGTACTGTGTCAGTTGCTTTATAGAAGTGAGTTGAGAACTATTAATTCTCAATTAAGTTTTTCTTTTGTTACAAATGTATTTTGAATACATTTTTACCTAGTTTACAGTTTATTAAGATACTTTAGTGTTTGTTCATAGATTTTTGGTGTACGATAAATCGTTTATTGTATAAAAACAGTTAGTTAGGTATTAAATAGATTTAAGATGAAACGAAAATCGACAAATGAAGAAAGCAACTCGATTTATATTCGAAAGCGAATGCAGTAATGAAGAAAATATGTCTTTAGCACTTCGTGCAATTGATGAATGAAATTTGGATGTCTTACTTTTTTTAAAAAACCGAAATAAACCTAAACCTACCGTGAACAGCTGAAAGTTTGATGGGATCGAGCGCTGGCTTAACCGCAGCATTTTTCTTCGCGTTACACTTTCTGCCTTTGACGCTAGATTTCTTAAGCTCTTCATCGCCAAAAATAAAATGGGCAATGGTTTTGACGAAACGATCGTACTCTGCAGCAGCTTTTCCGGCGGCAGCATTGTTTTTTGCTTCATAGTAAGCGGTTTCATCTATTACCACGTTATTACCACAATACATCTGAAATTAATGTAACGCAGTTATAATAACGCAATACTTTAATTTATTATTAAAATCAACTAATTCATACTCATACCTTATTTTCACCAATGGGATAACCGACGGGATGATCCCCTCTAATTCTGCATGAGTAGGGGTTTATTTGACGAGCAGCTGTAAATGAAAAATGTTACTTTATTAATTAAGGAGAAATAGAACAACTATGTGAACCTAAGTCTTAGCTTACCATATTCTTGCATTCTCATGAGTATTTCGTCTTGTAGCCTCATATTTCTTTGCAAGAGTGCCTGATAATCAGCCTCCATCTCTGCTAAAGAGGACTTTAATCCTTTGTTTTCACGTTCATATCTTTCAATCTCTTTTTAAGAACGTCAACTTCGTCATCAGCCCTTTTTTTTTATCACTATTTTTTTCATATTCGGTTTTGTTTTAGTAGATTTCGTTTTTTGTTACTATTTGAGTTGTCGGTTTTTTTTATTTTTGTCCAACTGTTTCTTTGAAATCGTACTATTTACTTGATTAATTATGCTATTGGCTGAAGTGGTATCGTTGACTAGCATATTATCATTATTATTATTTCATTTAATAATAAATCGTCTACATTAGTGGATTCAAATAATCCTTTATTGAACCCATCCTATAATTCAATAAATTAATAAGTTACTCAAAAGTATCTATCGTCGATATTTAAAAATAAATTCTTCGATCTCTACAAGTTATTTGAGACTCGTTTCTGGGCATAATGATACAATTTTCCCATACTTTGAATTATTATTAAATAGTTATTACTATCCTAGGCCGCGAAAAACAGAAAAGTCCCAGAGTCCCGATAAACACGTGCTCTGGGGCTTTCTTTTTTCGTGACATATAGACTAGGGCAGTTATACTATTTCATACACAGTAGCCCGAAAATCGCTCTTCCCGCATTGCACAGCGGCAGGAAGTAATCACTTTCGGGCCGCTTGTATGAAAATTGATTTCAATTACACGGTCAATCAGCACTATTTATAGACCTAGATAAAAATGAACACAGCAATACGTAATAACTTATTACTAATGAGTCTCTGCCTCACTAATGAAATTATTGAAAGACTTTTTGACGCATGATAAAAAAGTGGGTATAAATTGTTTCCAATCTAGATGTCACACGTATGAGGCATTTCGCCCTAGAAAAAATCCACGAAGGGCACGCGTGTGTTCAGAAATTTTACTGTATTTAATATATCGATATATAACTACATATTATGTATACATATCTCTGGCGGATTTTCGCTTAGGCGAAATGCCTCATGTACATAATTTTTGGGTCTATTTCAGTTTTAATATAATTCGAGAAATTTAATTTACTACCCTGTTGTTAATAAAGACGTATTTTAAAGACGTCTTTAAAAGACGTCATAAAATTACGTCTTTTAATGACGTCTTTGACCGTGTCTAGTATTGGAACAAAAAAAAAAACATTTTTTGTCGAAAAAAATACGTTTTTTTTTACTGAAAATACGAAAGTTAATCATTCAAAAAACGTTATTTGTCGAAAAAAATACGTTTTTTTAAACGATAAATGTTGCGTTTTCAGTAGAAAAAAACGTATTTTTTTCGACAAATAACGTTTTTTTTAAACGTCAGAAAATGTATTTTCTGTAGGAAAAACGTTTATTTTTCGGGTAATAACGCTTTTTCAAACGTCAAACTTCATCTTTTCTGCATAAAAAAACGTATTTTTTCGACAAATAACGTTTTTTTAAAATAACAAAATTTGTATTTTCTGTAGGAAAAAACGTAATATTTCCTACAAAAAAACGTTATTTTCAATAATCAAATTTTTCTTTTCCTCATAAAGAAAACTGATCAATTACTGAGAAATGTCGTTACCGTTAAAATCAAATGCCTTGAAATAGATAAAAGTATTTCTAATGCCCTCTTGATTTTTTTAAATAAACAAATTCGAATGTAGTTTGGCCTCAAAAGATTATTTAAATTAATGTCATATTACAATTTAATGGTTTTTTTCTAATAAACATTATGTGATAGGATTAGGAAAATGTTGGAATAATCCCACTTGAAAAAAATATCGATGATTTCCACGATGATTTTCTGCGTGGATTCAGCGTGGAAAGTGCATGGATTCAACGTTGAATCTGCATGGATACATTTTTGATCAAATCCGCGCGGATTTTTCTGTCATGGAGTGACGCTACAGGCAGATAAATCCGCAAGGATGAGAGGGCTATCCTCAAAGATTTCTCATCAATCAACGTGGGTCACGCCGAAATCATCGAGGATTTTGAAACGATTTGCGAGAATGAGATCCTCGAGGATTTTCAAACAATCCACGTGGATCACGCCGAAATCCTCGAGGATTTTGAAAAAATCCCCGCTGGTCACGCTGAAATCCTCGAGGATTTTGAAACGATCTGCGAGAATGAGATCCTCGAGGATTTTCAAACAATCCACGTGGATCACGCCGAAATCCTCGAGGATTTTGAAAAAATCCACGCTGGTCACGCTGAAATCCTCGAGGATTTTGAAACAATCCACGTGGGTATCGATGAGATCCTCGATGATTGTTAAGCAATCTACAATGGGGACCTAGAAATCTCAGATGGTGAAAAAATGTGTAAATTATTGTTAAGGGTTTTAATAAATGATATGATTTTTTTTGTATTTTTTTCATTACTTAATACAATGTTGGTGGATTATGTTGAAAATGATCATTTTCGTGTTCAGGAATCTTGGTTGAAGTAATTCTTAATTACAAATAGCAAGCTTACGATTAAGTTTTCATTTCATGAGTATTATAATTATAATTTTTATTATTATCATCTAAAATAAAAGCAATCATTATATTATTTAAAACTTTACAGTAATATTAAATTATAATTGGCATATCAGGTAACAGGCCAAGAGATCCTCATCATTTTATTATTTTCATCTAAAATAAAGCAATCATTATATTATTTAAACTTTACAGTAATATTAAATTATAATATGGCATATCAAGGTAACAGAGGCCAAGAGATCACCGAATTATTAATAATATTGTTATAATACCGATAAAATATCTAAAAAACAGAAGCACTAATTCTATTAATAAAACTTTTAAGTAACTTTGGTGTACATTAAAACTTAGAAAAAAGTTGGAAATACAATATTTCTTCAAGCACCTGGTATTTTTTTCTTGTTTACAGCGCCTATCTCTCCACTGAAGTAATGGGTTACTTTCTTTAAATGCGAATTCATTTTTTCGGTGGTAGTTGTTACACCTTTTTCCAAGCGATGAAGAACGTAGTATTCTAAGCACACTGAAACATGTTAAAATCCCCTTAAAATTTGCTTTTTTTTATTGTTATTGTGATTCAATGAATATTATGTTCTTATCAATGTATTTCAGTACATGATTATTTAAACTTTATAAACTCACTTTTAGTCATATCCACAAATTTGGCAGGAATTTCTGCTTTTTTATTCACGCCATTAGGTGTGAATATGCCTGTAGGGGTCTGCCTAACGCACATTCTTCTCAGATCTTTTTCTTCGTAAAATTTGCGAAGAAGTTTTTTACAGAAAATGCTGTGTGAATAGCTGTCAGCTACTATTTCGTTCCAAAAATTAAGTTCCACAGCATATCCGTGTCGAAGATAGATCATCTGAAAAATGAAAGAAATTATTATTATAAAATTAATTGAAAGAAGCTGTACGAAAGTATTGCAAAAAAACCTTTGTTTTGGTTGCAGGATCGTCGAATTTATGTCGAAATTGATTTTCTGAATCTTCATCTTTAAGATACGGAATCTTGGCGTTCATGACTTTTTTAGATTTTTTTGTTTTCCGCTGTGAATTCTGATCGTCGGAATAGCCACTGTCCCCATTTGCACGTCGTTTTCGGGAATTTGAAGTACTACCAATCGATGACTCATATTCTTTTTCCTCCTGAAATAATAGTTAAGAATTAAAATTGAGAGAAAAAGTTTGTAAGCGTACAAGAACTAGTGTTAAAGACTTACCGAATACTTGTTACAATTTTCTTCTTCTTGCATTTCAGTTGAGCCATCTGTGATAAAAAGAAGACCACGATACAGGTAAGTAAATAAGTTTATTAAGTGTTGCTGCACATACCACTACTCTTTCGTTTATTAAGAAAGTCTTGTAAGCTTCTGTTAAAAGTCACATAGGAGTTGATTTTCTCTTGCGCTTTTTCATACAGTTCTTTACTTTCATCTACGGCTTTCATTAAATATTCATTGGTCCTTTGTAACTCCTCGTTCTTGCTCTCTAATTCCCGAATTCTTCCAAGCAGAGATTCCAATTGTTCCGTGAAGTCAGATGAACGTTTGTTAGTTATAACATCGAGGGACGGCATAGGTGATACAGGTCGAGAAAATTGCCTGGTCAAGTTCTGTAATTCAAATGTAAATATATTATTTAATATACATTAGCATTTGTATATTGGAAATATATCACATAACAAAACAGAACATTTACCAACCTCTTTTACTTTCGCTCGAGACAGATCCATGTTGTCCAAGGACGACTTGGTAGGAGTAGTCTTTAAATGAAACGAGCTATTGCTTGAGGTCTACAATTCGAAAATGAATATTAGACATGTACTTATAAGTAGCATATAATAACAGAATAACATTCACAAACTACCTCATGCAATTCATCAGACGCTGCATTTTTGGGGCTCCAATGGGGCTCTTCATGATCGTGAAGCTTACTGGGTGTTGAGCTGCATTCGGACGAGTGATGGCTTCGAACCTATAATTAAATTAAAAATAAATTGCTACATGTATTCAGAACTATGCGTAAAAAAACGATATGATGATTATTATAAGCAGCACTTATACAAACCTCTATTTTATCCAAATCCTCATTACTGGGAGGAGTAATAGGTGGTAGAGTACTTTCTTTTTGAACGATTTTGTTCTTTTCCGTTTCATTAATTATTTTACTACGAGGAAGATTATTTCCATTTATTGGAGTCTTTATCAGTGAACATGAGGTAGATGCCTTTAGTAAAATCGAATTATTAATATTAGATGAGCCTGCTGCACTTATTGACTTTTTAGGACCCATCTTGAAATTATTCGTTTGCAACATCAAATTTTTCCTTCCTAGGAGTTCCATTTGGTCCAACTTTGAATTCATTTTTTTCTTTGCCTGGGAATGATGATAAAAAATTTGAATTAATTTCATGTATTTTTAAGACAAGTTATGTCTACATCAAAGTGGACGTGTACAATAGTTTGAAAAAATTTACCGTTTCATTCCTCTTATTTTTTTAAAATTCTTATTCTTCTCTACGTCTGACCGTGTTTTACGTTGATTATTATTTGCAGGTACTGCTGCTTCTATTATTTGATTGTATTCCTCTATCAAACTTTTTTCTAATGCATTGTAGATAGGTCTGCTTTTACCATTACCCTTCTTTGTAACTGTAAAAAGATTAAGCAATGTAGCACTGAATCATTTAAAAAATTGTTTGAATTCATGACCAAAAATAATTATTAAACGTATGCTTACTTTGGAACAGTCCAATTTGTATTCCAAACTCCTTTTTATCCGGGTATTTTTTATCTACATGTTTGCTAGTATAGATGTGTCCTTTTTTGAAGTCTTTCTCGTGTTGTGGCCAATTAAGTTCACTGAACTCATTTATATCAGAGATAGGAATGATATCCTTCCAGTTGTTGTGGATGAATTTTACGCAAGCATATTGCAGTTTAGCACTTTTTTTAACTTTATTCGACCTAAACATACATGCATAAATATATAAAAATGTATGCAATACTAGAAGTTATAGGCAAAATATTCACTATGATGTACAAGTGAAATTAAATATTAAATGAGAAAGGGTAAATGAGCACAATATATTGTTAGTCAAGTTTGTAAGCGCATATGAGGTGTGAATCGAGCGGGTCCTTTGACATAATTGTTGCATACCAGACAGAATATACTTGTGTCATCATTATGGGTAGCATCAAGTTGGTATTTTTGAAATAAGGGTAACTTTAAATTGCACAGATGCTGATAAACTTTTAATTATTTGTGTTCTTGCATCGCACTCATGATAATGACACTAGAATATTCTGTTTGCCATGCAGTAATAATGTAGAAAGTCTCACAAAATGCACTGCACATGCAGGACAACACTCGATTTTAACAGTACATACTGCTGATGTACTCTGTGGCAAAAGATCTTTTCAAATCACTACACCAGACAGAATATACTTGTGTCATCATCATGGGTAGCATCAAGTTGGTGTTTTTGAAATAAGGGTAACTTTAAATTGCACAGATGCTGATAAATTTTTGATTATTTGTGTTCTTGCATCGCACTCATGATAATGACACAAGAATATTCTCTTTTCCATGTAATAATAATGTCAAAAGTTCACCACACGATACACTGCAGATGCTGGACAACACTTGGTTTTAACACTACATATTGCTAATGTACTCTTTATAATTAAAATTCTTATCAAGCCTGTATGTTAGACATCATTTTCTGGTGCCCCAGTCGTGAGTGAAATAAGGTTAACTTTCAAAGAATAAGCTTTGATGGAAGATTTAATTATAATGAGAACATTATATCTATATATAAATAATAATAATAAATTTAATAAAAAAATGGGTTTGTCTTTACTCGTCTGCACGACTCATCTCGTTCCTGTCACGCATGATGATTGCTCGAACAAATGTTTGCAAAAAACCTCCCCGCTAACCGGCTTGCGTGCAAATGAATTATGACCGCTCTTTCTTTCAACGATAGTGGCACTGCGAAATCACTGCCACCTTACTCTTCTTGGAAGGCGCGCGCTACACTAATAGACCCTTGAGCTCGAGGCGACTCTAGCTGATGCGGCCAAAGTCAGCGTCGTGCTTAAAACATAAGCGCGCAGCTCGACTATGAAAATCTCGCATCGAGCTCAAAGGTCTATCAGTGTAAATATACCTTGCGGAAAGAGTCCGGCAAATCCTTGGTCTGCCTGGGAGTGGTAACTATGCGAACATTGAGTTTGGCCATTGCAACGTGAAATCTGTATACTTATACTGCTGTATTCCCTATTCCATGACAAAATCAACGTCTGCATAGTATACGTGATTGCCCGCGTTTATGTATGGCTTTTTTTATGTAGACACAATGTTAACGTTACAGGCCATGTTCTACAAAATTTTATTTTACTTTTACGTCTATACTTCCACGTCTATAGAGAACAGACGTGTGTAGGTGGTATAGCTTTTTACATATCCTCAACCACCAGACAATCATGGAACAAACATTTTTTATTCAAACCAGATATGCATTTAAGTAATAACTTTTCCATTTGAAGTAGACGAAATGGATTGAATGAATTTGATTTTCAATACAAGATGTTTTTGAATACTTCAAATTTCATGTCTTATTAAATAACTATTCGATGAGAAATAAAATTTTTAATACAACTATTAATAATTTACACGAATTTTATAAACTTTATCCCACCATCATTTATTATCTGAAATATTACAATGACACGATAAAAAAGCTCTGATAGGGCTCGCGCACCCTAAAACCTTAAATTTTTTTCATTCTTGTGAGACGTTTATTTTTCATTTCAATTCTTTTTGTCATGAAAATGAGCAAAACTTCAAATGCAAGTCAAAACTTACTTTCGTATAACTGAAAAGTTAAATCTTCCAATAAATTGTATTAACTTCAACAATATTGAAAAATATGTATAGTTACAAATGTAATAAGAATAATTGCAATAAATATTTCATTATGTCGAAAAATGGCTGTTATTTTGCGATTTTACGCATTTTTGGCCTTTTTTCGGCGTTTTTTGATACTCATTGTAGTCTACAGCCAGGTATACTTCGAAGCCCATTACAAATAAACTTTATCAGGTAGTACTTGGCATCGTCAGCGAGGCTTTTTACATAGTTGTGGAAATGATCCGGATTGAACTTGATTAGATTTCGATTATGTTTTCCAATGTATTTCTATTATGTACAAGCTTCCAGATTGTTCACATTACCTTGAAATAAATTTTTCCTGCAAATTTTTACAATCTGCAACAAAAATTCTCTCTTGCACTTTTCCGTTTGAGTTACGGTACACTGAGCTATGAATCATTTGTACATTTGCGATTTTTAAAGAATTCGAAAAATTCTAAAATGTCCGACTTTGGGCCTCCGAAAAACGATCATAAAAAGGCCTCAAATTTTCTAATAATTTTTTGGTACATTTCTGACATTGGAAACAACAAGTTTTTCATGTTTGCAGAAAAAAAATTTTTTCGGACATTTCACTTCACGGATAATCGGCTACGTAAGCATACAGAATATCATTTTCCAATGGATGAAGTGTATAGTATACACACACAGTTGTAATACATACAGTGCCCATATGCGAAGCGTCAGTATTACAATTTCAAAGTTTCCAATTTACTACCTCAATCGTTGGTATTTTGATTTTACAGCAGAACATGTTACACGAGTTCTCGTGGCGTGTACTCCAACCTACGTGTGTGGAGAAAATATATCGTCATAGTTAATTTGTAATTGTTATTGGTGATATTTTTCTTGATGAATTGCATATTCACGAAGTTGCCGATATTTTAGAAAAAAATTTGTTGTGTCGGACTTATTTGTTATACAACATAAATACATTTGTCTCCATCAGTCATGAATCCTATTGAGGTAAAGAAAAAACAAATTTTCGTTGTAGTTACTTAAATTATAATAATAAATTGTCATTATTTTTAGAGTGATGATGATTCAAGTGTAACAATGAGTCACTCGTCAAGTATCACAGAAAATGCCAGTTCTTCCAGTACCATAGGTAATGCCGCTTCTGCGAGCAGCATACAAAGTGCCGCTTCTGCGAGCAGTATAGAAAATGCCGCTTCTCCCAGCAGCATAGAAAATGCTGGTGCTTCAACTGTTGACAACTCAGGTACAAAAGTTGAAACTCAAAAATTGATAATTTATGCAAATTCATACATACTCGCATAGTAAAGAAGTATAATTATTATCTTATTCTTCGTTCATAAATTTTCAGCAAAAAATATGAGTTCAGAAGTTGAAAATCCTACTAACCCAACCTATAATACTGATTTGAGGAGGCAATTAGTTCAGATTATGAACAAATGGAACATGGTGAAGGTTTGTTGAAAGTTTTTCCCAAAATAAATTTTCACATTCTTTTTCGCACTGTTATCATAAATTGTTATGATTTTTTTACTACAATTAAATTGTTTCACTTTAAAACTTACAATCATGAACAAATTAAAAATTTACAGAAGGAGACCCACGTTTCAACGAATCAGCAGATTCGGTGCATTCTAATTCCGATGCTGCTTTACGTCACGACAATGAATTGTTAGGAGGATTGCCGGTGTTTGAAGTAAGGAGAATATCACTATTAATTATTTGGTAATTCTTACTATGTAGTAAAATATATTTCATAGGATTTTAGTTTTGATGAAAGTAATGAATATTCAGAAAGCAGTGAGGGCGATAATTTATCAGAATATAGTTCAAGTTCAGATGATCACCCTGAATATGACGCATATGCAGAGGAATCACCATTTGCTTATCTTCAAAAGTTGCTAAATAAAGATGAATTTAATGAACGCATAGACGCAAATCTTATTGTAAGCAAGTCTGAATTATTATTGGGTATTCTAAAATTCAGTGAAAAGTACGTCTTACCAAATTCTGCAGTAGCTGATTTGTGTACGTTATTCAACACGAGTCTTGGTGATAGAAAATTCTTCCTGATACGCGCTATAAATTAGATAAAATACTGTATCTGACCTCACAATTTGAAAGACATGGAGTTTGTACAAAATGCAGCATGTACATCAAAGAGTACTACTCTAATGATCGCGTTATTCAATGTGGAAATTGTAACGAGATTATAAATGTTAAGAATACTTCTTATAATGACTTCTTTGTCGTTATTGACTTTCAGCTGCAATTAGAAAATTTATTAAATTCAAATTACGAATATTATCAGCAAGTAATGAACACAAATGATTGTGGAAGTGATTTGATCGATATTTTTTATGGTCGACTATATGAAGACTTTCGCAATAATATCCCCGAAACTCACAAAAAATCCTACGTATCTTTTACGTTTAACAGTGATGGGTCGCCAGTGTTTAAAAGTTCTAAGTTTAGTGTATGGCCTATTCACGTGGTACCAAACGAAATACCCGCAGATGTGAGAAACAGTAAACCCATCAGACATTTATTGTGGTTTGGACGTGACAAACCAGACATGAACATAATGTTGAGAATATTTGTCGACAAAATAAATAAATTATCAAATGAAGATGGTGGATTAAATTTAACTCTCAATGGAGAAATCAAAAATGTCAAAGTTTATGCTATTTGTTGTTGCGTCGACACTGTAGCGCGAGCACCTATGCAAGGCACGATCCAATTCAATGGTTATTATGGCTGCAATTGGTGTTTACAACGTGGAGAAAGAGTTTGGCACAAAAAGGGTTACACTGTCAAGTATCCACTAGTAGCCGATGTCGTACCTGATCGAACAATGGAGAATACTTTAGAATTTGCTGAGGAGGCCGTGAATACAGGCAGAGTCGTATTCGGAGTAAAAGCAGCATCCCCCCTGTTACTACTCAATCAGTTTCACATTATAGAAGGTTTTGTGCCTGATTTTATGCACATGCTACCTTTAGGGATCGTGCGACAGTTTGCGGAGTACTGGCTAAACTCAAAAAACCAAGACTATAGTTTATCAGTGGAACAAAAAAATCGTGTTGATACACACTTAAGTTCCATAAAAGTGCCTTCATACCTTTCAAGATTCTGTCGTACTATTAATGATAGAAAATTCTGGAAGTCACGTGAATGGGAAAATTGGCTTTTGTACCATAGTCTACCAATAATATCCGATTTTTCGCAAATGAAAAAATTTGCCGATCATTGGTCATTGATAGTGGAAGCGGCACATTTGTTAATGAAAGATGAAATTCAAGAACATGAATTATTAACGGCCAACGATTTATTGAAAAATGCCGTAGCTGACACTGAGCAGCTGTATGGTGAAGATGCGATGACGTACAACATACATCAGTTGTTGCATGTAGTACAGAGTGTCGTTGATTGGGGTCCACTCTGGGCTCACTTTGGTTACCCGTTCGAAAACGGCAACGGTCAACTGTTGAAAGTAGTTCATGCGGCTAAAGGCGTGATTAACCAAATGTGCCGACATATTGCCCGTAGTCAAAGCCTCATTATCTTGGAAAATCATGTATCTGCCGTCTTGCAGGAGTCACCCATTATGCCGTACGTAAGGTATTTAGATGCAAGATGTACCCAAAAATCTTTTTATAAATGGAAGATATTTTGGAAAAAAGAAAAGCCTTGAAGGTTTTTATGTGGACAAATTCCAGTTAAATGAACACCACTATGTATCATATAGAAGATTATTGAAAAATAATTGTATGTTTCACTCAGACGAAAGAATGTTAGGGAGGACTGACAATTCTTATATTTCACATGTGCCAAATACAATTATTTATACATAAACAAAACCTTATCAAAAAAACGAATATTTCAATGCGATTTTTATACCATCCTATATAAATTATTATCATCACCGAAGATCGTTATAACTTACACTCATCAACGAAAATTATTCGTGATAATACATCGAAAATGCTTCAATGATTTACATTCATTTGCAAATTTGACGTGGCCTCGACTCACACTACCGAAATATACAACTAGCTTGAAAGAATCTACGCAAAAATATTATTTGGGTAATAAAATTCAATTTAAAAAAGGTATTTGAAACATTCATGAACAGCTGTTTAAAAACCCGCAGTTATAAGTGGAACTTCAAGCAAATTCCACAAAAAATTAAAATCCTAGTTAGCAATTTCATTGAAAAATTAATATGTAAGTGAATGAAAAATTCAATATAAAAAAAATCAAACGCACTTGAATTAAATAATTCTATCACAAAAAAATCCGATCAAATAAAAAACAGACCCTTCGGTTTCACCTATAGTAATTGTATTATCTAGAATCATTGCACATACAAGGCAACAAAAATTTAAATTTTATGGTTTCTTTTTGTTTGATTTGTTTTGATGGAATTTGATTCGAATTTTTGAGATTTTCGGTGTTTTTTTAAAAAAAACTCTTAATTTACTTGGGTTTCAATTTTTTTATTAATTTTTTAACTCGCTTAGAATTTATTTTCTATTTAGAGTTTAAGTATAGCATATACACATATTATTGCCAGACTCAGCAGGGCCAGAGCTGTGTACAAATTATAATACACACGATTCGCAATGCAGATGTGCAAAAGATCGCAGTGATTGCGTACACTAGACCCAATCTAATTCTGTCTGGTGGAACGCCGGAATTTCCTATGCTTATACACGGTCCACTACTCTGTTGGACCGTACAGAAATAGATTGGGTCTAGTATACCTTGTACGCGCCAATATCGTTGAAAACGGGTAGGCAATTATTTGCACACGAGACGACTAGCGGTGAGTTTATTCCCTTGAAAGTTAACCTTATTTCACGCACGACAGAGGCACTAAAAAATCCTAACTGTCGTGTAGCATTGATAAGAATTTTAATAATGACGAGTAGATAAGCAGTACGTACTGATAAAATCAAGTATTGTAGTGCATCAGCAGTGCATCTTGTGAGCCTTTCTACATTATTACTGCATGATGAACAGAGTATTCTTGTGTCATTATCATGAGTGCGATGCAAGCACACAAATAATCAAAAGTTTATCAGCATCTGTGCATTTTAAAGTTAACCTTATTTCAAAAACACAAACTTGATGCAGCTCATGATGATGACACAAGTATATTCTGTCTGGTGTAGTGATTTGAAAAGATTTTTTTGCCACAGAGTACATCAGCAGTATGTACTGTTAAAAATCGAGTGTTGTCCTGCATGTGCAGTGCATTTTGTGAGACTTTCTACATTATTACTGCATGGCAAATAGAATATTCTTGTGTCATTATCATGAGTGCGATGCAAGAAAACAAATAATCAAAAGTTTATCAGCATCTGTGCAATTTATAGTTACCCTTTTTTCAAAAACACCAACTTGATGCTACCCATGATGATGACACAAGTATATTCTGTCTGGTATGCAACAATTATGTCAAAGGACCTGCTCGATTCACACCTCATATGCGCTTACAAACCTGACTAACAATATATTGTGCTCATTTACCCTTTCTCATTTAATATTTAATTTCACTTGTACATCATAGTGAATATTTTGCCTATAACTGCTAGTATTGCATACATTTTTATATATTTATGCATGTATGTTTAGGTTGAGTGAAGTAAATGCAGGAAGAACTACAATTTTCAATTAAAAAAAAGTAATGGACGTCAATATTCATCATATTGAAGACGAGGATTCCGATAAAAGATTCCCACAGAGATTCGTCGATCCTCAAACCGAAAAAGAAGTAATTTAAAATTATGTTTCTTAAGCTTGCTTCAACTATTTTTCATTTTAATTTTTTGTCTGTAGATGATCTACTTACGACATGGATATGCTTTGGAAAAGAATATTTGGAAGGAATTATTCCATGACTGCCATTCACAGAGCATTTTTTGTAAGAAACTTATTCGCAAATTTTATAATAATACACAGCTCCGAAGAATGAGCATTAATCAACCTGCTCCAATGGTACCTGATGATATTCATCAAATAACAGTAATTTCTGCAAAATTTGTGGATATGACTAAAAGTGAGTTTATAAAGTTTAAATAATCATGTACTGAAATACATTGATAAGAACACATAATATAAATTGAATCACAATAACAATAAAAATAAGCAAATTTTAATGGGATATTAACATGTTTCAGTGTGTTTACAATACTACGTTCTTCATCGCTTGCCTGAAGGTGTAACAATTTCCACCGAAATAATGAAATTGCACTTGAAGAAGATAACCCATTACTTCAGTGAGGATATATGTTCACTGAAAAGAAATAGACCAGTCGATTAAATAATTTTCATTGTACTTCTAACCTTTTTCCGAGTTTAAATGTAAACCAAAGTTACTTAAAAGTTTTATTAATAGAATTAGTGCTTCCGTTTTTTAGATATTTTATCGGTATTATAACAATATTATTAATAATTCGGTGATCTCTTGGCCTCTGTTACCTTGATATGCCATATTATAATTTAATATTACTGTAAAGTTTTAAATAATATAATGATTGCTTTTATTTAAGATGAAAATAATAAAAATTATAATTATAATACTCATGAAATGAAAACTTAATCGTAAGCTTGCTATTTGTAATTAAGAATTACTTCAACGAAGATTCCTGAACACGAAAATGATCATTTTCAACATAATCCACCAACATTGTATTAAGTAATGAAAAAAATACAAAAAAAATCATATCATTTATTAAAACCCTTAACAATAATTTACACATTTTTTCACCATCTCAGATTTCTAGGTCCCCATTGTAGATTGCTTAACCCATTAAGTCCCAAGAGGACGTTTTTTTGGTCTCTCATTGCGGTCGCTGTATTTTGATGAAAATGGGGTCAAAAAAATATGAGTAGCCTGTTCTTATGTAAAATTTAATGCCCTTAAAGAATCTGAGCTCAGATTTTCGAAAAAATGATCAGGTCAAAAGTTATGGTAGATTTTATCCAAAAAAACGTGATTTTGAAAAACAAAAATTTTTTATTTATCGATTTTCCAAACGGAAAACATTTAAAATCTCATGGTTTTCGTACAAATATCGCGTCCTCGATGTCTAAACTAAAAGTTAGCGGGGTTTCGATTGGAAAAATTAATGTTTAAACAAACAAAATGGAGGTCGGAACGCGAAAAAATGAAAAAAATTCTAGAACTTTTAACTCGAAAACGAAGGACTTAAGGAAAAAATTATATAGAACAAAAAGTGTTCAGAATTAATTAAGGAATACGTGTGAATTTTTCCAGAATTTTCGGAGCGATTTTCGGATTTTTGGATATGACCATTTTTCCGAAAATCCAAAAATGGCTCCAAAAATTCTGAAAAAATTCACACGTGTTTTTTGGTACATTTTAAACACTTTTTATTCTTTAAAATTTTTTCTTAAAGTCCTTTGTTTTCGAGTTAAAAACTCTACAAGTTTTTAACTTCGTTTAACTCTACAAGTTTATAAAATCTACCATAACTTTTGACCTGATCATTTTTTCGAAAATCTGAGCTCAGATTCTTAAAGGGCATTAAATTTTACATAAGAACAGGCTACTCATATATTTTTTTGACCCCATTTTCATCAAAAATACAGCGACCGCAATGAGTGTCAAAAAAACGTCCTCTTGGGACTTAATGGGTTAACAATCATCGAGGATCTCATCGAAACCCACGTGGATTGTTTCAAAATCCTCGAGGATTTCAGCGTGACCAGCGTGGATTTTTTCAAAATCCTCGAGGATTTCGGCGTGATCCACGTGGATTGTTTGAAAATCCTCGAGGATCTCATTCTCGCAGATCGTTTCCAAATCCTCGAGGATTTCAGCGTGACCAGCGGGGATTTTTTCAAAATCCTCGAGGATTTCGGCATGATCCACGTGGATTGTTTGAAAATCCTCGAGGATAGGCCTCTCATTCTCGCGGATCGTTTCAAAATCCTCGAGGATTTCAGCGTGACCAGCGTGGATTTTTTCAAAATCCTCGAGGATTTCGGCGTGATCCACGTGGATTGTTTGAAAATCCTCGAGGATCTCATTCTCGCAGATCGTTTCAAAATCCTCGAGGATTTCAGCGGGACCAGCGTGGATTTTTTCAAAATTCTTTAGGATTTCGGCGTGATCCGCGTGGAGTGTTTAAAAATCCTCAAGGATTTTGGCGTGACCCTCGAGGATTCTTGCAAAATCTTCGAGGATAGCCCTCTCATTCTCGCGGATTGTTTCAAAATCCTCGAGGATATCAGCGTGACCAGCGTGGATTTTTTCAAAATCCTCTAGGATTTCGGCGTGATCCGCGTGGAGAGTTTCAAAATCCTCGAGGATATCAGCGTGACCAGCGGGGATATTTTCAAAATCCTCGATGATTTCGGCGCGACCCACGTTGATTGATAAGAAATCTTTGAGGATATCCCTCTCATCCTTGCGGATTTATCTGCCTGTAGCGTCACTCCATGACAGAAAAATCCGCGCGGATTTGATAAAAAATGTATCCATGCAGATTCAACGTTGAATCCATGCACTTTCCATGCTGAATCCGCGCACTTTCCATGCTGAATCAATGCACTTTCCACGCTGAATCCATGCAGAAAATCATCGTGGAAATCATCGATATTTTTTTCAAGTGGGATTATATAAATAAAAAAACGTTTATCCTTGACTAGACATAAGTCTTTATTTTTTCACAATTAACAAACTGTCATATTGGTGATGGAACAATGCTTAAGAACAAATAAACTCTTGAACAAGTAATTTTAATTGAAAAAAAAATCCTCGAATGCAGAAAGATATAACTACTTTTAAAAATATATTGTATGAACTCTCTCTTTTACGAAACTCTAACTTTTAATTATAAGAACACAGGCAGAAATATTCATTACTTAATTAAGTAATATTAAATTATTTATATTTATGATTAATACTGCTTAAGTCCATATAATACTTTGAAAAAATTATTTAAATTAAAGCTAAGAACAAATCCTTGAACACAGGAAGACATTTTTACTAGCTTTCAAGTAATTATAACTGATTTATAATTATGATTAGATCATGCTTAAAACCATACGATACTTCGAACAAGTAAATGTAGTTAAACCTAAAACAAATCATTGAACGCAGTCTTAAATTCCAATTATTCGTCATTCTCAACACTTGGTTTAGCACCACCTCTTAATTCTGATATATAAACACCTAGTTCCCTACGAAATTTGTTTATCCTTCTTTCTCTTTGTATTTGTTGTCTTTTTGATAATTTTCCTTCCACCCGAATCATTTTTTTTTGCAGTAAATACTGCGTATAAACTTCTGTAAAAAATAACATTTCATGATTAGAATTATTACAGAAAATATTTCAGGATGTATAATAAAAATTTACTTTTTAAAGCTTCTCTCTTTTTAGGAGTTAATTCTTCTCTTAACTCTGGGTTTCTCGTCATGTTAACTAGAAGGGCTTTTCAAACTAAAGCTTCTTTTGACCATATTCCTCCGGCCACCTGACGTACAAAACTTTGAGAAGTTTTAGTTTTATTGGCTTTCTTCCAACTCTTGTTTGGTATGGATATCCCATAATGTAAATGAAACAGCTCTTCCTACGGAAAATATATACAATTATAATTATTTAGAAATTTTAAAAAAGGATAGTTGTTTTATGTATAGTATGAATGATATAACTACCTGCTTTACTACGCCAGTTTCTTCATTGGTGCATTCGCGAGTCCATTTGGTCAGTTTATCTTTTTTTTCTGAATCCGAGCAATTGTAATCTTCTGTATCATATTTAATTTTTCTCTTTTTTTTATGTATTTCCCTTTAGTCGATTTTTTGTTTGTTTTTTCATCATCGGAATTAGAATCATCGTTGCCACTATCAACATCTGACTTTGCTTTTTTTGACCCCTCTATCTCATTTAATTTTTTTTCATTTGTATTTGTAGATTCCTTTTCATTTTCAATACTTGAGTCTGAAGTGTAACTAATAGTGCGTTTAGCTGATTTCTTTAGCGTTACTTTGACAGAGCCAGAAGGGGTATTGATCATATTGTTTCTAAATGTTGAAACATATTGGTTGTTTCTGTCTTTGGCGAAACCAGAAAGGGTAGGAGTTTCATCCATCATTGGTGTAATTTTTTAATAAAAGATGAGGTTTTTGTGACTATGTCAGCGCCAGAAGGGGTAGTAATTTTATTAGTAATTGGTAAAATTACATTAGAAGAAGATGTGGTATTTGTCGCTGTGACAGAGCCAGAAGGGGTATTGATCATATTGTTTCTAAATGGTGAAACATATTGGTTGTTTTTGTCTTTAGCCAAAGCAGAAAAGGTAGAAGTTTCATCCATCATTGGTGTAACTATTTTAATAAAAGGTGAGGTTTTTGTGACTTTGTCAGAGCCAGAAGGGGTAGAAATTTTATTATTAGAAAAAGATGTGGTATTTGTCGCTTTGAAAGAGCCAGAAGGGGTAGGCGTTGGACTAATGAGTGGTGAAATTAGATTAGTAAAAGATTTCTTACTTGTGGTTTTGACAGAGCCAGAAGGGGTAGTAATTTTACCAATATACGAGTAATTAAAAGAAGCAGCAGACTTATGTATATTTTTAATTCCTGTTAAGTTTGCCAATGGAGTTGTTGAAACTGACGATGAAGGTAAATAAGAGGTCCTGGGTTGCTTCAGCAGTTCAATTTCTTTTTTGAGTCTCTCTATTTCCTCATTCTTTTTCTCAACTTCATTGAGCAAAGTTTCACCAAAAGACTCTGGCTCAAAAGTAAGTGTGTTCTGATTAAGTACATCAATTTTCTCAGTACGAAAAGTCGTTGTACTTAAAGATGATCTCTGTGTAAAGAAAAAATTTATTTAAAAATTATGTTTGAAAAGATTTATTAAAAATCACATACCTTTACAGATGATTTTTTACTCTTGGTTTTTAAATTAACAGTCCTTTTCAATGGTTTTTGATTCTTTATTTCTTGCTCTTTCAATGCTTTTGGTTTCTTTTTTTCTTGCTCGTTCAATGCGTTTTGATTCTTAATTTCTTGCTCTTTCAATGCTTTTTGTTTCTTTTTTTCTTGCTCGTTCAAAGCTTTTTGATTCTTTTTTTCTTGCTCTTTTAAATTGTAGTCGACATCACTTCTTCTTTTGTTAACTTTTGTAAAACGTTTACCATTATTTTTTTCTAATTTCTCTTTATCAACTGTAAAAAACATAATATTATGTACTAATTGTAATAAAAATATAATTTTTTTGATGAGAGAAGAATTATAATGATACCTGATACACCCAGAACAGATGCAACTTCATACATCTTTCCTTCTTCACTTTCACTGATTAAGATCTGTGCATCGTAGGGAAATTTCCTAATTGTACTATTGAAATTTTTAATTTCTTTTACTGGAATTACTTTCACTTCAGCATTTCTTGTGTATAATCGAGTAGCCGCATATAAACCATTGTCAGATTCATCAGATTCATCGCTGACATTGCTACTTTTTGATAGAGTTTTTGATTTTGATTTGGCTATCTTTCATTATCTGAATGAGAAATATTCAACAAAGTTGAAAGCTAAGAATATTAGACTTTGATACAATATAATAATGTGTTACAACTCTAAATTCAAAAATCTAATAAATTGGGTTATGTTTACATCAGAGCCTGGCACAATACCCAGGCTGATAATTATTACACAATTGAAAGAATATTACTAACTTGGTATGATTAAATTAATGAAATGAATAGTACTTACTCAACTTGATATTTACCAGGAAACACGAAGATGACTTTACACGTACTGGATTACACAATTTAATTTGAAGCAGAAAGTTCGACCGTTGCAAAATGCGTGAACTCTGCGAGCACATGTACAAAGAACGAGCGCGAGATTCGTTTGCTTTTTGCGTGGTACGTGCGTGCAGGTGCGCCTCGTCGTGTCAGTTGACCACAGATATAGTACAGTTTCAGAAAAGGTCAACGCGCCAAAAAAAATATACGACAGAGAGAGGAAGTATAGGATTGTACTATGTTCTTGGCGCCATTTCGTCTGTCGAACTCAGATGTCAGTTACTTTCAAGTTTTCAACTATCGTAATATAATCGTTATTTGCTCACCGCTACCATCAAAAAGTAATTGAAAAGTGTTAAAAAGTTTACAGTAAAAATAACTGTTGTGTTTCAAATACCAAAAGTGCAGTATTTTTTCCAACCCACAAGACTAAATCTGCTGCTAATGGATATTTCATTGCACAAAGTTCGACTATAATTACTTGCATTCATTGCTTTGAAGTATGTATGATGTCATGGCAAGAAAAATCAATTATTAATAAAATGCAGCAGTGATTAAAACTAATAGTGCTAAAATAATTTCAAGTGTACAAATGCATTTAATTTTTGCAAGTGTTCATTAAGAGTGTATTAATATACAAATAATATTTTAATCAAGGTACAGATCAACACTCTGAACATGTATTCACTAGCTGTAAATATCATTAGATCCAAAGAATCTTTAAATTCAACATTTACCACTTGCATGTACAATTCCTTAGGTGAAATGAGTATTGACTTAGTATACATGAATTGAAAGCCTTCCTTATTCAAGAATTGTTGACTGAAATTTTATATGAAAATTTTCAGAATGATTAGTTAAATTAAATGCAACGCTGATAATAGATCTTGGCGCTTTAGACTTAATAAATACACTAAATGGTTGAGCTGCAGAGATTCTCTTCCTGCCTCACCCGGGCCTTCTCGGCTCTGAAGAGGACCACGGAGTGCTTCAAGGCACCATCCTCGCAGGAGGTCGTGGTGGCCGCCTCCACTACGTCCTCGAAGAGGAACAAGCGACCTGCAGCATCGCCGCCAAAGGTCACTGCGATGGAGAAGCGCGCCACTGGACCCCATCCGCACGAACACGACGTCGACGGCAACAACAACGCCGTAAGCAGCGAGGAGACCTTCACGGTCGTGAAGGTCGACGCGGCCGGCGCCGTGAGGCCCTCCAAGCCGAGGAGGTTGAACGTGGCCCACAGCCCCCGAGGTCGCGACAGCGCAGAGTCCGCCTGAGGCCTGACCCATAGTCGTCAAGGCCACCGGGACGACGACGTATGCCGACATCCTTCGGAGGCTGTACGCGGAGTCGGCAATCCAGGAGACGGTGGGCAGGGCCGTGCAGAGCATCAGACGCAGCGCATCAGGCGCCATGGTGCTGCAGCTGAGGAAAGGCGTGCAAAATGCGTCTGCCCTGGGCACGGAGCTCGATGGCGTCCTGGGAGATGCCGCCACTGCCAGCGCCCTTAGCCATAAGACCCGCTCGAGATTAGGGACCTCGACGAGTGCGCTACCAGGGAGGAAATTCGCACGGCACTCTGCCAACAGCTAGGCGCGGCCAACCTGGACCCGGATGCCGTGAGATCACTGCGAAAAGCGTACGCTGGAACGCAGACGGCCGTCATCGACCTACCCGACGAGCTCGCGGCCAAAGCGATCAAGCTTGGCCACTTGAGGGTCGGTTGGGTCAGCTGCCGCGTGCGTGAGCGCGCGGAGGCCTCACGGTGCTTCCGTTGCTGGGAGTTTGACCACCTCGCCGCGCGCTGCGTGGGCCCGGACCGATCGAAGCTTTGCTATCGGTGTGGACAGGACGGACACCGAGCCAAGACCTGCGGAAACGCTCCGGTGTGCCTACTCTGCCACGGTCCAGATGCCAGCGGCCACGCTACCATCAGCCCTAGTTGCCCTATGGCCAAGAAGTTTCTTAGCAGCCGACGATGAGGATTCTACAACTTAACCTCAACCACTGCAGGTCGGCCCAAAACCTCTTGAGCCAGACGGTGCGAGAGCTCGGCATCAGCGTGGCCATCGTGTGTGACCAATATAAAAACCCTGGTCCACGCTACACGTGGATAGCTGACTCCAGCAAGCAAGCTGCCATCTGGGTCCTCGGAGGCCTGCCGGTGCAGGGTCGCCCATCGAGACCCCACCCCTTCTTCACGTGGGTCCGAGTCAGCGACGTTTACATTTTTAGTGTATACGCTCCTCCGAGGCTCACCACAGCAGAATTTTCTGCTCTGCTGTCGAACGTGGTGGAGGAGGCCCAGGGCAAGAGGCCCCTCATCATAGCAGGCGATTTCAACGCCTGGTCGACGGAGTGGGGCAGCAGCGAGACGAAACCTCGCGGCGTCATTCTCCTCGACGCGCTCTCTGCTCTGGACGTCGTGCTGCTGAACACCGGACACACGCCCACCTTCACCGGTCCTCAGGGCAGCTCCATCATCGACCTCTCCTTCGCCAGCGACTCGCTCACTCCCAGAGTGGCGGGGTGGCGTGTGGAGAGCGATGTCTTCACCAACAGCGACCACCGAGCCATCACCTTCAGTCTGAGCGGGCACAGACCACTCAGGACCTCGGCGGGCCCGAGACGAGGATGGAGCGCCCGCACGCTGGACGAGGAAACCTTCTCCGAGAGGCTGTCTGGTGTGACGATCCCGCACACGACGCCTGAGCACCCAGAGGACATGGCGGCCGCCCTCATCACCGCCATCACCGGAGCTTGTAGCGCGTCGATGTCCGGCGGAGGGAGCCGGCAACGTCGCCGCCATGAACCCGTCTACTGGTGGACGGAGGAGATCGCCGCTCTTCGCCGACAGTGCCTGCGAGCGCGGAGACTCGCTCAGAGGGCGCGGGGACGGGCCATGGAGGGCGTTCGCCTCGCCGATTTCGCCATCGCGAGGGGCCGACTGCGCCGCCATCGAGGACAGCAAGCGCCGCTGCTGGTCGCCCTCTGCGATGAGGTCGACCGGGACGTGTGGGGCCGACCATACGGGACGGTCATGTCGCGCCTGAGGGGCCCCAGGGCGACGCCCCCACGAGAGCCATCACTGGTGCGACGGACGGTCGCGGCCCTGTTTCCGGCGGTGACTGAGGCGCTGATCCGGCCTCCTGCGGGATCGGTTGGAGCCGTGGTCCCCGCCGTCACCCTCGAGGAGCTCCGAGGAGCCTGCGGCAGGATTCGGGATGGTGCGGCGCCCGACCGGATGGTGTGCCAAATAGGGCCTTCAAGCTTGCCGTCGCGCTGCGCCCGGACGCCTTCTTGCAGGTGTACTCGGCGTGCCTGAGCGGTGGTGTCTTCCCGAGCCCATGGAAGAGGCAAAGGCTCGTCCTGCTACCGAAGCCGGGCAAGCCGCCCGACGCTCCCTCATCCTACCGTCCACTGTGTATGCTCGACACTGCGGGGAAGATCCTCGAGAGAATTATATGCAATCGTCTGGAGGTGTTCACGGAGGCCCCGGGGGCCTCTCGGATCACCAGCACGGATTCCGGAGAGGAAGATCGACCATCGGCGCCATTGAGTCCGTCACCGCTGCGGCTCGCGAGGCGGTTGGAGGTGCGAGGGGCAGCCGCAAGTACTGCGCCGTTGTCACCCTCGATGTCCGGAACGCGTTCAACTCGGCGCGGTGGAACAACATCCTCGCCGCGCTCGAGCGAATCCGCGCGCCTGAGTACTTGCAGAGGATCATACACAGCTACTTCCAGGCCAGAGTGCTGGAATATGAAACTGATGATGGCCCAGAGTCCTGTAGCATCACGGCCGGCGTTCCGCAGGGCTCGGTCCTCGGCCCGATCTTGTGGAACGTAATGTACGACACCATCCTACGCCTGAGACTGGATGAAGGGGTACGCGTGGTCGGCTTCGCGGATGACATCGCCGTGGTCGCCGTGGCTGGGACGACATACGAGGTCGAGGATCTTCTCAGCTGCGCCATCGCAAGGGTACGCGAAGCGCTGTGGGGGCTGGGCCTCGAGACCGCAGACCATAAGACGGAGGCTCTGCTAATATCAAGGAAGAGGAGGTTGGAGACCATCACCATTGAAGTAGGCGACTGCTTCATTGCCTCCTCCCTGCATCCGCTACTTGGGCCTACAACTGGACGCGAGGTTGTCATTCAACGACCACCTCAAAGCGGCCAGCAGAAGGCTTCGAGGGTGGCGGGAGCCCTCTCGCAGATCATGCTGATCATCGGTGGCCCCAGGAGCAGCAGGAGGTGGCTCTACGTCAACGTCATCGACTCAATCCTCCTCTACGGTGCCCCCATCTGGAGCCACGGTGCCGGAACACTGGTCGGCATGAGTCGGGCGGAAGCGACCCACCGGCGAGCCTGTCTACGCGCCATCAGTGGTCGCCCGCATCTCTCGTACGATGCTACCTACGTCCTTGCCAGCATACCACCGCTGGCCTTACTAGCAGACGAGCGTAGCCGGCTCCATCAGCGCCGCCATGAGGACGCGAGAGCCGAAGAACGCCAGGAGACACTAAGAAGATGGCAGAGCCGGTGGGATCGCTCGACAAAAGGACGATGGACGCACAGGCTGATCCCGAACAACAGTTTGTGGATAGACAGGAGACATGGAGAGGTAGACTACCACCTCACCCAGCTCCTGACAGGCCATGGCTACTTTAAACATCACAGCCAACGCTACGACCCCAACGCCAGCGCGGATTGCCCGGCCTGTCCCAACACGGTCGAAAACGCAGAGCACGTTTTCTTCCACTGCACTCGATTTGAGGAGGGAAGAGAAAGGCTCCACCGCCAGCTCCAAGAAGTTGCCAGGCCCGAAAATATCGTCCAGCTAATGCTAGCAGACAAAAAAAACTGGGTCGCGGTAGCCACCTTCGCCAAATCAGTCATAACACGTCTGAGAGCCGAAGAGATGGCCAGAAGAGGATGACCGGACGATGCGGAATGAAGAAGACGCAACAACAACCAGCGCAAACGAGATGAGCTTGCTACATCAGCCCAGCCTCTCCCCGCGAAGTAGTGCCCAACGGCGGTCCCGCGGGGGTTAAACAGGGGCAGAAGGAGAAGTCGATGGGCCACACAACAACCATATCTGTTCTTATTTTCCCTTTTTTTTTTTTTTTTTTTTTTTTATACCAACTCTACCCGCCTTACATAAAATATGTAGTCTTGGGAAAAAACCAAAATGTACTGCAATACATTTGACTTGAATAAACCGAGCCCATCGCTCCATTTAAAAAAAAAAAAAAAAACACTAAATGGTTGATTGTTATTATTATTAAAAAGTTTATTATCATTTTACAGTGAATTAAAATGCATAACAATATATTTTATGACATTTTATGCGTATTGTGTATGATATTGCACCATTTAACATTAATGAAAACTTATTAAAATGTTCAAAGTACCCCAATTCTCCATTAAAAAGTAGAAACAAGATTTTCTTTACAATTTAAATTACTTTTACAGATGGTATTAATAATGACAAAAAAGCAAAATTATTTATGAATATAATTTTAAATCTGTGCTTTTATAAAATCTTAAAAACTTTACTGTGTTCTCAGTTTTTTGTTTCAACTCCAAACAAATTGAAATTACCAGCCAAAACTTGATAAAATAAATACAATTTCCAAAAAAAAAAATTATAAATTTTAGAATGAGTATAAAATTTGACCTTTCATTTGAGTTTAAAAAAATTAATAAAATTTGACCTTTCATTTGAGTTTGTAAAAATTAATAAAATTTTCTGAAGCTTATAAAAGTATTCAAATATTCATAGAGAAGCTCAATTTCAATACAGGAATGTTTTACTTTCTCATTTTAATTTTTCTGAAGTACAAAATCTTACCATTTATCATTTATCAACTCAAAATCAATATTCTATTGCTATATTAATAGATGCCTCAATATCATAAAGGAAGATTTGATCCTTCATGTAAAACACCAAGAACTACAACGTTCAACCGTAAAAGAAAGAGAAATAAACTCAGTGACGACTCTTCAAATTCTAGCTTAGAAAATCAGCAATGGCGTAACAACTATAGGGTAAAATATAGACATTTTTAATAGTTAGGATGGACGTTTATATGTATTAGGGTATCTGTTATTTCTCAAATTGCGTTTATTGCATCTTTCTTCGTGTAGATATTCTTCTATTATTCTAGCAAACAACTAAGTGCTAAAAATAATAAAAAAATCGGAAAAAATTCTCAAAAATACCTGTCAACAATCCAAAAGGCATTGAATTTTTTCGATTCTTTAGACGATCATGTCACAAAACCAATATTTTAATAAAAATAATTCGTTGCAGATAAAGTTTCAAATTGAAAAGTTCTAAAAAAATTTTACGCTCATTTTTTGACTAATTTTAAAACTACAAAAAGATTCAATGCGCTTTGGATTTTTGACAAGTACTTTTGTGAATTTCTTAAGACTTTTTTATTATTTTTAGGGCTCATAATATAACTTTCAAGTTTTCCTAATTTAAAATATTTGTTATATTCGAGCTATTTTGGGGCCATTCTATATCAATGTTATCCTAACTTTTAAATCTGCTTTCTCTTTTTATTGCAGAATAGAATATATCTAGGGAGTGGGAGATGCAATTAACGCATTTCGGAAATAAGGGATACCCTATTGTATTATGTAGTTGCTATATGTGTGAAATGAATCATATTATAATTTTTGATTTTCTAGTTAGTTGAAAGTGTGTTGGATGCACAATCCGATTCTAACTCAACAGTATCAAATACACCTTCGCAGAATCGTCGTCCAGGAGATACATCATGTACACTATCTATAAATGATATGGATTCGGTTCCACCAATGAGTAATGATGATCTTTCTGATGTAAATATTTATTTTTTCTATACATTTATTCATTCAATGTTTAGACTTCGAGCTGAGCAGACGTGTTTATGTCAGATCTCGAATTCATAGTAAACATTACGTTTAAAGTAGTAATCTCATATACAACCGTTCAACTAAATTAGTGTAGTGAAATAAAAGCAAAATAATTAATCTGCAATGGCAGATAAAGTGGATAAGAATGCCACTGAAGCTGCCAGTGCAGACAGGTCATTTAAAACCATCACCAGGAAGAGGAAAAATACCAGTCCTGATAAGAAAAGTTTTAAACAAATTAAGAAACAAACATCAGTCAAGAACTGGCTGTCTATGCCAGTAACAACGGAAAACTTGTTCCTGCCTTTGCAGGACCTGAGAGAAGACCTTACCAAAGAAATGATGGACGAGAAAGAAGACAATGAGGATGCAACAGAGAGTTATCCAGTTGTCAAAAACGATAAGCCACCACCGATATTCGTTAACGGAGTCCAAAACATAAATCCCTTAAAAATTAAATTAAATGAAATAGCCGGAAACGATTTTTACATTAAAATCCTCAATAACAACTCGGTTAAAGTACAATTCATGGTCGAAAATCACTATAAAGCCGCGATCGAAATGCTAAAAAAGAATAACACGGAATTTCACACTTATCAGTGCAAAAGCAGGGCTTTAAAGCCGTACTACGAAGTATGCACCCTTCAGTAGAAATAGTCGATCTAAAAAATGCTATCGAAGAGTACGGTCACTCGGTGATGAAAATTTCTAACATTAGACACTCTATGACAAAAAACCCTCTTCCTCTTTTCTTCGTGGAACTAAAAATAAATATGAACAATAAAAATATACGAAATAAACCGACTCTTAAATACAGTAGTTAGCTTCGAGCCACCGCGTAAAAGCCGAGATATTCCCCAATGTATGAAGTGCCAAGAGTACGGTCATACTAAAAACTATTGTAACAATCAGCCTGTCTGCGTTAAATGCGCTAAAAATCACTTAACAAGCGACTGTCCAATTAAAGAAAAAACTAAAGAAGTCATTTGCGCCAATTGCCAAGGAAACCATCCGGCCAGCTATAAAGGCTGTATCGTTCGTAAGCAGCTGTTACAAAAATTAAATCCAGCCCTTCGCGAAAAGAAACTCGATTATCAAAATAATTCTTTCAAACAAACTCAGTTTAGAAACACTATTCCAAACGTCTCATTCGCACAAGCTGTAACTGGGTTACCAGGTCAATCACCCGAAGATCATCAACATACAATTCCTGAGGTAATGGCTATCGCTGAAAGCAATAACAACAACATCGAAAGTAATAATAATAATAACTCTATACTCAAGCTAGAAAATATGATGTCACAACTCATGTCTACTATGAAAGTTATGCTAGAACTGTTAACTAAACTCATCAATAAATTATAAATGCCTGTTCGCGAAAAATTTACCATCGCAGCATGGAATGCCAACGGACTCGCTGAGCGTAGCCTAGAATTAAAATCATTTTAACAAGAAAAAACATAGACATTATGCTCATTTCAGAAACTCATTTCACTAAAAAACGTATCTCAAAATTCCAAACTACATCATATACGACACGCAACATCCTAGTAGGGCAGGGGCACGGCTCATAATCAAATCATCTATAAAACACTTTGAACTCGAAAAAACACGGATGATTATTTACAGGCTACAAGCGTAACAGCTGAATCATCTAAAGGTCCCATCACATTCTCAGCTATCTACTGTCCACCAAGTCGTAATATCAAACAAGATCAATTCACAACATTCTTTAAAAAACTAGGCTCTCGGTTCATTGCGGGTGGTGACTATAATGCGAAACACCCCTCATGGGGCTCTCGATCTGTAACTCCTTCTCCTCGTGGCAGACAGCTGTACGACTCAATACAAGAAAACCACCTAATCACCGCCTCATCTGGTGAACCATCGTACTGGCCATCTGATTTATAAAAACCTGATCTCATTGACTTTTTCATCGCCAAAGGCATATCGACTCACTATCTCTCTGTACAGTCCAGTCTTGAATTAACTTCTGATCACTCGCCAATTATACTCGAACTGTGCGCCGAAGCCATAAAAAATACTAACTCGGATTTTCGTGGAAATAAAACAACTAACTGGTCAACTTACAAAGATTACATTGATCACAACCTCTCATGCAAAATACCATTAAAAACTTGTAACGATGTCGATGCTGCGATCGAAAATCTCAATATTCTAATCCATAAAGCAATACTTTTCTCAACTCCTCCTGCTAAACCTGCCCGAAAAATGGAAAATTTATCTACAGAAATACTAAATAAAATAAGCGAAAAACGTAAACTAAAAAAAATCTGGCAAATTACGCGTAACAAGGAAAATAAATCTCGTTTAACCACCAAAAGCAGTCAGATATTTAACTATACTTATAAACGCATGCTTAAGACTGAAGTATTTTCCCAGCCAGTGGAAAGTCGCGCAAATTATAATGATTCTGAAACCAGGAAAATCTCCTGAAAAAAACATCTTACCGACCTATCAGTTTGTTACCCGTCTGTTCTAAACTTTGTGAAAAAGTCATACTCAGCAGACTCAAGCCGTTACTACTGGATAGAAAATTAATCCCAGAACATCAATTTGGTTTCCGTGAAAATCATTCTACCATTGAACAAGTGAACAGAATTGTAGTAAACATTCGAAGAGCTTTCGAAAGGAAGCAATACTGCTCAGCTATCTTCCTGGACGTGGCTCAAGCTTTTGACAAGGTCTGGCACACAGGTCTACTGTATAAAATCAAGAAAAATCTTCCGGAAGGCCTCTATCAGATACTGAAATCATACCTGGAAAAGCGAACGTTCCGAGTGAAAGTTAATAACGAAGTAACCGAACTCCACGATATTCATGCTGGTGTTCCTCAGGGCAGTGTTCTCGGGCCAACCTTATATCTACTGTACACATCAGACATTCCATCTTCAAATACTACGACAACAGCTACGTATGCGGACGATACCGCATTACTTTGCTCTAATCCTGACCCAGTTCTCGCCTCAACAAACCTACAAGAACACCTATCCAAAGTGGAACACTGGTTGAATGACTGGAGAATCAAGATCAATGAAAATAAGTCGGTGCACATTACCTTCTCTCTTCGTAAGGAAACGTGTCCTACTGTATTTATAAACAAAACCCCAGTGGCGCAATCTACAGAAGTTAAACATCTTGGGATGCACTTGGATCGAAGACTCACCTGGAGGACACACATATGGACCAAAAGAAAACAACTCAGCCTACAGCTCAGAAAACTGTACTGGCTACTCGGAAGAAATTCAGTCCTAATTCTAGAAAACAAAATACTCCTGTATAAAAGTATTCTAAAACCAATATGGACGTATGGAATTCAACTGTGGGGTGCAGCTGCCAAATCCAATCTAGAAGTAATTGAAAGATTTCAATCGAAAGTACTCAGGACCATAGTAAATGCCCCGTGGTATGTTACAAATGAAGTTATTAGACGCGATCTGGAGACCCCATCGATAAGAGAGGAAATACAAAGATTCTCCTCCCTCTACAAAAATCGGTTGAAATATCACCCAAATATCTTAGCTGCTCAACTCAATAACGTATCCTTTGAAGGATCAAGATTGAAAAAGCACATCTACTTGTAAAAAAAATAAAATTGTATTGTCCATAAGGGCCCTTGTCACTGGACTTAGGCCCACACCCGTTATTCTATCCTCTGTTCGAAGTGTTTGCCTGTTGTCTTGAAATGTAGACAGATTGCAAATAAAAAAAAATTAAAAAAAAAAAAAAAAAAAAAAAATACATTTATTAAATCAAAATTTTGATTATGTAAAATGTATACAAAATAACGTGCTAATTATTTGTTAGATTACAAGTTCGCTGTTGGCACAAGAAAACACACTGACTTATCAGGAATCAGGTAGTGATGTGTCATCAAATAATTTTCAAAATGTAAGTGAATCCGCAAACCATTCAGTACCCTTATTTTGATTTTCAATAAGAACTACTTAAATTCAATATTTCCTACAGTGTATCGAATAATGCATTATGTATGTCTTTTCTATATTTTGTCAGGACGAATGGATGGCAGATCTTCGTGAGCTAATACTAGAAGAGCAAGGTGATAATAATGAAGATGAAAATGAAGACGAAGATGAAGAACTGAACATTAGTGATGGTATCGATATTGGAGTAGAGCCGCTTCCAGTTGACGCAAATACTCTACAAGATTTAATGACTGAAGATGATGAAAATGGAATGATTCAAGTGGATTTAAATGTCAGTAAGATAGAAGTAATATTAGCAGTAATCAAATTTTCAACAATTTATAATTTACTGCAGTCTGCCATAGCAGACCTTTTCAAAATGTTAAATATGTTTTTCGGTACAACATGTTTACCGCAGTCCCGATATCTAGTTGATAAAATGTTCAATCGTAAAGATGATAAACATTATCATGCACTTTGTCCTACTTGCGGTAGCTAAGTTAAAGAGTTCAATTTTGATTCTGATCGCAAAGCTCATTGTGTTCAATGCGATTTACACTTTTCTTTGAAAGACCCAACCTATAATAATATATAATATATAAAACAAAACCAAAAAAACAACCTATAATATATAAAAACCTATAACGACTTTTTTGTAACCATTAATCCGGTTCAAGAAATAACTAAACTTCTCGAAGATAATTGGTCATTTTATCAATCAGCAGTTAGGTCAAGATCTGAACATCATGACCACTTTGGTGAATTTTATGACGGCATTTTGCCAAAGCAATTGCACGAGCTTATACCTGCCGATAGAAAAGACCACTATGTCACCTTAACCTTTAACAGTGATGGTTCACCCGTTTTTAAAAGCTCCAGCTCTTCGATTTGGCTCGATTTGGCCCCCCCAACTTAGAACTAGTAAGACTGTAATGTGTGGCTTATGGTTTGGCAAGAATAAACCAAAAATGAATACATTCCTTAAACCGTTTGTCGATCAGATGAATTCATTACAAAATGAAGGTTTCACATGTTGGGCGAACGATAAACCAGAAAAAATATATGCGTATGCGATCTGTTGTTGTGTTGACTCGGTAGCACGAGCACCTATGCAAGGTATAACACAGTTCAATGGAACCTTCGGCTGTAACTGGTGTTTACACCCGGGTTATTATGTTAGAACAACACGAGGAGGTAGCAAAAAATATATATTGTGACGATGTCACTGGGCGGCCAACCGCGAAAAATTACGCAAACTGTAATGTGTGAATGCGTGAGTGAGGTGCGCGACCGAGGAGTGTGGTAAGGTAGGAAAGTTGGATATCACCCGAGCGCGCGTTCGAGGTTCAGGGCAAAGGAAGAGCCAAATTAACCTCGGACGTGTCGCTCGGGCCACGTGCACTGACGAGTGGATCGATCTGTGCAAATCGAGCGCTTCATAATCGATGCGTGGTCGATCTGCGCGACAGTGCACACACAAAAAGATTCGCAATTAGACCGCGAGAGAGGAAAGACATGTCGGAGAGTGAAAAGTCGCGTTGAGAGAGGCAGAGTTGGCCTTGGACGTTTGTCGTGGGATTTGTGTGGAAGCTGTGTGGCAGCGGTGTAACGTAGTGTCGTGTCCGTGGAGAAGCTGTGTGCGAGCCTGGAGCTAAGTGCGACGAGTGAAGTGTTGCAACGTGACGAGGCAATTCGCTAAGGCTCGAACGGAAGGGAGCCAAGCGAATTAGCTGTACAGCGACCTTCACAATAATCGTCCGAGGCATCTCCGAGGCGAACAATCACGAGCTTGGACGGGTCGCGAGGACGGAGCAGCTGGGGTACAGCGGAAGGCAACGGAAAAGTGGAACGAAGTAGTCCGAGGCAAAGGAGCGAGGAAATAAGGTCGTAGATGGTATTTTACTTGGTCGGTCGCGCGTGTGTGCGTATGTGTGATTGCGTAGCGTGGATGTATGAGTGAGAAAGGAGGAATTGGTCGCAGTAGAATTGTTGTATGATTAGTCGTGGAGATCGGAGTAATTATTGTAGCGAGTACCTTGGACATTTCGAGCATACGTGTCGCGTTTCGGGCCTATGCGTGGCCATTTTTGCGAAGCGGTACTTCCGCCTTGGACGCTCGTGCGAGAGCAAGCGAGGCGCTTATCGTCTTGGTCGTGTGCGATCAAATCGCGCATCTGCTAGCGCGAGCAGAGCAAAGGCGTCGACCGTATTTCGGAGAAACGGGCCGATTGCGCGCAGTGCAATCACGCGGCACTTGATCGGGACTCGCGTCGGGATAGCGTTGTTACCCGCGCGTTTTCCCTTGGACTCGCGTATTATTAATTATTTCCCGATGCACGAGATGATGATAGCGACGAGACAGATTGTGTGATAGCGAAATGAAGCGCAATGGCAGTGATTATTGTATGAGTGATAGTTGAAGGTTGGAGTTAAATAAAGAAAGATTATTTGTGTGCAAGAGTACATTTTTCGTCGTATTTTCGCGACCCTCTCTCACTTCTTTTCAGCTTGGACTGCCGAAGCTCGCGGCGCACTTGGTGGCGGCTCGACCCCTTCTGAGGTAAGACTCAACGATAGGCTACCCGGAGCCTCTGTGAAGAAATAATACGACGGCAGGCCGAGCATGGGCTAGGGCCCAAAAACCTCGCACGTCGCAATATTATTAGATGCACCTGTTATTAATCGAACTCGAGCAGAAACATTGCAGAATATGCGACAATGCGTTGAAACCGGGCAATCGGTCAATGGAGTTCTTAGCCAAACGATTTTGACTGATTTAACATTTTTTAACGTTATTGAACGTATTTTTTTTCGTCAAATAACGTTTTTTGAATCATTAAATGACGTATTTTCAGTAGAAAAAAACGTAGTTTTTGGAAAAAAAAACGTTTTTTGAATCATTAACTTTCGTATTTTCAGTAGAAAAAAACGTAGTTTTTGGAAAAAAAACGTTTTTTGAATCATTAACTTTCGTATTTTCAATAAAAAAAAAACGTATTTTTTTTGACAAAAAACGTTTTTTTTTGTTCCAATACTAGACACGGTCAAAGACGTCATTAAAAGACGTAATTTTATGACGTCTTTTAAAGACGTCTTTAAAATACGTCTTTATTAACAACAGGGTACATTGTACCCTGGTGAAAATATCACGCTAGATCTGACCTCGTCAAGATTTTTGTAATCTGACCTCGTCGAACATTTTTGTAACATAATTCATCATATAAAATGCGGCAGCATATGCATCTAATACTCCTTGTAAATCCATGTTAGATTCTAATAATGTTAAAATTGTGTGATCGAACGCGATTTATCGTAGGGTGCGTAACAGCACTCGAACTCTCTCTGCTTCCATTGTACCGTAAAAAAGTATAAAAATTCCTTCATTTATAGATGAAAAAGTAATAAGTTTAATTTATTGTAAATGTTACTTTATTAGTATGTTTTATAAATTTAATATAACCAATGCAGTAAATTAAATATATTTTGTATCTATAAAATTATTAGTATGATCAGAGCGTAATATTGTCATTCTAAACAAAAATTGAATAAATATTTCGCAAATTGTTATTGGATAAATATAACATAATCATAGTACAACACTCAAACGGTAAACATGAGTAAAAAAGTTTAAAAACTGGATATATTGTCCAATATTGGAAAAATTCATTTGGTAAAAATGCACATAAATATGTAAAATATGATTGTCCAAAATAATCATTTAGATCTTTAAATTTACGTGATTTTGCAAGTTTATTTAATTCTAATAACGAAATCTTTTCTAATATTTTTTTCGGACTTATTAATGAGAGATCGTATAATGACATGTGTGGTTTTTGTATTATCTCAATTTCTTCCGTTTCAGATCTAAAAGGTTTTTTACAATAAAAATATTTTCGATATTTACTATAATTAAATGTGCCTAATCCATTTTTTACTAAAATTGTCATGATGGTTAATATATTGGATTCGTCAAATTCATAATTATATGTTGCGAAATTTTCAAGAATAATCAAAATACCAGTTATAATTCTCAATTTAGCACAGCCTAAATTATAATGTGGGATTAATTGTATTTCAAAATTGTTTTCTCGCGGAAAAACGAAATTTGATAAATCTGCACCATAATGAACGAGTGTAATAAAAATGTTTGGTAATATTCTTGTTACAGCGTAAAAAAGCGGTGTACCCTTACGAAAAAAATGTAGGGAAAAGTCCTGGAGGAATTCCCCCAGAAAATCCCCGAGGAAATCCTCAGGGAGTCCTGAGGGAGTTCTGAGGGTATTTTCTCGGGGTAAATTCGGACCGCCAAATTCTGCAGGATTTCTTGCAGAAATAATAATGATGGTTACGAATCGAGCTTCCCCGAACAAAATTTTAATGATTTCGGCCACAGATAAATTCGTCAAATATTCAACAGTAACGTAAATCAAGCATAACATGTACAACATTTTCACGCTTGTTTGCCGGTATTCCTACCAAAATTATGCTTTGATTCTGAAGGATTCGTGCGGGAAATTTACGTTGTTTTGCCGGATCCCCACACGTTTTTTTGAAAGTTACCTACAGAAAGTTTCTGTTTTTTTTAACGGTATATATACTCATAGAAATTTCGCGGTTTTCTGATGAATTACCCATAGGTTTTTCTCGCTTACCTTAAGGATTACTCACAGGAATTTTGGGCTTACCTTGCAGGCTCCCCACAGGAACTCCGCACTTACCTCAAGGATTGCCCATAGGAACTCCGCGCTTACCACAAGGATTCCCCACAGAAATTTTTCGCTTATCTCAAGGATTCCCCACAGGAATTTTTCGCTTACCTCAAGAATTTACCACAGGTATTCCTCTCTTACCTCAAGGATTACCCACAGGTATTCCTCTCTTACCTCAAAGATTACCCACAGGAATATTCCGCTTACCTTGCAGATTCCCCACAGGAACTCCACACTTACCTGAAGGTTTCCCCACAGAAATTTTTCGCTTACCTCAAGGATTACCCACAGGAATTTTGCGCTTATCTCAGGGATTACCATAGTGTTACATTCCCAATACAGGAGCATAACAAATAGAATGCGAGAGAGTGAGAGATAATTTTTATATTCTTCCTCTGCTCAATAATTACTACCCGTGCTGCGTGAGGGGATAGACTGGAATGGGAAATAATTTATATATGATTGAATAGACTTACAATATGTATGTTCTTTATTGACTCGTTCTGCCTCGCTCTGTCGGAGAGTACACACTTGCACACTCGATTACAATTTGCACTTAAAATTACTGTTACACTTTAGTCGCGACAAATTTCAATGCGATTAAGAGAACGATCCGCTACGATCCGTCTCGTACAAAATTCGGTACTGTAAGAAGCGTTGGTTGTTATTTTGCGCCGGGTTATGTACCCGATTTAATCTGCATTTATCGGCAGGTGTTTCACCACAGGTAGGCCTACGTGCTCTAGCGAGTTACCTCCTAGAGCTGGGTTTGCGACACTACTCTTTGATTGTGGGTCGTTCACCCCATTATTGCATCAAATTCTTTAAGCTTAATCTCGCGCTACCGAGGCCTACGTGAGTTCGCGATGGTTGACATTTATACCGTTGTTTGTCTAAAACTATGTGTACATACAGATTGCAGCTGGCATGATCTAATGCTCGTTTACATCTTCCAAATATGAGAGTAATATTGGCTCATCAATTGTTATCAGCCGTGTCACCGATTCCTAGGTGACAAGCGGCCGCGCGTTGGCTATGGTGTCGTAACTCATGTCTATGGCATAGTGCTCGCGTGTCTTCCGATCATGAGACGCGTGAGTGATAAGACGTATTCTATCAATACGTAGTTGCATGCGCAAGTGCGCGATCGCAAAAGGTCGGGTTTTCGAATACATCGCGCTTGGAAACTTGACCAACCCTTTGTGTAAGAGTTACGTTAGGATAATGTAACAATAGGTATTCCTCGCTCACCTCAAGGATTACCTACAGGAAAATTACATTTTTCTAAAGGCTTTTTACAAGAAATTCACTTTGTTCTATAGGATTCCTAAAGGAAATTGACTCTTTTTTAAAGTATTCTTACAGAGAATTGATTCTTTTCTCCAGAATTCTTTCAGGAATTTTTCGCATATCTCTAGGATGACTTACAAGAATTTCGCACATACCTCAAGGATTCCTACAGGAAAATCACTATTTTAAAGTATTTACAGGAAATCTATGGTTCTGAAGCATTCCTACAGGCATTATGCTCTTACTTCATGGATTATCCCACAGGAATATTCCGCTTACCTCAAGGATTACCCAAAATAATTTCGCGCTTACTTGAAGAATTACCCGCCGGAATTTCCTCGCTTACCTCAAGGATTACCCATAGGTATTTTCTTGCTTACCTCAAGGATTACCCATAGGTATTCCCAGCTTACCTCAAGGATTCCCCACAGGAATATTCTGCGCTTACCCCAAAGATTCCTAAAGGAAATTTACTCTTTTGAAGGATTTTGGTTATATTAGAATGACAAATAGAAAAAAATTTCAAATCATTTTTATTTATCGTAATACTTTTTATTTTTCACGCGACATCTTCGCAGTATTTGGATTTTTAATTTTTTTACAGCATAGTAACTGCATTGGTCTATTCCGTTCGGGACAAATTTCCTTTTAAATTTGTGTTGTGTTGATAAGAACATGTTTCAATCAAATCTAAAACGTTAAAAAAAATATAATATTATACAAATATGATATAAATATGTATGGTTTTGCTATAAAGTTTTTGTCTTATGCATAATCCAGCTTTATCGTATATTTATTATCAATTCTTTTTTCTCATTCTTACTTTATATTCATGTGGCATTCATTCGTAATTATAAAAATAATTAACTGGTCTTTTTGGAACCGGCAAATTTTATACAAAGTCCAATTACTATGATGTTATGTTCTTGATTTACGTAATGGTTAAAATGTAAGCACATTGAATCCACGTTCATGAGCTTTCATAAGTCCATGTAATTGTGACTTTCGGGATTCAAAATGGTTGCGTGACGAGTGACAGATAATTAGAGTTCAGTACAGAAAAATAGAAAATTTTTCTATTTAGAAATTATAAGCCTATTCAGCAGTGATAGTTTCAACATCCAACTGTCTTGGTAATTATTTGTACTGATCCATTACATTTAAGTTGCAAGGTAAAATTAGTACTAAATTTTAATGATTTATAATAATTCAAGATTGTTTTGAATAATTCAAATTAATCCAATTTTATCATTTATTGTATAATTTAATATCGACAATTTTTTGAAGAGACAAATACTTTTATAAAATTTTTTCTAATAATACATTTCATTTTTATTGCTTACATATCATTATCAAGCTTTCAAAAGTAGGTTTTCAAAAAGGTATACATTAAATTGAATTTGATTTCAGATATTACACAAATATTGGAATTTATTTTATTTTGAATAGATGAATAGATACGGTTAAAAGAAGCATTGAATAAGATTATTTATCAATCTGTTTCCAGACGATTGATTAAGGGAGTGATATAATACATTTTAAATGAAAGGGGAACTAGAACACATTTCCTATAAATTTCTTCAATTTTTATACAAGTCATTTCATTACTTTCGTAACATACGAAAGATTGTTTGATAGAAGAAAATGGTTTATAATCACAGAGCACTCCTTCACCTTTTTCAAAACGTTTCGCTATAGCCACACACTTTTCAGTTTTTGTAGGAACAGTTGTAACAACAAAGAAATGGAGAATTTCCACAATTGTCTTATCGTTTGTTATAATAACAGAGTTGTTCCTTTTTTTCAACTGTTCATTTGAACGTGTATGGTAAATGGTACGATCATTGATGAACCGATAATACTCTGTGCAAAATTCGTTTATCTCTGAACCTAATTTCTCTTCAATTTCTATTTTAAAAAGAAGAGGTAGTTGTTTCGTTATAGGTTTTCCTAAAGCCTTCAGCGATGGTCCGTATTCAATACAATTTTTAAGTAAATGTTCATATCGGGTTTCTTTTCACTGTACCATAGGCCACATAGAAGAACGTTATTTTTTCGCAGGCGATACGGTAGCTCATTAATAATTGCTAGAATCGGCCACAGACTTTTCTTCGAATTTTTTTGCAAGCAAACCCCATCAGTATTCCATTGAATTGACAAATCATTTACACCGATTAGATTATGTTTGCTCATACGTCGGTACACTGAGCCGTTTACAATATCATTCATCCGTGTTGTTTTTGTTATAGATTCGTACAGGTCAGAGTTTAAAATATCGATAATTTGTTGTTTTAAGGGAATATATATAAAATAACTTCCCGAATCCCTTACTTCACTTTTTAAATTCATTTTGCCACAGTGAGAACAATTGACAGTATCATTGTCATTAAAATCAATATTATGGTAACATTTAATGCATAGGTAGTATTTTAACGATGGATACTCTGGAAAAGATTTTAAAAACCTATACTTTGACTTATAAATTGGTTCTGGTAGGTGGCAATCTATCAATTTTAAAACACTATCCAATGCAACATCTGGTAACTTGTGCTTTATATTAGTAAGAAAGCCATAGTTAATAGCTCACTTTCGACTTTTTTCATCTCACATCCCTCATATAATTCTTCTCGATGCCTCTAATTTAAAGAAATAATAATCATAAAAAAAAGTTATAAATTTCAAGCATTCTAATTTAATTTGATCAATGATTCGAATGAATGAATTATTTTTTATCGAAAGTTCAAAATTAAAACAAAAAGAAAAAAAATCAAATAGTTGTTTAATCGAGTTTGCTAAAAAACGAAAATTAAAAATATTAGACAAAACCGATGATATCATTATGAAAGAGGGTCCAAGGTCATTTAATCCCCAGTTTTGACACGATTTGTTCCTTCTATATTACGAATCTATTATTGAAATTTGGCAAAAAAGTAATATTTATCATTTAAAAATTGTAAATAAACTCTGGCTGTGAATGAATTAACACGAAAATTTTCGTTGATCACATATTTTGTTGTGTCCCATTACGACTATTCTAAAAATCCTATTTTCTTTTTCAAGGGATGAGAATAATTTTTATATTATCATTTCATAAGGCAATAATGGTATATAATGAAAGGCGATCTCAGAGATATGATGAAAAGATTATTTGTGAAACGAACGACTAATCCAATCCCAGGTCCGATAAGTTCTTATAAAAATCACTAAAAAACGGTGCAAAAACCTGATGAATTCAAAGGTATTTGCACCAAAAGTTTTATGGTTATATTTATTAGAACTTATCGAACCGTGGAGCTGGAATGCAAACATGCTACAGTCACATACTACTGTCACCTACTTCATTCACGTCAATATCCATTCGATCCGCGAGTTCCATTTCATCCTCTAAATAATCTTCTTCATCATAATAATCATCTTAGTTATCATTGCTAATTGGTGCATTTGATTGTTCATGATCATCTTCCGAACTACATGAATCAGAATCTGACATTTTTTCTGAGTCATCGCTAAGAATTTCTACAATTTCCTTGTTCTTATTCACATAGTCCCACTCTGCTATATTTTCACCATTAATATCCTCTTCTATCCCAGAAAATGGCTCATGTAAGCAATTTTCATCCTCAATATTCTTCATCTCAACTTCTGTCTCAGAAAAGGACTCATCCAAATAATATAAATCATTATTGTCACTTTCATCCGTAGAATCGTTCGTATCTTGGGATCTCTGCATATTATCATAATCTTAATTTAGTTATATTACCATTAATTTAGTTATTATAATTATGATGAGGATTTATTAGAGTAAAGTCCAAAAAACTTTGATCAATAAAACAAATTTTTGTAAACCTACTTTTGCAAAAATCCCGTTAAAAATTTCTTCAAGAAAGTTAATTAAAAATTGAATTTACTTTTTGAACATAAAAAGAAAGAAATCGTTTTGAATTAGGCATATCTAATTTTTCCCGAAAGTATTTCAAAATTTCGATTACGGGGTCTACCCTCTCGTCGTTTTCAACAAATTGACTTTTTTTTTAAAATGCATTTTCAAATTGCTTATACGTTCATCAATAATCTCCTAAATTTTGGTACAGAAATTCCAACTTAAAGTCAGTAAAAATCAAGATTGAGCGCGAGCTTATACACGGCTCTCAATGGTATTTGAAAATTTTGAATGCGTTTGCGGCAAAATAACTATTCGATGCCTTGTTGATGAAATTCTGAAATCTACTCAACCGATTCTCACCAAATTTTTACTAGACACTCCTAATGACTATAGCTATAGCACATATTGAATGTTTTTCGAAATTTTGATTTTAAAAAATTGTGTGGACAAAACCGTTAAAAATAAAAAATGTTTTTCTTAATTTTTCAAAATATGGCCACCATGTTGTCAATGTTGCAATAATCGAAAATCGACGCCAATAGAGTAGACCCCTTAACGAAGGTAATATTGACAGAATCTACTTTTCATATAAAAACCTGTTCCACATTTATTTACTTTGTCATTTCAACGTATGGGTGTATACAGTACACCATTAGCCTAAATAATTGTCAAACAAGAACGTATTCTCAAAAAAGTGTTGATTTACAAAGTTATTGAATACTCATAATATGAAATTTTATATTAGAAGTCCAGGGTAATGATGAAAATATTCATAAAACTCTTTATGTGCACTGCCCAATACTTCTGCACACATATTTTAAAGACTTTTTGTGAGGGATTTATTTTTAAGACATTTAATTGAATTACTGGAGTACATTACTAACTTCAAACCTTATTTCAAATAAAATCTTGAGATATAAGCAAACAATGTTACTCATTTTAGAATAAAAATTTGGAATTTTTCACTACTTAACACATAAAGAATTCTTTTTGTTTATTTAATTATATGAATTATCTATTGTGTAATAAGTTTTATGGAATTCAAAAGGATTTGAATAATAAAAAGAAACATTAATAAAATTGCATTTCATTGCATTTCTACATTTTAAAACCTTTAAAAATTACTTAAATTAATTAAAATTATGAATGCCTATTACGGTAACATTATGAAATAATTTTCAATACATGCTTTTAATTCAATGAATATTTTCAAAATTAATGAATTTAGCTGTACATGTAGTCAATAATTATCATTCACTTTTCATTCATGTAGTTCATCATATATTTCAGACTATTATTATATCCTATATTTCAAAGCATATATTTAAAAATAAAACATTAAAACATCAAGTTTTAAACTTTTTATCTTATGCTATATGGAAAGTAATTCTAACTGGGCTACTTTCCATTAAATTTGTAACGCTCGTTATTTCAATTCATTCATGCCTCAACAATAATACTTCTATAATACAATTTATTGAATCAATTATATGAGTATTCTGGCACTTACATCTTTTATAATCAAAAATTGGAGGTATTTATAAGTTTAAGAAGTTTGTAACGGTTCCCGTGACCGCTACTGTAATTATGCTGGATCCTAGGCGATGCGCGTCCTCGCGCTGATCGCCGGCTGGCTCAGTACTCGGTGCGACAATTCGCACCGACCGCGGCGGCGTCGTGGTTCAACCTAGGAAGTAATTTAACGGGAAGGGGTTGCCGAAATAATAATAAAGGAATTGAATTACAAAAATAATATTTAATTAATAAGGCTTCGAATGCGGACGCAGCAGCGCAATCGCGGACACACTCGCTCAATCACTCTGAGACGCGATTGCACACGCAGGAGAGGCAAAGTACTCGAGAGGTACTTACAAATGTTGGATGCCGTCGATGGCCGCTCGCTGTAATCGTAGCTGGCTTGGCCCTCTCGCTCGCGTGGGCTGCTGCTGGCCTGCAAGGTTCCCGAAGTCGCAATAACGGAAACAAGAACGTGATTCTAATTCACCGTACGAATAACGTGGGAGATACTTCTCGCGATTTCACCGATCCGTTCTCGCTCAACCCGCGTCGAATATACGCTCGCTCAAGTCGTGCGAATCTCGCGTCACGCACTTGCAGCGTTCAAACGTATTTCAATCTCGCGACACGGTCGAATTCGGAGCAACGCGCACGATGCTTACTCTCTCGCGATCACCGAGTATCTCTCTCTATGCTAGCGCTTCACGCGCTCGCAGGACGCTCTAATGGGTTACGTGACCAATTAGTAGGCCCTTGCTCCGTAAGGGAGAAGGAGACAGGCGATTCCGCGTGCGTTGACACGCGGACTCTTTCTCGCACACACATTTCCACACACACACGCGTCGCTGCGGCTGCTGCGTTAATTACACGTTGTGTTTGTGTCCCATCACAGTGGGACTGCGTGCTGAAGGAGGGAGAGGCATGTGACAGCGTAACGCGACTGTCACAAGTTATATGAAAGGCTGTTATTAAACATTTTTGTAAATTTATTCATCAAAACACGAAACTATAATAACTTGTAGTATACCAATTAAGTTTAAACCATACTTTTGAAACTATATCAACTTGAACGAAGAAGTTCTGACATGGGTAGAATTTCGATACTTGACTTTATCAAAAGATGTTACTATTTACTTTTAATTTTCTCAGTGCAAAAATATAACTTGGTTAAAATAGTCTTTGCAAAAAAATTGCCATAGTTTTATAATATATCAGATTTCACTGCTGAACTGCCGAACTTGTATGTAAAAATAGGCCAAAAATAATTATAGTATACCAAAAAGAAATATCACCACTGGTTAAATAGTTGAATTTTTTTTTATTAATATCGCTTACCTGAGCTTCTTGACGTCTGGAATAAATGGTTGATTTAGGTGCAGAACGATTTGGATCTCGAAGCCACGGTGTTTCATATGGTCCTCGTTTTTGTGACATTTTCAAGTACAGAAAAATTTTCAATTTTTAAGATATTTATCTTCGCGAAAGAACGGTCATTTAAAAGTTCAAGGCTAACTGCAGTAAACAATGATTATGAACGTTAATAAATATCTACATAGCTCGCTAAGAATCGCTAAAGACATTTGTAGAAATATTAACAACTGAGCAGCAAATTCAATGAATATACTTTTACTTTTATAACTCTTATGACTTATCACGTGTAGACAAAAACAACATTAGATTAAGAGTTTTTCACGATCTATATGTAGTACACATGCATGTTCTTTCGGCGGGCTATCGTTCTTTCTTTCCCGCTTAAACAATGTAAATGTATACAAGCATTTTGTGTCAAGCCCTTAATTCTTCAGTTTCGCCTGATGCGTATACATGCGTACATGCGACAATTTGGTGCCAGATAATAAAAAGTATTATTTTATTTTAACAAAATGTGTGATAATAAAAAACTGTTTAACATTAGTAACGATAAGTGCGTGTGTGTCGAATTTGTAAACGAATTCGATCAAGAACTCAATTGCTTAGTAGGAGTAGGGTTCCAGGCATGGCTGGAGGAAGAAGAAAAAATAGATGAACATATTTTAAGCAAAACACAAACCAAAATTTATTGGCCAAATGTTAACGTTCAACCTGCAACTGCATCATTCAAAAGGGGTTAATGAATAAAGCTATTCAAACCTGCCTGTGTTCGACTGTTGAAACAAGGAGGTATTTATATATTTCTTCATTTTTCGGATGTTGACCTCTTAATTTCATTTATATAACATTTCTATGCATACTCAAATAGAAAAATAGCTAAATTGATGTAGATACTTATAGAACAGTAAGCCGTTTGATGATAACTGCCCAGCTTAAACTTTTCTGACAGATTATAGTCACATGTCTACTTTAATTCTTTTGTGTGTGTCTAAGTAATTTGTATAGTTATTAGGGAAAAGGAATTGGTATCGACCAAATTTATTTGTATAAAAGTGCATAGCTTCATAGATTTATGTTCATGTTATAATTTTTACATTTTTAAAAAGAATTATACATGTAATTGATCAGACACGCATTTGAAAATTATAGTCTAGACAGATGTTAGTTATATTTTTCAATCACAATCACCAAATTAAATTTTTTTATTAAATTCACATTATTTTCTGAGCACTGCTATCATAGTCAAATGTTATTATTTTGTATAAAATTATTACAACATATTATATTTCTACCCCTTTTGAATTGTTTAAAATTACATTGATCTCATAACTATTCAGTTAATTAGGGTATGTATATCTGTTATATAAGGACTGTATCGCCTAAAAATTTTTAATTTTTATTGATATAAACATTGAAAAATGATATTAGTATTGGAATTAAATCATAATTATGAGTGACTATTTTAAAGCAATACAAACTAATCATTTACATTTCTGGATCTCCTAATGTAGTGGCCTGGCTTCATTATCGCCAAAACAAACTATTTATATAAAAATAGACAATACCTTGAACTAAAGAATAATACATGTACCGCCAAAACTTTTCTATCGTCCTTAAGTCTAATTGTAAAGTTTCTGTCGCACAAGATTTTTATACCCATCATGTCTTCACATAAAGTACCTAAAAATCATTTTGAAAAATTATTTGCAGGGCTTTCCATTGAAATTTAAGGTTCTAAAAAATTAACAATTTATGTATGCTTCAGTTGTCCACAAATTTTGTTAAAGATTATTTTCAAATTAATTTGTTTAGTCACAAAATATTTGCAAATATTTGCATGTACTTTTTCTTTATCATAATCTTTTACTTATTTCTTTTTTCATAAACTTCAATATGACTGTGGTTAATACCCTATACATACTTATTCCAGACTGGACTACTTGCAAGAAGGCAGAAGACCGTATAAAAAAATTCGATGATGTATCTCCATCAAAAAAAGCTAGGCATGGACTATTAAATAATAAATGCGATGATTATATTTATGAATCAAAAAAACAGAAAAATGGAGCTAAACCTAACAATGTGAAGACCTCAAATAAAGAAAGAAATAATCTTTTGCTGACTTTAATAGAAAATCAAAAAAAAAAGACTGATGATTTGTTCAACGTTTATAATGATGACGATGATGACGAAAGTGAGGGATCATTGAAAAATGTTGAAAGCCCGAAGAAGAAAAAAAATAATCGTTCTGTGACGTCATCAACAAATAAAACTAAAATACCTGATCCTGTAAGTTCTAGATTTGATAATGATTATGAAAAAACTGAGGTAACATTGAAAAATGTTAAAACCCTGAAGAAGAAAAAAAATAATAGTTCTGTGTCGTCATCAACACATAAAACTAAAATACCTGATTCTGTAAGTTCTGAAAATGTTGAGTATGAGATTGAGGAAGAAGATGAAGAAGATGACGAAGATAAAGATAATGAAGAAGATGACGAAGATAAAGATATGAAGAAGATGATGAAGATGACGAAGATGAAGATAATGATAAAGATGAAGATGAAGAAGATGAAAATGAAGAAGAAGTTAAAGAAAGCGACGAAGAGCTTGAGGGCGGTTTTAATGATGAAGACGATATCAATGAAACTAACGCAATATCCAAAAGTAGTAAGAACTCGAACAAAAAAAGTACTAATGATTTTTCAAGGTTATCAAAAAAACATAGAAAAATAACTGATGATAATTCAGATGAATCTGAAGAAATTGAAAAAGAGAAGGAAGAAATTGGTAAAAATAAAAAAAAAACGAAGAGAAAGAATCACGAATTGAATCGCATAATGATGTAGATATAGAAATTCCTTCTGGAGGTACTGAAGATTCTCAAGTAAGTTATTGTTTATTCTATCATATATTTTCCAATTATTCAGGCACACTTTTCTGTCTCAAAGGAATATGTGACATCGCAGTTTTACTATTAAATTTTTTTTGTCTCTAAATATATTTTTTTAGACTTGACTTGTGCTTACACTTGACCTGCTATTCGTAATTCATTTTCGCTTGCATTAGGGAATTCTAAAATTATGTTATTGTACCAAATGTACTGAGATATTGTGATAAGACATTTTTAACGAATATTTCACGATTGTCTAAAGTAATTGAAATCAATTATGTAATTTACTTACAATTTTTTTTAAATTTCTATTTTGTTCTTTCCATTGGGGGGATCATTCTTATATCCAAAGTTCGGTTTTCTTTTCTTATGGATTTTTAATGAAATTGAAACTAAATTGAACAAACAATTAAACAAAATATACAGTTCGTGTCCATTAACCGCTTTTTTTGTTTTCGCGTTTATTTTCATACTCCAATTTACTGAGACTTTATTAACAGGTTACATTTGATAAAAGTCAATTAACCCCTGAGGCAGCATTAGCAGCAGCAAAAACAAAATTATAGAACAAGACAAAAAATGGAAAAATTTGGCTGATATGTTCCTTGGTCTGAAAAGGGAGAATATACAATTAATAAAAAAAATTGGCCGAAAATAATAAAGTAACAAAGCACGAAAATGGTAAGTTATCTTTGAATTAATATTTTTAAAAAATTATTTTCTTCCTTATCTGTTCAAAACGATTACGTGTATTTTCACCTTGGGATTTTTAATGTGTCAATGGACGTGGATTGAAGTAAATCACACTTTAGTATTCATTGGGATTTTCATATCTAATTCCACATAGAAATTAAGGTAATTGTAGAGGCATATGAGGCATTTCAAGTGATGTGCCAAGACTTCACTGTGTGACATGACAAAGCAAAATCGCCCAGTTTTCAATTCGCGAAAAAATTATCAAACTTTGATTAAAAAAAGAAAGCAATTATTTCGGTGTACATTTTCCTCGACTTTCAGATGACATGGTAAAATTTTTTAAAATTTTTCATTTTCACTGGAAAAACTTGACGTAATGTTTAGAACGAAAATATCACAAAAAGCGGAAATTTTTGTCACGTCGATATACAAGTTCTCGGGTGTATCTCATTGAGAATTACCCATTGAAATGCAGCTGTAACCGTTTATAATTCTTTTATTGATTAACTAATACGTGTAATTGTAACTCTAAACATTTTATATAGATTTGAAAAATATCAGAAAACTACTGATACAATCTCAGAAGATGATTGATAGAACCCTGCAGAATGGTGGATTAAATTCAATTGGTGATCACGAAGGAGCTAATCACGAAGACAATTCACTGGGTCAACAATTCAAAGAAATGGTAAATTATAGTAGACTTTTATTGTTGAATAACTGCACCTCGCCTTTATAGTTTACAGATACTTATAAAAATGTTTAACATTATTTCTGTAAGCTTTGAAGTGAAACGTTTGTGTAGATTTATTCCCGACTCTAATTTCAATTGTCAAATTCGTCAGCCATAAAGGAGCTATGGATACACTGACATGAATAAGTGCAGACACTGACGGGAACAATTATGAAAAATGTGTTTCAAAGATGAGACAAAATTGTATCGAAAACCAATAAAAAAGGTTAGAATACAAGGTACTTTATGTACGTTTTCGATTTTAATTTAAGGGCTTATTTACGAAATATGCATAATTATGAGAGTTGCTTTGATCTTAAATTTTTTTGATAAAAATTTAACAATCACTTGTTGTTTATTACTTTCTCGTAATTATTAAAGAGTATAATTCATATCTTCGTAGAGCCCAACCGGAAGCGAGCCAGGTGATGATGGCGACAAGTACGTCATTGACAGAAAATTGTTGAAAAAAGTTCGGTTTAATACAGTTCGGAACTATACGAACGACATACTTGGCGCAATCACTCCAAATTATTTTAAAGGCACTGGGAAAAAAGTGCGACCATCATTGTATGACCTTCAGCCTTACCGCATGCAAGCTGCTAAAGGTAAGTATAATAGGGAGCGTGCAACAATTTATTTATATAGCACCCAGCTGAAAGTAACGATTTGTAGCCTTCAGCTAGTATATAATTGTTTTACCAGCTGGATTATTCATGTAAAATTAAATACACCTACGCCGTAATTAAAGAAAATTCAGATAAGTTGTTGAAGAGCATTTTTTGCGGCTTAGGTGCACAATGTTCTTTTTAAGTGTCATAGTATGGTAGAATTGTGATAGATTGTGATTAACAAACTACTAGTATTATAGACGGAAAAAATGTTTAGATAATGAATTTCTTAGATCATCTGTGTTATTGAAATAAAATCAATAAATCCAAACCAAAAATTTAAGTCGATTATCGAAGGTTATTTATTTTTTAATCAAACTGGAAATTCAAACTTTTCTTGAAATACAACAATTTCATTTTATTACATAAAACTGTAATCTTTTTAGTATAATTAAAAATAGGATATCCTTCCACAGTTAACATAAATAGGAGTTTTTATTTATTGACAGAATTTTTTTTATTTTATTTCAAAATGTTTAGAGGGCTTCATTATTAAAGATTTAAAAGTTCTTTTTATACAATCGGTATTTCTCTCTATTTAACACTTTGCAACTAGTCACGTGAGCTTCTCAGCCCTCTGGAAGCTATATTTTAGGTTAAATGCTACACGCGAAGTAGCACACTCACTCACATTCAGACCCACGCAGAAATCTACTTTTGTCTTAAGTTAAAGAAGTCGGGAAAAATTAAAAAAGAAATTCTCTCGGTCATACAATATTCAATTACGTGACCTGCTATTATCACATTGATGATTTGATGGATTTGATTAACTAATATTTGATACAGCGTTATGAAAAGAGGTTCCTTCTAAAATTGTTGTATATTTTTAAATGATTTGATCATGAAATTGTTCATGAAAGAGTATCACGCTTTCCATTGAAAAATTAAATTGTAGGGCTAAGAGTAAGAAATAGATGTAAGTAATGTGCACATTATGTCCACTATAAATATTTTAATACTTCAGGTCCCTTAGATGGATCACGTATACTCAATGATTCCAAGGATTTCACCTTAAAGGTATAAAAAATATGGTATCAATTAAGATAAGAAATTTCAAAACGCAATTTATAAAATGCTTTCACCTTTACTATCGGAACATATATAACAAACAACATCATTTTTTTAATAACAATTATATTATTAGCCACAATTTTTATAATAAAACCATATCTACTCATAACATTACTTCCTGAGATGGAGAATGAAATATCAAAAGCATAATGTTATAAACGAATGCCTCAAATGTCAGCTTCAGAAAAAGAAGCTATGAGATGCAGGTGCTGTACACAATAACGAGCGTAAATTTTTTTTTAGATTTCTTCATAAACTTACTGACACTTATGTTTTGAATATGTAATTATTCTCACGTTGTTAAACAAAATTAACTTAAATTCTGAAAAGTTATAAAATATTCATTAAAATTCCAGCTTAATAGTTGCATTATTCAAAGTTACCAGAATAACACCAAACAATTTGAAAACTATTTTCTGTACTGTAGATCACGCACGCAATCTAAAGAGAAAAAGAAGAAAACACTATTCTCTAACGCTTATATATACGCTTCTATACGCTTCTATACGCTTTTTGACTATAACAATCAGCATCCTCATTAATAACTACTGTCTCTCTCTCTCTCTCTCTCTCTCTCTTTCTCTCTCTCTCTCTTTCTAAAGCCGACCTTTATGAGTTTGTTTATTTTTATAAATATATTTTTTCGCTAGAACCGAATTTAAAATATTATCATGGATGTCTACTGTGGAAATCGACCCGAAATAATTTTAATTACACTTAGATTAGCTTAGATTCTATTTAAATGTTTGAATGTATTACTGAATAAAATTTTAGATTGGGTCTACCGTGGATTTTATAGCAAATTTCAGTTAGATTCATACTGCATTTCGATATTTAATCTAAAATTTGTTTGAAAATTATGTAGCAGATAATTACCAGAGCATTCCTCGTAGAATGTACACTAGATGTAAAACGATTCATTTCCCAGCAAAAAACGTAACCAGAGCGAATTAGGGTTATGCTAGCCTGTATACTATTGTTATTATTACCACGTATGAGCTATAATACCGCACATCAATCCGTGTGAAATCCTCTTTGACATCATGTGAATTTCTATGCGCATTTTCCGGTGGATATCCATACAAATATTTTAAGAAGGTTGAGATGTATCTGACCATTCCAATGCATTTTTATCGTAGAAATGTTAAAATTGTTAACGTAGACTTGATCGTACTTCCGTACCGAAAAATAGAAATGATATTCCATTTGAGAAAAACTATAAAAATCATCATGTGCCCACGTGTGGCATCATACTGTGTTACATATAAGTTCTTGATTCAAATACCCATTTTAAATACTTCACGATATACCATATGATCTATGAGATATTGTTTCATAAAATAAACAAAATTTTTAATTTTTATTTCGCTTTTGAAAATCTACTGCCTTTTTAAAAGGCGAGAGATACCTTGTAGTGTCATCCGAGGGAATCAACATGGTGATTTGTATGGTCCCCAAAATGGAATCACATGTATTGTTTTTTAATAATGGTAGTACTATAAATAAGTACGCGTTTCTAATAATTTCCAGTAACAATTAGTATAACTGAGATATCTATTTTATACTGATTTTTTCGCAATGTACTTAATTTCCTTTCTTTGAATATTCCATTCCTATAGGGCTCTTATCTGTTTCCAAAACTTCAATTCATAAATGTATACGGGCAAATCCGTCGAACGTGGACTCGTTTGTAAAACCGTGTTATTGTTGTTTCTAAATTTGCGTTTAAAGTTGCGCAGAAAAATAGGCACTGCGTTCAGTGGTATAGTAAATTGTTTATAGTAACGAGGTGGATGAGATGTTCCTAGATAGTTTCTATACCCCCAACCGTTGCACAAAAACAATTTAAATACATGCAATATCACGGTAACATAAAGAAGCAAAGTCCTGTTGATTTGCTCGTATGTCCAGATTCTAGATAGATATTTTGAGTTGAAAATATCTTTATTTGAACAGAATTTTTTGTTTATTTCTAGAATTTTAAAGTCGACTAATCTATCCTAAAAGATTGAAGTTATATTCGTCACCTGAATTGTTCCTTATATTAAAGTAGTTTACCACTACACCTTACACTATATTAACAAACACTAACTTACAGAATCTTACATGTCTTTTATTAACCTAAGCATGCGTTTTTTCAAATTTTTTCACTGCAATTAAACTTTTATTTAACACAATTTTTTACTACACTTCATCAACGATTAAAATCTTTTAAATTTTGTAGAATTATGTCAGCGACATTTCAAGTACGAAAAAAAATGGTTGTCAGAATTTCACGATACTGCACGTAATAAGTGCAAGTATGCAAGGAAAAAAATATCGGGAGCAGAGAAAACGAAGAAAAAGGTGAAGGCAAAAGCGAAGGCTAAGGCGAAGGGAAAGGAGAAAATTAAAAGACGAAGGCGAAAGGCGAAGGCCAAGGCTGACAGAAAAAAAAGTAAAAGGTCTATTTTTATATGAAATTTAAATATTAACACAAACCATTGAAAACAAAATATTAAATAATAAAAATAACATATTTCAAAAAAAATTGTGATGACCACTATTGATTATGCTAAAAATTATTATTAAAATGAAATTACTGTACCCAGTGCCACGAATTCCTTACAATGATTAAAACGATTATAGACTTTTATTCCTTAGGAATCCTTAAAATAAACATAAATTTCCTGTAAAAATACTTGAGATAAGCGCGAAATTTTTGTAGGAATCCTAGAGAAAAGAGTCCATTTTCTGTAGGAATCCTATGGGTAAGCGCGGAGTTCCTATGGGTAATCTTTGAAGTAAGCACAAAATTCCTGTGGGTAATCCTTTAGGTAAGCGATATATTCCTGTGGGTAATCCTTGAGGTAAGCGAAGAATACCTATGGGTAATCCCTGAGGTAAGAGCGTAATTCCTGTAGGAATGTTTCAGAACCATAGATTTCCTGTAAATACTTTAAAATAGTAATTTTCCTGTAGGAATCCTTGAGATATGTGCGAAATTCTTGTGAGTCATCCTAGAGATATGCAAAAAATTCCTGAAAGAATTCTGGAGAAAAGATTCAATTCTCTGTAAGAATCCTTTAAAAAAGAGTCAATTTCCTTTAGGAATCCTAAAGAAAAAAGTAAATTTCTTGTAAAAAGCCTTCAGAAAAATGTAATTTTCCTGTGGGTAATACTTGAGTGAGCGAGGAATACCTATGGTAATCCCTGAGTAAGCGCGAAATTCCTGTGGGAAATCCTTGAAGTAAGCGAAAAATTTCTGTGGGGAATCCTTGTGGTAAGAGAGGAATACCTGTGGGTAATCCTTTAGGTAAGCGAAATATTTCTGTGGGTAATCCTTGAGGTAAGCGCGGAGTTCCTATGGGCAATCCTTGAGGTAAGTGCGGAGTTCCTGTGGGGAATCTGCAAGGTAAGCCCAAAATTCCTGTGAGTAATCCTTAAGGTAAAGCGAGAAAAACCTATGGGTAATTCATCAGAAAACCGCGAAATTTCTATGGGTATATACCGTTAAAAAAACAGAAACTTTCTGTAGGTAACTTTCAAAAAACGTGTGGGGAACCGGCAAAACAACGTAAATTTCCCGCACGAATCCTTCGCATAATTTTGGTAGGAATACGGCAAACAAGCGTGAAAATGTTGTACATGTTATGCTTGATTTACGTTACTGTTGAATATTTGACGAATTTATCTGTGGCCGAAATCATTAAAATTTTGTTCGGGGAAGCTCGATTCGTAACCATCATTATTATTTCTGCAAGAAATCCTGCAGAATTTGGCGGTCCGAATTTACCCCGAGAAAATACCCTCAGAACTCCCTCAGGACTCCCTGAGGATTTCCTCGGGGATTTTCTGGGGGAATTCCTCCAGGACTTTTCCCTACATTTTTTTCGTAAGGGATATGACCAAATTCATCGATGGCATTAATATTTGGTGTTCTTAACATTTTTTCCATAATTTGAAAAATCAACTTTAGTATTTCGTCATCATCGATTGTGAATGTCCGGCTACAACAAATAATATGCAATGCTGTTTGTCCTTTTATATCTGCTATATTGGGATCAGCGCCTCTTCTTAATAAAAGTTCGGCATTACTTTTGGCATCTTTTATAAATTCTAGACAATAATGCAGAGGAGTTTTGCCTTGGTTATCTTGAGTATTAATTAGAATTTCTGTATTATAACTATCCACAATCGCGAAAATACAATCCAATGATATGTAGTTCAATGATTTTTGGCAAATAAGATGTAACGAAGTCAATCCGTAGTAGTTTGCTAAATTTATATCAGCACCATTTCGTACGAGGAAATGCATTACAGCTATATTATTACTGCTGTAATTCATCAAAGCGTAATGAAGCGGAGTATCACCCGTTTCGTTTACTTTTAAATTAGGATCATGATCAAATTCTATAAATTTTATAACTACATCAATAAAACCGTATTGGCAAGCTAAATGGAGATGAGATAGGCCATCTCATCAATATAATTTATATCAAATTTATGATATATTTTGAATAAGCGAGATATCAAATGATGATCATAATGGCTATTTAGATCATTCCCTTTATCAATCATATGAATTGCTGTGGTGTGAATCAATATTCTATCATTAAATTGTTCATCATTGGTTTGATATTTATAACCTGTTCTGATTAAAAAAATCCATAAATATATTTTGATTTGGAAATGCAGTAGGATCTATTAAAAGATTTTCTATGTCTTCATTATTTAAAATATTTTTGAAGTCGGTCCTCTGCAATTTTAAAATTTATGTTTTCACGAATTTTGTTTATTTCCGTTACGAAATCGATGTAGTTGTCATATTCTTTTGGTTCATTTTTTAAACAATCCATTATTAAAGTAGAATTCACAAATCGAATAAACTTGTAAGAATGAAACTGATGAAATTAGTTTCAAAAGCTTGCTTCACGTTAAATATTGCTTATTTGAAGCACACAATTGTTAATTTAATTGAACCATTGGCACTGCAATAAAATATATTATTTTATTGGTGCAATTTCGATGAATAAAATAATTGGTAATAAAAAATCGATGTAACCATATAAAAAAAAAAAAACAAATGAATTATTTAAAGTTTAATGATTAATAAAAATTAAATTTTGTGTTTATATTGCAAGTTCTTTACTTGTTTTCAGCCGATTAAAGTCAATGCTTACAACATGATGGCGAGATCCTATTATGCGCACTCACGACATTAGTTGATTGTATAATTTCTGAAGGTTTTAATGATGACAAAGGGCCCGTGTTCTTGAAATGTATCTGCGAGATGAATGATGATAAGAAGAACTTTCTATAGTTTTATTAGAACTATTTTAAATTAATTATATACTGTATATGAGTAAATCTCATGAAATTTTAATATTTTGCCATTATAAAAAAAATTTTTTTTAAATCACACTCGTGAAATTTTTGGGTACTTACAAGTGATTCAGAACCTGAAAAAAATAGTGTCCATCAAAATTGGGCGAGGGTCATCGACGATTTGAAAAAGTACATATTAAAACTGAAGCCGATGAACAATATTTTTAAGACAATATTTGCTCCTAAATTTGGTTAAAACATTGATTTTTTGACATTTAAAAAAAACTACACAGCGTCATTTTCCAAAATGTCGAAAACAAAATGGGCAATATAAATTGCGCCATTTAAAGTAAAGCAGTTATTGTGCATCGCAAAATTCGATTAAAATGCATTCAAAATCAATAATGGTCGCGGGCAAAGCCCAAGTTTATATCGTATATAACTTTTTTTACAAAGCACGCACATCAAAAATAGACATACCACTCGATTTTTCTACTCAAAAACTATTTTTCGCCATAATTTGGTAATGATTCATAGTGGGGCATTTATTATATTTAAATATTACAATTATTCATAGTTTGCATTAAAAAAAACTAAAACATTACAACTGACGTGGGTCAATAAAAAAATTGGATTCTTCAATCAACAAACGCCCGCAGAATCCGCATCGAACACCTTCAACAGCATAATTTTGCGCGTAATGACATGGAACTACATCTCCGATAACCCCATTGTGGCGTAGCCAACTTCTCCCCCCTCCGTATAGACGCGTGTAGCCGTTGGCGTCGTGGCGAGCTACGGAGCAGCACACGAGTCAGTACGTGTCTGATCAACCACCGCTGCGGAGCAGCCAGACACACCGTTGAGAATAAACTTGATTTTGAGCCTATACTTTGAGTTTATTCTCTTTTCCTCTCTCTCTCTCTCTCTCTCTCTCTCTCTCCTTATTACTACCCGCGCTTGTACACGCAACACAACGCCGAAGAGTGTGGAGCTTCGGCCTTCTACTACCAGCCAGACTCGGAGTTTCCGACAGCAGTTACCCGACACATAATTAACCCATAGCCCAACCCGGGCGAAACGACCTATTCTCCACACTGGTAATCTTTCGACTTGCTTCAACGTCATCTAAGAAGCTGCAAGGGTAAGAGAGAGGAGGATTCAATAAAATTAAGTTCATTCAAGACGGTACTCAAGACTTGAAAAATTGCGCAGTAGCCGCCATCTTTGTGCCGGCCGCCCGAGGGACAACGTGCGTGCGCGCGAGTGGATTTTTCGCTACGGCACAGTTCCGTCTTGTTTCCACACAAGCAGCTCTTCTTCACGACTGCTCGGCGAGGACGACATCAACGCCTGGAGCTGCATCGTCATTTCAAGGTGCCCGTTTTCTCGAGTCAAGTTCGTACAAGTTCGAATTTTTCGAACACCTTGACCGTTACTCGACATCGGGAGAGAGGTAGCAGCGTGAGAGAGCTCGTTCGAATCGCTGAGTCGGATTGCAGCAGCAACAGCAGCATCGACTTTGGCCTCGTGAAGAGTTTTCTCGGCGGATTTTTCGCCGTGGCTCGGCTTTCTGGGAACGGCAGCAGCGGCGCGGCTCGTTCGGCTTGTTGAGTCGACATTTTTGAACATCAGCATCGTCGGCCTCAGCTGGCAGAGTGAATTCTTTTCGACGTGTGACGGCATCAATTTCGTCATCTCGAGCTGGTTCAACTTCGGCTGCGGCATCTCGTCATCGCTGCGCATCGTCTACAAGTTTTCGACGTCGGCTACATGGAGCAGCCAAGTTCAACGAATTGGAGTAGCTTAGCTAGACCGTAAGCGTTTTTTATTATCCCCGGCTGCATCCACGCGTTTTTTAAATTAATCTATACATTTTCGTTATACAAAACGAGCAAACTCAGGTGTTATAAATGTCGCATATTTGCACAGTTTTTTTTGCTGTCTTGGTTTCTCTGCTAGCTACAATCTGGATATAGTTAAATCAAATTGATTTAACGAAGTTGATGTACTGGTTGTAGGGACGGGGACATGCTTGTAGATTTATGCTTGAGTTTGGTTCGTGGATTAATTTTTGTGTTTATCGGGCGTTATTTTTGGGCGCGTATTCGACATTAAATAATAATAGGAAGACTTGCTGAAAATTCATGAATGTGAGAGAAAGTACGCGGTTTTCTGTCGCGAAGAAACCGTTAATTTTAAATTTTCTTTTTAACATTAATTTTGAAATTTTTGGACAGAGTCACCTTGAAGTACGTTACATTGTTTATATAGTGTAGAGTGATCTCGTGTTTTGTTTATTGAATTCGTTCTCAAGGCAACGACACCAGATGAGTTTCGGCGGTGGTTTTCGATAACTTTGCTCTCAAGCAGAGATTTTTGCAGGCATATTTCGTCCGTCGACCGGCTTGTAATTAGCAGTTGGTTCTGCTCGAGTCGACGCGAGCGAGTCTCGTTGTTATTGTTTACGAATTTGTAACTGATTATTCTGTGCATCAGTGTGTGATCGGCGATTGCCGAGCTCTGCTCGAGTTACGTCGTCAAAGTTTTGTTGACGAAATACAGTAACGCATAACTTTGGCGTACTTTTACTGCTGTACTTAGCAGGCATATTTCATTTTTCGCACACCTGTACATTAGCACATGTAACTTTTTACGCATTGTGTTATTTATCTTTTTGCCTTTATTGCAGACTTTTATCTTTTTCTGCCTTCATTGCAGATATTTAAATTTTCCTACACTGCAGATTTTTTTTTTTCTGGGTACCCTGTGCATGGCACATATATAATCACTTCTGATTATCCTTTTTGTGTTTTCGCAAAATTATTGCTTACACAAGCAGACTAGTCATATTGAGCTTTATCGACTTTGTCTACGGATCAGCGATGAGCACTCGATTGATTTGGTTTCACACAATTATAATTATTATTGGCCCATAGGGCGACAAGTTCATAAATATAATGGCCCATTGGGTGACTACGTAACTTTGAGACATTGTCCGGTTGCGCTGACAAGCGTCATTTTTTTAGCTCGATATTCTTGTCGTAGCTTTCAGATACATTAACTGTTGAACTTTTTGTTGCAGAATTAAACTATATACTTCACAGCGCAGTTTTAGCGCACCTTTTTTTTGTTCGATCGATTGCATAGACGGTCGAATCGTAGCATTGCGGGTGAAGCGAATTAAACCCAATGCTGGATTTCTTTTTATAAATTGCTCACTTGCAGTCCTGGACGGATCATTTGCGGAAGCGTTTTGACATTTTAGTTTTTCTTTTTGACTTTTCAGGCCTCATTGGTGATACTCGTCGGGTGTCTGTTGCTGTTGATATTTGATTGTTAGAACGCGATAGAATCTCGGGAGCGTGAGGTGTGTAACGTTCTCTCTTGCAAAGTAGAGCGGTTTTTGAGTTGTGTGAGTGGAGGTCGTCGACCCGAATGTGTCGAATTTTGCAGCAGGTCTTGCATAGACTTGTGGCTTAAATAAGGTATAGGGCGGTTAAAATTTACACTGCGATAATTTTTGTGCCTAAGACAGATAGTTAATTTTTATTTTTACTAATTATATTTCATTGCCGCACTTGTGCGACTGCGGTCTTGATCGCTTTTTACCCAGACCGTTTCATTTCATCATTTCATTATTTCATTCGTTCACTCCTCATCCCTCATTTTTCACAAATTATTTCATTCCCTTTGACCCGTCTCAAGCTTCAATTTCACCAAGGTTTTTTTTTTCTTTTTTGATCTCTATTTACGAATTGTACTCTACTTGCGGTGTTTTATTTTGCGACCCCTTACGAATCTTTTTTTTTAGCCGGTAAAATGGGAGACGATCCTGATTCTTGCGCTAAACAGCAAGCCCCTCTTGTGCCCGACGACTCGCGCCTGCAAATGTTGCAGGAGAGTTTCGGGGTTTCGCGGCCTTCGGCCGTTGACGCGGTGAAGGCGCTTAAAGAGTTGCCTCTTAAAGAGCTCACGGATTCTATTAAGTTTTTGACGGAGAATGTCATGGAGTTGCGCGCGGATTCGTCCAATAATTTATTGCAACAAAATAGTTTGACTAATGATACATTGCGACAATCCACTGCAAGTGGTTCTTTTCGTGGAAATTCATTCACATCGGTGCAAAATCCAACTAGTAGTCACGTTGATTTATTAAATTTTTGTGATGGCAACCCTATCAGCAACGCTTCCACTGCGTCAACATGTTATCGTGATGCCGCTGCGAATTCGGGTGTGTCGCGTCAGAACTTTGATCATTTTGAAGTCAATCATTTGCCTTCTAGGGATCATACTCCATCGTCAAATGTTTCCCTTCCCGTTGTGCCCTCGTCCTCTGCTCCGGCGGTCACGAGAAAGTTTCAGAACTTTTCTCCCTTTTGGAAAAAGACTCCGGAGATTTGGATTGAGCAGATTGAGGAGAGATTTGGTTCTTTGGGTATCACTTCGGAAAGAGAGATAAATATCACCCTTACCGCGTTGGGAGGTGACGTCATAGCTGAGTTGGCGGACTCAGTGAGAAATTTGCCGGCTGAGAGAAAATACGAAGCACTTAAAAACATTCTTACTAGGAAATATGTAGAGCACCCTAAAGCTCTGATGAATAAATTTTACGAAATTCTTGGAGGGCAACAATGCAATAAACGTCCTTCAGAATTTCTCGACGCGTTGTGCGGTTCTGGTAGTTCTTTTCTTGATCGCGGGACTATTTTACAGTTTTGGAAAATGAAATTGCCCCCCAAATAGCTGTTCATCTGAGTTCAAATATTAACTTGCAAAATGAAAGAGAATTAGTGATTCGGGCTGATGAAGTTTTTTACCAATTACAAAACCCAAATAGAGTCTTACATAAGATTGACGTGGATAAAATTAATTCTAATGAACAGATTGGCACTCGCGATTCTGAATTTAAAGGTTTTATGATCGAGATTAAAGAAGTAATCAAGGAAATGTCGCGGTCTATCTCTCAGCTGGGCAAGCCGAATTCTAAGCAGTCACGCGGAGAAGCCTCGAGCCCGTATTGTTTTTATCATAGAAAGTATAAGGAGAAAGCGTTGAAATGTCCTCCTGAATCCAATTGCAAGTGGAGGGAGCATTTTCCTGATGAGCAAAAAAACTAGTTGTACCCGTGCCGATAGTGGGGTCAATCGACTCGGGTTCAGATGTACATGAAGCCCCTTATTTGGCGTTGCATTCACCTAGATTATACGTTTTTGATAGAGTTAGTGGATTGAGTTGGCTTATTGACTCGGGCGCTGAAGTCTCAGTGGTGCCGAGAGAGCTAGCGAAAGTTTCAAATTCGTCTAATTTGCGGCTTTTCTCTGCCGACATGTCTCCTTTGGCTACTTACGGCTCTTTTGAGATGATGCTTCAGTTTACAGAGCTCGCGCCGTTTAAATGGAATGTCATTGCTACTCAGGTTCCGTACGCGATTCTTGGAGCCGATTTTGTTTATCATTTTAAATTATTGATTGATTTATTCAACAAACGACTGCTTCGTCCGGATGGTACAATTTTTGCCACTGGAGAAGTTGTTTCGACTCAAAACTTTTCTCTTTGTCTTTTATCTTCGGATCAAAAATACAGAGATGTGCTTTTACGTTTTCCAATGATTTATGACTCGAAGCAGCGGAGGCCGCTGAAGGAAATGAACGTTTTTCATACTATAGTTACTGAAGGTCCACCTGTCTCTGAGAGACATCGTAAGTTGAATCCTGAAAAGTTGCAAGCCGCTCAAGCTTATTTTAACGATTTGGTCGACAAGGGTCTCGCCGAGCGATCGGACAGTAAGTGGGCTAGCCCAATTCATTTGGTCGCTAAGAAGGATGGCAGCTGGCGTGTTTGCGGCGATTAAAGAAAGTTGAATAGCATCACGGTCCCGGATAGATACCCGGTGAAACGACTGCAGGATTTTGCTGCAATTTTACATAATTCCATTATTTTCACTACTTTAGATCTTGAGAAGGCTTTTAATCAGATACCAGTTCGGTTGGAGGACAGGCCGAAAACAGCACTTATTACGCCTTTCGGATTATTTCAATTCTGCGTCATGTCATTTGGCATGAGAAATGTGACGCAGACTTTTCAAAGATACGCGGACGCAGCTCTCGGTGATTTACCGTTTGCTTTTGTGTATATCGACGATATACTTATAGCTTCGCCGGATCCTGTTACTCATCGTACTCATGTCGAACTCGTGTTTGAGCGTCTCAAGGAGGCTGCATTGCAGCTTAATTTGAACAAATGTGTTTTCGCGGAGGAGCAGGTGGAGTTTTTGGGTTTTATAATCAATAAATTCGGGCATAAGCCTTTGCCTGAGTAGGTGGACAAGATAGTAAATTTTCCAAGACCACTGACAATTGAGAAATTACGCAGATTTTTAGGTATGGTGAATTTCTATAATTATTGTATCCCGAAGGTAGCTAGCCTACAGATAGAGCTAAAATAAATTGATTACTTCACAGAAGCGTAAGGATAAGACCTTGCTCTTTTGGAGCGAAGTGGCAATCGCGTCTTTCGAGAGTCTCAAGGGGGCTTTGGCTAATGCGGCGTATCTTTCATTTCCCCGGGCTGATGCTCGATTGCGTGTGTGTACTGACGCGTCTGATTATGCGATGGGCGCTGTGCTTGAGCAGTTGGACGAGGAGCAGTGGAAGCCTTTGGCATTCTTTTCAAGAAAATTTGATAAAACGCAATGCGGTTACGCAACCTATGACAGAGAGTTGTTGGCGATAGTCGAGTCGGTAAAACATTTTTCATATTATCTCGAATCAGTCGAGTTCACAGTTTGTTCTGATCATAAGCCGCTGCGTATGCCCTCACTCAGTCCCATGAGACATCTCCTCCCAGACGAAGGCGCCAGATTGAATATCTCTGTCAGTTTGACATTAAGATCGAGTATTTGCCCGGACATCAGAATCCCGTCGCTGACGCTTTGTCTCGTTTGGACGAGGCGACAGCGGGTGAACCTGGCCCTTCGGTGGCGAGCATTGGTCTGACTGGGAGCATTGACGTAATTAACATGCCGACTAGCATCTCGCTGAAGGAGCTGGCTTTTGCTCAGGCGCACGATGAAGTTGAAGAATATTAAAAAAGATCCGTCTAATTGTGTTTTTAGATTTAACCGGATCATTTGGAAGCCGTCAAATGTTGAGATTTTGCTGAAGTGACGGGCGAGCGAGTGCGCCCTTATGTCCCTTTGAAACTTAGACCGAAAATTTTCGAAAGTTTCCACTCATTGGCCCATCCGAGTTCTAAAATAACAGAAAGACTTATCCGTAAATTTTATATTTGGCCCAGCATGTCCTCTGATATAGCTTTATTCTGCAAAGCGTGTCTTGATTGTCAGGCTTCGAAAGTGACTAGACACAATAAGCCTTATCCTATGCATTTCGATGCTCCGGATGCGCGTTTTCAGCACATACATATGGATTTAGTCGGCCCGATGCCGGTAGTGCGCGATTATGCCTATCTGCTGACGATTATAGATAGTTCTCACGATGGCCGGAGGCTATTCCCCTAAAAAATATACAGACCAAGACTATTGCTGAGGCTTTCGTAAACCATTGGGTATGCCGTTTCGGCACTCCGTCTATTATAACCACTGATCAGGGCGCTCAGTTCGAGCATGGCTTGTTTCAGGATTTGTCGTGCGCTTGGCATCGAGAAATGCCGTACGACTCCATACCACCCAAAAAGCAACGGCCTGGTCGAGCGTTTTCATCGCGACTTGAAGGCTGCCTTTCGTTGCCGAGAGTCGACTGGTCAGTGGCTCGATTCGCTGCCAGCAGTTTTGCTTGGTTTGCGAACTCGACCAATTTTGGATACGGAGCTTAGCCCGGCTGAGATGCTTTATGGCACGCTTTTACGTATACCGGGCATTTTTTGTGAATTTGACGACGATGACCCGGATACCAAGGCCTTCAAGGACACCTTTTTGCGCCACATGCTTGACGTGAGGCCGTTGGCTGTTAAACACAAAGATAAAACGCCACCTTTTTATTACAAAGACCTCGATACTTGTAATCAGGTGTATAAACGAGTGATGGGTATCAAACCGTCTTTTGTGAGACCTTATACAGGGCCGCATGTCGTCATAGATAGAGACCCCGAGCGGAAATGGTTTGATATAGAAGTTAATGGCAGGGTCACGAGAGTCTCGTCTGAGCACCTCAAGCCAGCATTTTCATGTGTGCAGGACTTGCCAGGATATGAAAATTGGGAGCCGCCGGAGCAAGCTGATAGGCAAGATAATATCAACAATGATAATATTAGGGACAGTAATCCTTGCGAAAATTACAGTGACGAGGGCGATCGCGTCGGAAATAATAATAATAATGATTTTTTCCTAGAGAACGATGTCGACATGATTCGGCTCGACGCAGAGGCCGTTTCTGAAACACCTGTTTCTCTTCCTCCGCGTGACTCTGCCACCGACTCAGCTCCGGAGAGTCGAAACGTGCTCAGTTCCCGCCTTGAGGCCCCGGCTGGTCAGCGAGAGGATGTTATGGACGAGAGGAGTCAAAATGGTTTTCCTCGATTTATCTCTAGGCGGCCGTCTATTTTGGGCGCGGAGGAGAATGATAGGGTTTTGGTCGATGGTCAAAATTTTAGTATTCCGGAAAACGATATAAACAATGGTGAAATTGAAGATAGAGATCCTTCCCGGCGTCATTCTGAGCAAATAATTCATATCAACTCTGATCCTGTTGTTGCAAATAAGAGAAAAGCTGGCAGCGAGTTGTCGCATTCATTGTATTTAAAAAAGCGTAGATAACTTATAATTGTCATTATTTTTAGGGAAGTCGTGGAGGCTTTGGAGAAGCTGCGAGCTTCGGTTCACGCGACAGTCGCTCGCTCACCAGAGTTCACCGATCTCGCAGTCGGTTTTGATGAGGCTTTCTCGGACTTCGAGCGGCTTCTCTGCGAGGCCGACGTCGAGAAGCGACAGGCTTTCGAGGCTGCATGGACGAGCTGCGGCGTTTTTCCAGACTCTGCCAATTTTGCCTGTTTTGTTTATAAATAATCAGCCAGTATTGAAGCTATATCTCTTTAACATTCACAAAAAGCAGCGTGTCTCTGAAATTTTCGAGCTGTTGCATCCGTTCGTTCAGGACGGTTTTTCTGTTGTTAATTTAAAAAAACCCGGAAATAAAACATATTGCAACCTGGTCTGCAAAAATCTTGCGATTTCATTGAAACTGCAAGCGACAGCCTTGCTTAACCGCCTTGAGGTTGGTTTTTATTGTGGTAGCAGTAACGCGTTTAAGTCGTGTAAGGCTAAGATCAGGCCTGATAGCAGTTTGTACGCACGCGGCAGACCAGTTGTTGACTTGGAGCGCATCTCGTCGACGAGCAATTCCGTACATCCCTTCCTGGAAGCTACCCGATTTTTGCCTCGCTTATTTTCATACCTCAACTCTGACTCATCCTTAAACCTCACAAACGCACTATCATTTAATCCAATTGCATTAACCTTTTTGTACAGTAAATATTATGATAATAGTTGGCCGTTTTGTTTACACTAAAATAAATAAGTTTTTTCAAGAGCACTTTACCAAATTTGAGCCACAAGTTGTAAAATTTAACGATTCAGGCATATCAGCCGATGTTAATATAGTGAGTCAGGCGTTGCGAGCGATGCGAAATGGATGCAGCTGGGGGGACGCGAACGCGAAGTGTAATATGAGGATGCTTGATTTGCAGGCTATAGTTTTAAGTAAAACCGTTCTAAGTTTTTTAGCCGATAATTTCGTTATCGACGCATGTTTTCTCGGAGAATTTACTTCGAGCTTCGACAAGATCCTCGCAGGAATACGGGTGCAACGACTACAAATCGACAAAAATGAACATGTACGCGGAAAATTTTTAGCAACAACCAGTGCGAAATACGTCAAACTGGTCAAATGTACACGATTATCTTTCGTGGATATTGCTGCGGCTGTTAATGCGAACGATTCAATGGAGGTCTTACTGTTGCACGACTGCGTTGCGTGTGATGGCGGTCCTGAGCTTTGTGCTTTTGTCGAGGCTTTTTTTTCCGGGAGAAATGCGCTTTACGCGGTATTAATTACGTATTCGAAGCCGCGACACTGCCCTGAGATCGATTCTGATTACCTTCTTAAATTTGATTTGGCCAGTAAAATCACATTTCTCGATTTGACTAATGCAGCATTTTTAGAACCAAGGCTTCAAGAACTTTTGGACAGCTTACCAAATTTGATTGATTTAACTCTTACTAATTTGAGTAATTCGGGAAAATGTAATTTTGTTAATTTGACGACTTTGAAGCGTTTGACCATGAGTTGGTCCCAAGATATTATAACGCTTGTTAAAAGATTGCCAGTATCAAGTCTAAATACCCTGAAAATTGTAAATTGTGCGAGTGTTTTGCTCGCAGAGTTAGATGATTTGTTACCAATTGTTGAAACGGGAATTAAAATTAGCTTGCCGAATTTTCAATTACTCAAGATTCCATTAGATATTTACAGAGCTTCCAAACGTGGCTCAATAGTTATAGAACGATCTCAGAGCAGTGCGCTAATTTAAAAAACGTTAGTAGTAAGTAAATTGTCGCCTAGACATACTATTTATAATGATATTATTTTTGTTATAAGCACATGAGTGCAAATTCCAACGAACAAATATGTATTTGCAATAGTGCAATCAGCACATCAATTAAGCAGTGTAACTGCAACTTATTGAATTCAGTTTTTGGTATGATTAAGTTTCCGAGTACGAATTAAGTACAAGTGATCGTATGTTTAAAATTGATAAACCCAAAGAGTTAAACCAATGTGTAAACTAATATGTGATTCTGGCAAGTACAAAAATAAGTACAATAACGAATTCTAAGTGTAATGTATGCTATTGTTTTTAAATTAAACCAATGTACAATCTAATCACACAATCATATTTAGCACATAAGTGCGTATAAGTTAAGTTAATTTAAAAGAAATATATATTTTTCTATGTATAGCACTTTGAGTGCAAAAATTCGTTACAAATATTTAATAATGTTAAATTTAAACATGTATATATTTTCTCGATTCAGCACATAAAGTGCACATTGTATTATTATCATTTGATCATTTAATAATGCTAAATTTAAACATGTATATATTTTCTTGATTCAGCACATAAAGTGCATGTTGTTTAAATGATCCAAAAATGCACCTTACAATTGTTAAAATAGGAGGAGAGTACTGTGGCGTCAGCCAACTTCTCCCCCCTCCGTATAGACGCGTGTAGCCGTTGGCGTCGCGGCGAGCTACGGAGCAGCACACGAGTCAGTACGTGTCTGATCGACCACGGCTGCGGAGCAGCCAGACAACCGTTGAGAATAAACTGATTTTGAGCCTACTTTAGTTTATTCTTTTTCTTTCCTCCTCTCTCTCTTCTCTCTCTTCTCTCTCTCTCTCTCTCTTCTCTCTCTCCTCTCTCTCTCTTCTCTCTCTCTCTCTCTCTCTCTCTCTCTCTCTCTCTCTCTCTCTCTCTCTCTTATACTAATACCCGCGCTTGAACACGCAACACAACGCCGAAGAGTATGGAGCTTCGGCCTTCTACTGCCAACCAGACTCGGATTTCCAGCAGAAGTTACCCGACACATAAAACCCATAGCCCGACCCGGGCGAAACGACTTATTCTCCACACCCATCACAACCATAATTCGTATTTCACCATCCCCTTCCTTTTGTTCTTCCTAATAATAGAAACGAATAGTAAAACTGTAAACAAACAGGCAATAATTTTTTCATAAAAACAACCAAAACTAACTTGCTGTTTACATTCCACATTCCTTCCGGTTCGACAATATTTTTTTCCATTTTAATTCTAGAAAATTAAAGAAAATATTTAACCAGACAAAATAAAAGTGATATTACGGAGACCAATAAATCATAATTAATCAAAAACCGCTGTCAATTTATTGACAAAGAGCTTTCTCATAAAATATTATATTAATGAAAGAACTTGGTTAATAAAGGTTAATTCGCATTTCATTGTTGAAATTTGATACATAATATTAGTCATAATTTTTTGTTACATTAATAGCTATTGCCTATTCCCCTACACTTCTATCTTAGCCAAAAAGCCGAGAAGACAAACGCCCATATAGGAAATTGTTCAGAATTCAATGACGATTCTGAATTTGTGTCCCAAATTGTCATATGACTTCTGTATCAAAAGTTGATTTTGATGTTTATCACAAAGCTCTAAAAAATTGTTTTACAATTTGTTCCTAACAATTTTTGTTCTCAATTTTGTTTTCAATTTTTTTTCTAAGGATTAGAATTGGTTTTGTATTTAAAGTATAATGATTATGAGAAAAATATAAGCGGCAAAATTACATGGAAATGCTATTTTTGGGTTTGATATTGTTATGCTGAGCGAAGCGAAGTCATTCCTGCATGAACTCCCGTGATTTTGCAAGGGCTTTTTGTAGACGCGGTACCGTGAGTACTGCTGGACCGATCTTTTTGAAATTTTAGGAATTTGATAAGGGAAGCTAGACGAAGATCTGATGACATTGATAATCTCGATTGCTCAACTCTTTATGCACTTTTATGCATTTTAAATGCATTTTTTCAAAATAATGTTAATTTGCTCAAATTTGACGGGAATTTTATTTTATTAATCGGTTGGGGACATTAAATATGATTGTCGTTGCATTATTTTTTTTGTTTATGCATAAAAATGCACTTTTATGCACTTTATATGCATTTTCCTGAAATTATGAGAATTTGCTAAAATTTGACGGGAATTTTTTTAAAAGTCAGCGAGGACCTTAAATATGATTGTCGTTGCATTATTTTTTTTGTTTATGCATAAAAATGCACTTTTATGCACTTTATATGCATTTTCCTAAAATTATGAGAATTTGCTAAAATTTGACGGGAATTTTTTCATAAGTCAGCGAGGACCTTAAATATATAAATTACATGGGTTATTTGGGTTACTTGGGTTACTTGGGTCGACGACATGGGTTATTTGGGGTTTAAATATGTACATGGGTTATTTTGGGTTTAAATATGTACATGGGTTATTTGGGGTTTAAATATGTACATGGGTTATTTGGGTTACTTGGGTTACTTGGGTCGACGACATGGGTTATTTGGGTTTTAAATATTTACATGGGTTATTTTGGGTTTAAATATGTACATGGGTTATTTGGGGTTTAAATATGTACATGGGTTATTTGGGTTACTTGGGTTACTTGGGTCGACGACATGGGTTATTTGGGGTTTAAATATGTACATGGGTTATTTGGGTTACTTGGTTTATATATGTACATGGGTTATTAAACATATTGTGTTTTAGTTATTATTGTATTGAAATTATACATCGTGTTTCGAGTTATATTACTGAACGAAAAATCATTGTGTTAGCATATAATTATATCGTGTTACAATTAATGTTGTACTGATGATAATTATACAAGTTTAAATTTAAATATTTAAATTTAAATACATTTACGCTTAAATATGCAAGACATTGATACTCGTTGCAAGACATTGATACATTTTTAAAAACGTTTAAAAGTGAGAACGCAACACGCTCGATAAAGAACTATAGTAATCTGCAACACATTACGTTATCTCCGGAACAACTAAAAGTTGTACCGATTTGTAGAACTCAGATTCAACAATTCTCCCTTGTATCGTATCGATCGTATCGATCTTGTAGCGATCGTATGAAAAACGAGGAAAAATATGTACGATCAAACAAGTCCCGTTGAAATTGGCATATGCGTTAGGGTGTCCGTTATTTCCCAAACTTTTTTAGAACAAATTTAGAAGTAAATATTAACATGGGTTATTTGGGGTTTAAATATGTACGAAAAAAAAATCAATATGGATTTTCTCGACATTAAGAGGTGTTAATTTATATATCCACATGCACGAAACAATGATATGTTGATTTGGTACAAATCAGTTACATACTTAGGAAATGCGGAAAATAAAACATATATTTAGCCTTGAATTGTGTAGTATTTATTGTTTACTAATGTAATCCTTATCTTAAAGTATTATTACATATTACACTGTACACATTACGTATAACACAACGGGGAATACAACAAAATATAAAAATACAATTAACATACGCAACGTCTTATGTATAAATACTACACACGATTTTAACGAAGTATACATACAACAATGTACATAATAACAAAATCACTGTGTACATGCTAATCAATAAATATAAATACAACATTGCGTTTATAATTTTAAGTACTCGTTCATTACAATATAATGAACATATAAATATAAGTAACATATTATAACATATAAATTTAACATATAAATACAATAGAACTAACATATAAATACAATATAACTAACATATAAATATTTAAACCGTAAAAAAACAATTAAATAAACATTATATTACAGCGACATAACGTACTCTTGCGTTTTCGTCGACTACGGCTTCGTATCGGTTCCCCATTACGTGCCAATCTGTTGTTGATCGCGCGAATATGTTCCTCATCGACACGGACGTTCCTGTCTGAAATTAAAAATGTATGGTTAATTATTTTGTTAATTGCAGTATAAAATGATTTTATAAATAATAAATACTTTACCTTAATGACTCGGGAACATCTGTTGGCAAATTCATTATTTGCAATACAGCGTATTCTTAGTCCTGCCCCATTCAGAACGTCGAACGTAAACGTTCGAAGAAGTTCGCCGTTGATGACACGGTCTTGGACGGGTGTTATGCACACCACCTTGCCTCGAAAACGTGAGAATATTCTAGAAATAAAAGTTTTTTGTTTATTATTATTATTATTATTATTATTCTCTATTATGTCTATTCTCAATTATGTCATTAGACTTAAATTATGTAATTAAACAAAATGTGCGTAAAATCATTGATTTCGAATGGTGCGAGCGGTTGTCTGCCATGTGCGAGAAAGAGACAGACATACGCCTCGCTGTACTATTGTTATGATTACTGACTAGCCACCTTAATTAGAATTAGATTAGTCCAAATTATGTCAAAAGAAGTCGTTTTGACATGAAATGGTTATCTTGCTGAATTTTTACATGATAATAAATTATATGATAATAAATGCTTACCTCATAATAACACGGTCGTAAAAACATTGAGCTGGCTCCATTTTTGACACTTGGTAACAAATCGAACGTACACGTGTGGATATTACACTGAGACTGCGTGAAATGTGTTGATTAATCTTAAGAAATGTATAGGTAAGTGTCGCGACAATAATTGCGCGCGGTATACTTTCTTTTGTCTCCTTTCAGTTGCCATGTATCCTACGAATTGTAAGTCGCAGAGTATTGTTTACGTGTATCTCGGTTATCAGCTTGTATCAAGTAACTTGCTACTCTTCGTAATTCCGTTTGTCTCTTCGTTGTGTCTTGAGAATATTTATGCGTGATACGCTCTTTCTCTCGTCCGGTTCATTCGCCATCGAGCTTTCCAATGTATGCTTCGTAGTATTGTTTAAACGTGTGTACGATCCTTTCAATTGTAAGCCTCGTAGTCGTTTTTTTTTTGTTTTTTCGTGTGTGTTTTGCATCTCGATTATATTGCGTTAAGTAAAGCTGTGTTCGTTCTAGTCGTGTCTGTGTTTTCGACCCCACAAAATAGTTGGACTATCGTAATTTTGTTCGTGTTTTTGTTGTATCGCGACAATATTTGCGCGGGATAAGCTCTCTCTCGTCCGGTTCATTTGCCATCGATTGTTCCAATTGTTAGACTCGCAGGTTTTTTCGTGTGTGTTATTGTATTTCGGTTATATTGTGTGAAGTAAAGCTGTGTTCGTTCTAGTCGCGTCCGTGTTTTCGATCCCAAAAAAATAGTTGTGTTATTTTCGTCTACCTTTCGTATTAAATCTAATAATGGCTAATAAACGGAAGAGAAGTAATGTCGCTGAATTTTCTGTAATTAAGCGTGTTCAATACGACGAGAACACGGAGTGTGTTAAATTGAGTTCAATGTCGGAAATCGTAAAAAGGTATGTCGTTATATATATCCCGTTAAAAATTATAAAAATATATATTTTTTTTTTTTGTTCATTTTTGGAATGAATTGTACATTTACAAACTATACTTATAATTTGTACATTGTGTTTTAGTTGGACTGTGCAAGGCGAGGTCTCTTCAGTATCGTGCCTTCGAACGTGCACAATCGGGAAATCAGAAAAATCCGTATTTAATTTCGAATTACGCGACGACACTGGTGTGGTGCGTGCTACGGCGTATGGTAAAACAGCAGATAAGATACACGATAAGCTGCAGGTATTTTTTCATTTATTCTTAATTATTAATACTTAATTATTATTAATGATGTTGTTTAATCGTAGAACGGGATGAACATGCAGTTGAATAATTTCAAGATAAAATCTGTTAATCCTGCGTTTAATTCGACTGGTAACGATTATGAAATTGAAGTTGACGAACGCACACTTATACGTGAAGTAATTAATTGTCCAGCCGTCAACCGACAAAAATCTTTAAACTTTACCGAATTTCATGACATACAATCGACGACTGACACTGCTATCAGTAAGTATTTCATGTATGTGGTTGTGTATGAATATATCGTGCATGTATTGTCGCTTTAATTTATTTCATATATGTATCTTTTGTGATTTTTCAGATGTGGTCGGCATTGTAAAACGTGTTGGCGATATCAAGGAAGTGTCGGCAAAACTGACGGGTAAAACTTTGTACAAACGCGATGTGACTTTAATGGATGATACAAAAAATACAGTGCGTAATTACTTTACATTTGTACTAAGGATTCAAATTTGAATTATAAAAGTTATTATTGTTGTAAATTTTTTTTTCTTTTGCAGTGTGTGGTAACTATGTGGGGGGATGATGCAAAAGATTGGATCTATGTGCCCCGTGATATCATCACCATCACTGGAGCGGGGGTTAATGAATTCTGTGGTTTTTATACCGTGAAGCTGTACCGCACCTCTAACGTTGTTAAAGATGCTGACAACGAAAAAAGTGTTCTGTACGTATGTTTTATTGTTACGTGCTGAAATATTTAGATTTTATAAATATTAATTATGTTGCAGGTTCAAGGGTCTATTGGACGAGCTGCTGCCAGAGCCGTAGTTCAACGCACGCGCGTTTTATACCTTCGCGTATAAACAAGCATCCACTCGTCGCACTCAGAGATGTCACCGCAGTGCGACGATGCAATCTAACTTTTTAGCATTTGCTTATATTTGTTGATTAGTGTGTACATAGTGATTTTGTTATTATGTTTATTGTTGTATGTGTTGTATTATTATTTTATAATGCAATAATATGTTACTTATATTATTTTGTTGTTTATACGTGTATAATCTGTTTTTATCTTATTATATAATTATGTCATTATATAATACATTATATTACTACATTATTATTATGTACGTTTATAAATGATTGTGCATTAATATATGATTATGTACATAAATAGATAGATAGGCGTTTATACATGATTATGTACATTGATTGTGAAATTTAATTATGATATTGGATAATTATTCGACTGTATGTAATGCGTCGTTTTTGTATTGTGAATATTTTGGTGCGAAATAGTGTTATTTTGTTACACATCGTTATATATTGTTGAAGCAATTAATGTGTTATGTAATATCTCGCATACTCGGCAAATAAAACGCTGTTACTTATTATTAATTTTATATTACAATTTTTATTCATTTTCAAACACGATGTACTGTGTGCGGTTTGTTTATATTCAGTTTATTGCAGTCGTTGGTAAATATATTTTAAATTTTCGTTGAGTTCGTGGTATTTGTTCAAAGTAATATATATTCGAGATTTGTGTGGAATACATACAGTTTCCATAACGCTTATGTGTGTGCGCGGGGAAGTTGTTAAATGTAAGGTATGCCGTGTTTGGTCTCAAACATGCAAGCGTTGACACCTGCACGGTACACGCATACACATACACACGTTACGGGAGCGGTCTACTTGTTTTCATTTGGAACCGATCGTTGAACTCTAAATCAGTACGAACTGCGGCGCTGCTTACATGAGGTGCGCCCAAAGCTTGTTAAAAGCGGGGGTGGATGTCATACCGATTGAATACGCTTCGATGTTATTATACTTGGAGTCGGTTGTATACGTATAATTCGCAATGTTCGCTCTAAACGTGTAAGTTCGTTGAATATTAGTTAGTCAGATTAAAGGTTTCTTTGAGTGCTCAATTGATGTTAGTGATGAAGTGCATTTAATAATAAACAAACGTAATATCATCAGTACTTATTGTCGACTGAACGATATATCCACTCGGTGCTTTTTAGTGACTTTGTGATTGGATAATACTTCATCATTACATTGCATAACAGAGGTGGGTACAATTTCACTACATGATACATTACGATTAATGTATTATACGCATTAAATCATTTATGATCTTTATCAAACGTATTTAATATCTAAAGCAATAGTGCAATATATGTGTAATTTTACTTAGATACCGTACATTACCGTAATTACGTAGATTAACATTACATTGAGTGCCGGTTAGCAGACTCACGGTTGCTAGAATATGTCATTTATATGGCTGAACATATCTTACACTATCATTCCTGTTTTATTGTACGTACGAAATTCGCCGTTTCAGTGAAGCAACATTTCAGTTAATATAATCACATGTAGGTTAGATTCAATATTTACATTGTGCATAAATGTTAGTCGAATTGAATTGTATCCTTGACTCTGTTTCATATCACACGCAAAGTGACGCTGTTATTAATATATAAAAATCTCACAAACCTTTGACCGACTCATACTATAATTATAATTTTTTTCATATCATGAGCACAATAATGAAATTTTGCAAGCCATTTAAATGGGTTACAAATTGTTCAATTTTAATTTTATAAAACGTATGCTTCGATGGACTTTTTATGAGTTAAAAATCTTGAGGAACGTAATAATCTTAACGATCAAAGCCTAGGGGAATGTCGAAAACAATAAATTGATTTTGATATCACGCGTTGCGGATGCGACATGCAATTTGTTCGTTTCAATTTTTGAGTTTTTACCTACGGTTAAATGACTTAAAAGTAAAATTTATTCAACGTGCTATGGGTTTATAATATAGGAAAAATGATCAATTTTCTTAATATCTGGGTGCGAACTATACTTAAATTAGATTTGATCATTATTTTTTTAAAAGTGTGTCGTGGTGCGGACGCGACATCGGAAATCCATAACAAAGTTTGAAAGCTCGTATCATTGATATGAAAGCTCAATCGTGTTAGTTTTTTAAAAGATATAATATATAATTAGGTTTTTTATTTAATATAATCTCATTTCGAATAAGGTACTATTTATAAATCCAAATTTATAAATTATTACATCAACAACAACTTCGTCGATAACCAATGAAATTTTCCATTTTTTTCTAGCATAAACGTGTTAAATAGAAATAATTAATATGAGAAAGTAATATCTTGCTTTCCTTAATAGTGTATAACGTGCGTGTATTCGTGTGTGTACGTATGTGCGTTACGCCAAAAGCGACTATTCCAAAAATTCGAACGCGAGTTTCTACTTACCTTTTGTCTTTTTTGCACGCGCGCGTACAACTCACGCACACACATACACACACGTCTATCTACACATTGATCTCTCGCGTGTATAGCGTTTGCTGCTAATCTATACATAAGTAAAGGACACCGAGAGTTGGTGTTTTTATGTATATACGCCTATATATAGCTGCAGTTTAGCTGCTGAGAGAGCTAGAGGGATGAAATTCAACGCAAGATAGGGATTGTGGTGATAATCTCGTGGTATTTTTCAAATTATTATTTACCGAATAGTTATTAATATTTCCAAATTATTTGTTTTTTTGAGGAAACTACCTTAATTGTTACGTCATCATGGAAAAATTCGATAAAAATTATATATCAAAGAATAGAAGAACATTGGCAATAGGTTTTTTATAATAATTCATCAAAGTGCCATAACATAGAGGTTAAAGGTTTCTGAGATTTTCGCATATACTTCATAAATTATGACCAAACTGAGATATTCTCATCTTTATATCGCAAACTTTCACTAATTTATGAAGAGATATATGCGAGTTGTAATATGACTACTCAATAAATAATATGTATTTTTAATTCTTAATTACACATAATTAAACAATTAACCTTTAATTTTATTTTTTTTTGTTTATTTTTTGATTCTATAAAGCTGCAACTACTTTATATTAACATTGCATATTTAACAATCGACGTGGTTCACGTGATGATTTAATATGTCAATTTCGTTTTAATTACGGCAATTTATTCTGGCAACATTTTTTTACAGCAAATATACTTTCAACGAAATGCCAAACGTCAAACGAAAATCGGCAAAAACCAGGAGAGCGATTAATAAGAAATATCAACCAATTAGAAAGGCAAAGGCTACTATTGGACGGTTTTCAAATAAGAGTCTACTGAAACTGACCGCAACACAGATTAGCGCTGGTAAAAAATTTGATGTGTCCATTGCAAAAATTGTATGGAACTCGTGCGTAAATTGTATAAGGTCGTTTCCTGGTTTGAAATTATATAACGATTTTGTTCTTTATGTAAAAGTCCTGATCATAGGCAATATTACACCGCGTTCAATAATATGGATCCTGGTGAAATACCGGCAGAATTACAAGACCTGACTTATATAGAGCAAATGCTAATATCGCGTGTTCATCCTGTTGTATCGCTGTATCGAATCAATGGTGGCCAATATGCGTACTCTGGGAGTGTGATTAATTTTACACAAAATATTCACGAGTACATTGACACTTTGCCGTTGAATGTAGAAGAATTAACATCTACTATTATGTTCAACAAAGATACTGCACATGGAGTTGCCCAATTTCGAGTGCGCTCCGATAAAGTACTTCGTGCGTTGTTGTGGTTGAAACGGCATAATATTTATTATAATGATATAAGTATTTCTTACGATAATTTGGATAAATTACCAAGAGATGGTCAAATCGATAGCATGTTGAAAAATATTAATATTGACGAATCCATTGAGACACTTGAAAGCGATTCTTCGATTGAGCTAGATGAACACTACATACTTAATTTACAAAGCACGGACCAGGAGCAGTATATTAATAAGGAATTAGAACTTCCATATCCCACATGTGAGAAAAAACCATTGAACGAATTTGAAAGTGAAGGATACATAGCGTGTGCATTTCCTGCATTATTTCCGTATGGAACATGTGACTTTTTGCAAAGTAGGATCCACAGTATTACATGTCTCAATTATTTCAAATTTCTAATGTGTTATAAAGATGGGAGATTTGCAAAAGATCCTAGATTTAGATATTTTGCGCTTAATACAATCTTGCGACACAATGCCATAACACAGTCAAATTTGTATGTAAAAAAATTCAAGTTGTCAGATCTTTCAGTTCTCGAATTACGAGATCTTATTACAAAGGATAATTCAAAACTAGCAAATATTATGGTGCATTGTGCACGCATTAAATCTACCAAGAGTTATTGGTCCAGGCGATATAGGGAATTAACGACTATGGTTGATCAAATAGGTGAGCAATAGCAACATTACATATTTATTGGAAATCATATAATTCGACGGCCTTAATTTAATTATTTTTATTTATTTATTTATTTATTTTTTTTTTTAACAAACTCTTCATTTGTTTGGTCGCTTAATGCTAAATAATTATTATATTTGTATGGAATATTCACATAATTCTTATGATTTTTGGAAACGCAAATTAGATTTATGTGACATTTTCTTCGATTCATGTGACGTTTTCATTTTTAGAGCTCGAATTAGGTGATTTCCGCTATACCTAATATAATTGATTTTGTTAATCTATCAACTCCGACATGGGTACTCGTTAAAACTTTATTTCCTCTATGAATCACAATTTTTTTATAGAAAACCGTCTTCCACTGCCATATATCTGTTCATTTTAATGACCGTCCTATGTTAAACGTTTGACATTAATTTAATTACATGTTGAAGTTGTTTAATCACGATATGTTTAGATGTCGATTATACTTGCATTGAACGACATAGAGATAATAATATCAAAATTAGTTCCGTGTCGAATTTGATGGATTAAAATGATTACATTATTAATTTGATTTATATTGCGATAGGTAAACCGACGATTTTTTTTACGTTGTCGGCTGCGGACTATCATTGGCCTGATTTATTTCGTCTTTTGGCGCCATCTACGGACTATTCTGATTTACAATCTGAACAAAAGCGAAAATTAATGCACGACAATCCTCTCATAGTAGGATATTTTTTAAGGAACGAGTTGAATTATTCATTAGTAAAGTGTTAAAACCTGTATTTCGTGTGAAAGATTATTGGTACAGATTTGAGTGGCAAAATCGTGGAAGTCCTCATGTACATGGTTTACTGTACTTACAAGATGAACCCGAGTTTATTGTTAATGACTTGTCTGAGGATAATATTCATAAAATACAAGAATACTTTGATACGTTATGTTTAGCCATTAATCCTAAAAGTGCTAATCCGACATGTTCGAACCATCCTTCTCAACGAACATTTTCTGACATTTCGCCAGCCGATTATGAAAATGATTTGGGTGAACTAATAAATGCCTTTCAACGTCATACAAAGTGCGGAACCCATTGCTACAGACGAGGTAACGCAAATACACACTGCAGATTTAAATTTCCTAAAGACCTTCAAGAAAGCAGCTCCGTTGATGATAAGCACGGATATTATGAGTTTTTTCCTCGACGGAACGATCCGTATGTGCAGCGCTTCAATAATGTCGTAACCCAAATATGGCGGGCTAATACGGACTTTACTCCCATACTCGACATTAATGCAGTTGTTAAATACATCGTTAAGTATACAACAAAGAGTGAAGTTGCTTCATTCTCGTACATGAATGTAATAAACAGTCTATGCAATCATAGCGACGACGTTACTTCTGAAAAATCTTGCGTAATGAAATTGATTATTTCATCTGTCAGCGAACGGGATTATTCTGCTCAAGAGGTTGTGCATCTTTTAATGGGTTGGTCTTTAATGAAATCTACGCGCAATTTCATCTCGCCTTACTTTATGAAGACAGCTGGAAAAAATATGAGGTAACGTATAACATTTAATTTTTCGCAATTAATTCTATTGATACTTTACGTACCATTCCATAAAACTATGATTACAGCTGAACGAAGAAGACGTTAATCGTAATTCAAAATCTATTATCGATAAATATATCGATAGGCCTATGATATACAATGATCTCTCGTTATTTCGATTTGCGCAAACTATTAACCCATTAACGCCGGGAGGACGCGATTTTGACATTCAACTTTGCGCTTTTACCATGTCTCAATCGACACGAGAAAAATTATGAAAACCTCTATACTTTATGGTTTTGAGGGTGCTCTTTCTAATGGTGGTATTAAAAATTGCGTAAATTAACAATTTATAATAAAAAATTGCAAATTTATAAAAAAAAACGTGTTTTTGAGGTAAAAAATTTTTTTCTTTTCAATTTTCAAACCACTTATCATTGTTAAATGGGGGTAAAATATATATAGAACGTGCCCTCGCGGTCTCTACTTTAAGAAACCATCATTAGTTTTGTCAAACAATATTTTTTTCTTAACAAAATGGCGGCTTGAATGAAAAAATCGACTTTTAAGTTTCACTATTTTTTATCTCGTAAACTATTGAGTTTAGAGAAAAAGTTTATAGAACAAAAAAGTCTTAAAATGCTTCAAGGAACATCCTCAAATTTTTTCAGAATTTTCCGAGATGATTTTTCAATTTCCGGGAAATGTGGGAAATCCGGTTTCCCAAATCACATCCAAAATTCTGAAAAAATTTGAGGATGTTCCTTGATCCATTCTAAGACTTTTTTGTATTATAAACTTTTTCTCTAAACTCAATATTTTTCGAGAAAAAAATATTGAGTTTAGAGAAAAAGTTTATAATACAAAAAAGTCTTAGAATGGATCAAGGAACATCCTCAAATTTTTTCAGAATTTTTGGATGTGATTTTGGGAAACCGGATTTCCCACATTTCCCGGAAATTGAAAAATCATCTCGGAAAATTCTGAAAAAATTTGAGGATGTTCCTTGAAGCATTTTAAGACTTTTTTGTTCTATAAACTTTTTCTCTAAACTCAATAGTTTACGAGATAAAAAATAGTGAAACTTAAAAGTCGATTTTTCATTCAAGCCGCCATTTTGTTAAGAAAAAAATATTGTTTGACAAAACTAATGATGGTTTCTTAAAGTAGAGACCGCGAGGGCACGTTCTATATATATTTTACCCCCATTTAACAATGATAAGTGGTTTGAAAATTGAAAAGAAAAAAATTTTTTACCTCAAAAACACGTTTTTTTTTATAAATTTGCAATTTTTTATTATAAATTGTTAATTTACGCAATTTTTAATACCACCATTAGAAAGAGCACCCTCAAAACCATAAAGTATAGAGGTTTTCATAATTTTTCTCGTGTCGATTGAGACATGGTAAAAGCGCAAAGTTGAATGTCAAAATCGCGTCCTCCCGGCGTTAATGGGTTAATGTATATGGAAATCGCTACGTTAAAAGCCGAAATGAGAATGTTGTATTAATTTGGCCAAAGTTGAAATTATCAGATGACATAGATAGCGATTTATACTACAAGCAACAGTGCACTCTTCACATCCCATTCCGTCAAAGTGTAGGTGAGCTCTCCAAATTATGCGACAATAACAACGAACATCCTTGGTACTCATTATTTGAACAATATAACGTAACACCTATAGACAGTATCCAATCGACAATTTCATGTATAGAAGATATTGATAACGAAGATGATCCATCCACTAGTGATACATATTATAATGCGTTTGAAATGGTTTCGTCAACGATAAAAGAACGATCAGATCTAAAATTAGGACAACGTTTAATAGACGTAGCATATGATTGGAATGTAAACAGCGTGCTGTTTCCCTCGTTGCAAGACATTGATACATTTTTAAAAACATTTAAAAGTGAAAACGCAACACGCTCGATAAAGAACTACAGTAATCTGCAACACATTACATTATCTCCGGAAAAACTGAAATTTGTACAGATTTTTAGAATTTAGATTCAACAAATTCAATCCAACATCGATGATAAATCCAATCAGATGATTAAACGTGTGATAATACAGGGAAAAGCTGGGTCCGGTAAAAGTACATTAATCAACGCAATTGTCCAAGAGGTTACTGATGCGCTTGGTTGTGAGGCTATAGCAGTAGTTGCTCCTACGGGTGCTGCAGCTTTGAACGTAAATGGAAGCACTATTCACTCGCTATTTAAAATTCCAATTTTTCATAATAAATTTGAACCATTAAATAGTCAATCACAGCGAAATTTACAATTGGAACATAAAGAATTGAAATTCCTGATCGTTGATGAAATGTCCATGATAGGTGCTAAAACTCTGGGCGAAATGGAAAGCAGATGTCATGAACTATTTCCATCTCGAGATGAGTCATTTGCGGGATTAAATGTATTTATGTTTGGCGATTATAAGCAATTGTCGCCGGTTAAAGATGTTGCATTGTACAATAACACTGTTAGTGATGCAATGACAACTAAAGGAGCTATTGCATTCCAATCGTTTCAGTTATTCATAGAATTATCTATATCGCATCGTCAAGGAAACGATCGCGTTTTTTCAGAATTATTGGATAATTTGGCTAACGGAGATATTTCTGTAGACGAATACAACATGTTATCGCAGCGTAAAATTTCTTTATTAGGTGAAACTGAAAAGAAAAGATTTGATGGAGCAATTCATTTAATACCGACAAATGACTTGGTTCGACAAAAAAATGAATGTTGCTTACGTGAACTGGGTACACCTGTTCTGTGCATTAACGCTCTGGTTAATGGGGATGTACATATGGTCAATGATGATTGTTGTGGCCTTGCTCCATCTTTATATTTGGCAATAGGATGTAGCGTTATGCTTACTCAAATATATGGGTCAATGGCGGTCTGGTCAATGGATCAATTGGTACAGTTAAGGCCATTTTATATGACGATAATGTGTCTCCGCCAAATTTGCCTTCCTACGTTATAATTCATTTTCCCTTGTATCGTGGACCATTTATACACGACAATTTATTTCCGATTAAACCTGTAACGCGATCTTATGAAAAACGAGGAAAAATATGTACGATCAAACAATTCCCGTTGAAATTGGCATATGCGTGTACCATTCACAAGGCTCAAGGAATGACGTTACCTACGGCTATTATTGATATTGGAGAAAGAGAATTTTCGGCCGGATTAACATATGTAGCACTCAGTAGAGTAAGGACGTTAAATGACATGGTATTTTCTCGATTTTACGATAAAAAAGATTTGACTCAATAGGGAAATCTAGTACAACATTGAAAAAAATTGATTCCTATCTACTTTGAGAAAAAAATCACAAGTACGTACTAATGCAACATTACATGAACAAATTAAGTTCATTAATATCAAATCTATAGCCCAATTACATTAATACTGATTTATTTGCAGATTAGCGCATTGTAAATTATGGCCACGAAGAGTTCAAAACAGTGTGAAATTGAAAAATTATTATATACAAATAGAAAATTTCGTCAATGTACCAACTATGTTTTATATAACAAAAAATTTTTTTATTGTGTAAAATGTAAACTCATGAGTACTCATAAATTGAATTTTTATATTATATACAGATTTTTTAATTCCTCGTTTATTTTTTCTTCAGTGCAGTTTCCTGTTAATTGTTACGTCCACGTCCTGGACGATACGGTTGGTTTCGCTGGGCATACCATTTTCGACGACTTTGGCCCCCGCTCCCTCGATAACGGACTCGTACCGTATCTGAAATAATAAATGTTATATGCACTCTATGCTGACATGGTACGGTTTGAAACTCGAAATAATTTACAAGAGAATGTAATGAAGGTCAATAATTATAATTAACGAAATGGTCTAAATTATGGAAATCATACAAAAAAATTGAACTGTTGAAGAAAGAATAAAACCTGAGAAGCAGAGTGCGTACCATATGAATAAGAAGTGGAAGGTATTATGAGCACTGGAACTGGCGTATTGGCCGGTGCAGTAGCCGGCATAGGCGCATATTGGGTAGAAGAGCCAAATTGCGGTTGTATATACGGCACTACTTGCATGGACTGTATCTGCTCCGTAGACTGGGTATAGCAGGTCGATGGTGAAGTTGTTGTTGCAGGCAAAGGTGGTTGCACACAACGTGATGGTAAAGTTTGGGTATTGCTAGTACCTTCGCCGTATCATGGAGATCTGATTTCACTTGTCTCACAGTATCTTGCAATGTCTCAATTGCAATGGCTTGTTTTTCTTGCAGTTTGTGTACTGCATCAATCATTTCCCTCAACGTATCTTGCTGTGGCTACAAATATAAATGTTCATACGTGAAATAAAATAATTTAAAAATATAATAATATTAATTGGGGGCTCGAGTACAAAGAGTCACAAAGTATAATTTTGGAGTATGTCATATAATTGGTTAGAGTATTGATCATCACTGTAATGTGTATGTAATTTGTATGTGTATGAAATGTAAAAAAACACTTATAAGATCTGGTTTTGAAGATTTAGATACAAAAGATCCCATTGTGAATTTAAAATTGAAAAATAACTGTAAAATAAAAAACGCATTTGAGTAATGTGATTGGTATGAACTACATACGCACGGAAATGCATGGAATAATAAATTAATTGTACTTACGATTATAACCAAACTTAGTTCGAACGATGTTCTGCATTGAATACACACGGGTAACACAATATAAACAAACGCACGTGGCTAAAAGTGTATCTCGGTGATATCAAGTTATGTCGATAAAACGTGATAGTCATGTGGTAATCGTATTCTGTGCAAACTCAGTTGATAATATCAAAGTATGATAAAGTAGTAATAATAATAATAATAATAATAATAATAATAATAATAATAATAATAATAATAATAATAATAATAATAATAATAATAATAATAATAATAATAATATAATAAAATAATAATAATAATAATATAATATAATAATAATAATCAATTCTATATATTATAAATATATATTGTCGCATTATATTAGTTATATTATGAATATATTATAATTAATAATATTCTTTGTGGCTTTAGTATAAATCGTCACAAAGTGTAATTTCGTTTAATGTATTGATGAAAATAATAGTCTGTGTGGCTTGAGTACAGATCGCCATTATACAAAAATTAATAAAAAGAATATGAGTAGAAGTAAACCAGAAATCATAGTTCAAAATGTAGGATAAAGATCGTTTTGAACAATGAAATTAATAAAAGTAATACACGGTGTGGCTTGAGTAAAGATCGCCAATATACAAAAATTAAAAATAATTGTAAAAAAGGAAAAAAATAAAAAATTGTAAAAAATCGAAAAATTCAAAAAATTGTAAAAAGTTAAAAAATTTAAAAAACGTGTAAATTTTAAAAAATTAAAAATTAAAAAAAGTAAAAAAATAGTTGGTTTTTTTTTTGTTTTTTTTTTAGAAATCGAAGTCAGAAATTTTACACCATTTTCTACGGCCATTATTGATATTGGAGAAAGAGAATTTTCGGCCAGATTAACATATGTAGCACTCAGTAGAGTAAGGACGTTAAATGACATGGTATTTTCTCGATTTTACGATAAAAAAAGATTTGACTCAATAGGGAAATCTAGTACAACATTGAAAAAAATTGTATTCCTATCTACTCTGAGAAAAAAATCACAAGTACGTACTAATACAACATTACATGAACAAATTAAGTTCATTAATATCAAATCTATAGCCCAATCACATTAATACTGATTTATTTGCAGATTAGCGCATTGTAAATTATGGCCACGAAGAGTTCAAAACAGTGTGAAATTGAAAAATAATTATATACAAATAAAAAATTTCGTCAATGTACCAACTATGTTTTATATAACAAAACATTTTTTTATTGTGTAAAATGTAAACTCATGGGTTACTCATAAATTGATATATTTCTATATTATATACAGTTTTCAAATTCCTTGTTTATTTTCTCCTCAGTGCAGTTTTCTGTTAAGCACCATTATCATACACATAATAATGTTCTATATTTAATAAATTGTCAAGTAGTACGACATAATCTTTCGCTCAGCATACTGCAACCTGGGTTGCCGCTAGTTTATAGAAAAAAAATGTATGTACATTGGAAAAGTTTTAGGTTTGCTATTTTTCATAAAAAAAATAATGTATGTACATTGTACAGACTAGAAACTAATTTCAGGCGAAAAAAATTTATGTTGACATTTATGCTCAATTTTATTTGACATTGAATATTAAGTACAACGAGTCGAAAATTGATAAACGTTCCGTAACTTATTTAAATTATACAGTGCGTCGTCGTAAGAAATTAAGTTAAATAGACGTTATATTTTGCGTAACTATGCATCATTCAATGATAACGTATAATCATAAAAAATGGCACATGTGAAGCAAGGTAAGGTAAATAAAATTATGTCGCGCATACAAAAATTATAGAAAAAAATCAAACTCCCGTGAGAGCTGTGCGGCTTCGGCATTTTATATGAAAATCTATAAAAAGTCACCGTCCCATCCCTGGTAGAATTCATTTCCAAAAATTGTCCATTTAATGGCGTTTTAAATATTCTTATGTCCATTAAATGACTTGCTAAAATGTCCAAAATTTGGTCCTATGTGTAACGCTTTTTTCAACAATTGTGGCCATTTTATGGTGACCAAAAATATGACCAAAAAATGGCAAAGAAATAATAAAAAAATGGTGTAATTATGGGCAATTGATGGCTCTTAGATATGCAATGATTGACAAAAAATATTTAAAATTTATAGGATTTATTGATAGTATTTAAAAATAATACAGATATTTATTGTTAATTCTATGCAAAAGCAGATATTATATTATTACATATTAAATATTACATTATTTGATACCCCGGAATGATTTAACAAACTCATTGTCACTCTCTTCGCTGTCATAGACCAAATCATTATACTCTTCTTCTTCTTCCTCTTCAGTTTCTTCTTCATCATTTTTCTTTTTATCAATTACACCTTGGCTCTTATCATCTGCAAACTCATTATCATAATTTTTTTGCTTATTTTCATTTTCAGTTTTGGACACGGGTTCCTTTTTATTTGCATTCCATCCTGGTACATTGCTTATAGCACTACTGAGTGCATTTTTTATTTCTTTCTCGAAAATAACAGCGTTGACTTCTTTCTTTCTTGCTTTCATAATAGCCATAATATTTTGGAAAAATCTAGTCGGGTAAATTGGTTCCTTCCGTTTGGTGGCTTGAATGGCAGTGTACAGAATGGCAACTTCATGTGACAAAAACATTTTTAACAGTTTCACTATAATTCTAGAAAGTGACAACGATGGGTCCAATGATAATTCAATAATTGAATCCTAAAAATAAAAAAAATACTTGAATATTTACATAATTTTAAAAATGAATATTAAAAATATAAATATCTTACCACATCTTGACGTAGATTAGAATTCGTGCCCAACTCATCATCAAACATCTTGAACTCTTCAACCGCAACAAATGGTATCTTTAGTTTGTAAAGTTCTTTCAACTGCACTGTAGAAGTTACAGTTATTTGCGTTTTTCCTGAATTTTAGAAGTTTTTATAATATTTAGATCTTGTCGTATGCCTTTGATATCTATTTTTATTTCTTTTATTTCAGCTAACATCTCAATTACATAGTTTGATAAAATGACATCATTTCTTGAAGACGCTAAAACAATGGGATTCGACTGCTCTAAATTTTTGGAACCTGAAAAAATTTAAATGATAAATTTCGTATTGCAATGAAATGAAATTAATTCTAAATTTTACCATTGACTGAACTTTCGAAGCAGCTTAACATCGTTGAATCATAATTTTCAGATATATTTTTAATACTTGATGACATTTGCTTTTTTAAACCTGAAAAGTCAAATTAAAAAATGGTAAAATAGAATTAATTTAGTTTCATTGCGCTACAATTAATTTATAATAATTTTACCATTTTCCAAACTTTTGAAGCAGCTTGATATTTTGGAAGTTGAACCCTCAGAACTATTTGACGGCTTTGAAATGAGATATATCTTGATTGAGTATTTTTCTTTTTTTTCGTGACGGACGAAGTTTCAGCCAGGTGGATTTTTTCTTGATTAGATAATATTTTTGTTTAATCTTATTATCATTGGCTTTATTAGGAATGTTTGGTACAACTGAAAATAAATAGTACAAAGATCATTAATAAAAACTTTATAAAAATAAAATAATGAATATATTAAAATTACCCATAGAATGACTTTAACCAGTCATTGTTTCTTTTTGTTTTTTAGCTTGTTCAAGCAATTGAGATTGCTTAATTTTTTTCATTGCTGTTTTGTCCACGTCATTTGAATTTTTATCTGATCCCATGGTCAAAGCTGTATCTTCAGTATTTACTATTTTCAATTTCTCGTTTGCCTCCTCAATATTAGCTGTAATTGAATATTAGAATATTTTAAATTTAATCAACTAATATGAGAATAATCTTATGAAGGACACAATGCTTACCTGCTTTTCCTTTGATCCTTATTGAATATTCTTTCCAATCCGATAAATTGATCAAATTGATATTTCAAATGGTCGTTGTACATTACCCAAGATTCGTCGGTGTATGGAGGAGAAGGATATTTAACAACCATCTTCTTTTTTTTACTATCATAAAACATTCAAGTCGTACAAACGATATCAATACTTTTATTTCGCGGCTTTCGCCCAGCGCTTATAAATTCCACGATGTGATATGGATAATTCAGTTTGTACGTCAAGTCTTCTGTAGCCATTGTGGTACCTAGGATAGGACAAAGTAAAAAGAGAATTCTTAGCATTATCCAAGGTTATCAAAACGATACGGAGTGCTGCACAAGTTCCAAAACATCAAAAATGATTTGTTTTTGTTCCACGCACTAACGCATATACTGTATATTAACTGACGATCGCGCGCGGCACGCAGAGACTTGTACGACGGTATTCTATGAACTCGCGCTCACTTGTCGACGTTGAAGACGTTTCGCGATGATTTTTTGCACTGATACAATGTAAATTCTACATTATACATACACGAAAATACACTTCTTTATGTAAAACTGATATGAAGCAATCGAAAAACAAACATGAGAATCGTAAATCACTGGTGTTGATCATATTTTACCGTAAAAAAAAGTTGATTTGATAAGTAAAACTACGTGTAGTATACTTACTTTTTCACTTCAAAGCTGATAGGGATAATTGTCCTGATTGATGAGCTGATGAGAAGTACTTAAATATGTTTGTTGCACGTCGACAAACAATAAAATTATAGAGTCTCGCGTAGGGAGTACAAAAAGAAAACGCGCTGCACAACTAACCGGCATGGGCCTGTAAGCCAAGCAACATAGGTAGCGTACACAACAGTGAGCATAACTACACAACAACGCCAACTGCTTCATTCGAGAAGCAAGCGTTATAGTGTGAAAGCACCAACATACATGTCAGACTGCAGACGGCATATCACTGCGTGATATTCGCCTGTAGGTTATAATGCGTAAATTTTTTTATAATATATTTACTATTATTACTAAACTTTTGTTTACTTGTAATTAATTAAAAACTAAAATCATGGAAACCTCATTGAAACGTGTGAGGAAGCACAGGTGTAAAAAAACTTTGAGAAAACGTCAAAAGTCTGAGCTCCCTGAAGAAAATTTGGAATTGTCAACTACCAATGTTTTTAGTGCAAATGCACTAATCAATGAAATCAATGGCAATGTTAATCTGCACGAATGTAGTGAGGAAGAGTTTAATAATGCTGATTATGAGCAAAGTGATGGTAAAATGTATGACCTGCCTCAAAATAATAATGTAGAGTTCAACAACGCCGATAGCGATAAAACTGATTAGGAGCAAAGTTATAGTGACATTCATGAATTACATCAAAATAATGATGTAGAATTGAACAACATTGATAGTAAGCATAGTGATAGTGACATTTATTCTGATAATGATATGCGGAATAGTCTGAGTGAACAGAGTTCTAGCGATGATGAAAGTCATGATGAATTTGAAAATCATGCTAACCTAGATGAAATTTCACAACTACGGATATGGGCAGTGGAATGTAAAATTCCAAAAAAACATTTAGATTCTCTTTTGAAAATTTTGAAAGTAAAAGTGCTACCAGACCTACCAAAATGTTCAAAAACATTCCTCAACACTTGCAAGTCGCTCTACACTATTGAAACTATGGTAGGATCTAATGATTCACCAGGTGAATACACTTATTTGGGTATTCAAATTGGCTTAAAGTCTTGTGTAAATGTAAACATGCATGAAGATGAAGTGTTAAGATTAGACTTCAATGTAGACGAGGTAAAAATCAAAAAGTCCTCTTCTAAAACTCTTTGGCCTATTTTATGTAGAGTATTTCATGAAACATCACCAAGTTCCTACAAACCATTTACTGTAGCCTTATTTTATGGCAAAGGTAAACCTCACAACACTAATCAATATTTAGATCAATTTGTATTAGAATTGAATTACCTTTTAAGAAATGGATTAGTTATTGATTCAAAACATTTAAACATAAAAATCAGATGTTTTATATGTGATATTCCAGCAAAGTCGTATATTACTCATACCAGAGGCCACACTAGTTTTCATGGATGCTGTAAATGTAATGTTGTGGCAAGAAAAGAAAATTCTACTACTGTTTATTTAACAATTGGTGAAAAAAGAACTAACACTGATTTTAGAGCTTTTGGAGATCCTGATCATCACAATGGAATTTCACCATTGCTTTCTATTGAGCCAGAATTTTTTTATCAATCAGTTTGTGATTGACCCAATGCATTTGATGTACCTTGGGGTGAACTCAAGGATGTTTGATCAGTGGATGAATGGAGATAAGGTACGACTAAGTGCTTTTCAGAAAAAAAAACTAAACCAACTAACAACAGCAATAAAAAAGACATTCCACAGGAATTTCACAGGAAAATGCGACCTAGTGATGAGTTTTCAGACTATAAAGCAGTTGAACACAGATTTTTTTGCTCTACTGTGGACCATTGTTCTAAAAGATTTTTAAGTGACAAAGTCTACAATCACTTTATGCTCCTTCATGCAGCTTGTCGAATGCTATCGAGTCCAAAAGTAATGACTTTTGCTACTATGGCAAAATCTTATTTGGAACTCTACGTTGAGCAAGCACCAGATGTATACAAGCCAGAATTTGTCAGCCTAAATGTACATTACTTAAATCATTTAGTTGATGACTTGATGTATGCAAGAAGTAATTTGAAAAACATATCTGCATTTCCATTTGAGACTGAACTTGGAAAAATAAAAATTTTCTTCTTTCACCACATAGAACACTAGCTCAATACTGCAGGAGACTGCACGAAGAAAGAGAATAATCAATAAAGTTGCACAAATTCCAAAGGATTTAGAAATAAAAAAAGTAAAAAAAACTACTGGTATCATTTCTATTCAGTATAAACAAAAATACCTGTCTATTAAACATCTTTGACAATACCATATTACTGAAGAATAATGAAATTGTTCAAATTCTAGAATTTGTGCAAAAAGATGATGAAGTTTGCCTTAGCGCAGTAGATTATAGCAGAAAACGGTCAGTGTATGAATTTCCATGTGAATCTTCCATGTTGCACACTTATGAAATTATTGACCAAGTAAAAGATTCTACAAAAAGACAAATTAAACTTCATGACATACAGTTTAAATTAGTGAAACTGACGATTGGTTGTGAAGAAAGTGAACAAAAAACATTTGTTTTACCACTTCTTCATTAATTGTTTATAAGATATGATATTTGTGTACTCCATAAAAATATGAATGTTAAATATATATATAATCCAAAGCACATGTGTCATTTTCTAAATAATCACCTCCTGAAAAATATAAAGTCATCAAAAAGTAGCTAAACTTATAGTAGAAAAAAAACCATCTGCTAGTAAAATGTATACTTATCTATCACTTGGTAAGGCTTGTGTCGTTAATTCTTCAATAATGCAGTATACGTTGTAACGGTGAAAGTTACAGGGGAAAAAAGTACTTGCGTTTTCGCTGCGTTGGTCGCGTTAGCGACCGGGTCCGGTTACCTGAAAGGAAGTAAGAGGGAAGAGTGCACAAGCAATCAAGTGACACGAAGGAATTAAGTTTAACAAAAAGAATGATTATTATAAATAAAGAAATAAGCCAATTACAGCCGTGCTCAGGACGGCAATTTGGTGCAGTACCACGGCCGCGCGAGTGTTCGCCTAAACCGGCGGACGCGAGTCGCAATGCAATCTGAGAGAGAGAAAGTCAGAAAACTGGCACTTACAGTAGCTGCCTCCGAATGCGATTTCCGCTGCCCAATCCACGACGCTGGATTCCGGGCCGCTCACACACTCTCGCTCACAATGCACTCAAATGCACGCGTTGCAACCACTCACACTCGCGGCGCGATTTACAGCGGGCTTACAAAACGCAATCGATTTCGACTTGCGCGTGTCGCTCGGAATCGGGCCCAAACTGTACTGTCCTTGTAGCTCGCTGCTCGTACGCGTAATTAGTCGCGACGCGCTCGCGTTTCGCGCAGTCCCTGCGCGCACGTGAATTTATGTCTCTTTCTCTCTCATTGTGATCTGCCGTGGTCGCGCTTCTGCACCTGAAAGAAAATCTCACGAATGAGTACAAGATATTTCTATATTGGCTTTGAGGGAGAGAGAGACGAGATCTTGCCCAGATTCTCGTCACAACGTATATTATAACAAAGCAATAAAATGAATGGTTTTGAACAAAAACAAATTATAATCCTCTGCCAAGTCATTGGCAAAGACTTTCCTTCAAAAATAGTTTAATTTAACTACAGTTTTTTTTAATAATTATAATATTAGTGAAAATGAAATAATCTACAAGCAGCAAATCAGTTAAAAAACTCATTTTTTATACCATCACAGAGCTTCCTTATGGAGAAAGCAATTTAAATTGACAATGACTTACTTTGCTTGCATAAATTACTAAGTTAATTTAGGTTATTTAAAAGGCTTGTGAAAAATTTATTTAAATGGCCAATTTATGGGCATTTTTTATAATGAAATTTTGGATTTCGCAGAAAATGGTCATTTATTAGCCATTTTATGTTCATTTTTTATGGAACATAATTTGAATAATTTTTTAAGTCATTTATTGATCATATGACAAAAAAAAATGTTATGAATTCTACCAGGGATAATTCATCGCGATTAACATTAAAATCATTGATACGACTAGCGTCAAAATTACACCTCATAATACAAACTTGCGATTTATTCTGTTAATTGAAATATATTATAATATGTTTTAACGCACTTGACTGACTCGGTGCAATAATTTTCAATGTCGATGTAATTAAAAAGTCAAGCGTACGTATACATATTGAACGGCGAGCGCAAATACACATATTGAAAAGTTTCGCTCGCAGTCTATATACATGCAGAAATGTGAATTTTATTAGATAGTTCAAGTTTGCAGGATTATCACCGCACAAAATTATATGTATTTTGTATATGGATCGATTTAATTTGTTAATTTTCAAAAGAAAAATTAATTTCAATCGATCAATTTAATATACAGGCAAACCCCGGTATTCGCGACCCCGGTATTCGCGAAACTCGCTCATTCGCGATTTGTCAATTGCGGACAAACCCCGGTATTCGCGTGAATTGTCTCGCGCATTCGCGGTTTATATACAGGTGTGTGCAAGTCAATTTTTTTCTCCAACAACATTCAGGTTGTTGGCAAATTCATTGTTTATAGAATTTAACAGGCAATTGATCATATTTAGTTTTTTCTGATCATTTCTTACATATTTATTCACTATGGCTCCTTCCAATAAAAATTTACCTGTAAAGAAAAGATCAAAAAAAGTCATGGACATCGCGAAAAAATTGAAAATTATTGATTCGTTAGAGAGTGGTGAAAAAGTGAATTTTCTCGCTAAACGCTATGGAGTGAACGAATCTACCATTCGTTCAATTCGCGATAATAAACTCAAAATTCGCGAGGCTGCTGTCTCGTTAGGGGTGCATGGAAAATCGACCAAAATTACCAGGAAGGAATGTGTCGTAAGAATGGAAAATTTTTTAATCGTGTGGATACAAGATATGATTCAAAAAAAAATTCCTCTGAGTGGAGCTGCCATACAAGAACAAGTTTTGCATTTTTATCACTATGTCAAAGAAAAATATTTCAAGGATACCGAAGAAACTTTTTGTGCGAGCAGAGGTTGGTTCGATCGATTTCGTCAGAGATTTTCTCTTCACAACATAAGTTTCACAGGTAATTATATAAAATTTCAATCTTTTGCTGTTGGAAAAAATATCAATCGATAATACTCAACAAGGTGAAAGTGCTTCTGCTGACCATGAAGCAGCTCGACGATTTCCTGAGGAAGTTAGACAAGTAATAGCAGAGAACGGATACTTGCCTTCGCAGATATTTAACTGCGATGAGACCGGGCTATACTGGAAAAAGATGCCAGATCGTACATATTTAACGAAGGAAGAAAAACGTGCACCTGGATTCAAAATGCACAAGGATAGATACACATTACTATTGTGTTCTAACGCATCTGGCACGTTTAGGTGTAAACCACTGCTCATTTACAAGTCTGAAAATCCACGAGTTCTAAAAGGTAAAATCAAGGAGCAACTTCCCGTTATCTGGCGGTCTAACAAAAGTGCATGGATAAACAAAAAAATAATGGAAGAATGGTTTACCCGATATTTTGTTCAGGAAGTGAAAGAGTTTTTATTGAAAGAAATTTATCATTCAAAGTCCTGCTTCTTCTAGACAATGCACCTAGTCACCCAGAAACATTGATAACAGCTGATCCGAATGTTCGTGTAATGTTTCTACCACCTAATACTACGTCATTGATACAACCTCTTGATCAGACTGTAATTTCTACTTTCAAGTCATACTATTTGAGTCAGGTAATGAGAAATATGCTCGATTTTTTAATAAAAACGAAGCGATGATTCCGAAAATTCTCATGAAGAGGTGAAACATTTTTGGAAGGGCTTCTCAATTTTAAATTCTCTTATGATCGTCGATGAGTCCTGGCGAAAAATCAAGAACTCGACCTTAAATGCTTGTTGGAGTAAATTATTGCCCGAGTATGTGGAAAAAGAATCAGCTTCCAGTGATACAATTTCAGAAGTGATGCAAGAGACACTAAGTACGGCCCACGATATCGGCGGTGAGGGCTTTACTGACATGCAAGAATCTGATTGTTCATTTTGCACCAAGAAAATCAGTTGAGTGTCAGTGATGTTGAAGAAATTATTCAAGATGCTGAATTAAGTCAAATCCAAGATTCTAGCGAAAACGTTCAAGAGGAGGCTTCTTTTTCGGTCAAATCTCTAGCTCATGTAATTGATGTTTTGCAAAATTTGGTCGATGAAGTTATTACTCGAGATCCGATTCTAACACGCAGCCTTAAATTTAAAAGTGATTGTGAAGTAGCTTTAATGCTCTACCAAGAACTGTATAAAGATTTTAAGCGGAGAGCCAAACAGTCACGTTTGACCGACTTTTTTTATGTAAAATGATAATAAAAATCTTGATTTTCCGAAGCCTGGAACCGAACCCCCTATTTTCCATATACGCAATGCCCCGGTATTCGCGTTTTTCGTATTCGCGGTACTTTTATGGAACGCATTAACCGCGAATACCGGGGTTTGCCTGTACTTAAAAATTTCAATCGACGGCGAATGCAGTGGTGCCTGACTTGAGATAGCGCGATATATTTCCATTACTTACACGAGTTCTCGTGTGCTAGCTTCGATCGACCCACGAGTACAAGTGTGTTTTCCACTTTTTTTTCAACAGCCAATGGACACTCAGCTATTGAACCATATTTCAGAAAAATGAATCGACGATATTTTCCGCAGCCATTAGGTATGCTGCGTGCGAATAATGTTCGTTACATGCATGGCGAGGCTTATTTTTTCATTATAAACTTAGTGGATTTATTTTTTTATGTCCGCACTAATAAATTTTAATGATTCGACGGTAAATGCATATTGAGGTATGTGTATCAATAACATACAATTCAACATTTTGATTAGTTCGTATCGAAGATTTGTTGAGCAAGTGGGCCATTGATAACAAGTGCTCCATTGTTCGCAGCCGTTACTAAGACCGCTTCGAGCTGCTCGCTGTAGCGACTTAATTTTTTTTTTCGGTCAACGAAAATTAATTTTTTCCCAAGATATTATGAGAGTTTTCACCAATATTAAATGTGCAAACACCGTCGAAAAAAATTACCTTTTCTATAAATTTAATTTTTAACCTATATTCGAAAATTTTTTTTCACGTGTCATTTCCATCGGTTACCATTGGAAATTATGACTCTTTTCGGCTTGTCGCGGTGCGGCATTAAAAAGTTTACACCAAGACCTTTAATTTGATGTAAATTATATATTTAGTCAATAATGCCTCTGACTATTTTTAATTCGATCGTGAAAAGTGTGCGCTTTATAGCGGACATACTATATAAATGATAATTTATTCTAGAATTTAAGCAACAACAAAATGTGCAAAATGTGAAATAAATACAAATCAATCAACATTCATTCCTCACTATAAAAAGTGAATTCTTTTAGGGTCCATAGGTTTTAAATTCTACTTTACAAATTGTACATTCATTTCAGTCAAGAGATAACAAAGTTAAATTATAAAAATAGACCTTTTGGGACTTTATTGGAAAAACACAAAAATCATTGAAAGCATTCATTTCTTCTATTGATATATTCATTTTACCCTAAAAAAGCATAAATTCAGTTAAATCAAATTATCATACAAACATCAACAAGAACCTACAATTACACGATGTATATTGCGTAATGAATACTGCAACCAATCGAACGCTAGACTTCAAAGTCTGTATATAAATTAACACATGTTTATTAACCAATACGTGATTGAGTTCAGTGACAAATAACCAAGAAGCATTATAATAGAAAATCTTATTAAGAATAGTAATTTGCACTTTGATAATATTGTATAAAAGAATCATGACAGAAAATAAGATCCAATCAACACCATTGATGGCTTTAACACCGTTCTTAAATAAGTAAGTTAATTAATAGATCATTACTACGTGCACGTGTATTCACCTTTGTTTGTAACTTTTACGCAAACAAAAAACCCGAAATATTGTATACAAATGTATATTTCAAAACTTACCTTAAACGTATTTGTCGTCTGAATTGCGCATGAGCACTACACTCTACAATAATGCAGCTACATCCAAACATTAACTTGCCCCTCTTCACTGACGCATTAAAAAATTCACAAAACATATATCGCGTATACTTAGAAATTGAGTTCGAGTGTATGTGTGTGTGAACGAGAGAAAGAGAGAGAGAGAGGGAGAGAGAGAGAGAGAGAGAGAGAAGAAGAAAACAGACAGAATAGAACTGAATTTTACGAGGCAATTACATCGACTTTCGCGCGCTGTCAGCCAAGAATCGCTTCACTACTTCGCACTACGGCGCCGAACAGAGTTCGTGAACTTATACATCGATATGCTTGTGTGTGTGTATACTATAAAGCCGCGATTATTTTTTGTCACTCGACAACTTCTTGACTTATTTTTTTAAACATTTCCTTCTCGGTTTTTGCGAGAAAATTTTAATTAACGAATGTGGCTGATCGAAAAATTTAATCGACGAGATTCCGCATACGGCGCAGCGAAAAGTGAAAAAAGAAACGATCCGAGCGCGCCAGCGAATCGTTATTAAAATATTATACATATTTTAAATTCTTTTTTTCCTTTTTCAATTGTCTCAAAAGCGAGGAGAGGCGTAGTCGTGCGTATAAAATAACTACCATTTCCCTAACGCCATTATAAATACGCAAATTTCTCCCCTCTACACGTGCGAGCTGACAATGAGAGAGAGAGAGAGAAATAATAAAATACAATGCGAGCACGTTTTACGCGGCCGGCAGTGGCCCGTTAAGAATTGACAAAAAAAAATAGGAGATAATTAAATCGCTATAAATCGAAATGCGTTCATGCCGAGACACCGCAAATTCATAACTCAAAAGCGTTTCATTTTTTGTTTGGTTTGGAGAATATATTATATTGAATTTACTTATCAGTAAAACTATTTACTCGGCTACTACCACTTTTACATTCGTGTACGTATCTGACATTAATATACAGCTGAAATATTTTCACTTTGATTCTGGAAAAATAATAAATAATTCTAAGCTTAGAATAAATAAATTTTTACATAGTCGATCGACACTTTTTGAAAGACGTATGTACAAAAAATCCGCTGGGATGATCGATACATCTGTTGCGGTACATCACATGCAAATAGCGATTTTATTTCGTCACGCGCCAAATTAATTTTCAAATCACAAACTTTCACTCTATACGTGCACGATTACCTTGTCTGAATAAACACAATACGAATACCTCCGGGTCCAAATCGATGAATAGCATTGACAGTGATTACATTTGATTAATTCGCGTTAAATCGAATTAAAAATGCAGGGAAATATAAATTTCATGATGAGTTTAAATTAACAATAATTCATTCAAGTTATAGACAATATAGTAATTGTAATTACATAAACCTACAAATAATATGCTCATTAAAAAAAAAACTATTTGAACTTTTTATCTAAATTTTCCAATATAATCTCACAACAAAGATCTGGTAGATAGATTTAGGTTAACAATCGTACAAGATTAGCATCTCTTGCTACTTTTTCAAAAAATCCGCGAATTAAACTTTGAAGGTTATGACGGCGTCGAATAGCCGACCGTCGATTCTCGGAAGCAAGCGGTATTCGTGCAATTTAGCAAATTCGGTAAAAATAATTGGAACGAACTCACCTTGTTGATGCTAGTTCCAACCTCCCCCACACCTAAGATGCCGTACACCTCGTAGACGATGCTCGTTGCCACGAGCCGTCGACGTGGAAAAGCTGGTTTTGACGCAGCAAACGGATCGGCACCACTTTTCGATGTTTTTTTCAACTCATGTCCGCGGGCCAACTTACACCGGCCCCGCGGTAGACGTTCGACACTTTTCACGTAGACCTAGCAACACACGTTAGGGCGCCAGTTTATGACGGCGTGCCCACGTATACCTCGCTCGACTCCTTTCTCGCACGCGGACACGCGTCACTAGCTTTTTCGTCTCGGTGTGCTCGTCGACTTTTCCGCGTAAGCGGAGCGCCAGACGACCGTGGAGTCGTCGCCGACGAGCAGCACAAACGCCTTGTTCTTACGCCACTACCTGGCCGGCTAGCACAGGTATCTCGAGACTCTTCTTGGGCAACGTTGGTCCGATGCCTCGCTAGGCCTACTCGCTCGCGCTGATGTATCGCGCCTATATCCGCGTCCCTGCCTATCTCGCGTCTAAGCCCTACCAAAATTACTCGCGTCCGCGAGGCCAAGAGGCCGGTCGTGCCGAAGCACGGGTGGCCTGAGGGCCTTGAGGCCGCGTCGCGCCGAACCCGGACGACGAAGTGACTCACCACGTCTCCGCTCACACTCACACACTCACACGCACTCTAGCACTTGCAAGTGCAACGTCCTGCAGACTCGCGCTCTCGACGAGGCTATCCGCTGGCACACCCTTGCGCCACGCGGACACACACGTATCACACGACACGATCTGCACACACACGCTCACACACTCCGCAAGTACAACTACTCACCAAACTCTGGGTCACTTCTCGCACACAATACGATTCGACTGTAATTCGCTGTCTAGGCTTACGCTTCGACGGTTGGGCTGCTGATCGATTCACAATCGGTCAACTACTGAGCTTCGACTCGCAGCTCCGCTCGAGGCCGCTCACGCTTCCCCCTCTCTACGGCCAGCACGCGGGCCGCCCGTTCGGCCTGCCGCTGACTGCCGGGCTCAAACGAGAGCTCCGCTCCGATTGTGAGCTCGGCTCCGCTTTGACTCGGCGCGTCGCGGCGGCCTCTATGACTTACCACGTCATAACTCTCCCCCCCCTTGCTGAGACTACCCTCGCGGTTTATTCGCGAGAGTCAGTCCCAGCGATTAACGTGATTCCAAAAACTTAAACTAAATCTCCCGTTTCCGGGATGCACCGCGATCCGTGCTGGGCGAGGACAACAAGGCAGCAGTGCGCCGGTGCATCTCTCCTACCTCTTATCGTAACACGCGATTGATGTGTGCCGCGAGCCGCACAGGGCGAGGACAAGAAGGCATCTCGCCGCTGTGGTGCGCCGGCGCACGTATCTCCTCATCTACTTCACGATCGCGAACATACAAGCTCGCGCTTCACGTCCGCGAGCTACTGGGCCGCGCGACACACGCTGGCGAGGACAAAAAAGGCTTCTCGCCTCGCGGTGCGCGGGTACTTCTCCGCCTGCTTATCGTCGGTCATGCGGAGGGCCTTCCCACTGATGATACGGGCCCGTCCTGCCAAACGCACGCGCTTGTATCATCTCAATCGCGTAAGCCTCCTGCATCGCGCGCTGAACCTCGGCTCGTCCCGCTTCCACCTGAGCCTGACATGCCATCACACGATGGTACATCTCGAGCTCAGACATCCGCGGAGCGCGGTACTGTTCGGGGATTGCTTGTTGATGCGGGGGCTCACGGTGCCAAGACGCGGCAGGTGGCCCTTGTGCAGCTACGGGTGGCGACCTTCTCTGCTCGACCGCGGCCACGGCCCAAGCTCGCACCTGATAGCCCGCGGACCTTTGCGGTTCGCCCTCGCGTTGGTCCCGATGCTCGTTGTCACGGTCGCCCAAGCCCCTGGTGACTGCATCAGGCAAGTTGAAGCGGCCCAGCATTAGCCGCAATCGAGCACCACATCGCTCACACTCTGCGGTGTGGCGGCCGCTGCGTCCGCAGTTGCCGCAGAAGTGCTCGTCGAGGCCGCTGAGGCAATCTACGGATCGATGGCTGGGTTACCAACACCTGAAGCAAGTGCCATCAGGTGGGTCGATGCTGTCGTCCCTGGCGACTCTGGCAAGCTCGCCGAAGAAGACGCCGTGACGGATCTCGCGTCTCTCCTTCCTTTTCGGTGCTTGGCCTTGAGGCACCCCTCCGTTGGCGAGGGTTTCCTCTACTCGGCGGCGGCGATCGCGGCGCTTTTGCGTCTTGGTGACGCGTCCCGATGCCACACCTTGGTGTTGGTGCGCGGCCGCACCAATGGCACGTCTTGCTGCCTGCACTGAAAGCAGCTTCACGGCGCAGACTCATGAATCCCCCTATGCCGGCGCTGTGAGACTTTCATGGTGTGCGCGCCACCGACTCACGCCGCTCAGCCATGAATCATGCGAAAAAGCCATGAATTCACGTGTTTGAAGCGCGGGTCTATTGTCGTCGCATCATTGTGAATTTTCACTGCTATAGCCGGCCCACGTGCAAGAATTCCACGTTCTGCAGAGTTTGTGTCTTTGGTTTTGCGCTGCTGATGGTGAACGTTTTATTGCGGTGGTGTATAATTATATTTTTGTATATCTTTCTGTGTAAAAATGGACACATTTTTTGCGAGATACAAAGATCTCGACAGTTTGACTGCATTGTTCAAAGGTAAGTTTGAAAATAGGTTATGTTTTTTTACTAAATGCTATGGGCTTAAGTGAAGTTTTTTTTTCCTCATAGACGTGCATTCAGATCTGTTCTTCATTCTTGAAGATTCAGAAATTAATGACATATTAAAAGATTTTGATGATGATGATCTGAAAATAGAATTTATGCGAAAATACAATTTTGAGAAATGCTTACTTACTAATCAGATTAGTAGTAGCATAGACGGTCAAACAATTCAAGTAATAGATAATAGAGATGTTCTAAATTCTAATAAAAACTTGGATGAATTAGAAGATACCATTACTGTAGCAGCAACAGTTGAAGTTGAAGGTATTTTTGACGTTACTTTATTAGTGATGATTAATCTCTTAACTTGACTTAACTTAACTAACATTAATTTACAGAATTCAAATTTGTTGAAAATGATCTTTATTTTATATTATTCAATGAGAAGTCAGGAGCCGGCAAGCTTGTTCTTGATAAATATAAAATTAGAAGAAAGTTAGACAGATACAGACTGAAGGATATAGTTCTAATGCACTACATGTTGAAAAATGAAATTAATTATCAGTGGGTGTAACTTTGATATTTCTTAACGCTATTTTTGCTGTATATTCTTTGACTTCTTTCTCTTTTTCTCTTCTGCTTATGAAGTAATTTCATTTATCTAATCTCTCTGGCACTTATTTTTCATTTTATGATTATTTATAATATAAATTTCATTAAAAACTTGTACATGTGATTTGATTTCAATTATGATTTTTACAGCATAAGTTGTGAGCTTTTTTTGAAGATTACTGCACAGATAATAGAATTATTTCCTACTGAGAGTGTGCCTGAAATCTATTACCAGCCATATAGAGAAGCAAAACGCAGCGGTGGAAAAAATGCCAAAGGATTGTTGTACAATCACTACAACGACTTGAAGGAAGAGTTTGCAGAGGCAGGTTGGACGTCGCATAGGAGACCTGCTGAAAGCCGTACAGAGGTTGAAAATGAGGACATTGAAATAGGTATTTTGCTTAATCCCAGCTCGCCTTGAACATTGTTTAAATTGAAAATTTTGATACATATTTTTTTTTTCAGAAAATTCTTTTCCATACATAGAAATTTTTGTGCATTGATACAAACCAATCCAACAACACTATTAAAGTTTGCAAAGAGTGGTCAAATCAATTTTTGGATAGGTATGAAAAACTATCCCAGATTCGCCTATGTAAGGAAAATGTTCAAGAGTATACTGTCTCTTTTTGGAAGTATGTGGAACATTTTAAATGTTTAAAAACATCTCTGGTGACCTCATTAGTAAGTATATTTTTCTTATTGTCAAACTTATATTTATTTTATCAAACACTCCAACGCTCATGATTTAGAGGTTTAAAATTAATTTTTTTTTTAGCTTTTGGAAGATTATAACCAAATTATTGAAATTTTATTGGATAAAAAAATCATTGGTCCTGAATTAGATAGTAAGGAAGATCATTTATTCAAAAAACTATGGCCTGCAACTGCTCAGCAAATAATTACGTACTGCAAAAAAACTCAAGTTAATGAGATTACAAATTTCAAACATAAAAATCAGAAAGTATTCTTTTAAACGTAAGTAGTTGAATAAATATCAGAGATATTTTCTGATTCTTTGTTTTTCATTAACGTTTTATTTAGTTTCAGATCAGCAAACAGAAACTCTGGCTTTGTTGATGATACCTCTTTGCATAGGATTTCCTAAAAAAATTTAACAACGAAAACAACATTTCCATTGAAGCCACAAAATCAGATGTGTTTTCTGCATTTATTTTACATATTGAAAAGGAAGAGGACTTAACTATAGAAGTATCTAATTTGGAAGAGCGGCTGCAGGTGTTACAATTAAAAGTATACCCTATTTTAATTTTTTGCGGACCTTATAAAGATATAAACAAAGCTTTTTTAAAGATACACGGTAACATCATAACTTATGACGACCCTTTAAATGCGTTCGATACGTATTTTAAATGTTTATTTGCTCTAAGAGCGTGGTGTCCCCTGTGTGAACACGTATGGAGTTTTTTTCAACATTATGTATACGGATTACCAAAAAGCTCTACTCCTTTCATTAACAATACCATTCATTACTCAGCCGTTAAATTCAAAGATATGTTAAATAATTCTAATTCTAAACCTAAAAAAGTTTAATTTTTCAAGTTTTTAATAGTTCACTAGTAATAGTATTAGTAAACTTGTAATTTTAAAGGCTGTTTAGTAATTTATAGTTAAATTCATAAAAATTTATAGCCATTTAGTTGCCATTGTTCATTTGTTTTGTTTTTAATATTATAAACATGAAGTTACTCTCAATGCATAATTATTTGATGGCATTTATATTGTGTCTATATGGAGTACCTTCGTTAACTAGGAATGTAGTTGATAAAACGATTCAATTTTTTCAAAGTTTCTTCTGTAAAATTTTCCTACCTTCATTAAAAAATGATATATTTCAAGTATTAGAGAATGAAAAAATCAGTAATGAGGCCAAAATTAACTTAAACAATGTTTTTGAAGAACATTCTAGTATACTCGATCATTTGAGTAGTGAGACAAAGCGTTTTAATCTATTATTTACAAAGTATGAAATAGATATTACCAATAACGAAGTGGATGAAGATAGGAAAATATTACGAAAAAACGTTGATTAATGGTCGTGAAGTGTATAAAAAAATTATTATGTACGGCTCTTGGATGCCGTTGCGCGTGAGCTTAAAATTATTTTTAGAAATACCCGGAATGATTGAAAATATTCGTGATTATATTACTGAATTAAAAAACGAAAACACATTTATAAGAAATCCCATGCAAGCGCGCTTATGGAAAAAATTATATGAGCCATTATTCAAAAAGGAATTTGTTTTACCACTTTATATTTACTATGATGATATCGAAGTAGGGAACCCACTTGGTAGTCATTCAGGAGTCAATAAATTTGGTGCAGTTTATTCCTCACTTGCTTGTCTTCCACCTGAAATAGCATCGCGTCTAGATTCTATTTTTTTCACTTCACTCTGTTATGTACATGATATAAAAAATTCTAATAATGCAGATATTTTTGAAAAATTAGTCGATGAGTTAAACTTTTTATCAACAGAAGGAATCACTGTAATAACAGAGAAAGAGACAATAAATGTCAAGTTTCAGCTTCTCATGATAGTGGGCGATAATAAGGGTTTAAATGAAATTTGTGGTTTTGTCTCGAGTTTTAATACTAACTATTATTGTAGAGTGTGTAAAAATGATCACGAGGAAACTAAATATCAATGCAGTGAAAATGAATCCTGCCTCCGAACGAAAGACAATTATTGCGAAGATGTAAAAAAACGAGATTTTCGATTGACCGGAATAAAAGAAGAGTGCGTTTTCAATAAAGTACCTAATTTTCATATTATGCAAAATTATTCGTTCGATATGTTACATGATGTTCTTGAAGGAGTTTGCTCCTACACCTTACATAGCGTATTCCATTTTTATATTTATACAAAAAAATCATTTAGTTTGAAAGACTTAAATAGTAGAATTCAAAACTTTAAAATCAAAAATTTGACGAGCAATACTCCACCTGAAATAACAGAGAATCGATTGAAAACGTACTCCACTTTAAAAATGTCTGCTGCAGAAACTCTGTACACTATACGATACATACAATTGATGATAGGTGACTTGGTAGAGAAGAAAGATGAACAATGGCAACTAATTATACTTTTAAGGCAAATCGTAGATATTGTAACGTCAGATTCCATATGTGAAGAGGATGCATTTATTCTTACGGATCACGTTAATAATTTCAATGCATTGTATATAAAATTTTTTGGAGAACTGAAACCAAAGTTTCACTTTTTAACGCACTACGGAGGATGTTATTGGACTATGGACCATGTATGCAGTATTCAACAATGCGATTCGAATCAAGGCATCGGCCTTTAAAAGCATCATCGGTTGCGTCAAATTGTAAAAAAAATCTCCTACATACAATTACTGTAAAACAAAAGTTAAAATTTATTGAATTCATACACAATTCAGGATTTGCAAAGATTACTCTATACATTATAAAAACTGAAAATGAATACTTTTCAACTCTTGAATTTTATAATTTCAATGGAATGAGATATAGAGAGGATGACTTTGTAGCTGCTGAAATTTCCAAAGAGTACGTATTAATTGGAAAAATAGTTAAAATTATTAAAGTCAAAAAAAGTATTTATTTTACTTTAAAAATGTACGAGGTCGTAGCTTTCAGTTCGCATTACTATGCTTATATTGTGCAACGAAATTGTTGGCAAGATAAAAGCGTTAATTTTAAAAATATTTGTAAAGTTCCCCCTGGAACTTGCGTAGTACGTAATGATTTCACCCTCATTGCTTTCAAAAATTCTTTGTAAATTTATTATTTAATAAAAAATTGTTTCATCAACCATATTAGTTTTTTATTATGCAAGCGGGATGGCGTATAGTTGCAGCTCGCGGCACTGGACTATTTTACTATTATCATTCATGTAAATCAACTGCAGTCGATTCACGGCTCTCATCCGTGAGTCTTCAGGGTCCCGCGACATGACTTCATGGCTCTGGCACATGATTCATAGCCGAGCGCCGTGAGTTCATGGCAAGCACAGATGAGAGACTCACAGCGCCGGCATAGGGGGATTCATGAGTCTGCGCCGTGAAACTGCTTTCAGTGTGGCCATTGTGTCGCCCAAACGGACTCGCAGACGCAAAACGTCGCCCTGTGTCTGCTGAGGCCGGCGGCAGCTCCCACGAACTCGCAAGTGCTTCACCTTGCTGCTCCGAGCCGGACTGGTCCATGGGCAGGTCCCACGAGATAGCCGGCACGTTGTGCTGATCTCCGGAGCACAGTTGGGCCAAGGGTGGCTGCGATGGGCCTGCAGTCGCGCTGCTCTGCTCTACGGAGCTTGGTAAGGCCGGAGGCAGCTGCGGTGAGCTTGCGGGCACGCTGCTCTGCTCTACAGAGCTTGACGGGGCCGCAGAACTCTGCTCAGGGCCTTCGGTGTCCGCAGGCGTTGACTGCATCGCGTAGCTGCCGATGCTCAGCGCGGTGCCTTCATTCCTCCTCGGCAACGAGATGTCGCCGACAGCCGACTCAAGGTCGTCGACGGTCCACTGGCGATTCGGGTTGTACCTCCTCGCTCTGCGGGCCCGTGACTTGACGGCCGACGGCTTCATCGACAAAGGCGGTGGCGATGGAGTCATAGGCGGTCCGCGCGGTCGCGGACCCTCCGTTGTCTCCGGCTGCCTAGTCATGGCTACCTCGACCTCATTGTCGACTTCCATGTCGACCCACCACGCTGTGGGTGCCTCTTGCACCGATACGCTCGCCGCTGCTGCCACGCTCTGCTCCGACGGTTCAGCGTCGGGAGGAGCTTGCTGCCTCGCTTCGTCGATCGCCCGCTGCTGCTGCTCGCGCGTCGCCGCGACTGCTGCAGCCAGCTGGCGGCTAACCGCGCCTTGTTGCTGCTGCTCCTCGAGGCGAATCACCTCTTCCACGTACTGCAACGCTGCCTGGTTAGTGTTCTCCATTTCTGTGGAAGAAGAAACATCAGTTAGTATTTGTTCAGAAATTATCGCGTTTCGCGAAGTATCCGTCTCGCCCGTTATGTACGGTTTCAAGTCGCCTACGTCTACTTTCGGATTCTTTCGACTATTCGGCATCTCCAACACGTACACCGTCGGCGAGAGTACCTCGGCGACCTTAAACGGCCCGTCGTACTCTTGCGCGAGCTTTCTCGACGTTGTCTACGACTATGTCGTAAATAGCATTGATTCGTTTCACGCGATCAAGCCACACGCTCTCGTCGATTGCCAGTCGTTTATCTTTCTACGCTCGACTTCGCTACGGAAAGTATTCGCTCGGCGCGGATGTCGGCCGAAATTCAAGAACGCCGGAGAGACTCGCGTTGATGACTGCACCGCCGTGTTGATCGCGTAACGGAGTTCATACACGTGCACGTCCCAGTTACGGTGATCAGTGCCTACATAAGATTTTATCGTGGTTTTCATCGTACGATTAGCGCGCTCGCTCGGATTCGTCCGGGCGCAGTAGGGCGGTATCGTCGTGTGATGAATACCGACTCTTCGAGAGTTTTCGCGACGTCCTTATTAATGAACTCGGTACCGTTGTCGGTGATCAATACCTCCGGAGTCCCCCAGCGAAACACTACGAGGTCTCAAGGCGCTTATCACGGCCTGCGCCGTCGCCTTTCGCACCGGCCGAATTTCTACCCAACGCGTGAACAGATCGATTATCACAATCAGATACTTGTTCTGCGCCTTGTTTTTGGGAACTCCATACAGTCCATCGCGACGACTGTCCACGGCTCTTCGAACACGCGCTTTCCCATGAGCCCTTGTGGCCCTGTCTGCGCGGGCTTATATCGTGGCATGTATCACATATGCGTACGAACTCGTGCACTCGTGATACATGCCTCGCCAAAAATATTCGCGCGCGACGCGCTCATAAGTTTTTCAACGCCGAGGTGACCGGAACTTATGTCGCAATGTGCTTCGCGAAGCACGCGCTCGCGATGATTTTCAGGCACGACAAGCTTCCAACCCGCCGATTCGTTCGAGACCGGGTCGAGGATGGCGTCGTACTTGTAGTGGTACAACATACCATTCCTGACACACCAATTTTCCAGCGCTCCGGAGACGCTAACACTTCTTCGATGCGGGCCGTGTAGGCCTCGTCATCGATGTCACACACATCCATCGTACATACGTTCGCGTTCTCGATCATCGTCCGGTTCTATTCGCAAACGCGCGATAGAGCATCGGGCAGCTCGTTGTATTTGCCTTTCCGATGCACTACCTCGAAATCCCACTGTTGCATCTCGAGGGCCCAGCGCGCGAGTCGACCTGTAGGTTCTTTCAAGTTTCTCAGGTACTGCAACGCGCTGTGGTCTGTGATCGCAACGAAGCGATACCCTTCGAGATACGGCCGCAGCTTCTTTATCGCCCATAGGAGCGCCAAACACTCCTTCTCGGACGTATTATAATTACGCTCTGCCGGCGTCAACACGCGGCTCACGTACACGATCGGATGTTCGCCGTCCTCGTGAACCTGAGTCAGTACTCCCCGATCGCGACATCCGACGCGTCGCATTGCACGACGAACGGCTTCGAGAAGTCCGGCCTCGCCAATACGGGAGCTTCGGTTATCGCTCGCTTTAAGGCCTCGAACGCGCTCTGATGTTTTTCGACCCACCGCCACTCGGCATCTTTATGCAGCAGCTCTAGCAGCGGCTTTTTCAAGTCCGAATCGTTCGGAATAAAGCGCGCGTACCAGCCTACCATGCCAAGGAAACGCCGTAATTCCTTCACGTTTGCCGGCGCCGGGTAGCGTAGGACCGGCTGTATTTTCTCCGAGTCAACGCGCAAGCCGTCGCTGTCGAGCACGTACCCGAGGTACTTGACTCGCGAGCGGCAAAAATCGCATTTCTTTCGATTCACCGTGAGTCCCGCGTCGCGCAGCTTCGTAAGTACGAGCTCCAGCCATTTCATGTGCTCGTCGAAGCTCTCCGTGACGATAATAATATCGTCGAGGTAGCCGAACACGTGAGGCTCGAATTCCGGGCCAAACAAAGCGTCAATCAGCCGTTGGAACGAAGCTGGCGCATTGCATAGGCCATACGGAAGACGCGAAAACTGGTACAGTCCGGACCCAGGTATTGCAAACGCCGTGAATTTCTTGCTCGACTCTTCCATTTTTATTTGAAAATACGCCGACTTTAAATCGATCGTCGTAATGTACCGCGCGCGACGCAACTTGTCCAAAATATGATCGATGTTCGGCACCGGATACGCGTCTTTTTTCGTGACTTTATTTAGATCGCGATAATCGATGCAGAAACGATTGCTGCCGTCCGCCTTCTTCACGATCACCGGCGCACTGCTCCAAGCAGAAGCCGAGCGCTCGATTACGCCGTCTGCCAGCATTTTATCGACCTCTGCGTGCGCGACTTCGAGCATCTTTGGCGACATACGCCTCGGATGATGCTTGATCGGCGCCGCGCCTTGCACATCAATATGATGCTCAGTGAGCGTCGTCAAGCCCAAGTTTGACGGCTTCGCCGCGAGCAACTTCTCGATCGTCGCATCTAACGCACGCTTCTGTTCGTCGCTCAGCTCGCATAGACCCGCGCTCACGCATACATCGCCGTATTCGTCGCTGTCATCGCACGAGTTGTTCTGCTCGAGCTCCGCGCAGCAGGCGATGTTTTCGCTCTTCCCGTACACACGCTCAAATACTTCACCGATCGCATGAATTTCATTTACGCTCGCGACTGATAATCCCGCGCATTCCACGAAGATATCTAATGCCGCGTCGTTCAGTGCATAAAAATCATGCCACGGTCCGCCCCGCGCTCGCCACTGTTGTTCGCTCGTACACGTGTCAACTTGCCACAAATTTTTAAAATCTGCGCCAAGTATGATATCGTCATCCCCGTATGACATCGCTCGCCAACGCATCGGCTCGACACGCCCGTCGACTCTCTACCTGCACCGTCAGTGTGCCAATCGTCCGTGACAGCACTGGCGTGAAGGGCATCTTTATATTTGTCGACGTCTCGTGCAACCGATCCTTCAACTTCTCCGCGACGCGAGGGCCAACTATCGTGACCTGCGCCCCGGTGTCATACATCGCTCGGTAATCTTCGCCGTTGACACGCACGTTGATGAAGTCCCTATTTTCCTTCATCATCGCCGCGATCCGATTCTCTTCGCGCGCCGCATGGCTGATCGGTGACTCACTGCAGTCGCCCGATGCTTAGTCAAGTGCTTGACCAAGCCATTGCAGCTGCTCGCCGAGAGGCATATCACTCACACGACCTGTAAGCTCAACCTTTCGCGAAGCATCTCTACGCTCTACGCTCTCGTCCGCTAACTTCTCTTCGACCTCTCTATGTACGTCGCCGTACATTCGCACGCATCTACCCTCTCTCTCGCTTCGTTGCTTCTCGCGCGCGCAAGCTTCGTCCGCGTCACAATCGTACAAGGGTGAGTCCGAGCTCAACGCCTCGTCTATTATCGAACTTGACGTGAATTTACTTCGCGCGATCTCGACACCGCGCGAGTCGACCGTTTGCAAAGCTGTGTTTGCGTCGTCCGCTCGCGCCCGTCCCTCTACCAGAGTCGGCTGGTCGAGTTTAATCGTCCGCTCGCGCCCGTCCCTCTACCAGAGTCGGCTGGTCGAGTTTAATCGAGTCGCCGGCTCGCGCTTCGCCTTCTTCGTGTGCTTGCGTACAGACTGGAGTTGGCCGCGCGGCCTCACTCGCGTCGTGTACAAGCAGCCCTTCACCCTCTAGTGTGGTTAAATTTGCGACTGCGGAGGTGCTTGGCTGCGCTGCGCCTCCGCGTGCAAGTTTCCCACGAGCTGTCGAATTGCAGCACATCTCGGGCATGTCAAGAAGGTCACGTTTTCCGTGCCGCAGAATTGACATTTTTCTGACGATGGAATTGCCACCGGAGGAGGCATCGAGCACGCGAGTGCTCGATGTCCGAACTCGTGGCATCGGTAACATTTCGTGCGCGGGCACCTGATCGTCCCGTCTGGCCACATGTGTAGCAAGCCCCGATAAAGCCGCCAGCGGCGCCGCGCGGCTGCGACGATGTCGTCTGCTGTGCCGCCGGTGCATCTGCGATCGCGCTTGGATGTGTTCGCGCTCGAATTCGCGTTTCGCGCTTGGATTCGCGTTCGCGTTTGACTTTACGCTCGCGTTTTTCCTGCCGCCCTTCGAGTTTGCTGCTTCGAAGTGTTACCCGACGACGCGCTCGCGTTTGTCGACTCGGCCGCCAATGCGCCAACCTTTGCTCCTTTCGTATCCGCGTGGGCGGCTCGATCTTTGCCACTCTTCTCGGTTTTCGCATCGAGCGTCCTGCCACGCTCGTATCTCAATCCGCGATTCTCGATCGTGTCGATCGAGTTCGGACACTCGTCGTTGAGTACGAGTCGGTACGCCGCGCGTAAATTTCGCCACACCATACGAGCCAACTTCTAATCAGTCGGCGGATCTTCGAGCTGCACACAAGGTGCCGAACGAGGTCATGTACTCCGAGATCGGCTCGTTCTTGCCTTGCACTCTATGCTGCAGCTCGTCCATGATATCGTCCTCATCGCATGGGCCGATATACCTGTTTTTAAACGCGGTCTCGAAATCCGCGAAAGTGACGAAGCGTCGCTTATGCGTGCGGTACCACAGATCGGAGCTGTCATCCGAGCTAAATGCGAACGACATAACATCGAAAAATTCGGTGAGTGTCATCGGCACGCTCTCTCGAAATTCTTTCGCGCGCTCTAAGAATAATTGCGCCTTCGTTTTTCACTGCCTTTAAAATTCAATTTGTAGCTCGCGAGGAGCCTCATGAATTTTTCGCGACGCGTTAATCCGTCCATTTTGCATCCGGCGCGTGCACGGTTCGCCCTCTGCTCGGCCTCGCTCGCTTCGCTACTGCTGGCCGAACTCTCGCGTGGTGGTTTTACTCGCTGCTTGATTTTTACTGCGGTTTATTCGCGACGTGCTTCTCTTTCGCTGCTCGAGTCTCGTTGTTTTCGACTCGCGTTTCCTTGCTTACGCTCGCGAGAGTCGGCTCGCAGGCTCGACTTCTTCCGCGACCTCCCCTCACCTGCGCGCTGCTCGTCGAAAGAACTCGCTGACAAGCTAGCCAGCTGTTCACTCAGCTGCTGTATTTGCGCAGCTAATTTTGATCGACCGTTGCTACGCACGGGCGTGCTCGCGCGTGACGAGTTTCTGCTCGTGCTCGACCGACGTGAGCTTTCACACTCGGTCTCTTCCGCGATCGTGTCTTCTTGCTTACGCCGATTCTTTTGTGCGGCCGCGAATGGTGGATCGGCGTCGGCGGCGGCGTCCAGCCTCGCGCCTGCAACGCGAGTCGCATGGGCTCATCGAGCTCCGTATTCGTCCACGCGCTCATTATCGGCGCAGTGCTCGAATTCATCGCGTGTGCACTCGCTGTCGCGCTGCCGCTTGTCGACGCCCTCGCGAAAGACGTTGTCGTCGTCGAGCTTGTCGCCGTGCTTGTCGCTGTCGTGACCGCAGCTGCCCCCGCAAGATCAATCAGTTGTTCTTTATCGCGTGGCACAACGGAAACTCGACGTCGCCGTCGGTCTCGGGGACCCACACCGCGGACTCGTACCCCTGTAATCGGAGCAACATACGCAGCAGACGATTTCGCGTCTCCTTTTCTGACCCCTGCGTGTTCGCGCCACCCTTCGCCAACTCCTGGAGCACTTCGTCGTCTTCCAGGGCGACGATTCGGTCGACCATGCCCTTGCATTCGTCGGACCCACGAGCTACCTTACGCGCGGCACGCTCCAAACTTTGGATCTCGCTAGCCGTTGGCATATTTTATTTACGTTCGCGAGTCTGGCGAGACACGCACAAACTTGTTCGCGACGACTCCGGTTCGAATATGCCTTCGCGCTTTGTTTATATTTCGCGAAGCAAGTCCGCGCGGACTTGTTTACCTTCTATGCGCGAGGCCCTACGCAAGCGTCCGTGCGGGCCGTGCGCAAAACAACACACGCGTCGTCTCTCACGTACACAACCGACTCCGAATTCCGAGCTCACAATAGAACGACAAGTTGGAACGCGTTCTATTTACGTTTTGTCGAGCTAACGGGCTTGGGCGCTTATCGCCGCATACCTCAAATAGCCAACTGTCGATTCTCGGAGGCAAGCGGTATTCGTGCAATTTAGCAAATTCGGTAAAAATAATTGGAACGAACTCACCTTGTTGATGCTAGTTCCAACCTCCCCCACACCTAAGATGCCGTACACCTCGTAGACGATGCTCGTTGCCACGAACCGTCGACGTGGAAAAGGTTTTGACGCAGCAAACGGATCGGCACCACTTTTCGATGTTTTTTTCAACTCACGTCCGCGGGCCAACTTACACCAGGCCCGCGGTAGACGTTCGACACTATTCACGTAGACCTAGCAACACACGTTAGGGCGCCAGTTTATGACGGCGTGCCCACGTATACCTCGCTCGACTCCTTTCTCGCACGCGGACACGCGTCACTAGATTTTTCGTCTCGGTGTGCTCGTCGACTTTTCTGCGTAAGCGGAGCGCCAGACGACCGTGGAGTCGTCGCCGACGAGCAGCACAAACGCCTTGTTCTTACGCGACTACCTGGCCGGCTAGCACAGGTATCTCAAGACTCTTCTTGGGCAACGTTGGTCCGATGCCTCGCTAGGCCTACTCGCTCGCGCCGATGTATCGCGCCTATATCCGCGTCCCTGCCTATCTCGCGTCTAAGCCCTACCAAAATTACTCGCGTCCGCGAGGCCAAGAGGCCGGTCGTGCCGAAGCACGGGTCGCCTGAGGGCCTTGAGGCCGCGTCGCGCCGAACCCGGACGACGAAGTGACTCACCACGTCTCCGCTCACACTCACACACTCACACGCACTCTAGCACTTGCAAGTGCAACGTCCTGCAGACTCGCGCTCTCGACGAGGCTATCCGCTGGCACACCCTTGCGCCACGCGGACACACACGTATCACATGACACGATCTGCACACACACGCTCACACACTCCGCAAGTACAACTACTCACCAAACTCTGGGTCACTTCTCGCACACAATACGATTCGACTGTAATTCGCTGTCTAGACTTACGCTTCGACGGTTGGGCTGCTGATCGATTCACAATCGGTCAACTACTGAGCTTCGACTCGCAGCTCCGCGCGAGGCCGCTCGCGCTTTCCCCTCTCTACGGCCAGCACGCGGGCCGCCCGTTCGGCCTGCCGCTGACTGCCGGGCTCAAACGAGAGCTCCGCTCCGATTGTGAGCTCGGCTCCGCTTTGACTCGGCGCGTCGCGGCGGCCTATATGACTTACCACGTCATAAGGTATACAATTTTTATTATGATTTTAGAAAAACATATGTATGTCTGAGCAATAGCCATTTTTGTCCAAATTTTTATTCAGACTTGTCGTATGCGTAATCTTTCCGACCTTCATGTACTTTTGTTAAACGTTAGTATTTAGACACATTTCTTCTTTCTTGATCTCGAAATCCCAGTTTTTGTAATTTTCTTTTTCATTCGTAGCTTAAATTATTAGAACAAATGTTATATTGACTCTTTCGACTTGATCATATATCTTCACAGTGTTACATCTTGCATAAGCTGACGCAAAATGCCAGCACAAAGGGTTAACATACACGGGCTTTGACAAAAGTTCGTTAAATTTAATTCCACATTGTTTTTGAGAGAAAACCGGGCTAGTCGAAATCCTTTATCGTTCTGAATCGTCCTCGCTTATTTAACAGATATTGGCTCGAATTCTATTTCAGTAGACATTGTCGGTAAGGGATTGAATCATTTTAACGAACATATTCAATTAAATTACCGTCGTGGCTGGTTTTTCAATGAGATAAAAAACAATAAAAAATAATTTTGATGGTTCCATCATTATATTATACTAAACGTCAGGCCACGGGAAAGAGAAATATGGAAAAAAAATATAATAAAATTAACGACAAAAAAATCACGATGGCCGCTGAACATATATGACAGTTGTAACGGCTCCGAGCAGCATTGAATATTAACAAATCCTGCCCGGAATACATATAATAACATATCTGCTCGTTCATTGGTGGCGTGCGACGCGATTTGACGGCGACGTTATTATGTATAAACTATGGCGATTGCCTACAATCGCAGCAAAATCAGAAGCATCTTCTCCTTGAAAATACTCTCAATGAGAGTGTCACCGAGAGCCTCGATGTGATCGCTATCGTTACGAGTTCTCGACACCCTTCTTCGCAATGATTAAGTTAACGTTTGGTCGCCTCTCGTGCGACAAAATGGAGTGCAATTTCAACATCGAATTTTACTTACTCTAAAGATCGTTCACTTTTTTTACAGATGAGAGAAATGTATACGAATACTTCTATAGTATCTGGAACAACGGTCAATTTTAGATTAGAGACAAATGGATTATTAAATATATATATAATACTGTGTTCATTAAAACTTCTTAGATTCGCGACATTTATCACACACAACATCGTCAGGCCCTGTTGAATTATGAACAGGGCAAGCTACTCTAATACTTCGCCCTTTTTTGCCAACTTTCATCCAATATTTCAAACGTTCTTCCATCTACGTAATAATAAATAATATTATTAATATTATTTTCAATATAATTTATAATTTTAAATAAACTATTACTTTTCTGGTTTCTCTTTCTCGACCGGTCTCTTCAGCTTCAATAAAATTCTTCTCCATTTCGAGTATCAAATTTCGCGATATAAACTAATTGAAATAAATTATAATAATTAGATGTTATATTGTATTTTTATTGATATAATTATATAGGCGATCTATACGGCAACAACAACAGCAACAGCTTTACAGCGCACAACAAGGATAATATAATAATGTTATACGATCCGTGTGAGAGCCAAAAGAAAAAAACAACTGGAGACTATGATATTCATTAAATTATTATATACTGACCAAAAAAACACGTCATTTTTGACACGCTGAAACTCTAATCAGTGTAGACTTCAAATATACACTACATATAATGTGTTATATATCACATCAGATTCACATTTACATATAAAAATAACAATATTTACATTAAAATAAACTATTATTAAAATTCAAACTAACCTTTAAGTAACGAAAACTTAACGAAGTAATTACGTGACTAACTATAAGATGTTGACTACGTGGACAACGAAATACTACTGACGAATATATCGATTTTTTCACCAGCAAATGTATAAAAGAATGAATAATAATCATCATATTGTTATTACGTTCGAATCGAACTTCGAGGATATCATTACTTAAAAAATACCAAACACATATAGCGATAATTGAAAAATTTATTTTTACATACATTTTGCATAAGCATTAGTTCATAAATGTTCTCAGTATAAAATTGCATTATTCAAATGTATATATTAACACGAATATAAAAATAATATTGTTTAATTAACATATTAATGGGTTAAACTAATAACGAGTCTTCTTAACTTAAAATAATACAATGATATTTCACAAATAATCAAACTTGTGACAACATTGATATTTCCGTTGTCAAAGATCATATTTTTGTTTTTTCAATGTTCGGATTCATAATTTTGCGTGACCCTGGTATGAGTATTTGCAAGAGCAAGCAAGCGCGATACTGTACGAATGCTCGCACAGGCACCTGACTAGAAATATGAGCTACCGTACACGTACAACGTGGCTCACACTTATGTTTGTACGCACACGGATAAAGCAGCGCGTATTGATGTGCGACCGCATACGTACACCGGGGCACACACTTGTGTGTGTGGACGTACGAATGAAGTGATGCACGTTAGTGTGCGACCGCACACGTACATTGCGTCATTACAAAAGTGAAAAATTTGACTATTAACAATCAAACCTTTCATTAATCGCATTTTTTATGAGGAAGCTATTTGCCAATAAATTGGCAGCGGTTTTTTTTGCCGCGTCGCGTCGATTAGTTCGATCGCGGTGCGGCTATTTTTCAAGAGCCTCTCAAGAGCTCGTCGTCGTCGTCGTCGTCGTTGAGCACGCGGACTTTGACGTGTGTATTATAATTTGATTGACTAACTTCGACTGTTTCTACTTTATTCATTTACTAATTTTTTATTTATTTATTTTTTTGCTCAATCGTAAACAACTGCGCTCGATACACGATGATAAAAACAACGATAATACAGCACGTGCGCACAATTGCTCCGAATACAAATAATCAAGCAATCGATAGAAAGTAATCTCTGCTTCTGCTGCTGCTGCTGCTGCTCTCGCTCTCGAAAGCTGCTGCTGCTACTAAGCTTGCGGAGCTCTATGCGGCGATCGTCATCATCTCTCTTTCTCTCTCTCTACGGGCGAAATTTGAGACGAAGAAAAAAAAGCAACGAGTCACGACTCGACGTGAACCTGTACCATTAAGCGTAGTTTGATGATATTATATGGTATCATAAGCGAATCACTGCAGCTGCAGCAGCAAATCTGTACGTATGTATACGTATACATATGAAACAGACGTATGTGAGCCGCCACTGCGCAGCTCTAAAAACTGGTTCAAGAAGACAATCTTTCGAGACTAGGCAGAGAGAGAGAGAGGAAGAAAGAGAGAAGAAAAGCATTCGAAGATGCCTCACGCGATAAAACGTGTGTGTGTGCACGAGAGGTAGCCCTTTAGTTGGCTATATATACACACAGCCGAAGTGCAGTCGAGTGCCGACAAAGAAACACACGTAGGCTGCTGGCTGGCGTATATACATACAAAGTTGCATGTATTTACATGCGCCGCGCGCGCACACAAATGTAACCACCTTCAGGGGGGATTTTGAACTAGTTTTTCCAACCGTAGAAAGAGCGAGAGAGAGAGAGAGAGATGCTGCTTTTCTCTCGACTCCTCGCGTGATTGGGTCACGGAAGGTTCAGGCAGTAGTACACGTACAGCGTGGGCCGCATTCGTATTTTGTGTTTATGTGCTGCTGCTGATGTAGGGAGAAAGAGAGATGCTGCCACAAGTGTGTATATTCCGCAAAACTCTCTCTGTTTCTCCGAGAGTCTCCCCCGAGTTTGCTTTCTATTGTTTGAAATGGTTTCTTATCATAATGTACATAGAGACTCGCTGCGCCGATCTTTTTGCGGTGGTAATGCGATCGATTTTCCGTATATTTATTATCATATATACTGTTTTTATGGTTGTTTTTTTTTGTTTTTTACTTACTCCGCGTGTAGTGCACTTATACGTGCACTATAATGGTAAAATTCTTTTATAGGATTATAATGCGACGCGATACATATGGACGAGGATAAATTACGGATGGTAAATCACTGCTGTGCTGTGCTCTCACACAAACATATTATACACACACATGTGTGTGTGCATCGGAAAGCAAATGACGTCGCTCCGCGAGCTCGCGAGAGAGGCGAGATTTGTCGTTGAAAACCCGGTCAAAGTTAACGGCGCTCTAAGATCTCTCTCTCTCTCTCGTGTGTATATGTGTGTGTGTGAATGAATGGATCTCTCTCTTCCTCGAGAAATGAGAAAATTCGTATTATAAATTTGCAAGTATAAATATATATTATGCCGAAAGCTCTACTGCGCTATAAAATCTATCGGTACGGTTCGAGCCAGCGGAACGATCGGCTTTGATTTTGGCGCTCATCGATTTTCAAATGTATCTATATAAAACGTATTCTCGGCTCTGCTGTGTGCTGAGCGATGTGGAATTTATCTTCACACGCTCGTTCGCGAAGAGGCCCGTAAACTTCTTCTTCTTCGCGCAACTATTTCACCTCTTCATGTGAGGTTCCATTTTTGAGATATTGCATACACACGCACAGACTTGTTTTTGCTGTCCTATAAATAACAATTATACGAGCAGCAGCAGCAGCACGTCGGGAATTTCTTTTTCATCGCTCGTCTGTACATTGCTATACAGACAGGAAAATATCTTGGCGAGCCGAGAGAGCTTAATACGTGCGTATCATATCGAATTGGACAATGTGTTTTTCTCCATCTATCTCTCTCTGAGAGAAAATTGCCTATCCTCCTTATAGGTCGCGAGTCTCGTCGTCGTCGTCGTCGTCGACGACGAATTCCATTCAAGATACTCGCCCGCCTTCGCACTGGTCGTTATCGCCACGCGGCGCGTAGGCAATTTCTCATTCACACTTATAAGAGGAGAGTCGCCGGAGAGAGAGAGAGAGGCATGCAAATGAGATTTACACACACACACAGACATAGCGATCCTGCAATATCCCACGCCTCGTTCGCGCGACTATTTGCGTTATTAGGTACACAGACAAAAACGCACACACACACATACACACGTACGTACGTAGGCATGACACGCATAGAGCTGTATTATGTACGTACAGAGAGTGAGAGAGAGAGAGAAAAGAGGAAGGATGACACGGCGGTAGCGAGTACGCGGCGCCTTGCAATAAATTTGAATTTCCAATGGGGCAAGGCAAGAAAAGTATGCGCAGCACACATGCATGCATGTGTTCATATATGCACAAGAGAAAGGAGAGAATGATCATCTCTCTCGGCGCAGTATCTATCATTTCCTTTAAACCGTGACGTTAAAGACCGAACTATCCTTGATTTCTTCCTTGAGATTCTCTCTCTCTCTCCGACACAGTCTCGCTTTACCTCCTGTATTATATGCACTCTGTATACACACAGACACAGATGCACATCGATATGCGTGCACATGCACACGCGAGAGAGTGAGAGGGAGTGTGGGTCTCCGTGTCAGAAAGGTCACACTCTTCTCTTTCGCCCGTGAACCAAAAGAGAGGAGGTTTCTTGTACACATGTATATACAACCCTATATTCCCCTACTACTACTGCTTCTCTAGTAGCTGCTGCTGCTGCAGCTAATGTCGTGTGTGTGTATGTGTGTGTATGTGTTTTTTTTTTCCACTCCACCCCATTCGGACACTCACTGGTAACCGCCGTTAGGCATTGCTTCGGTGAGGCCGGGGTTAATTGAGCATTTCTGCTACTTCTGTGTTAGTCGTTGTTTTTCCATACATCCCCCATCCATCGCATAGTGATATGCGACGATTAGGGGTTCAGGGACTCATCTTTTTTTGTACTTGGTGAACCTCCGATCCTGCGCGAAGCCATCTCTCGATTGTCGTATCCCCTTTTTCAGAGCCGTCTACTGCGTGGTCACACATTGCTGGCGTCTCCTCCTGAGTTGAGTATTAGAACTCGCTGTCTAGTGCCCTCTTGTGAGTGTGGTTCTCGCTTCTGCCGCCGATGGCAAGGGCCCGATTACTCTGTCGGCTACATCTTGTGAGTGTGGTTCTCGCTTCCGGCGCTACCCTTTGAGTCTCCGTGAGTTTTTTTTTTTGATACTCCTTTTTCTGTTGTCGCCTTGTGAGTGTGGTTCTCGCTTCAGGCGCCATCATGCGCGCCAGCGGACCCTTGGCTCCCGCATCCGGCGCCCTCTTGTGAGTGTGGTTCTCGCTTCTGACTTCAGACTTCATCACGGGAGCGTTGTGCTCCATCTATTGCCAGCCTTGTGTGTCCTCGCCTCGGGCTCTTACTTATGGTTATCCTATTCGCTTCCAGCTCGCACAGTGATCGGGGTTTTTTACCGCTTCGGAGGCTGATGACGAAGCCCGGGTCTTCTTTTTGAGTGGTACCCGCTCCACCTCGGGCACGGGCTCGACCACACCGGGGGAAAAATCACGGATGAAATCTCCCCCAGTGGGGATCGAACCCACGCCCTAGACGACACTCTCAGATTCAGCAAGCAAGAGGCCTGAGCCCTTTATTAACTGAGCCATCGAGGCGTCCGTGTGTATGTGTGTGTGTGTTTTTTTTTTCCTTCTCCACCCCATTTGGACACTCACTGGTAACCGCCGCTAGGCATTGCTTCGGTGAGGCCGGGGTTAGTTGAGTATTTCTGCTACTTCGCTGTTGGTCGTTGCCATACATCCCCCATCCGTCACATAGTGATATGCGACGATTAGGGGTTCAGGGACTCATCTTTTTACTACTTGGTGAACCTCCGATCCTGCGCGATGCCATCTCTCGATTGTCGTATCCCCCGTTCGGAGCCGTAGTTTCCTACTGCTTGGTCACACATTGCTGGCGTCTCCTTCTGAGTTAAGTATTAGAACTCGCTGCTCAGTGCCATCTTGTGAGTGTGGTTCTCGCTTCCGGCGCTACTCTCCGAGTCCCGGTGAGTTTCTGATACTCCTTTCTGTTGTCGTCTTGTGAGTGTGGTTCTCGCTTCAGGCGCCATCATGCGTGCTTGAGGAGCCTTGCGTCCATGCGTCCACGAACGGGGCCCCGCATCCGGCGCCATCTTGTGAGTGTGGTTCTCGCTTCTGACTTCATTATGGGAGTGTTGTGCTCCCCGTCTATCGCCAGCCTTGTGAGTCCTCGCCTCGGGCTCCTACTAACGGATATCCTCTTCGTTTCCAGCTCGCACAGTGATCGGGGTTTTTTTACCGCTTCGGAGGCTGATGACATAGCCCGGGTCTTCTTTTTAAGTGGTACCCGCTCCACCTCGGGCACGGGCTCAACCACACCAGGCGAAAAAACGCGCCTCGAAAATTCGCCCAGTGGGGATTGAACCCACGCCCTACGGCACACCTTGTATCAGCAGGCAAGAACTATACCTACTGAGCCAAGGGGCCCGATGTTTTTTTTTTTTTTTTTTTTTTTGTGGACGTGGGCAGAGTGAACTCTGCAGCCAGTGGCCCTTCGAAACGAGTACCCCACCGGGAACCGTCGTTAAACATTACTTCGGTGGGGACTCTATAGAGCTTCTCTGCTACATCTGTGTCTTTTCCGTACATCCCCCGTCCACCTTACGGTGATTAGGGGTTCGGGAACCAGAAGCGTCGTTTTCGAATTCGTCTTTTTCCTACAGCATCGTCCGGATTATTTTATTTTTAATTTTTTACACCTCTTGCGCCTCTTGTCTCAGTCTAGTGACGACTGCTTGCGCGAAGGATGCTACCGCCAGCCAATTGCTTGCGGTCACGAGCATGAGCCGGGTGATGTTTTCCGGCTCGATTTCTTCTTGGAGGGCCTGTTGTAGTCTCTCCCTTTCTTCTTGGAATCGCGGGCAGCGAAAAAACACATGCTCCGCGTCTTCTACTGTGACTGGGCAGGCCGGGCAGAGTGCGCTAAGGGTGTTATCGTAGCGCTGGCTATGGCCTCTGAAGTAGCCATGCCCGGACAGGAGTTGTGTGAGATGGTAGTCCACTTCTCCATGTCCCCTCTCTACCCATTCTGCGATCTTTGGAATCAGCCTGTGTGTCCATCGGCCTTTTGGGGCCCGATCCCATCGGTCCTGCCACCTCCTCAGCGTTTCTCTTCTTTCTTCCTCCTTGACGTCCTCCGGGCGGCGCTGGTATATTCGCGCTCGCTCGTCCACCAGCAGGGCCAGCGGCCGTACGCCGGCTATCACGTACGTCGCGTCAAAGGAGACGTGTGGTCGCCCGCTGATCACGCGCAGGCAGGCTCGTCGATGCACGGCCTCCGCTTGACGGATGTAGGCCTCCGTCTCCGTCGCACATCTCCAGATGGGCGCTCCATACAGGAGGATAGAGTCGACGACGCGAGCGTAGAGTTCTCGTCGGCTACTTCTGGGCCCACCGGTGTTGGGCATGATCTTCGCGAGGGCTCCAGCCACTCTTGCTGCCTTTTCGCTGACGGTTCGGAGATGTTGGTCGAACCTCAGCCTGGAGTCGATGTGTAGGCCCAGGTAGCGGATGCAGGGGGACGACCTTATGCTGCAGTCGCCGACTGTGATGGTGATGTTCTCCATTTTCTTCCTGCTGGTGATCAGTAGGGCCTCGGTCTTGTGGTCAGCCGTTACAAGGCCGAGCTCGTGAAGCGTGTCGCGCACCAGCTCGATAGCAGCGCTCAGATCGTACTCGATCTGCCACAGGTGCTTGGCAACGGCCACCAGGGCGATGTCGTCCGCGAAGCCTACGATTCTTACGTTGCCTGTGAAGTTGAGGCGCAGGACAGCGTCGTACATGACGTTCCACAGGATGGGCCCCAAGACCGATCCTTGCGGAACGCCTGCCGTGACTCTGTAGGACTCTGGCCCGTCGTCCGGGGGGCCCGATGTGTGTGTTTGTGTGTGTGTGTGTGTGTGTGTGTGTGTGTGCCGTGTGTTCCTTCTTATACATACTACATAGGTATACACACATCCTCTCGTCGTCGTCGAGCTGGTGAATGTGAACGTGCAGATTCACAATGAATCATTGTTCTTATTTACACTTTTTTCAAAGCGATATAAAATTAATAAAACAGGAATATTCATTAACAAATAGCAGTACCTCTGCGTGTTCTCGAACCTTTCCCTTGATTATAATAATTAAGGTCAAAAAATAATAATATTGCAAGGACGTTGAAATTTCACCGCGCGCCAAAGGAGACGAAAAATATCAACGCGCCGCCGAGTGAGGAGCGACGAAGCGCTCCACTGTGAAAATTCAACAGTTACCTTGCAATGGCATCCCTTGTGGGGAGAACAAAAAAGGCACTGATATTTGTTAAATAATTGAAATCCGTAAATAATCAAAGAATAAATTCCTTGATTTTACAAGTGTAAAAAAAAAAAAAATAGAGCATTATAAGTCGAAATCGTGACCTTGTCAAATCGAGCTGACCCCTGAAAATAAACATAATAACACGCTGAGGTGACTGTATCCCCGTAGCGAGGACACAGCTAATAAATAAGAAAGAATACTCGACTAAACAAAAACAATTTTGTTCATTCAAGTATTCTACAGGGTAGGTAGCGAGATAGAAAAATACGGAGAGTGCAAGCGAAACTGGCACGACAGGTTTTCGGCAGCGTAAAGAAACTCCACAAAGTCCGATAGGCAAATTACAAAATGTTTAAAACGCCGCCGTTCAAAGACGACGACAAGGACAGTCAGGACAGCGAGCAGAAAACTCCAATCGGAGGAGCAACCGGTACAACGACTCGCGACCCCGTCATGACGAGATCGCGAACGGGAAAAAACAGCAAAAATAAAAAGAGCGAAACGGAAAAAGACGAGAAAATCGAAGACAATTATGAATTCCCACGCGACACCGAAGAACAAGAAAACGCGAACGCACAGTACGAACGATTCGCGAAACGCTGCGAGGAGCGTGTACGTAAAATAGGAGATGATCTTAGCCAAGTGGTACAAGAGACCATACGAAGACTTGAGCAGGTGTACGTGAGCGATTGCGAACTGAGACGCGAGCAAGAGGCACAAAGTATCCTCCGCGCGCAATCGCAGCAACGCAATAATACGCACCAAGCGTCACGAAACGAATCACAACCATCAGGTGGGCCTCAGAACCCACAGTCGCGTTTTCAACAAAATTCGAGCGCTCCAACACAAATGCCTTATACAGCACCCGCGCAAATTCAAAGACCGTACGGCCTGCAACCGACTAAGCTCACAATACCCACTTTCTCGGCAGCCGAATACGAGAAACCGATTCAATTTTTACGCGATTTCATGGACTATTACCACGCGGTAGGGTTGACCGAATGGCACTTCTATCACGTGATAAAGCAAGCCTTGAAAGGACCAGCCGGCGAATGGTGGTACCATGTGAGCGATAACGTAACAACCATTCACGATTTCCAACGTCGTTTTAAAGAAAGATTTTGGAGTCGAATGATCCAAGCGCGCAAACGCGAGAAACTAGAAACCGGGTATTATAACGCCGACGGGAATCAAAGTCGCAGCGAATACGTGATAGCGATTTATAATCAGATCAAAGCACTTAATGCTCCACCGTCTGAAGTGGACCTGATCGACAAGTTTTCGCGACATTTCGACTACGAGACACAGAACGCGATAATTGCGCAACGGTTACGCCGCGTCGACGAGTTAATCGAATTTCTCGATCGTCTCGATAACGTCGGTAAATTGAACCACGAGAAACCACCCTAAAGATCACCGTTCGCACGTCGCGAGCCTTACTATACGACATATCCGCGACGCGACGAATATCACCGCGATTTCAGACGCGACAACACACGCAACTATCAATCGAACCGACCCGCAAATGTACACGAAATCGATATTCACGAGACCGAGGAAGATTTCCCTCGCGACGACGTCTCAGCCGAATCAAATCAGCACGGATCGGGAAACGAATAGAGGTTACGTGTGATGACGCGACACACGTAACTACCGACAGTATCGCGACCATATTCGAAGATCCTGAGATCGAAAACAACCCCGGGGAAAAGGACAGGGGGGCAAGGAAAATGAAGTGTCCTCATGTAAAGATTACTTTAAATGCCTGCGTTGAGACACAAGCACTCGTAGATACAGGCGCGACCGTATCATGTTTACACGAGGAATTTCTCGAAGCAAATGAGGCAAACTTCATAAACCTACCAGTACTACCGCTAGTAAATACTTTTGTATCGGGTTTTCGAGGCGAGAAATCAGTGCGAATCAAACGTCAAATCCTTATGCCCACTACTGTGCACGGCGTTAAAGCAGACATAAATTTTCTCATCGTTCCCCGTTTAGCGAAAACATGCATACTAGGCATCGATGCACTTCATAAGTACGGTGCAATTATAAACATGCCAGAGCAAAAAGTAGAGTTCGAAAGCATACACGTGATTGCAGACGAGCACATCACCGACGATGCACAGGAGCTTTCGCTTTTTGAAATTGACGCAAAAGTCCAAGCGACGGAAGCAGACGATAAATTCAAGACACAACTTAAAAACTTGTGTATCAAACATCGTTCATGTTTCCGAAAAATACCAGGACGTTTTAAGTCTTACGAGCACACGATTATCATGAAAAACGATGAACCGTTTTTCATGAAGTCGTATCCGATTCCTGATAAATACAGGGACAAAGTGAGCGAGGAGATCGATAATATGCTTCGATACGGCGTTATCGAGCGAGCCGTCACTCCTTACATCAATCCGCTCGTGATTGTACCGAAGAAAAATGGCGCAGTCCGAATCTGTCTGGACGCTCGCCAGATAAATGACCGAATGCAGGAAGATCATGACGGCCCTGAAGAAATTGATCAAGTGCTGCGGAGATGTCAAGGTATCGGAGTCATGAGCAGTCTCGATCTACGGGCATCTTTCTGGCAAGTACCCCTTGCTCATGAATCACAAAATACACGGGATTTTCACACCAAGGGTACACTTACCAATACACATCAGTCCCTTTTGGCTTGAAAATCAGCTCCGCCGCACTGAATCGAGCTGCAGAGACGATCCTTCGCGATATGCGCGGCTCAGTAATAGCTTTCGTGGATGATTGGCTCGTCGTGTCATCGACAATGGAACAGCACTTGCTAGATCTCGACGAACTTTTAGCCCGTATATCAAACGAGAACGTAACAGTAAATTTCGACAAGTTCGAGCCACTAAGAAAAGAGATAAAATTCGTCGGTTTCGTACTCACACCCGAAGGAATTCAGGCAGATGAGCAGAAGACGGAAGCAATTATGAACTTTCCGGCGCCCAGAACACCGACGCAAGTCAAAGGTTTTTTGGGTATGGCAAATTTCAACGCACGTTTCACAGCGAGACTCGCAGAAGCTGCAGGCCCGCTCATCGAACTTACCAAAAAGGACAAGCCGTGGCAATGGGGTGACGCGGAAATAAAAGCTTTTCATGCAGTCAAGCAACTTTTCTGCAAAAGTCTATTTCTCAATCACCCAGTCAAAGGAAAAGGCTATGTTTTGTACACCGATGCAAGCAGTAAAGCCCTCGGAGCCGTGTTGTGCCAAGAAATCGAGCCCGGAGACGTGAGAATCATCTACATGGCCAGCCGGACCCTGAAGGGAGCAGAGCTAAACTATTACACGACCGAGTTGGAACTCCTTGCTATCGTCTGGGCATTAGAAAAATTTAGAAGCTACGTTTATGGACAGCCAGTCGAAGTGCGTACCGATCATCAAGCACTGACATTTTTACGCACGAGCCGGTTTTTAAGCCAGCGCTTGCTGCGATGGAGCTTGCTGATTCAAGACTATAATTTAAAAATTAAACATATTCCGGGTAAGGAAAATATCCTCGCCGATCACCTGTCCCGACCACAGGAAGTAATAAACGAACAGCAAGCTGATGAGGCGAAGATTTACGCGCTGCTCGCGAGACATCCACAAAAATCAATTATCGATGACTTAAAGCGAATACGCGAATTGCAAGCAGACGATCCTCACATCAAGCGATTACAAGCTTCAAATCAGAATAACATAGCGATCGACACGACAGGTATCATCATTTGGAAAACGGCACACGGCACGAAGTGTTATCTACCCCGAACGTTATTAAGACCCTTAGTGAACGAACTACATGACTTGTACGGACATGTCGGATCTCGCAAATGCACAACATTGATAAGCGAAAGTTTTTATCTACCGAATTTAGCGAAGAATGTGCACAGGATTTTGAAGTGCTGCGACTCATGTCAGAGAAATAAAAGTTATACGGTTGAAATGCAAGGGATATCACAGCCGATATTAATAAAACACCCTAATGACCTACTATCGATCGATTTTATCGGACCGTTTCCCCCATCGCGTTATCACGCACGTTACGCCCTCGTGACAGTCGACGCTTTCTCGCGATTTATTCAAATATACCCGATAGCAAACGCGACTTGTCAGGCAACGGTAAAATGTCTTGTGAACGATTATTTCCCAAAGTACGGACACGTAAAAGCTATTCAAAGCGATCACGGGTCGCAATTTACTTCAAAGGCATGGACTTTTAGCATGAACCGAGAGAATATAAAAATCATTTTTTCCTCGATCCGCCACGCCCAATCAAATCTGGTCGAGAGATACAATAAAGAAATAGGCCGATTTTTGAGAACGCTAGCCGGAGATGACCATCCGTCGTGGGCAAATTGGTGCCAAGCCATCGCGGAAATAATGAATACCACGGTCAACGAAACTACTGGATTTTGCCCCTTAGAGCTCCAAACAGGCCAAAAGCCCGAACGCTTCTGGACAAAATACGTACCCACGGAACCCGAGACTAAAACATACGAGCAAGTATGTGACGAAGCGCGGGCGAACATACAAAAGAAAGGCCAGGCTCGCGCCGAGAAATGGAACAACGAACATAAAATCACTTCACTAGACATCGGTAATCTTGTCCTCGTGAAAGCCCTCCGCGTACCCTCGGGCGCTGCACAAAGAGTCGCGAAACTGCTTAGTTTGTACGAAGGACCTTATGAAATTGCCCATAAGCGTGCAGAAGCGACGTACGATCTTAAGAATCCGCGGACCGGGAAAATACGAGGGACATATCATATATCAAATATTCGACCGTATTTTATAGATGACCAACAGACAGAAAAAGAAGGAGAGGAAAAGACAAAAAATAGCCGAGGCCAAGGCACAGAACAGATACGTCGTGCCCCAAAGAGCCAAGAAAAGGCAGAAACTGTGGGAGACGATATTGCGCACAATTCGACCCGAGCAGAGGGAGGCAATAATCACCAACCGGGAATTTTACCTCCGTCTGTTGGGCGAAAATGCAGCCGCGATACAAAAGACAGAACTCCAGATCAAAAGACTGACCGAATCCATCAAGGCCCGAAGTAATTACCTTGATGAAGCTTTACTTGACGATCCCGACCTCGACAATTTCGATATAATAGAGGACTCGGACTAAAAAGAAAAAAAAAATTTTCCTCTGAAACTTTCCAGTATATTGTTTTCGTTTTTTTTTATTTTCATTCGTTCGTAATTTAATAACTACTAACAAAAATTCTCCGGACAGGCACGCCCGACATATAAGAAATGACTGAAACAAAACAAATATACTTATACGCAGTTATTTAATATGGACAGGGGTGACAAAGAAAAACACCAGCTACGACTCTCGGCCAACATGGGGAACGGCACGACGCCGTATCCGAGCGCAGCGGATCTCTGGTGCAAACCAGCACTGGGAGAAAACGCAAAGCTCGGGACGACGTTGGGCAAGACCCTGTGATGGGAGAGAGACATGAATTCATCGGCCAGTGGGTGGAGGAGGTGAATCGTGCGACGAAAATTAGAAGAGGCAATGACAGCAGAAAGCCGCTCGCAGCACGAGAAAACGCTCATCCACCGGTGTGCGCAGTCCGACCGAGATGTGTGCCAAATCCAACATCGCCGACACCTCCCATCGTGCCAGCTCGACCGCCATCAACAATCGACCTGGTCTCACTGGACGATGAAGACGAGCCCATCATCGTGTGCGAGGTCTTCCACGTGAGGCGGCCAATAACACCGCTGCCAGCCCAACGACGAACAACACCACGACACATACGACCCGCGTCCGTCGTCATCATCGAGCCGGCCGCATCACCACCACTGTCGTTGATCACGGCTTCATCACCCTCCCTAGAGTCGCGGCCGCCGTCACCATTGAGATTCTCTCCGACACCGCCGCCGTCATACTCACCGATATCGTCAGCGTCGGAAAATTATAGTTCGGACGAGAATAACAGCGCGTCGTCAGCGCTGCATTCACCGAGGCCATTACCGTCGCATTCTCCGATGCAGTCGGTGTCGGGGAGCCACAGTCTCTCCGAAAGCGACAACATCCCGCAACATGCGCCACAGTTCGCGAATCAAGCGTGGGCACCCAATGAGCCCATCTCCGACGACGAAGATATCGACCATGAGGTGGTATTAATTTGGGGAGTAAGAGCTTTCCAACAGGCCGCGGACGAAGGATTTTTCCTCGTGGAGCAGTGAGCTCTAAGCAGTGATAAATTTTTATTTTTTTATTTCATGACATACCTAGTCACACGCAAAGACTTTTAGTTTTATTTTCTTTTACCGGTCGAAGACCAAAAAGACGAGTCATTTTTTTTAGTTTAATTATAATTCTGTTTTTGTTTTATTCTCAAGGCACAAGAGATGCCCAAATAAGAGAGTTTTGTTTTTGTTCGACATTCTTCATGAGAAGAAAACTGTTAGATTCATTTTAAAGAAAAAAAAATTTTTGTTTTATTTTTATACAGTAAACAAACGATTTCTTTTATTATATACCTTCAATGACTCTTTCCTCAAATAATTTTCATTTTCGCAAAGAGCCAGGGGGGCTATGCAAGGTAACTACCCTTTTTTAACGCCCGCTGATAAGGCAGCGGACACCTAGACGCGTTTATCACGCAAGTACTTGCGCAAGCTCCTGAGCGCGCATCGGCCGGGACGACGAGTATCCCTACCTGAACTCGCGCCCCACCTGTTTCCCTCGCGACCGTATGCTGGGCCCAAGAAAGAAAGAGAGAGAAACAGAATTTTCGCCCCGTTTTTTCGCCGCGAATAAGGAAACGCGAGGATGCGGTATCGGCGCTGCATAGAGCGCGGCTCGAGCGGTTTGGAGAGGGCAGTCGCCCACGAGTATAAAAGGCGCGTGCATCGAGGAGGAAGGTCTCATATAAATTCTCCAATAAATTTTCTCAAGAAACGAAAAAGAAAAATACAATTACCTAACGTAAGCACTTTACTTTAGCCTATATGGCATAAGATAGTTTTTAAGTTATCCAAAGAGCCGATATGCTTTTTCCGACTGACCTGAGAGACTACTCGTCAACTCAGCGGAAAATAGAAGTCGTGCCGTCGAAATAGACTACTAGACCTGACCATGCTTGAACGGCCGGAGAAGGTGCAGTAGAAGAACAAGTCGAGATCACTCCTTGTTCGTCTATTTCGACAAGTGATAACACATCGGAGGGAAAGCTTTTTTGACTAGGCCCACCGCTGCGACGGGTCAAGTGCAGATCGGAGTCACACTTTTCTTTTGTCCAGTGTTTGACAGAATCGGGCTACTGCAGTACTGACGTCGGACGCAGAGAGGAAGAGAGAATTTCCACATCCATCTACGCACGGAGCATCGACCCCAATGCAAGTGTTTCATTTAAATAATATATAAGTTTCGCGTACGCGTCCTTACATGATATCCTTCATTCGCGAATTAATTAATAATTAATAAGCACAAACATAGCTTATTTTCCGCGCATATCCTAAATTCGCGAGGATTTTCATCATTCGAGCCAACGCCGAATAAGCGCGCATAACCTCCGCGACACACGTGTAAATTCATAAGCACGTGTGAGAAAAAACGGTATAGTATCTGCACGGGTCACAAGCAGACAACGGGCCGCGAGAGATACCTCCCCTCGTACGTACTCGTACCGTGCAAGTACGCGTAACTGCGCAGTTACGGGCAGCGCGTCAACAAAGGGTATATGGGTCAAACCACGAAACTCGCGAACACCGTGTATCCTCCCCAATTTTTCCTTACAGGAAATTCACCGTTATAGAAAACTGACGTGACGAATAATTCGTTGACGACAGTACTATAGCAACGACACGGACGGACGGTGACGAGCCCAAGATACGCGTCAACAAAATTTTATTCAATCATTGTTCTTATTTACACTTTTTTCAAAGCGATATAAAATTAATAAAACAGGAATATTCATTAACAAATAGCAGTACCTCAGCGTGTTCTCGAACCTTTCCCTTGATTATAATAATTAAGGTCAAAAAATAATAATATTACAAGGACGTTGAAATTTCACCGCGCGCCAAAGGAGACGAAAAATATCAACGCGCCGCCGAGTGAGGAGCGACGAAGCGCTCCACTGTGAAAATTCAACAGTTACCTTGCAATATACCTGGTACATAAATTGAAATTATGGATATTAATACTTTTATCGAGATGGTTTCTATCTAAGTAATAGAAGTGGTGATTACCATTATGACTTATAATTAAGTTTCTTTCGTCCAGGAACTTGAACCCTTCAGGTGAAACAAATCCTAGTGGAAGCGATCTTAAAAAGAAATTGACTTTATCGAAGTAAGGCCCATAAATTAAATTATTGTCTTTATTCGACATAGCGCTTTTAATTAGTTCCTGATTAAATATACGATGAAAGAATCAATTCTCGGTATTTCGGCCATAGTTAATAAATTAATATTACTTATACTTCTGGTAAAGCCGCTATGTGCCGATTTGTATTTGTTTAAACATATTCTTACTATTTTTCTTTCGAACATACGAATTTTCTCCATGGACTAGGCGGAAAAGTTGAACCACACTGGGCAGCCGTATATTAATATAGGTCGTATTAGGCACAGATAAGAAATTATTTTTGCTCTCTGGCTGAGGTAAGGAGAGTGGAAAAGGTTTTGTAGCTTGGCGAACACCATCTTGGCTTTGTTAATTTGCGCTTCTAAATGTGAGTTATACTTCAGTCGATCGTCTTAGGTGTTACCCAGGTATTTAACTTCTCTTCTGTGTGGGATAGTTATATTCTGAGCAGTGTCCTTTATATGAAACTCTTTCCAATGAGTACGATTAAAGTTTTTTTCTTTCATGATTGCGCGACGGAACAAGATTGTCTCGCATTTATTTGAATTTATTTGTAGCTTCCATTGCTGGTAGTATTTTATTATTTTATTAAAAATTGTCTGAAGTTTGTTCTGGATTAGTCTCATATCACAGTCAGCTACGTACAATATAAGGTCGTCTGCAAATGCCAAACCATGCATCTCACTTTTGTTGATTGCAAAGAGCTTCAGTAAGTCAGCTGTATAAATATTGAACAGCAGAGAGGGGAGCTCACTGTCCCTTGCTGTAGGCCCTTAGAGATTAGATACGTTTTGTCGATATTGTTGTTGTTGTTGTTGTTGTTATATTCAGCTATCTTGAATTTTTTACCTGATATCATATTTTCCACAAGTTTTAATAGATGTGAGTTCATATTATTATTTTGAAGCTTGAATAAAAGGCCGTCATGACATACAGAGTCAAAAGCTTCCTTGATATCAATTAGCACAGCACCTGTCATTTTACCTGCCAGCCAGTTCCAATTTATGTCCGCTACCAATTTATGGATCGCATGGATGGTGGCATGTCCATTGCGGAAGCCAAACTGACGATCAGGTAGTATTTTCCTACTTTCACAGAATCGAGATAGATAAGACTTGATAATACGTTGGAAGATTTTACTTATTACTGGTAAGAGACTTATGGCCTCAAATTATCCAGCTCGAGCGGGAGATTCGGTTTTTGTTAAGAGCAATTAACTTAGCTTTTCCAATTATTAGGATAGTAGCCGTTGTTAAGGCAATTATAGAATATGATTGCATAATTTTTGACGTAGTCAAGGCTGATTTTTTTAAGGATAACGTTTGGGATGTTATCATGTCCCGCTGATGTTTTATTTTTCATCATACTAAGCAGCTTGGAAGTGTATTTGACATTTGTGAGGTGAAACTCATCGTCAGATGTTTTTTTCGGGCTATCTGCTGGGTTGCTGCTGCTAAACGTTGTGGAGGTAGGTAAGTCGGTGAGTTGTAGTTTTAAATTAGCTGTTTCTTCCAGTATGATTTTCTCTAGTGGCGAATCATCATTGATGTCTATCATATTTATATTTTCAAAGAATACACCTATGATTTCACGGCACGCAGCAGGGCTAGATATTATAATGTCATTGTCTTTCTTTGAAATGTGTTTAGCGTCAAAGCTACATTTTTTTATTAGTTCTGCATGCCTGTCTTTGACAATAGTCTCTTCAATTTGGTTAGCGTTGCTTTTTTTCCTGAAGTAGCTGTTCAGCTTAGGAAAAAAGTTGGCAGATCTCTATACTCCACTTTTCTGATCAGATCGGCCCATTGGTGTTTAGCTTCCTTGCTGAATTCAGCCGATAGCTTATTTTTAATATTCTTCATATCTATCTTTAATGCATTGTACGCCAGTTTCGATGCAGGATCTGTTTTATGGTGGAGCCTGTTTAGCTTACTTGTGCTAGGTGTTTCTCCTTATAATTTACAGATTGTTTTGCTCTAGAGATTAGAAAATCTATCGAATTGTTTGTACTTAGGAGTAGAGAATTCTATAGCCGAGTTTATTGTGGATTGAAGTTCCATAATATATGTGTCGATTTCTTCATTCGTGAGATTTCTGTCATTAGGGATTTCAAGCTTGCGTTCATTCAGATATTTAACAAATTTTTTTCTGTTGGATTTTTTGTACAAAAATTTTCCTATGCTGTTATTCTCAAATTCTACTTCTGTGTCCAGTTTTATCATTATTTAAATGGCCTTATGATCGCTGTCTGTGTCTAAGGTGTTTAGGAAATTGCTGCCGATGTTGATATCAGTTTTGATGAGTGCCAAGTCAATAAAGCTAGCCACCTTGTATAGGGTAGGGGATTCCGAGTGGATTAGTTTTATATTAAAGTTGAGAGCATTGTTGTCCAGCCAAAGTTTGAGTTGTCCGCCTCGACCATTGGAGCTTTCGTTGTTCCAGCTAGCATGCTTAGCATTGAAGTCACCTATAATTATAAATTTGTTTTTAGTATCATACAGTTTCAAAGAATTACATATGAAGTTTAAGTTATTGTCTATTGAGTGTTTTAACGCTGGTGGGGCGTAAACGCTTATAATATAAAAATTAGACGTGTCTTTCAATTGAGTGAAATAACCGTACATTCAAGTACGTCAAATTTATGTTTTAGATCTATGTGGCTACAGCTGAGGGTATTATTCACCAATATGGCTGTACCGCCTCCTTTAACATTCCTGTCGTTTCTGAACAATCTATAATTTAAAAATCAAGTTTGTATTTGGGACTTAGTTAGTTTCTTGTAATGCCATTATATCCGGCTTATGCTTCTTGATGAGGCTTATACTCATAATTAACATTATTATTAGGTTGAGGGAAACAGTCTGGCTTGTTATATTCTTTTTTGTGTGGGGTGGATACCGTTAGTTTCCATCATCTTGGTAGTTATGAGGTGAGGGTGGGCGGCTTGAGCTTGCACCGGTGCTTATGTTGATGTTGTTGCTGTTGCTATTGAGGCTGGTGGTATTTGTCTGGGGCTGGCGGTTCAGTCCGTTGGCAGCTGTGTTATTGGTGTGGCCTTTTGACCTTTGGTTATAATCATCAGAACTTTGGCTGGTATTGCGTTTCAGTGCCTCAGCATAGTTAGGGTATTTGTTACGTATGTACGTTTGTGGCGTATTTCTATTCTTAAACAGGTTGATCTCCTTGATCCTGACTTTGCATTTTTTGTAAGAAGCTGGATGACCAGTCTCGCCACAAAGTACACATTGAGCTTCAATTCCGCTTTCCTTGGTCACTTACATTTGCCAGGGTCATGATCTTTAGTGCATTTGACACATCTGTACTTCATAAAACAGTTTGAAGCTATGTGTGAGATGCGCTGGCATTTTTTGCATTGAGGTGGATCTGATTTTCTCAGCATCTCCCATTTAATCATCTGGTATGCAATGCATTTTACGCTGGTCAGTGCGTTCAGGTTGCTCTCTGGAGTCAGCTGGAGCAGAAACGTTTTTCCTGTTCTGGGTTTACCAGCAAACTCACTTATCTTGACGACTGAGGCGTCGCTAATTGCTAATGCATTAATTTCGCTTTGAACGTCTTAACATTCATTTCCCATGCAGGCCTTTGAGGAGGATAGTTTTTAATTTTTTACTTTTATGAGTGAAAGTGACAAATTCGGTTTTCAGCTCTATTAGATTATCTACTGTATCTCTATAGGATTCTTCACTGTCTGTGGCGAGCGTACAAGTATTGTCAGCCGAATTTTAATAAGAAACTAATAGGAATCTTTTTTGCCTTAAAAATTTCCAATAATTTAGCTGCGCCGCAGTTTTTTACATACAGTGGCGGTTGTGCTTCTTTTTTCCGCTTGGGTGTGTTGTCCGTGGGCTGACTGTCTTTCGAAACACTATTGGCTGGCGCCATCTCTTGTGTCGGGCTGGAAGTATGGGTTAATTTCTCCTCTGATCCGCTAGGCATTGCCTTCTAATTAAAACTTTTATTCCCCAATATATAATTTGGTGAACACTGATACGATATGATTACATTTTCACTTTCCCTATCGAAACGAATTAGAGTGCAGTGTGTTAAACATAACCTGGAGTACGTTAGGCTGAGAGCATACGACCTTGAGTGCGCTACCACTCGGCTACGAAGACAATACCTACATGAGACTGTGCGTACTTTGGTGTAGGCAAGGGTATATCGTATACCTTACCTATACAAGTTACAACGTGAACAAAGCCTTGACTATTCTGGCGCGCAAACCAGAATTTCTTGTCTAACATTTTCAGTACTTGACAGTCATTAAATTTTCTGAACGTGAAACGTTCAGTAAAATTTGTTTATCTTGTACATAAATATATAATTTAAAATTTTTCAATTAGAGCACATAACGCTATTTATATAAAAAAAATTCTTAATTGTTACGTGTCATTAATTGCATTGACTATAGACGTGAGTGAGTGAGTGAGACGTGATACATTTGGTAAAATTATTCTTATATATAAAATAATAAACACAGAAATCTTAATAACCAAGAGTTTAATAATTGGAGCACAGTAAGATGGAGAATAAAAATTCATTAACTCGAAAGCTGTATTTTAAAACTGGTAAAAAAGAAGATTTGACTAAATATGCTAAAAATGAGCTAAAACGTTTCAAGCATGCAAATGAAGGACTACAAGAGGTAAACATTTTTCTTTATAACAAAAATAAATACTTTTATTTTCATAATTGTTTCCATTTTCTAAAGCGTTATAAATACTTTTAATGTATTTGAAATCTCCAACAAATATTTATTAATAGCATTTGTATTGTATTATTATATATTTTTTCTATACATGGCTTATAACGTTAATGATTTTTCTGTCGTCACTGCTCTTACTTTTACAAATTCAAATTCTTTTTCACAAAGTATTCTTCTTAGGATGTAGTCTTGATTTCAGAAAGTACATTTTTCCATAAAAAGGTGGTTTTGATAAAAGTAATCTTTACCGTATTGAACAATATTAAAATAACAATGTTATTTTGAATGTGTAACTGTGAGATTACATTTTCTGTATGAATGGTGGTTATGTTTGAGACAATACAAGTACATTTTGATCAAATGTAAGAGAACTTCAATCTAAATGTCTAAGCATATTATAAATAGCATTTACTTATCATGTTGTTTTATAATGACTCATAAAGCCAATGGTTTCTTTAAAATCAATGTTCTTATTGTAAAAAATTTAAATTCTCTTGTTCATAATTTCTTCCTTGAAATATTCTTATATTTGTTGTATTAAAACTTGTGAGATAACTATCAAATACATGACCATTTCAGTATTCAATTCAATCTTATCTAAATATATTATAAATGGCATTAACATAAAATATATTATTATAGATTTATAATCTATAACGCCAATGGTTTTTCAAATTCTTTTGCTTACATTATTGTTTTTGTGTAAGGAAGTCTGAAAATATGGTATTTTGATGAAAATCATCTTTAGCGCATTGAACAATAATATAATAACACAAAGTTAAAACTATTTTTAATGTGTATCTGTGAGATTACAATTTCTGTGTGGTTGATAGTATATATTTGAGACAATACAAGTAAGTTTTTATTACATCTGAGAGAACTTTAAACTAATTATAAAGTAAAAACAAACATTTTCAGAATATTAGCATAGTTTTGAAATCTTTAAAGTTTATATGCTAATAATATTCAATGTAATATTTCAATGTTATAACTTCCCATATAATACTTTCCAAACTTGTTCATCGAATAATAAACCCTTAAATTTTTATTGAACTGTCAGTATTGTTTGATTATTGACAAAATCATAAGTTCCCTTGCATACAGTAATATCTTAGGAACCTTCTATTGATATGTAATGGTATTTTTTGGTATTTTCGACTCCCTCTTCCCCGCATAATAAGCGTTATGAATGTTCGTACGAAAAAGAAACAATCCAAAATAAATAAAAAGACTTTAATAGCAATTGTTTTAGAGGCTAAAATTTTTTTATTATAATTACTCATAATAGATTAAAATAGCTTATACACATGATAATGACTCTTGTACTTTTTAAATTAATAAATTTATTGTACTCCAGAAAAAATCCTTACTTTTCTCACTTTGAGAAATCACACGTAATTTTTCTAAAAGTAGCAGAAAAACATAATTTATTTTATAATCAATTATACAGATTATTTTTATTAATTAATTAATTGATAGCAATAGTACACTCTTCGGGATCAGTGTTGTATTGTTCAATCGCTTAAAGGTAGTTAAAGTTTCAACGATAATTATATTTTATTGATGGTTTTATTTCACTTCTTTTCTTTTCATTCAACTACCGGTGTCGATTCAATCTTAAAATCCTCTTTCTTTCTTTTTTTTTAAATATATTTTATTGGAGTAATCATCATCGCCATCGAAGATTTTAATTTTTTGCAGTATGGCACATCACACATAAAAATATTTTTTCATTTTCCAGTTTAAGAAACTTGATTGATTATTAAAATGGAGAATATAGCCTCAACTTATTTTTGTACATTTTTTCCGATGTTGGCAGTCTGGCAGAACTTAGTTACTTAGGCCCCTTCTACACAGTAGGAACTTTTAGGAATACGACGTTTTGCACGTTTCTGCAGCTTAAGAAATGTGTATTTCTCCGTTGTCAGCGTTGTATGCATACAACTTTTGCACTTTGCAAGAACGTACTAAGCATCTACGTTTATGTATGTAGATTGTAGAAGGGACCTTTGAAGTTCCCGGTTGGTCATTTTCACAGTTGTCATTTATGCGTTGCGTACACTAATATTATCACTAGTAATAAGAAAAAAGTAATGTAATAATACTTCTTACTTTTAAAAAATATGCATCTCTATGCCGCATAACTCAAATATGAGATAAATTCTGTTTGAACTATATAATTTAACAATTACAGCTGGTAGAAATGTGATAAAATATAAAAAATTCTTATCGTCTTTTAGCGTGAAAGCATTAGTAAAATATTTGAAGAATTGAATTAAGTGCTAAACTAATTTATCAAATATTGCATCATTTCTATGTTTGTTTAAATTTGTGTTTTACCCATAGGAAAAAATCGCGAAATTCCTGCAAGAATTTTCGCGACTTTTTCCTACGTGTATAAAAGTTTTTTCGGGATTCAAAATTAAAAATGCCACACTTACGACTCTTTCTGTTGTAAGTCACCGTGTCTGTGGCCCAGAAGGTCATGATCATTTATACAAAGTAACTTTTTCTTCGTGCTATCCGATCCAAAACTAACCTTTTTTGTCTCTGAACGAGAAATTTAATTTCTGCTAGAGGTTCATGTAAAATAGTATGAGCGCACCTATGAAGTGATAAAAGAAAACCTCGGAACACGTAAATTACTATTTTAAAGGACAACAACGAGGTCCTACGTAACTTATGAATTATGTCACACTTCAATTATACGTAAAAGTTAAACTAAAATGATTAAGATTTTTTTTCTCTCACTTCAAATATATCTAATACTTTTCGGTTCTTCTATTTCAAATAATAAAGGAAATCGTTGCAAAAGCGATGGAAATATTTTTAATCGTTCCATCGAAACTATCCATTATTCAATGTCATTGATGAATAAAACACTTATTTATATTAAAAATACTTACTTTTAAAAAATGTATAAACTTCAAACAGAAAAATGTTTACATTAATTATATTTTCATATTATTTCGACTAAAAAAGGCAGGAGGGCAGGAGTCTTATTCCAATGAATGCCATGATCAGAATGTAACAATCGAGGAAATGGAAGCAATAAGCCCAGAAATCGATGAAAGCTTAAACGAAAATCCAACAACGTTTGAAACGGATTCTGATGTATAAGTTAATTTTTCCTTTGAATTAAGCAAAGAGCATTACAGAGATAATGAAAATAAAAATTTTTACAATGTAAGCATTAAAGAATTCATGACACTTTATACTATAAATTTAATTTTCGATTGTAACTTACTTAAAAATTCGTTTTAGCCTGAATCAGTAAATAAAATAGAGGAAGAAGAACTACTGTATTATAAAGAAATCGATGATGATCTAGAATCAGACTTTTTTTTTTACACGACATCACAAGCCATTGAACAGTTTAAAAGATTTATTACAAAATGAAGGATTTCATGACCCTATTAAAACATCAGTAACCATTAGCCGTTGGAACTTTATATATGATTTTAAAATTAAATACAAGTAATCATCTTTCATTGACAATTTCATCTAGTATTGTCTTTTGGTTAATTCCATGTTTGAAGAACCTATTCTGCCAGCTTCTAAATATATGGTAGATAAGATTTTTAACCATGATGATGATGTTGATTTCCATATCACTTGTCCAAAATGCAGTAAATATCTAGGCAATTTGAATGAATTGACTCCGAACACTAGTTGCAAAAATTGTCATTGTGGCATTGATGAAATAAATCATTCTAGTATTAATTTTTTCACTATGATCAATCCATCAAAATCGATCAAGAATTTATTGGAAACTTATGAAGACCATCTCGACAAAGTTATGAAAGGTGATTTTTCGAATTATAGTAATATATGTGATATATATGATGGTAAAAAATATCGTGAATTTGTTTCGAAATTACCCTCTAAATCACAAACTAGATATGTTTCTTTAACATTTAATAGTGACGGTGCAGCACCATTTAAATCATCCCCGCTGTCAGTATGGCCTATATTCACTATGATAAATGAAATACCACTTCAGGATAGAATGAACAATTTAATTACTTGCGCTCTATGGTTCAATAAATCGAAACCAGATATGAAAGTTTTTTTGAAATTTTTTGTCGAAATGATAAACGAATTATCTGAAGAAGGTATTGACTGTACAATCAAAGGAAATTTGATCAATATTAAAGTATATTGCATTTTATGCTGCGTAGATACGGTTGCCAGAGCACCAATGCAAGGACTCGTACAATTTAATGGAAAATATGGTTGTAATTGGTGTCTGCATCCCACGGAATATGCCGGAGCCTCTAGATATCCTTATGATGAAAAGGCCCTACCACCACCATTAAGAATCGCCGAGCAAACAATAAATTACATGGGTAGGGTACATTCACAGAAAACCCCGATTTTCGGTGTTAAAAAGGTATCGCCACTTATAAACCTAGAGCATTTTGATATAATTCGTGGTTTTGTACCTGATTACATGCACTGTATACTATGTGGTGCGGGAAAACAAGTTACAGAATATATGTTAAAAAATAATGGAGATTTTTATGGTGATTTAGTGGAAAAAATTAAATTTCCATATCAAGTAGGGCGCCTAACTTGTACATTTTCTCATCGTAAATATTGGAAGTGTAAAGAGTGGGAGAACTGGATTCTTTATGCAAGTTTGATAGTATTTGAATTTAAGTTACACGAAAAAAATATGAACTACTGGAGCCTACTTGTATAGAGTCTCCACATTTTACTACAACACAGTATCAAACCCGAAGAACTTGATCTAGCTGAGCGAAAACTTTATGAGTTTGTTCAAAGAACACAAAAAAATTTCAATATTAAATCAATGACATACAATGTACATCAACTTTTGCACGTTTGTCAAAGTGTTCGAGATTGGGGACCTATCTATGCTCATTCTGCGTTTGCATTCAAAGCAGGTAATCACGACTTACTTCAAGCCATTCATTGTGGAAAAGATATAATATTTCAAATTTTAAGGCATTTGAATATATCGGAATCAATGAAAGTATTAGAAAAACATGTCTTCGAAAATTCTTCATTGGTTATTCAGGAATATTGCGCCAAAACGTTTAGTACAAGAATCAAGAAAAGCTTGAAAGTATGATACATTAATCCAACTACTGAAATTTTTGGTAGATACTGAGAGTAACAGTGAGTTAACACTGTGTAAAATTATTAATACATCACGAAATGGTCTTCATAATTGTTCAAAGCTACGAATAGTTCTCGATGATGATGACCTTGCTGTAGTTCAAACCAAAGATATTCAAAGTATTTGTGTTTTTATAAATTTCGAAGGAAAAAAATACATAATTCCTGTCCCAAATTTATTGCATTATTAGTTCTGAAAAGTACGTTAAGAGAAAAGTTGTATTACTCCAAATATCTGTTGTAATTATAATACTTCTATTAATTCAGTTCCTTTTCCTTTATATTGGCTCAATAAAAGACCAAGTGAATCAAGGAATAATTCATCATTCTCACATTAGAAATATAACACTTAACAAATGATAATAAAAAAATTATTTATGAAAATATATATGTTTTATCTTATTTTCTTTTCAATTATAACAAATAAAAAAATGCATGTCCTTTATTCATTAGAGATTTAAAATTTATGAAAAAATGTACTTTATTTATCCAATTTCTGCAATTACTTAAGATCTAATTCCTGATAAATAAAATCAGAAATTTTAAAATTTAGTCAAGCGCTTAAGCAAGAACTTAGAGATTTGAAGATTTGAAAATTTGGTCAAGCGCTTATGTAAGAGCTGATAGATTTGAAGATTTGAAAGTTTAATCAAGCGCTTACGTAAGAGCTTGAACGATCGATAATCGTTGATAAGTTCTTCTATAAGCTCTTATATAAGCTCTTATGTATGGTATTTTTAAGAACATATATAAGGGCTTGTCTAATATTATCATTGGGGTATACAGTACATCATTTCACAATGAATATTCAATCAATGGATTTATCATTTTTATAGCACTGCGTGGCATAAGTTCACATTTATGGCACGCTTTTCTGTGGCATAAGTCGCCCATTCTGGCACCGCTGCGTTCGCATCACACTCGCATACGCTCGTGCGCTAACCTCACTTTGCGGTACCAGAAAGTGCGACTTATGAGGCATTTCACACCAAGTGTCCTAGCGATTCGCCGCGCGGTGCAAATATGCGAAATCACTCAGTTTCTAACTTACGTAAAAAGTATCGAAATGCACCTAGAAGAAAAAAGTAACCCGACATTTTGATGGGAAATTACCTCAGCTTTCCGATGGTGAGGTCAGATTTTCAAAAATTTTCCATTTTCCTTGGAAAAATCGCCGGAAAACCTTTAAAGTCGAATATCTCAAAAACGGCATTTTTAAGACTTTTCTAAATAGTCCCAATCGAAAGCTGAGAAGATTTCCTATCGATATGCAAGTTTTCAGAGTGTGCAATTGATTATTACTTATTGAAATACAGAGAGGAACGTGTAAAAACATGTGATTCTGCGCCGCGCGGGGCACTGCGCACCGAAACAGCTGCCGCGTGGGTCGAAATGTCGCGTTTTTACACGTTCCTCTCTGTATTTCAATAAGTAAAAATCAATTGCACACTCTGAAAACTTGCATATCGATAGGAAATTTTCTCAGCTTTCGATTGGGACTATTTAGAAAATCTTAAAAATGCCGTTTTTGAGATATTCGACTTTAAAGGTTTTCCGGCGATTTTTCCAAGGAAAATGGAAAATTTTTGGAAATCTGACCTCACCATCGGAAAGCTGAGGTAATTTCCCAACCAAATGTCGGGTTACTTTTTTCTTCTAGGTGCATTTCGATACTTTTTGCGGAAGTTAGAAACTGAGTGATTTCGCTTATTTGCACCGCGCGGCGAAGCGCTAGGACACTTGGTGTGAAATGCCTCTTATGCATCGGAAAAGGGGGCATAAATGTGAACTTAGCACAGTGCTATAAAATGTTGTACGATACTCGTGCCATGGGGACACTTTTAGGTCCAGCTATTAGGACCCTCGCTACGCTCGGGCCCTAAACTACGCCGTGCCAAAAAGTGTTACTTATGCCACTAGTATCGTAAAGTACTATTAAATCATTCCAGAAATTCATAGAATTAACAAGTAATCATCGACACAAAAACAATGATTCATTTATACATCTATTAAATAATGTAGCTACAGGTAATATTACATGTAAAGACTATGAATTTTTATCTCAACGAAGAGAGGCTATTTTATCTGTTGCGGATAAAATACAATTTAAAAATTCAATACATCTATATCAACTAATATTCAAGTTCATGAAAGAAATCAAATGCAACTAAAATACAATAATGCACTTGTTATTAAAAATTGTATCAGTAAATACGCCTAACATTACCGTTTCTACTAGTGATGATACGTCATCGGGATTGCATAATATTTTATTATTATCTATTGGATGTCGAGTTATATTAAAAACAAACATATGGGTAGCAGGTGGTTTAATGAATGGATCATTGGGTACTGTACGGGCTATTCTGTATGATCAAAATGTAGATCCCCCAAATTCACCTTTTGTGATAATGGTAGAATTCGAAGCATACAAAGGACCTTGCATTCAAGATATATTCAAGATCGTAGACATCGCGAGGCATAAAATGTACAAGGAAGCAATTCCCAATATCACTATCATATGCGATTACAATTCACAAATTACAAGGACTAACACTTGATAATGCCGTTATTGATATAGGTATTAAAGAAATGAATGGTGGTATAACGTATGTCGCATTGAGCCGCGTTAAAAATTTAAATAATATAATGTTTTCTACATTTTATGATAAAAAACGTTTCGATGTTATCTCGAAATCACAACTTATATATAGTCGTATTAAATTTTTGAATCAACTTAGACTATTACAGCATCAATAGATAAGTTGTAATTACATTGCTTGAATGTTGTTCATTAAAATTTCCCTGCAATATAATAAAAACATTGTAAAAAAAATGTGCGTCATACTAATACTTCCTCATAATGACAATATATTATAATAATAATCTATAATTATTTTATACATAATTTGCTACCAATAAAAAAAATTATTAAAAGAACACGATTGCATAAATTATTTTGTATATTTATTACAACATAATTCAAATTACCCTATAAATGTCATTGGGGTATAAGCATGATGTAATACTGCACAAAAATTCTGAAGACATTTCTGAAGACACCCTAATAGCACGATACGTTTTTATAACGTTACTGAAACGTTCAATTGGAAAACTTAGAATGTTTCAGAAAAAAGTCGAAAAAGCGTTTGTAGAACCTTCCAGAAACGTTTAAATGTCCGTCCCTGAATTTCGTTTCTGAATGTGTACAACGTAGTAGGAACGTTTAAAAAACGTAATGACTGGGGAACTAAGCGGGTAATCCAATGTTACATTTACCGAAAATCATTGATCAACACGCTAATTTTTATTGATTTCCGAGTGAAATACTTAGCTTTATTTTCCTTGTATTGCCGCGATGACCGTCGATTACTTTTGTCGATCTGCCATACTACGATGCTCGGTTAGCTGCCGATGATCAACGGTGGAAGATGCCGAATTCCAAATGATGTGGTGCCACAGGTTGCCGATGTCACGAACACTGGTTGATGTGTCCGATCAGAGGTAAACTCATGGAATTAATCCACCCGACCTGGTTGGTAGTCGCGATGTCACCGACGAACACCAATGTACGTTTCTGATCCGCACTGTACGAATAGGACCAGCTTTTTCGATCTCCTTTTCGCTGTAGTTGTCGATCCCCGATGGAACTGCTCAACAAAATATAACGATTTATAATTAATAAAAAAGATTAATTTTTGATAGGTTACTTCAGTCAATGAAAACAAAGTTTATTTATTCTGCTACAACTTGAATTAAGCTGATGCTAAGCGTCTTGAACATTGGCATGATAATACCAACTGAATTCAAGTCGTAGCAGAATAAAAAACTTTGTTTTCATTGACTGAATTCGACTGAATTTGACTGAATTTGACTCAATTTAACCGACCAGAATCGGTTGAATGGTTATTGAGATATCGTATTTACAAGGCCGTTCTGTTTTAACAATAGTAGTACTTCACTTCGCTCAGCTAAATTTCTGTAAAATAATGTAAAATGTAATATACTATTCACATTGTAACCTCCTTACATAAGAGGGCCGATTTTATGAGAGTTTCTGTCAATGGACAAAAACTCATACATGTTACTTACGCTTCATATATGTATAACATTTACCGAATGTCCTCAACCAGGACAGATTGTAAATAAAGACATATATAAACAAAAAAACCGCTGCCAAGTTATTGGCAAAGTGCTTCCTCATTCTAATTTTTATTGTATTATAATAAATATTAACCTAATAGTGGATACTAATTAATTTAAAAGTCTATAAAAAATTTTTAAAAGAAAGTAAAGGCCTGGCACATTGTCGCTGTACGCGCGCTTGATCTTATTTTTAGCCGCACGCGCGCGAAATATACTTGTACGTTTGTAACGACGATCAATTTTTAAGTCCCGTTTTCTATCTATTTGGTCTTAAATTAAAACTTGACTGCTCTGCTCTCATGATGACAACAAAAATTGAGATAATTCCGGGAATTATACTTGAAAAAATGAAAAAAAATTTTTTTTTCAAATTTACAAAAAAAAAATTCAAAAAATCGAAAGAAAATTTTTTTTCCCCGTGTATTGCCAAAAACCTTTTTCTAGCCTCATTATTACTACAAACGACAATGAATGCAATTGAAATTTATACAATCAACCATAACATTTTCGAGATTTTGCTTCGGACATACGTACATACACACACCACACACACACACACACACACACACACACAACACACACACACACACACACACACACACACCACACACACACACCACACACACACACACACACAATACATACGGACATTTGTTGAGAATTCAATCTAGTTTACAAATATGTAAACCAAATTGTCCTACGAAGTCTGGTTCAAAATCTCGTTTTCGAGCCTATCACAGAGCTTCCTCTATGAGGAAGCAAAATGGCTAAGTGTAATCATCCATATAAAAATTACATTTGATTATCTGATAGGTTTTTATCTCACCTTTCCAACGCTGTTTTAAGATTTTAAAAATTCGCAAATTTCGCTGAGATACAGCAATTTTTTATCGGTATATTTTTTTTGCTTATAATTCAATAATTCCGAGCGAGCTATATTCATCGAAAAATAAGATTTTTTGATTAGTGAATTTTAAGCTAAGAAAACGCATCGTACCAAATTCGCTGAAATACAGCGAAATTTGCGAACTTTTAAAATCTGAAAAAGGCGTTGGAAAGGTGAGATAAAAACCTATCAGATAATTCAATGTAATTTTTTTTTATGGATTATAATACTCAGACATTTTCTTGAAGAAATGAATATGCTTTTCGATTTTTAAATTTCTTATAATGTCGTTTTTCGGGATAAAATCGTTCATTTTTATATGAAAATAATCTTAAAGCACTTAATAATATATACCGTTGTATTTTTCACAAAAAATTCTAAATTTTAGCAGTGCCAAAAATTTTTATAGATTCTTTCTGTACTCGTTTGTATTTTTAAACGTTTACAAGACGATTTTTTGTTTTTTACGCAGAATAAAGATATCGAATCAGTGCATTTTTTCAATGAAATCGTCCTCCTACGTCAAAACTGACTACGGGATTCGATTCTACACACAAAATTAAATAAAATTTTTTTCATTCGTATCATTTTATAAAAACGTATACAGTAGACCGGGCCGTTTTTGTAAAAATTTTTTGTATTTGCAAAAACGGCCCGGTCTAGTATACAGCTGGTTCAAAACATGCTTCAAAGTAAGAAAAAAATGTCATTTCGAATCATGTGTCTGAATTAATTTTTAAATTATTAAGATCTTCGCTTTCAGCACATAACCCAACCTCTAACCTCTAATCTTGATAAAAAAGCATACAATTCTACTTCAGTTCTAATAGCAAGATAAATAGTTTTTATAGTGTAAAGTAGTTTTATGTTTACAATAAAATCAATAAATGAAATTTGATTTTAAGATATAGATTTTTGACTGTTATGTAATTGTCAATAGAAACTTCTAAAAAATCATATTAACAGTTTGTTACTGTGGTAAAAACTTTATAAGAGTTTATTATTTCAGTTAAGAGTATTTAGGTTAAGAAAAGCTTTTAAAAAGTTTTTTTGTAAAAAAAATTTTGGTCAGGTAAAAAAGACTCGAATCAATTGAAATCCATAAGAGTTATTCATTTTGTTGACAAAACATAATTGAATGCAATGTGTTGTATTAAAAAGAAAAATATAGTAAAAAGCTTTTTTATAAATAAAATTATTTGTAATTGTTTATTTTCTTGTATTATTTTTATTTTTATGACCATATACAATATTATTATAAATTCGTGTAGCTTTTTTTTCAATTATAGTACTTTCCAAAAGGCGAAATCTGATCTTTCGATATAAATCAAATATTTACTCATTACTGTTTAAGCAGTTTGAAAATTTAAAAAAATTGACAGCAAATTTTCTATAAAAAAAGGAAATAAACTTATTTTTTATTAATCCTTTTTTTCTGGAAAGTGAATTTCATATCTAATATTATTGATTTGTGACGAATCATTTTGCTCACATTTTCACACGTACAAGCTATCATGAGTAAGCACATTTAAGACTACTGGCATAATAAGCGTTTGCGCAAGATCATATCTTTTGAATATAGTCTCAACTCAGTAAGGTGCAAATATCTTAGTTACAATACGAAAGTCTTTTTTTATCGCATTTATTGGTGAAAAATATTGTGCAACACAGAAATCTGAATATATTTAAAAAAGGTACTATAATGGACTTACAAGAGTTTAGCTTCGAGGCAAGGAAATGATTGATTATATATGCGAATTTATGAGTAATTCATAGGAGAAGAGTTACTCCTGATGTTGAACCAGGATATTTACGACCTCTGCTACCTGCAGAACCTCCAGAACAGCCTGAATCATGGGAAGTTATAATGGATGATGTGGAAAAGAAGATAATGCCTGGCGTAAGTTTTTTTATCTATATCAAAGTGACGAAAAATTTGAAAAACTGAATTTTTACCATACTATTGCACGTTACAGTGAGAGTCAGTTTTAATCAAGACTGAACTTTACGCTACGTTCGATTAATTTCAAATAATACAAAGATGAAATCACCTTCAATGTTAATCTTCGATTATTATTTTCTATTTTCAGCGTGCTTTTTTAAAACTATTATAATCAATACGATTTTTTGATTGTTAGCGATATACGACGATGTATTATAACTTTGATTTTGAAATAGATTTTTCTTCTCTATGAACTATATCTTTAGGAGAATAAGCCATATAGATTTTATCAAAATTCAATGTATTATTTTAGTTCCAATTGTTATCTTACATTCATGTATTTTCAGTCACTTATGTTTGGGCTTATCTTGTATAACATCTCATACAATTGATGCTATAATCCTAATACGATACGTAAAGACGGTTAAATTCAATTTTTTGAGACAAATAAGTCCTATCTTATTAAATTTCGTTCGATTGACTATTGGCCTTAGTCTCAACCTTAATTAAGGGGGGAAAGTACCTAAATCGAAAAAAAATTTCTTTTTTTTATTAAGTTTTTAGATAGGATTTTTGCTAATCTTTCCAGCGCCGTAATCAAATTTGAAAATTTCAAATCTATCGCAAGATACATCCAATTTAGTATCGATATTTTTATATTTCTTCTAGCAAAAATACATACAACAACTCTAAGTCAATATAAGCGTTTTTCAATGAGTCTAAGGGCTAATTTAATAATTTTCATAGCTTTTTCGATAGGATTTTTTCTCAGCTTTTTACCACCACAATCAAAATTCTTAAATTCCAGGTCGATCGTAAGGTACAGCTTATTTAGTATTGATACTTTTATGTTTATGCGAGGGTTTGGATTTACGTCAGAGTTAGAGTGTGAAAACTGTTCTACTTCTGCACCTGTCAGAACCATGCTGCAACCATGCAGAATGATTGGACCCAAGAAAAATTTGTACGAATCAAACAGAAGATCCATTTGTGTCATTCGCTCTCTGGAATAAGGCTTCACCAGCCTAAGAACATTTTGTGCTTTTATGGACTTGCCTCTTCCAGTTTGTTAAAAAATATATGACACAATGAAGGATTTTTTGGGTCGTGCAAATAAAAAATTGCAGAGGAATCAATGCACTCTGCTGTTGAGAAAGAAATTCAACTAACAAAACATAAAGAACTAACAGTCTCTGGTGATGGTACTTGGCGTACACCAGGCTTCCATTTTCACCAAGGTGCTGCAATAGTTATTGGAATAAATATTAGAAAGGTATAAGATGTTACCACAAAAAATAATTTTTGCAAAGCTTGCAGACTTTGGGAAAATAAAGATATGCATATGATGATTGGCTTGAACAACATGAACCATTTTGTGAAGCTAATCATATAAGCAGTTCTGGCAGTATTGAAGTAGATTATATTTCATATATTTTCAAGAGATCAGTTGGGAAATATAAAGTCATCTATTGCCAATTACATTGGCGATGAAGATTTCAAAGTATATAAGAGAATAGGTGAAGATAAGCCATATCAAGAAGATTTTAAAATTAAGAAGAAAGAAAATATCAACCATGTAGGCAAGAGGATGGGAAAACGCTTACGTGATAAGAAGAAAGAGCTGGACAGAACTCACCTGAGTGATGGAAAAACCATAGGTGGCAAAGACAGACTGACTTAGGTGCAGTTATTGATGCTGTGCAAGTATTATGGTAAGGCAGTTAGAAATAGTTAAAAAAAATATTCATAGACAGGAAAGAGAGGAGTGAAAATAAATAATAAGAAAATATTAATAAAATTAAACAAGTAATTAAATTACAGTTAACGGTATATGTAACAGAGATATGGGACAGAAGGAGAATGAATTGGGTAAAGGATAGGACAGGAACATAGGAGTGTGTTATGAGGTGATATGAATGAGATGTGAGATGTGAATTTTTTATTTTTTTTCGTTAATATGTGTTCTTATAGGTAGCTATGTAAGTTTCTATTGAGCGTGGGGGGGGGGGGGGGGGGTAAAATCCTAGATTTGAAAGATTACGGAGGAGAGTGCGTCTATTTTTTTTATTAAGTGTGCATTCCCAAAGTACGTCGTCTAAAGTTTCCTCTGAGGAGCAACATTTACAGAATGGATCCTTAATGATGTTCTTACGGAATAACGATTCAGCGAGACTAGTGTGATTTGATCTCATTCTGCAAATGTTGACAATAAATTGGCGAGGTAGGGGGATATTATAGAACCACGGGTGTTTTTTGTCATATACGAACTTCTTAAAGTAGTTTTGTTCTTTAAAGAGACCTTCTTCTCTTGTTTTTTCATTTGTGTTTGTGAATACGTCTTTTTTTAATCTCTCCTTGAGGTCTGTGAAAGGTACGGTTTCAACGGTGAGGTTCACACATATACATGATATCCGAAACAACATTGTTGCCCCAGCACTTCGCGGGAGAGTCTAAAATGGCCCGATTGCACAGTTTTTACACCTTTTGGTCCTCTTGCCTTAGTCTGGAAATGACTGCTTGCGTGAAAGACGATACCGCCCTCCGATTGTCTGCAGAGACGAGCATGAGCCTGACGACGTTTTCCGGCTCTATTACTTCTTGAAGGACTTGTTTAAGTCTCTCCTTCTCTTCGTGAAATCGCGGGCAGCGAAAGAACGCATGCTCCGCGTCTTCTATTGTGGTTGGGCTGGCCGGGCAGAGTGTGCTAAGGGTGTTATAATAGCGCTGGCTATGGCTTTTGAAGTAGCCATGCCCGGTCAGTTGTGTGAGATAGTAGTCTACTTCTCCATGTCCCCTCTCGACTCATTCTGTGATGTTCAGAATTAGCCTGTGTGTCCAACGGCCCTTTAAAGACCGGTCCCACCGAGCCTGCCACTTGCATAATGTCTCTCTTCACTCTTCCTCCTTGACATCCTCGGGGCGGCACTGGTATATGCGCGCTCGCTCATCCGCTAGTAGCGCCAGCGGTGGTACGCCGGCTATCACGTAACGTCACATCGTAGGAGACGTGTGGACGTCTGCTGATCACGCGCAGGCAGGCTCGTTGATGTACAGCCACTGCTTAACGGATGTAGGCCTGCGTCTCTGTCGCGCATCTCCAGATAGGCGCTCCATACAGGAGGATCGAGTCGACAACGTGGGCATAGAGCTCGCATTGGCTACTTCTGAACCAACAAGTGTCGGGCATGATGTTCGTGAGGGCTCCAGCCACTCTTGCTGCCTTTTCGTTGACGACTCGAAGATGTTGGTCGAACCTCAGCCTGGAGTCAATGTGGCCCAGGTAGCGGATTAAAATGCTCGTAGTCAAGTCCCTCGCTGAGAGATAGCTGTTGATTATTCTCAGCAGGTACTCAGGCGTGTGCATTCGGCGTAGCGTGGCGTGTATGTTGTTCCACCGAGCCAAATTAAACGCGTTCTTCACGTCGAGGGTCACCACGGCGCAGTACTTCTTGGAGCCGCAGTTCCATTTCTTACCTGCGATGGCCTGTCGGGCAATGGCAATGACGTTCTCGATGGTGTTTATCGTCGATTGCCCCTTTCAAAAGCCGTACTGGTGATCGGAGAGGCCTCCAAGACTCTCAGCAATGGCTTTCAGGTGGTCACAGATGATTCTTCCAAGGATCATGCCCACTGTGTCAAGCATACACAGAAGTCTATACGACGATAGTTCCTCGGGGGGCTTGTCTGGCTTTGGCAGCAGGACGAGCCTCTGCCGTTTCCAGCATACGGGAAAGACACCGGTCCGCAGGCACACCGTGTACACCTGCAGGAAGATGTCAGGGTACGTGGCAATGGCGCTCTTGATAGCAGAGTTTGTTACTCAGTCTGGCCCAGGTGCAGTGTGTTCCTCGGTTCTCTTGCAATCTCTTTGGAGCTCTTCCGAAGATGACGATTGGTATAATTTGTCCTGCCTGAAGTGGTGGTAGCAGATAGAGGGCTACTACAATGCGGCGTACCAGGGACGGAGAGCTGGGTTTTTTTTGCCGACGGGAAATACGCATGCCTTGTCGCCCAGAAGGGCTTGTTTGTTTTGTGCGTGCTCTCTAAGTTTGTCACCCGTTAGGCAAGTTTCGCCCAGTCAGGCCGGTGCAAGCCGGTGCATAAGTGCATAATCAATTGACAGCGTCGCCCAGACGTGGGCATAAGACCGCATTTCGCCGTCGCACGTAGATCATCAACGCCCGGACGAGGGCCAAGTTGCAGCCGAGAAGCGCAGCCGATCCAACGTCGAGGCGCCAAAGATTTTGGGTTAGTTTATAAGATTTTTATCGGGGTTCTTGGTCGACGTGACTGTCGGGTCGCAGGCGTGTCTGCTGGTGTGTGTGAGCTCGAGTTCGGCTGACGAGTATCGCAGCGGCGATACGCAACGAGCAGAGTATCGGTGTAAGTTTGTATGTTGCATTCAACATCCGGGGCGGTAGCATCAGGGCAGCTTGCCCGCGGCAGAATACGACCCGCATCGCCGGGATCAGTGCGTGAGTGCTACGTCGCGTCGGTACACGTGCACTCACCACCGTGGCATAGATCGCGCGCGCAGCTGCCATATTGACTTGGCTGATTAGGCTCGCTTCGTGAGATACGATCGACGCGAGCGCCAAGCGCGCCTCTGGTGGGCAAAGTCGGATGTAAAGTTAGGTCAAACTTGTGCCTCGTCGCGGATTATTGTAAATCATCGCCCATCGGGCCATTTTAAGTGAGTTTTCGGCCAATTGGGCTTTGAATTAAATAAAGCATCACATTTAATCGACATCTTAGCCTATTTATTTCGCGACAGTTCTTTTTCGCGGATTTCAGCGGAAGTTGCCAAAGTTCAACGGTGAGTCAGCGAGTCTACAGCAAGCTCGCACTGACGATGGGCCCAATATCCCCTCTAGGAGTAATTGACCAGGTAACGTGGTATTATATACCAAGCACTGTGTGCCTCGTATATTAGACACACAAATAAGTATATTATATTTTAAGATCATAGCTCGCGCACACGGGTCTGGCGACAGCCGAGTCAGCGTGCGCCTCGCGGAAGCGTTTCGAGTATCAAGCTCGGCTCACTCTCAGGAAGAGTGGCCGTGGCGACCTGACTCTATCATAAAACAAGACGAATTGCTGACACGGCTGAAGCAGGCCCCGGACCACGAGCAATAGCCAGCGACTTAAAAAAAACTAGTTCTCTCATGTCCCTCGGTAAGAGATCAAGTCGCGCCCACTTTTGCGATCGACTATTGCACCTTTTGCAATTACTTTATAAAATTCAGTCTTTACATTACACCTTTGCACCTTCATAAAATCAGTTTACAAGTTGCACTTTTGCAACTTTATAAGTTTAGTTTCAAACAGTATATTTACGTCCCCCACATAACCATAGAACACCCAGCATCAGAACTGGACGACCAACATACAAATAAAGGAGTTAATTAATTAAATAAAATAATAATGTGAGTATTCCAATCTTTTTGCTATCCCTTCCCACCTTTATGGCTTATCTATTCATATTTTATATTTATGAATGAATTAACTAAATATAAACAGTAGGCTCAAAAACTCAGAGAGCTCCTGTACAAGGAGTTATAGAGGGAAATCCCTTCTCGCTGGGTCTCACCAGCGAGGAAAACTAAAGTTAGGACCCAAGAGAGGGGCCTAACAGGTGGTCCTGTAGTAAATTTATTCGACGGCAGGTGATTTGCTGCTTTCCCCCACCCAGGGGTCAGCCGTCCATCGCAATACTATTAAGAATAGTTATTATTAATGCTGAGCGAAGTGAAGTCGTTTATCCTTTCAGTTCAATTGATTTTGACATATTTTGTGTCAACAGTTTCTAGAGAACAACGTCACGGAATGTTATGAAAGTTTTAGGGGTTGTTAAGGGCGGTCAGCTGAAGGTCTGATTGCCACATTCCGTCGACCTTGTGCACCATTTTTGCTACTTCGATATTAGTCGTTTCCATATATCCCCAATCCGTCGCATAGTGATATGCAATCATTAGGGGTTCAGGGACTCATCTTCTCTTCTTTAGTGAACCTCCGTACCCTGCGCGATGCCATCTCTCAATTGTCGTATCCCACTTCCGGAGCCGTAGTTTCCCACTGCGTGGTCACACATTGCTGCGGTCTGCTTCTGAGTTAAGTATTAGAACTCGCTGCCCAGTATCATCTTGTGAGTGTGGTTCTCGCTTCCGGCGCTACCCTGTGAGTCCCAGTGAGTTTTTGGTACTCCTTTCTGTTGCCATCTTGTGAGTGTGGTTCTCGCTTTAGGCGCCATCATTCGTTACACCAACGAGCCTTGCGTTCATGTGTCCACGAACGAGGCCCCCACATCTGGCGCCATCTTGTGAGTGTGGTTCTCGCTTCTGACTTCATCATGGGAGTGTGTTGTGCTCTCCGTCTATCGCCAACCTTGTAAGTTCTCACCTCGGACTCCTAATAATGGATATCCTCTTCGCTTCCAGCTTGCACAGTGATCGGGGTTTTTCACCGCTTCGGAGGCTGATTACATAGCCCAACCACACCAGGCTAAAAAACGTGCCTCGAAAATTCGCTTAATGCGAATCGAACCCACGCCTTATGGCACATCTTTGTATTATTAACTATTGCTCTGCGTTGATAGCAGCCATCTAATTGGTATATTATTTCTAAGTTCTTATCGCAAACTTAACGCTTTTCAAAATACTCGAAATGGCTTTACTCGCGAGTTAAACATATGGTTATAATCATATTGTGAACGAGCTGTATGCACCTGAATCAATGAAACAGTCATGTCGGTTCTTATAATAGGGTTGTATTCTGGATTTGCTCAGCATTCTGCAACTGGAGTTGCCACTAGTTATATAACTCGCGCAGGAGATGTCTTGCGGAGGCAGAGCTCGCTCGGAAGGCCTCTTTATTTGGCCGGACACGCGCTCCCTAGGCAAGCATCCGTGCTTGCAGACATGAGCGCCGGAGGTCAGCGATCTCTCTTGACCACCAGTATACTGCGCCACGACGGCGTCGTCCACCTGCCTTGGTCATAGAGACGTCGCATGCACTAGTAATGGTGACCATGAACCTCGTTGCCATCTCTTCTGTAGGCCTAGGGGGGAACCACTGCACTGGCCATCATGACTGAGAGGCAATCTGTGTCAACATAAAACTTTTACATCAACAAGTCTTGGTGGTACGTAGACGCTAAAAAAATAGATTTCGCTGATACGGGCTAAGGTGGAGAAGGGACACACTCTTGCTGGCTGCTCCGGCACCGGGCTGCCTCCGTGCACCCAGATGGTGGTTTGACTGTTGGCATCGGCAAACCATGTATAGGGTGGATCTAAGTTCTTGTCCTGATCACACACTATGGCCACGTTGATGCGCTGCTCGCGAAAGGTTTGGCTCAGAAGATCCTGAACAGCCGCCTCGCAGTGATTGAGGTTAAGCTGTAGGATCCTCTTCATCTGCGGGCTTGTAGAGTACCAGAGGGCAGTACTGGCTTGTAGACGGATGGTCGTAGTCAGCGCCTCGTTCTAGGCAAAAAACGCACGGTGGGTTGTTCGTGCAATCCTTTACCTGGAGGCCTGCTTGTCCACAGCGGAAATAGTGCCCGAGCGATCAGGTCTCTTACAGCGGGTGGAGACGTGGGTGGAGCTCCAGCAGTGGTAGCAGTGTGGAGCATCTTCGCGACCACGGTTACGGCAGTTGACCCAGCCAATCCTTACGTGGCCGATTTTCAGCCCGTTAGCAACCAGATCACCCGGGAGCGTGGCGACAGCCACCTGCGTTCCCGCTTACGCTTTCCGCAGAGTTGTAATGCCGGAACTGGCATTATCTGTTAGGCCGCCCTGACGAACCATCGTCGACTTGCCGAGTAGATTATTAGCTATAAGAATCGTTATTAATCAATGTATTTTGAATATGATTTCATGTGAGTGCCAAGTGTGAAAATATAGAACGTAAACACGCGTATACGTTGAGATACGAGAGCGTACATATGAATAGAAGAGGGAGTCGAAGATGTGCTTTGAGATCGAACGGAGTTCGAGCGTGTGATAGCCTCTCTAAAATGTACAAACATCTCATTACCTGACCCCGTCTCTGCAGGTTTCAAAATTACATTAGGATCAGCTGGAACACACAAGGGTTTTGCATCATTCATGCGAAATTTATCTAATATTTCAGCTATATACGAACTTCGATTAATGAGCATGCTTTTATTCATTCGATCACGACTTATCTGAACTCCGATGAAGAAACTTCCATCACCAATAGTTATATCAAATTCTTTGTTCAATTCATGCAAAATAGAATTAATTATCTCTGTTGAACTACACGCCAACAAGCCGTCATCGACGAATAGAGCCAGAATTATTTTTTCTCCTTTTATGCTCCCCGTAAAAATACACTTGTCAGCCTCACATTCATTTAAATTATTTTTGTACAAGAATTTCTTAAATCTAGAATTCCAACATCTTGGTGCCTGTCTCAAGCCATACAACGATTTTCTCAGCAAACATACAACATCCTTGGTGTTATTATCACCTACATCCTTCACCATGACACCCTCGGGCACTTCCATGTAGATTTGCTCCTCCAATTCACCGTACGAAAATGCCGAACAGACATCGAAGGTCAGCATTTCCAGATCCTCTTGTATTATGTATGCCAGCAGCACACGCAAGGAGTCATATCGCAGCACGGGAGAGAATGTTTCATCGAAGTCCACTCCGTGACGCTGCATAAAGCCTCTTGCACATAGCCGTGCCTTGAATCTTGGAGCTTCAATTCCATCAGGCAAAACGGTTTTAAAAACCCACTTTGAATCTATAGTTCGCATACTCTGATCTCGAGGCACAAATGTCCACGTACCATTGCGCTCATGAGTAAGTAACTCGCGCTCGATAGCTTGTCTCCATCGAGCTGCATTGGGTCCTTGTTCTGCCTCTGAAAAGTCGTTGGGTATTTGGATTGTTGCTACATTAACTGAATATCTGTCAGGACTCTTGAGAAGCGACCTGTCCCGAAGCTTGATGTTTCCAGCTGATCGACTATCAGACATTGCTGAGACAATGTTTTCATCCCCATTGTTAACATCTTCGAACTCAGCGTCGCTGACAGACGTATCCGAAGGTTGTTGATCTTCTTCTTCATCTTCTCCATCTTTCGCCGTTGACACAGGCCAAATCTATTCAGAGTCATATTCTTCTTCAGTCTCATATGAGCTGATGCCTTCTTCATCAAACGTCACATTTCTTGAAATACTAACTTTCTTAGTTCGCGGGCAAAATACTCTGTAGTTGGTTGATTCAGCGTCGTATCCCACGAGAATCATTTTTGTAGCTCGTGCATCAAATTTCTTGATGAACTGCTTGGGAATATACACATATGCCACACATTCAAACACTTTGACATGACTCAGATCAGGCTTTTTCTTTGTCCAGAGTTCATACGGTGTTTTTGAGCTATTCTGCTTGAGCAACAATGTTCTGTTCAGCAAGTAAACTGCAGTGTTGACTGCCTCTGCCCAGAGATAACTTGCTAATTTTCTGGTATGCAACATTGATCGCGCACATTCCACGGTCGTGCGTTATCTCGCTCTGCTTTGCCATTTTGCTCTGGCGTATACGGTGCTGTAAACTCATGCACGATTCCCAGTGATTGCAGATAATTTGACAATCCTTTTTTTGTACTCAGTGCCATTGTCACTTCTTAATATTTTCATTGATCTGCCGAATCTGTTCCATATTTCTCTCTCAAAGACATTAAAACAATCAAGCACATCAGCTTTGTGCTTGATGAAAAACACTTTTCTATAGCATGTTGCATCGTCCTTAAACGTGACAAAATATCGTGCACCTTTCAATGATTCAATCGGCATTGGACCACACACATCACTATGAATCATCTCTCCTGGTACAGTATGTCTTTGCACGTCTGGATTGAAAGGTAGCCTGTGAGCTTTTCCGAACTTGCAGCCAGCACAGGTGAAGTCCTGCACATTGTTCATTTTCACACCTCTGACGACTTCTTTTTCTATTATGTCCTTTAACGCACGTGTGTTCAGATGTCCCAGGCGCTCATGCCACGTTTTCAAACTTGCTGCCACAACATTTGCTTCTATTTTCTTTCCACTTGTTACTCGAAGAAACAGACGATGCAGTTGATTTCGCTGCTTCCAGCCTACAGCTACAGTGCTTTCGTTGCGCTTTATATGCACTGCATCTCCCTTGTATAAAACGTCTAGACCTCGAGACGTGCATACACCGATGGAGTATAGATTCTTTCCCATTTCCGGTACCAATAGCACATCATCAAGTCGAGCAGCTTTTCATTTGCCATCCAGGAGACGCTCAACTAAAACCGTACCTTTACCTACTATGGCCAGTTCTGTGTCATCTCCTAGTGTTATAGTGTTACCGCGCGTGACGGGTTTGTAGTCCGTCAGCCAATCTCTTCTGAACGTTATGTGCGCAGATGCACACAAAAACAAAAAAAATAAACGTAATCTTCATAACGTTATCTGCGCCCGCTTGAGCGTGAGAATCTGACGACATGTATTTTTATTCGCTATCAGAGTAAATTCGTTGCTCTTCAAGTTAAATTGACAACGCCTTATCCCAGCGTTGGTCTCTATCGAGTTATTTTGATTTTGAATCTGTTTTATATCATTAGGGGAGATGTTCGATTTCAATTTTTATAGCTTTGTTTTTCATGTCATCTGATCCCCCGGCTCGAGCCAACGCAGTCGCTTGCTGGGCGATCTCTCACGCTTGCTGTTACTTGGAAATATTTTTCTATAATTATTTTTATTTTTCTTATTATAATTATTTATTTATAATAAGTCACGAAGGACGTGACATTTCCCCGCATAGTTTAAGTGTCGTCCCGACACTCCTCCGTGCCCTATGGATTTTCATTCATAAATTTTTTTTTGCCTTGCGCAGTACATTGAGTTACAGAGAATTTTCGTACAATTTATTCTATCTTAAATCTATTTGCTGGATCATATTAAAAACAAACACTCATCCACAACGATGTATTTTATAACTTTTGTAACAATTCTACTCAAGTGGAATTTATAACTTATTTTGTTTTACATTTTGTGCTGATGATGAGATTATGTGTCCACATAATTACAAGTACTAATTGTATGCAATTTTTTTTTGTGCGTAATATTTTTCTATGTCTACAATTCTTATTTTCATATAAAATTTTTTTTGTTATTTTTTTTTTGTTTTGTTTGTTATTGTTATTCATTGGCATTCTTACGTACTAATATTTAACCTAAAATTATTAATTCTAAAAGGTTTACATATATTCGTATACATAAAAATTTGTTGTACAATAGTTATTTGTTGACATTCTTACGTGCTAATATTTAACCTAAAATTATTAATTCTAAAAGGTTTACATGTGTTTGTATTTATAAGATTTGTTGTACAATGATTATTATGTGCTGGTCAATATCTCGTGGGAATCTCGGAACTCTTCGATTTTTTTAACGGATCTTGAAAGAAAATTTTCTAACGTTTTTCTTTTGTGTGTGGGTGTATCATCTGTCCTGTTCAAATTTCATGCCCGTTTTATTTTGAAATTGCTATGGCTTGGCAATAAAGGATGCTCCCACCCCCCCCGATTTGATTTTTCGACTCCGTTCGAAAAAAGGATAAAATGCGCGTAATCGGACCGATTTGCTCACTAGTTCCCGAACCTTTGCTTAGGCAACTTCAAAAGTGAAAAAAAAAAGAAAAAAAAAATCTTGTTACGATGGAGAATATTACTCACGAGGTAAGTTAATTAAGTTATTTTTTTTTGTTTTTTTTTTTTTTTTTGTTATTTTTTTGTTTTTATTTTTTTTTTTTTTTTTTTTAATTCTTCCTTTTAATTTATTTTGTTTAGATGGAACCACAGGAGTGGATCTATTTGCTTAGCGCAGCGCTTGCTTTGTTGCAACACGACGATGTGCCGCCAACCCTGTACGAGACTGTGTGGCGATCTCTGTATCGCGTATTATCCCCGTACGACGTTCCGTATGCTGGCCCTCGTTGTCACGAGGAGACCTGGGAGCCAGAGCAGGAAGGTGTTTGTCCTATTTGCGACCGACTCTACTCCGAACCGCCACCACCCGTCAACCAATGGATTCCATTCGATTGGAGAAGAGAAGTGTAGAAAAGTTAATTTTTTAAATATACGAATGTATTTTGTATGAAAAAAAAGGAGGAAAAGTTTCTTCTGGCTTGCAGAAATTTTAAAATAAAGGTATTAATTTTTCTAAAATTTTGTGTTCAATCCTTATTTCTCTTCCCCTATCCTGATAACTATTTCCAGAAGGGACAGGAAATTTATTTGCATTTATTCTTATAACGATAATAAGAACGAGAAAGAAAGAAATTTCCATTTTTCATTATTTTCTAATAAAAGAAATTAATTCCTTATTTTACTTTTATAACGGTTAAAAATTTTATATTTCGTTTGCCTTTGTAATAATTAAGAGAGAAAGGAAAAATTTATTCTTTCTAAGACTGAGAGAAATCTATGCTTTGTTTTACCCTTGTGACAATTTTGAGAAAAATTTTCTGATATAAGACGAAATTTTGCTTTATTATTTTTTTGCTTGTTCTTGCTGAATTTATCCCTTAAAACATGCTCGTGCGAATAGGAGGATATATAGGTAGCGTAGGTCTTGGGGGTGCTGTAGGTGTTTCAGGAGCTTGTCGCTTTTTTCGCAATGGAGCTTCTTCGCTATTTATAGATGCAGGGTGTTCTGCCGGGCCAATTGCTTGCTGCGATCGTATGCGAGCTGCTTCTCTTTCTCTTTCTAACCTTTGAATTTCTTCGCCCCTTTCTCTTTCTCTTCTACGATGCCCGAGATGTAATAGTAGCTGAGTTACTGAGTTCCAAACGGCGCCAAGGAGAGCTATACTAAACCCATATATGTCATATAATGCTATGCCGTGCACGACTGAGTCTACCAATAATTTTATCAATCGACAAATTAATATTAACCCGATGATGCCCGCCGAGGCATTTCCAAATGACATAAATCCCGTCCATAAGGACGACCAAGTCTTTTCAACAATAGCGTTTATATTGTTTTGATCAAGAAAACCTGTCAGTGATAATTGACCGTCATTCTTCTCTTTACCCGTGATAGTTTTTGCAACTAAATTTAAAATATTTGTAGACTCTATCGGAAATAATAGCAAATCACGTAAACGATCTGTGTCTTTTAATGAATAAATACCTCCAATCGCGAGCGATTGTGGTGAAATGTATTTGAATTTTGGTGGTTTTTCTGGTTGCAAAATATCAGGCGCAAAGGTTCGCTCTAACGCGGGTGTTGCCTTATACCATTCGTTTCCTATCTTATACATTGGTGGTAATCGCTTGTCACACGTTATAGTTTTTGCCGTTCGTACAAGCGTGCGCGTTCGGGGCTGTAGAAACATATTCCAGTCTCCCAGCTTTACGGGTAGTTGTTCGTAACATTGCTCTGTTGCCCTTATCTCTACGTCTACACGCATACACTTCAAGATAAATAAAACTTGACCGATAACCCTTCCATAATAACCTTCCGATTTCATTATGTGTCTACCAATTTCATCTGGGGCTACCGTTGCGATTGCTAAGGTATTCATGATTACTCTCCTTTCCAATTCGCACCTATTTTTCATTATGTCATAATACATTTTCTTGAATTGATTTCTCATGAATTTTTCTATGTATAAAAATTTTGCATTTACATATGCGAATAAATCGATATTTTGTGACGCTATTGCTGCTTTTTGAATCCAAGAATTCCTTTTTGCATTTTCAATAATTAGTAGACGCGGATGTTCTGTTAACTGAAGAGGTGCACCACATACTATCTCTTGATCTGTTCTTACTAATGCGAAATTATGATCTTTTGATTCCAACATGTAAAGAACTTTGCCTTCTTCCACTTCTTCGATCTTATCCATAAATCCTTCATATAAAACTGAATACTTAGCTGCATTGCAACGATCTTTTTGCAACAGATCCCAAAAAACGTTTGCACCATTGTTGTTAATACATTTTCTATCGCTCATTTGGCAACGTACGCCGTCGTCCAATATTATCTTTTCTGTATCTATTGATATTTTTGCGTCATAATCTCGAATAATAATGTCTATCCAACCGTCGACAACGACATTGTCGAATGTACCATATGCATCCGTATATTTACCCGCATTCGTGCAGGCCCCTGTGGAGTCAAGCGTGCCTGCAAAAGTCATTGGAATAGACTTGGTGCCATTTCTGGGGATATCTCTTACTATGGTGTTATATCCTGAGAATGATGTTGTATGATGTATTCCTAAACATTCGTCGTGAGACAGTTCTTTAAAATAGCTTATCATTCCGTCTTTTACCACTGATTGATGGCTATGCATACCGCAATGATGAACTTGTCTTGTTAATTTTATAGTGCATTCATATACATGAATTACATTATAATCGTTTATCTGTAGCAGCTGTGCATATATTTGAGTCCGTTTCACTTCCGGTTCCTTGATTTCGCACTCACCGACTTCAGTTAAGGAAACGACTGTTAAATTCGTTATTTCTGTTCCACATTCGTAAGCATATAGTGCATCACTCTGTGCCAGCCATGTGAACACCAACAGGATTCTCCATAGGAAATGCATCATCTGTAAATGATATTACATAATCGGTCTAATTGTTCTTGAAGGTATATCATATAGGCTCATTTAAAAAGTGCCAAACGATAGAGTTATTGTCACACTGTATTTCTTTTTCTATTTTGTTATTTTGGGTCTGAATCACCTGTCTTTTATTATTTAAATGCCTTTTTATTCTAAACATAACTAAGCCTATTACTATGCATAATGATATGACCGTAAGTAATAATGTAATTTCATAGCCTAAATTATCGCGTATTAACCTAATGATGTTTGTATACCAGTGCCTGTTTTTGATCTTTCTAATTGATGAAAATATATCCACATCCGGGATAATAAAACCATCATAGAGTGGTTCTCTTCTTGCCCATTCATTATCTATTACACAAGAATCATTTAGTTTTATTACAATAGCTGTGTTTGTAAAAATTTTTTGCGTGTTATTACCGCATTTTAATTTAAACGATTTATTATAATCCTGATTAAAAAACCAAATTTTATCATTGAAATTAATAACGTTATTTTTCGTTATACCATTGTTTTCTAGTGTGCAATTTGCTAAACTTGCATTTTTCTGTGTAATTAACCCGAATTCACATTCCAAATTACTTGTCGAATTTAAAACAAAAGAAGGACATACTGATATGTACTTATTTACTTTGCATAGATTTAAATCATCAATTTTTATGTAAGATTTATTGTTCGTGGCTATGTAACTTCCTTGCGGTATAACGTTTGCAGAAATTAATGTGTATTCGTCTAGTAAACTTGATGCTGTAGTGGAAATTATTCTAAAAAATTTATAAGTTTCGCTTTGTACTAGCGGTATATTTATTTCAAAAATAATAAGTCATTAAATATTGCTGTTTTAATATTAATTATTTTGTCTAAAGCTTCAGTTTTAAATGATTTCGTAATTCCTGCTAACTGTATATTTTCATCCCAACTACTCAACTCATTTATCCAAGTATTTATTAATTGTTTGCTAAACATCTCTTTTATCAATTTATTAGATTTTGCATTGGATAAACTTGTATTAATTAAGTGAGTGATCATTTCAATCGTGTTGATTGATTGAGTGACTTTTTTCAAGAGCGAATAAACTTCTGCCCTTGATAGCGATTTATTTTTACAATGACTTAAATCTTCTATTAATTCATTAGACACGTGCGTTCCATTTTCAATTTCATTCTTTAATAAACTTATTTTATCTCTCAATACTACTACACTGTCAGTTTGTTTTTGCATAGAATTCGTAAAATCTCAGAAAATCAAGTTCTATATTTGCGTCACTCGTTGCGGAATTTTTAATGTCTTTTATTAGGTTCGCAATATTATAACCCTTTCGTATACTTCTAGCATATAATGTACTGTCATTAGCTGTCAGCGGTATGATATGGTTATACATGCATCCCACTGTAAGTCGATATATATCTGCTGCATGAGTTAAACGTGAAGTATTGAAGTAAGTAATCACCCTGTGTGAGTCGTAAGAAATTTTTAGATGGGGTAATTGGTTAAATAATATTCCTGGTGAATTGGTACGTCTTATCTCTATGTCCTTTGCCCGTCCTGGTGTGATTATCAGTAATGCCATTAACACGATCGGATTCATCTGGAATTAAACGTTCCCGTCGTTAGGTGTCATCTTAGATAATCTCAATCTATTAGAATGTACAACGCTATATTTATTTTTCTTCAGTTCTATTTTGACATGAGGTTTATTTTTGAAAGTCTCTACAATAGTATATGGGCCTGTATATTGATCATCTAGTTTTTTCTTTTTACCACCTCGTAGTAACCATACACTGTCGCCCACCTTAAAATTAATCTCATTAACTTTCTTATCATAGTAATATTTTGCTCGGAGTTTTGCAGCTACCAATTTTTCACGTGCTATCTCATTTATCTGTGCTAAATTGTTACACATATCTTGAATAAAATCGCCATAAGTTATTATTTTACTGGCCTTATTTAAATGATCTGTAGTTGGTAGATTTGGCATTCTCCCGAACATTAGTTGAAACGGCTGAAATTCGTGTGCTTCATGCACAGACGTATTATATGAAAACATCGCGAGCTGCAAGATATCATCCCATTCTGAATGTTTATCTATTATTGTTTTAATGTACTCTGCTAAGGAATGATGAGAACGTTCAAGTGAACCGTTTCCGGCTGGATTGTACGAGCTAGTGCACATGGTTTTTATTTTCAATGCTTTAGCCATATTAGTAAAAACTTTTGACAAAAATGCTTGGCCTCTATCGCTTAATACAATTGATGGTGTACCGTAAATGCAGATAAAATTTTTCAAAAATGCATCCGCAATTACTTCTGCTGTTGCGTTGGGTATAGCTACTGCTACGCAATATTTTGAAAAATTGCATTGAATAGTTAATATGTTATTGTTGCCTTTACTTGTCACTGGAAGAGGACCTACAATATCTAAGGCGACTTTCTCAACACTGGTATGTGGGGTGTCTGATATGCATAAGGGTTGCCTTGTTTTAACTCTTACTAATTTTTTTATTTGACATTTTACACATCTTTGGATAAATTGCTGTACATCTTTTTTCATTCGTGGCCAATAGTATAAACTTTTTATTCTGCGGAATACTTTAGTAATACCTTTGTGTCCACCAATAGCCGAACAATGCATATCTTCCAATATTTTTGCTCTGTCAGGCATTTCTACAAACTGTATTGTACCCTCACATAAAACTATCGGAATTTTTACATCAACAAGTATTTCACTCATAATCTCTTCAACAACATCCCAAGGCGTATTTTCAATTGACTCGCTTTTTGCAATACTGCTTTTCAAATCTGATTTCAATAAAATGTCTTTTAAATCATTAAAACCATTTCGCATATTGTTTATAATTGTCGGTGTACTTTCACGTTCAATGTTTCGTATTGTAATTGCAAAATTGTATTGATTTTTATCTTGTATGACTGTTACTTTACCTACTTCTGAATTTGTTATATTTGGAAAGTCTGCATATTTTTGCAATTGTTTCGCACCGTCATCACATGGTCTTCCAAGGGAGTCAATAAAGAATATATAATTATCTTTGCGCATGAACAGTTGCTGTTTACAGCGGACGAATATCTTTCGTAATACAAACTGTGGAGTCGGGGGGCGCCGCTCCAACTCCTCTTCTGTTGCGCTCGGGCCTATTGCGGCTTCGAGCTGTTGTGTCGGCTCGCTTTCTAATGCATCTACGGCAGGCTCACTGATTTTTACCTCAAGGGCATCCGATGCATTGTTATCAATTGATTTTAATTCTTCTTTTTCAACATTATTTTTAGCTTTCTTTTTATATGTACGAGTGATTTTATAATTTACTGGTTTATTATCAGTTTTTGTGCGCGATCTTGTCTCAATAGCATTTACCGATTCAACTACAGGGTTTCGTGATAAGCAATCAGCTACTACATTCGCCCTCCCCTCTTTGTACTGGATATCGAAGTCCATGGAACTCAGAAGGAACTGATAGCGCGAGACACGTGAATTAGGATCTTTTGAATTTCTGAAATAAAGTAGCGGTTTATGATCTGTATATACTGTAAATTTATTACCTAATAGATATGGCTTAAATTTTTCTATCGTAAAAACAATTGCAAGTGCTTCTCTGGAATAAGTATCATATCTTCTCTCTGTATCTGTTAGCATACGTGACGCGTATCCAATCGGTAAATCTAATCCGTTCTTTCTTTGTGCTAAAAATCCGCCAATTGCGTAGCCAGATGCATCGCATGTTATTATGTATGGTAATTTTGGATCAGCTATTTGCAATATTGGTTTTTCACACAATTTTGCTTTTAAAGTATCAAATGCAATCTGTCTTTCTTCATTCCAACAAAATTCCGTATCTTTCTTTTGTAATTCTGATAAGGGTTTAGCAATTCCTGCAAAATTTTTGATAAAGCGTCGATAATAACCACAAAGTCCTAGAAATTGTCTAATATTCTTAACATTTTTAGGCGTAGGAAAATTTTTGACTGCCTCAAGTTTCTTCGGGTCACACTGTACTCCTTCGCTATTTAAAACGTGTCCTAAATAAACAACTTCATTTTCAAAGAATTTGCATTTTTCTGGTTGCAATTTTAGGTTTACTTCACGTGTACGTTGAAAAAATCGTTTTAATTTGTCAAAATGTTCTTCTTCAGACTTAGCGAAGATCACACAATCATCTAAGTATAAAAATAGGTCGTGCCCTTGGAGCCCTTTGAAAGCCCTATCCATGGCCCTTTGAAAAGTTGCTGGCGAGTTACATAACCCCATTGGCATTTTGCGAAATTGAAATAAACCAAAATTTGTTGAAAAAGCTGTTTTATGCCTATCCTCTGGCCGTAGCATACATTGGTAAAAGCCGCTCGACAAATCTAGCGTCGAGAAGTATTTCGACCCACCTACTTGGTCTATTATGTCGAGTATATTAGGTAAGGGATAGCGATCTGGTATGGTTTTTTCATTTAATTGTCTAAAATCAACAACTAATCTGTACCTTTTATTTCCTTCTTTGTCAGGTGGCTTAGGGACAAGAAAAATGTTTGATCTATACGGAGATTCTGAGGTCTCAACTATGCCCGTTTCTAACATTTCATTAACTTGCCTATGTAATTCTTCTCGAAGGGCTGCTGGAAACCTATAGGGTCTCGCATTTATGGGTGCGTCATCTTTTGTGTGTATCGCGTGTTCTATTATGTGAGTTGCACCGAGCGTTTCGCCTTTTAAGTGAAAAATATCTGCGTATTCGCGGATTAGATCAATAATTTTATTCAATTCTTTACTCTGATTATATTCAATTCCAAGTGCTTTCAATAGCTTATCAAATCTCTCATTTTCATCAATTTTATAATCACAATTATTATCAACATTTACTTCATATGAATCATTAATATGTATTACTCGCTCATTTACAAAGCTCAATTCAGTATCATCAAAATTCTCAAAAAATGCTACTTCTTCGCGCAAATCTTTTTCTAATAAATTTCCAATCATAAATAATTCTTTTATTTCATCTTTTTCATAATTTTCATTGTTTATCTCTTCAATATCTTCAAAAATTTTGTCACGATTTTTATCAAATAACATAATTTTACTATTTTTCTCAACACGATTTTTAAATTCAAAATTTTCCCGCTCAATCTTTTGTGGCGACTCAAGAATTTTTTTAATTTCAATATTTTTATCATTTTCTTTAAATTCAATTTTCAAATTATTCTCATAACAAATTTCATTATTATTTTTACTCAAATCAAAATTTTCAGTATTATCAAAATCAGCATTTTCAATATTATCAATTCCATTTAAATCAACATTATCAATATCATCAATTTCATTTAAATCAACATTTTCAATATCATCAATTTCATTTAAACCAACATTTTCACTTTCATCAATTTCATTTAAATCAACATTTTCAATATCATCAATTTCATTTAATCAACATTTTCAATAGTTTTAATTTCATATAAATTAGCATTAACAAAATTCTCAGTATTATCAGAAACAACTTTTTTACTTTTCTTTGCGCACGATGATTCTACATCTGTTATATCATTTTTAACAATTTCATAAACTTCGTTAATTTTTTCCAATATAGCTTCTCTACGTGGAGCTTTTAATATAACTTTTAACTTTTTATTTAATTCATCATTTTCAATACTCGATTCTATCGCTACTTCGGGTAACTCATGACTTTCACTTATCTGGTTCGTGCTCGTGCTCGTGTAAGGTGTCTTATTTCTATTTATTCCTTCGATGCCTTCACTATGAGATGTCGTGTGTATAGATTTTCGGTCGCGTGCCACTTCGCGTCCCGACGGCATACTCGTTAATTGACAACATGTTTCAAATGGTAGTATTTGTGTATCTAATCTGATTGTATTGGATAAATAATCAATATTACTTCGACATTCTTGTAATGATTTAGTCCCCAATAACCCGTCTTGAAAAATAGGAAAATTGTCACAAACTACTTGAATTTTTATTAATGTTATTCCATTAATCAAAGCAGAAATTTCTCCCACTGTCATTATCAAATCAGGTGCGATACCTTTCAAATAGGCTCTATTGTTATTAATGTATGCGTTTTTAGCAACTTTCGATCTTTTATTAAATTTACACTCGCGCCCGTATCTATCATTAATTTTACCGACCCTTCAAATTCATTTGCTCCTACCGTGATTGTTGGTGAGGGATTTTTTGCATTAACATTGACCGTATAAATTGGTAATTTTATTGAGTCGTTTGTTGTTGCGCTTGGCCCTGCCCCGGAGGTGCTGCTTGTGTATTGGGCATTACTAAAAAACAATTTTTAGAAATATGACCTGGTTGATGGCAACGATAGCAAACTCTATTATCACCGTTATTATTACTTTGATATCCCGGACCGTTATTATTGAAATTGCCATTGTTGTTAGAATTGTAATTTCCATTGTTAAAATTTTGATTGTTATTTGGATTGTTATTTGGATTGTAATTTTTATTATAATTTTGATTGTTGTTATAGTTATTATTATTTCCGTAGTTTTTACGATTGCGATTGTTATTATAATTGTTATTTCTGTTGTTATTATTATTATTGAAATTCCGATTATTATGATTATTATTATAATTATTTCTGTTTCGTGAATCATTGTTTCCTTTATTTGAGTTTTTGTTATTAACTTTGTTAGCAAAATTTTGAAATTTAAAACAATTACTGACATCGTGCCCCGATTGCTGGCACCAATTGCAACGTGCTTCATTAATGTGATCTATCGTTATGACCTCTGGCACTTTCTGCCTATACTTATTGCATTTAGATGATGTATGATCTGATGCACCGCAATGCTCGCATTTTCCCGTCGATTTTAGTTTGTTAAATGCTTCGCAATTAATCGCAAAATGATCTAATGAACCGCAAAGTACACATTTTATATCATTGGTCTGAGTCTGGGGTAAAGGTTTATCCGCGCGAAAACCCGCTACTTTAATACAATCCAAAGAATCGTGAGCCGTGCTTCTGCAAAATGCACAAGCAGATTGTCGAACGCTCGAATTTCGTCTTTCATCTTCTGCTTTTAATTCATTTTCAATTTTTACCGCTGCTTCATAGGCTTTTTCTAAGTCATTTACCGCTGGCATACGTGCTTTTATTTGCCAAATCAAACCGGCCTTGAAAGCATTTAAAATCAGCTCATCGACATTATTTAATGGTAGGTTAGTATTATCATTTCGTTCTTTCGCGGTTTCAAGGTCTTGTTTTAATTCTGCTACGCGTGCATAATAAAGGGATACTTTTTCTCCGTCTTTTTGATGAATAGAGTCAAGATCTTTTATAAGTTGTGTTGCCGATCGCGTTTCTCCGTACGCGCTTTCTAAAAATAAGCAAAGTTTATCGATTTTTGAAAAAAGCTCTAAATTAATAATATCCGCACACGGACCGATAATTTTTTCTTTTAATTGCAAAATAAATTTCTTTTGTTCTTCCTCGGTTGCTAATGATTTACCTGCAAGTCTACAGTCTTTTACAAATCGACGCGTATTTTGCTTGCTCGACCCGTCAAAATTCGAAATACCCTTCAATAATCGTTTAAACAATGCGCTTTCTACTGCTGCGGCCATTTCTTCGTCGTTTTCCTGTTCGTTATCGCTATTTTCGCTATTATCACCGTTTTCACTATCTTCACTGTTTTCGCTTTCGTTATTTTCGTGGTCTGAAACTTCTTGCTTTGGGGTAAGTTTATTATCAAGAAGACTCGCGTTTTCTTTAGTTTTCAATTGTTCGTTTCCGAAAATAAAATCTTTAAAGGGATTTAACAATTTATCGACAATATTACTATTTTTTACTGTTTCTTCTTCGTCAAAAAGCGCGTCTGTAACCGATTTGTTAATGACGTCTTCGTCAACTTGATTTTCTCTCTTTATTGCTTCTACTTGTTCCGGTATAGTTTGTAAAAATGTTTCGATGCGTGATACAACTTTATTTTTTATTTCGGGTGTGCTAGTGTATAATTTAAATGTGGCTGGTTTTAATGAAAACTTGCGCTTTTCTGTGTTAATATTCTCGATAATTGAAATATCAGCGTCTTCTTTCTCCAATTGTGATCAATAATAGTTTTAGGGGCTAATTCATTTAAGAGTTTTTTTCTTTTGTCTCAATTTTGAACTTCAGCCCGATTATTTTCTTTCTCTAGCGCGGCTCGGAGCTTTCTTTCAGTTTCGTAATATTTCTTCAAGGTCACGTTTTCGAAAAGTTCCGAATACGACATTCTATTTACAACCCCTCATTCTCCTGCCAGAAAAATCACTAATTTTTGCAAAGGTCGTCCAATAGGAGTCCTTAGGCCAGATGCACCATTTTCTGTTACGTCGTGAGACACAACAATTAATAATATTGTTCTTAATCTGGCTGGGGAGTATAAGGGTTTATAAATAATAACTGTCGTAGCCCACACTTACAATGGCAGACGATTATAATTTTATTTAGGGACCTTATATCTAATTACATGCGTACTATATTTCTACTTAAATTACTCAACGTACTGCTGGCGACTCGCAGGTGTGAACGATGACTCGCTGTTTCCCAGATGGTTGAGGATGCTCAATGACCGCTATGGTCGCTGTCTCAAATGACCGGATCCTCTGGTTGCGTAGTAGTGGCACGCACTGGCTGTACTTTACACTCGCCACTCGCTATCGCGCACAGATATCGTTAACTGGTTGACAAATGATTTTACAAGCCTCTCGCAAACCGCTCGTTTGTACAAGTCTCGATAATTTTACTACAAGTCCGATTATTTTAAAATCGCGGTACAAACTGACGTGAGCTCCGCACACCGAAATAGTTGATAATCGAATCGCGCCGAGGCCTTCGCGGGCCCTCAATATATACCCCGTGTTTCTACACTAATTTTGGGGGAGATGAACGATCTGCGCCCGCTTGAGCGTGAGAATCTGACGACATGTTTTTATTCGCTATCAGAGTAAATTCGTTGCTCTTCAAGTTAAATTGACAACGCCTTATCCCAGCGTTGGTCTCTATCGAGTTATTTTGATTTTGAATCTGTTTTATATCATTAGGGGAGATGTTCGATTTCAATTTTTATAGCTTTGTTTTTCATGTCATCTGATCCCCCGGCTCGAGCCAACGCAGTCGCTTGCTGGGCGATCTCTCACGCTTGCTGTTACTTGGAAATATTTTTCTATAATTATTTTTATTTTTCTTATTATAATTATTTATTTATAATAAGTCACGAAGGACGTGACACATACACACAATCACGCATCGCCTAAATACATTTACTCACAGAGATGCACGCGACGAATATTCTCGTGTCAGGTAGACCGGTCTATCCGACGGAGAGATCTTCGTCAGTTTCTTCTCAGTTACTCGTGTCGGCTGAGCAAGCCTAAATTCGAGCATGTCGATTTTCAAATAAAGTTTCTTTTATGTTTGGATTCTTTCGTATTCATCACTATGGAAACCTATCTATTTCTCGTCGGTATATACGCATTTGTTTATCGACGAATTGACGATAATTTTGTCACCGAGTGCGAGTATATTTTTCACGACCACGTAAAATCGACATACAGGTAAATTTTCTCTCTGTACGGCAATGGCTAATAGACAAAGAGATGGTGATCGCATTGAAAGGGGCCCATATTCGTGCAGAGAATGTATGAATATGGTTCTTATTTACGGGCGATGTAATTTGAACGCATCGGAAGCTGCTAGAATGTACGCTATCGAGTTTGGAAGAGCTGGAGTTCTACTACCCAGCAGAAATGATATATTGGAGGTCGTCAATTGAGGGATTGAAGATTACCCACAGGGTCACGAGATCCCTAGAAAACCAGGGCAAGACGAACGCCGAATTTTGTGTAAGTAAATTAATTTTATGAATTAATCGTCAACGTCTCGTTATCACTGTCATCAGATATGTACGCACACCCACGCATCATCAGAGTTTATTTGTACACGCATACTTACACCCAAGACACAGACCCAAGCATCACCCAAGTTCATTTACTTAATAATATTTATACGGATACGTATTTTATAGATGCTGTCAGAATTGATTTCGCAAGAAATAACCGACCGGAACTTGTTCGACGAGATTATCCGCAGCGAATGCAATTCTGTCAAAGAATGTTGCATTGTATTCAAGAAGATGCAATGTTTCTTCAGCGCATACTTTTCACCGATGAATCAGCTTTTGGTCATCGACTTGTTATTTCCAACAAATGGGCTGGGATCATTGGTGATACTGTCGTAAGTATTCAATTTTATTCAATCAAGTCTTTTTGTAATGCTTTTTAATTCATTTTTGAAATTATTCAGATCGGACCGATAGATTTCCTCGAAGAATGACTGCACAATTTTATTGTGATTTTCTGGAAAATGATCTCCCGGGTGAACTCTAAAGACATCATATTGAAATTGATGAAGTGATATTCCAGCAAAATGGCACTCCTGCTCACACTTCAAATACAACTGTGAGTCTTCTTGAACGTCATTTTCCGCAACGATGGATTAGTGCCCCACTCGGCGATGCCACGCCGTTCGTTGGTTGGCCAGCTAGATCGGACGATTTGAACCCAGTCAGTTTCTTTTACTGGAAAAATATACAAGACAGGATTTATAATTCGTAGATTATAAGTCGTTATGATCTAGAAGATAGAATACGCCGAGCAGTTGCATCTGTAACAAGCGAAATGCTTGCTATAGTCAGGCAAAATTTTATCCGAAGACTGCCAATGTACGTGGAGCAAAAAGGAGGGCCATTCGAGCATTTGATGTAATAGAGAAACTATTAATGTTAAATTGTTTGTATTTCTTGTAATCATTAAAAAAGTTATGTAGATAACAAAAATTAAAATATTTATAAAACACCATTACACATTATAACACAAACGCACACATAAACGCATTGACAGACACACCCACGCATCGCCCAAGATCACTTACTCACAGAAGTACACGCTCATTTGTACAGATACAAATACATACGCACACATGCTCTCATACAAACGGAGCCATACATACCAAGTTCTATTGTTACCTTAAAATACAAATAAAAACGTATTTTTATAATCCGAAGCAATGTTGTGTAAGGCTTTCTTCAAAAAAAAATTAAATTGTACATCGACTAAACTCTAACGATCATGTAAGTATTGCTACGCTGAAGCTGATGAAGACATTTAAGCTTCGAGACGTGAAAATTTTCGTCGGCGACGTTGCGGCTCTGAGCGTCCCAAGGTCTAACAGCATCACCGGTCTAGGAGACGCAGAGATCTTCTCGAACTCTTGCGCAGCTACTGTTGACGTCCAGCCCGGGCCAGTCGACGCTCAGAGCCGCAGCGAAGCCGACGAAAATTTTCACGTCTCGAAGCTCAAACGTCTTCATCAGCTTCAGCGTAGCAATACTTACATGATCGTTAGAGTTTAGTCGATGTATAATTTAATTTTTTTTTTAAAAAAGCCTTACACAACATTGCTTCGGATTATAAAAATACGTTTTTATTTGTATTTTAAGGTAACAATAGAACTTGGTATGTATGGGTCCGTCTGTGTGAGTTCATGTGTGTGTTTATGCGTATGTATATTGTGACGATGTCACTGAGCGTCGAAAACGCGAATTATGACCTCCTGTAATGTGTGTATGCGTGAGTGAGGTGCGCGACCGAGAAGAATGGTAAAGTAGGAAAATTGGATATCACCCGAGCGCGCGTTCGAGGTTCAGGGCAAAGGAAGAGCCAAATTAACCTCGGACGTGCCGCTCGGGCCACGTGCGCTGACGAGCGGATCGAGCTGTGCGAATCGAGCGCTTCGAGCCCGATGCGTGGTCGATCTGCGCGACAGTGCACACACACAAAAGATTGGCAATCAGACCGCGAGAGAGGAAAGACGTGTTGGCGAGAGTGAAAAGTCGCGTTGAGAGAGGCAGAGTTTTGGCCTCGGACGTTCGTGTGGAGATTTTCGTGGAAGCTGTGTGGCAGCCGAGTTGAAATAGTTGTTCACGTGGAAGCTGTGTGTGCAGCGGTAGTTGAGAGTGGTAGAAGCTGTGTGTACAGCGGTGGATCGTGGTGTCGTGCCTGTGGAGGAGCTGTGGTGCCCACCTTGGAGTGTATAGTGGCAGAGCGGAGTCGTGAAGTGACGAGGCGATTCGCGAAGGCTCGAACGGAACGGAGCCAAGAGAATACGCTGTACAGCGACACCCGCCCGGATTGTCCGAGGCATCTCCGAGGCGGCCAATCACGAGTTTGGACAGGTCACGAGGACGAAGCAGCTGGGGGAACCGCGGAAGGCAACATCGAGAACGGAGTCCGAGGCATAGAAGCGAAGAAATAGTAAGAAATAGTTGACTTGGTCGGTCGCGCGTGTGTGTGTGTGTGTGATTGCGTAGCGTGAATGTATGAGTGAGAAAGGAGGAATTGTGCGTAGCGTGAATGTATGAGTGAAAAAGGCGGAATTGTTCGCAGTAGAATTGTTGTATGATTAGTCGTGGAGATCGGAGTAATTATTGTAGCGAGTACCTTGGACATTTCGAGCATACGTGTCGCGTTTCAGGCCTATGCGTGGCCATTTCTGCGAAGCGGTACTTCCGCCTTGGATGCTCGTGCGAGAGCAAGCGAGGCGCTTATCGTCTTGGTCGTGTGCGACCAAATCGCGCGTCTGCTAGCGCGAGCAGAGCAACGGCGTCGACCGTATTTCGGAGAAACGGGCCGATTGCGCGCAGTGCAATCACGCGGCACTTGATCGGGACTCGCGTCGGGCTAGCGTTGTAACCCGCGCGTTTTCCCTTGGACTCGCGTATTATTAAATGATTTTCCGATGCACGAGATGATGATAGCGACGAGACAGGTTGTGCGATAGCGAAATGAAGAGCGATGGCAGTGATGATTGTATGAGTGATAGTTGAAGGTTGGAGTTAAATAAAGAAAGATTATTTGTGTGCAAAAGTACATTTTTCGTCGTATTTTCGCGACCCTCTCTCACTTCTTTTCAGCTTGGACTGCCGAAGCTCGCGGCGCACTTGGTGGAAGGCTCGACCCCCTTTTGAGGGAAGACGATCAGGTAGGCTAACCGGAGCCTCAGTAAAGAAATGATACGACGGCAGGCCGAGCATGGGCTAGGGCCCAAAACCTCGCACGTCGCAATATGTATCTGTACGAATGAGCGTGTATTTATGTGAGTAAATTATCTTGGGCGATGCGTGGGTGCGTCTGTCAATGCGTTTATGTGTGCGTTTGTGTTATAATGTGTAATGGTGTTTTATAAATATTTTAATTTTTGTTATTGTATCATTTACATAACTTTTATAATGATTACAAAAAATACAAATAATTTAAAATTAATCGTTTCTATATTTACATCAATTGCTCAAAATTACCCCCTTCTTGCTGAATACATTTTCGTAGCCTTTTGACAAAATTTTCTCTGACATTAGCAAGCTGTTCGACAGTCACAGTGTCAGCTGCTCTAGTAATTCTGTGTTCCAAGTCTTCCTCACTTATAATTTCAGAATTATAAATTTTGTCCTTTATAGCACCCCAGTAAAAAAAGTCCAGGGGGCTTAAATCAGGTGACCTAGCTGGCCAAGAAATAAATGGCGCGGCATCTCTGCGAGGAACACCAATCCATTGTTGCAGATAAAGACCATCCCGAAGTCTCACAGTTGCATTTGCAGTGTGAGCAGAAGCGCCATCGTGCTGGAATATCACTTCATCAATTTCAATATGATGTCTTTCGAGTTCACCCGGGAGAGTATTTTCAAGAAAATCACAATAAAATTGAGCAGTCAGTCTTTCGGCAAAATCGATCGGTCCGATCTAAATAATTTTAAAAAATGAATTAAAAAGCGTTACAAGAAGATTTTATCGAATAACATTGAATACTTACGACAGTATCACCAATGATCCCAGCCCAATTGTTAGTCGTGAACCGCGTTTGATGTTTATTCTGCACGATGAGATGAGGATTTTCCACGGCGTATTGATGGTGATTATGGACATTGAAAGTTCCGTCTCTGCCAAAAGCCGACTCATCAGTAAACAGAATACGATCGAGAAAAGTTTCATCTTCTGCAATGCGATTTAGCATAATCTCGCAGAATCGCATTCTCAAAGGATAATCCTCCGGTTGTAGAGCCTGCACTTTTCGGTAATAGAATGCATGTAGATGATTACTTTTCAACACCTTTTGCACAAAATTATAAGTCAAATTTTCCTTTCGACTTATTATTCGGATACTTGTCGTGGGATCAGCTACGACAGCATCTAAAAAGCACGTATCTTTATGAATCTGCGTGAACCTCCGTGAATTAATGAGCTTAGGTAATGTGTATGTATCGCTGTGAGTGTACATATCCGTATGAATCCACGTGTATCTCCGTGAGTGAATGAACTTGGAACAAGCGTGGGCGTGTGTGTACGTATGCAACGAATCTGACGACAATGATTCAGAGACTTTGACAGTAAATAAATTCAATTTCTTAACTCACTCAAAGCACGTTCTTCATTTACTCCATGCCGATCATTTTCTGGACGGCCAGCCGCTCCGTGACCTATACCGCGATGGTGTAACGGTATTAAATTTCCGTCTTCGAACCCACGATTTACGACGGCCAGAATTACATTTCTGCTTGGTAGGCGAACCCGAGGTCTGCCAAACCGGGCAGCGTATTGTCGAGCAGCTTCCGCAGCGTTAAGGTGGCACTGACCGTAAAGAAGCACCATATTCATATACTCTCTGCATGAATATGGGCCTCTTTCAATGCGATCACCTCCGCCTCTTTCTCTGTTGGCCATTGATAAAAAGCTAGCCTTTACGTCAAGTTTGCAGAGAAATCTGTACGGTTAAATACTTATCTTTAATGCGTTGGTCAACAAATGCGTATCCAACGAGAAGAAAAAAATAGGTTTCCATAGCGACCAGACGAAAAAATCTCGAAATGAATAGAACTCGATTTGAAAATCAACATGCTGGAATTAAGGCTTTTTCGTCAGACACGAGAAACTGAGAAAAAACTGAAGTTTGCAGAAATTACCCGAAAGATAAATTGAGACGTGAACAACTTTAACGGCGGTTCATGAAATGCATTGAGCAAGAGGGTGGACAATTTCAATTTTTGCTGCGACGTTATCGATAGAAATTATTTGAAAAAAAAATATATTTAGTGTATTGTTAAACAACAACAGTGTATAATTTGACATGGACCTCATTTTCTCCTATTCAGAAACTGGGCTCAATTTGGAAATTACAGGCGTAGTAAAACAGTTGTAGACGGTAAAACAAAAAAGTTAATTATTTGTAAAAAAATTTTTTTTCATGTTTAACCGACTAGAACTGTTTTACTACGCATCCAATTTTAAATCTGAACCCAGATTATGCAAAAGAAGAAATTGCGTTGAATAGCGAAGCGAAATCCCGCGATTCTTATGAGTTAGTATAGGCTCGTCCGGTCGAGCCGACGGTAAAAGCTGCCGCGCATTAGACGAGGATCCTCTTGTCAGCTCGTCCGGACGAGCCGACGGTATAAGCAGCGGCGAGCCAGGCGACGCTCCTTGTGTCGGCCGGCCAGGTCGAGCTGTCGACGAAAGCTGCAACTATTCTGACGATGATTCTTCTGACAGCAAAGCCAGGTTTGCTGTTGAAAAGATTTTCTTCAGAACTGGCTCCGTTCTCGATCTCAGCTTTCCTGATCTAGCTGACTGTAATTTTTCATTTGATCTGCACATGGCTGGTTACAAGATTTGTTTTTGTGTCCGTTTACTCATTGATGTGTTAAAAATTTGGAAATTCCAGAGCTGTTCAATTTTCGTCTTTCTCGTGCTGGCGAGTACCGCGAAAGATAATCAAGATTAATTTCGATCATATCGATTTTTAAATAAAGCTCTGTTTGAGTTCGAATTCTTTTTTCCTGGGATACGAATTTCTTTTTCATCCGTAGATGCCCGTTTGTTGTCGTCGCACAAATGATAAGTTCTTACTCAAACGAGACTTAAAGGATATTAATACAGCATCAGTTTTGTTCATTCGGAAAAGCTCAGGAAATTTTTTTGCTCGATAAAACTTTTTCCTTTTTTGAACGGAATGGCGGATAGAGAAAGAGGTGGTGGTGAGCTCGTTCGGAGGGGCCCATATTCGTGCAAAATACATGCATATGGTGCTTTTATACGGACAGTGTAATTTAAATGCGACAGAAGCGGCAAGACAATATGCTCTGCAATATGGAAGACCTCGAGTACGTCTTCCAAGCCGTAATGTGATCCTTGCGGCCGTGAATCCAGGATTTGAAAATGGAAATTTGATATCGTTACTTCACTAGAGGTCAAGGCGTAGCTCGACGACCTGAACATAATTGACTTGGGGAAAATGAAAAACGAGTTATAAGTAGGTATTTGAATTGAATTGATTTATTTTTAATGTCTCGCAATCATTGCCGTCGTCGCAATACGGATACAAACACTGCATTTTTTCGCGAAAACATTATTTCACGCACGTTCTCACAAAAGGTACACTTATTAAAGTCTATGTAAGCCTTTGAAAGTCTACAGCTCTAATCTCAGCAGTAGATTTAAATAACGAAATTGAATGTATAAAGTCGGAAAAATTTACGATCAAGCGCAAGTATTTAGAGTTTCAAAGCTAACTTTGTATTTTTTCGCAATATTTTCCTGTCCCAATTTTCTTGTAGGTTAAAATTAATTTGCTAGTTAGAAGCCAAAGCTGTCATAGAACCATTTGACTCTGCTGCAAAATGCAGGAGGGAGAGCTGATGCCTAGACAAGTACTAAAAGTTTTTATGCGAATAATGGAATCGACCCCGCAAATATCCAATACCTTTGTGGATTCTGGGCAATGAAAATAAAACTTTATCCGTAAAAATATTTTGATTTTCTAAAAAATGAAAAGAACTGCTGCAATTCTTAAAATTTCGCCAATTAGGACATATTTTTAATTTAAGTTGCGAATTTTCATGACTTGATGCCATATCCATTAGGGTGGTTCCCTTTTGCAAAAATGTTCAAAATCGCGTTTACGTCATGGTGATTCTTAAAGTTCAAGTCTTTAAGAAAAGAAAGCCGGGTTCAGAATCTCTGAAAAGTGTCGGGAACCGGTGTCGATCGATTTTTGAAGTTTAAAAACGTGCTCCAAAATAGGAGCAAAATCAGTTAACCATTCAATTTATTTTAAACTCTGTTCAGAGAGTAAAAATCATCTTAACAATACATTTTCTTATGTATTTTTATCTGCAGAATCGAATGCCGTAGTCAATTTTGCTCTACGACTTTGTTTTCATCGATGAAAATGTACTTTTTTGATTTTTTTTTTGCGTAAAAATCCAAAAATCGTCTTTGCATCGTTTAAAAATGAACAGGAAAAATCTTAAAAAATTTTGACACTTTTTTTGACACTTATTTTGAAAAATTTTGTCACAAAAAATCCTAAATTTCGGTAGTGTCAAAAAATTTTTTTAGATTTTTTCTGTTCATTTTTAAACGTTGCAAAGACGATTTTTGGATTTTCACGCAAAAAAAAATCAAAAAAAGTACATTTTTATCGATAAAAACGAAGTCGTAGAGCAAAACTGTCTACGGCATCCGATTTTGCAGAAAAAATACATAAGAAAATGTATTGTTAAGATGATTTTTACTCTCTGAAGAGAGTTTGAAATAAATTGAATGGTTAACCGACTTTGCTCCTATTTTGGAGCACGTTTTTAAACTTCAAAAATCGATCGACACCGGTTCCCGACACTTTTCAGAGATTCTAAACCCGGCTTTCTTTTCTTAAAGACTTGAACTTTAAGAATCACCATGATATAAACGCGATTTTGAACATTTTTGCAAAAGCGAACCACCCTAATATCCATCTTTTAAAGCTAAGTGACGCGTTGATTTTAAGGCGCGTTACGATAACAATTATTGGCTTATTTAAAAGCAAAATTACAAATTTTTTTTATCAATGCGTTCATTTGGATTGCATGATAAAAATAGATATAAATTTATCCCTGTGATAAGAGAAAATATATGTAAATTATAAATAATTATTTTGAAAAAATTCAGCAAAAAGCAAGATAATTCATGAAAAAATGCTAAATCAATCCAGTAGATGTGAATTAATTTGTCAAATCGTGTAAAATACACAATTAATATATGAAGGCATTGTATTATCACTTTTCCAATAACAAAAAAACTATAAAAGTAGAAATATGAAGAGTTGCCTAATAAATTTACATGAAGTCACGTGATAATACCGACATTATTAGGCAAAAGGCTAAAGAAGCGTATCAACATACACAAACAAGCGTCATCCGAGGACTTATACCAACATAATAGTATATTCATTTAGGAGTGGCATAAAACTAAAAAATTTGAAGAGCTGTACAAACTGACTTAAATCCACGTACTTTGACGGCTTAAATCGACGTGCTTCGGCGGACTGAACCCACGTACTTTGACGAGCTAAAATCCACATACTTTGACGAGCTCAAATTCTGCTACTTTGACGGCTTAAATCACGCACTTTCATGGGCTTAAATCCAAGCACTTGGGCGTACTTAAATCTACGTACTTTGCACGGCTTAAATCCACGTACTTTGCACGGCTTAAATCCACGTACTTTGGCTTACTTAAATCCACGTACTTTCACGAGCTCAAATCCTGCTACTTTGACGGCTTCAATCCACGTACTTTTATGGGTTTAAATCAACGCACTTTCGCGTACTTAAATCCACATATTTTGGCTTACTTAATTTCACGGACGTTGGACGGCTTAAATGAACGTATTTTGACTGACTTGAGTCCACGTTCTTTCATGGGCTATATACCCGCACTTTTGCGTACTTAAATCAACGTACTTTGACGAGCATAAATCCTGCTACTTTGACGGCTTCAATCCACGTACTTTCATGGGCTTAAATCCGCGCACTTTGGCGTACTTAAATCCACATACTTTGGACGACTTAAATCCACGTCCTATGGCTTACTTAAATCCACGGACTTGGAGGAGCTTAAATCCACGTACTTTGACGGCTTCAATCCACGTATTTTCATGAGCTTAGATCCATGCACTTTGGCTTACTTAAATCCACCTATTGTATGTTCACGATTAAGTGGATACTTTATCTGATCAAATTAAAAATAGTTAGTGACACATAAATTATGTATAAATTACACCAAATTATAGGAAAATGTATGAATTTTACGATGGTGTACTGATATATGCGATAAAAAAATGAAAATTTTTCATTATAAAGGTGAGAAATACAAAGTGATAAAAATTTTTTGGAATTTAGGTTAAAAATTAATCATATCATAAAGTTAATTTTTTTCACCGGGTTTGTGACAAGAGAAATTAATGAAAAATCGCAAAATTAGTCGATAATAAATTTATTTTGATGACTTGGAAAAAAAGATTTTATGCTACAGTACGAAAAAGAAGACCCCCTTAGCAACGGCTGCCAACAATTGACTACTTGCCTTCCGAACGAGTTATTTCTTTTTCCGACGTTGAAGTTCGGATAGTAAAATTTTCGTTTGTAATTTGTGAATTTCAGCAAAAACAGTAGATCAATTCGCCGTTGATTAACATTTAGAATCGATCCACAAAATTACAAGTTTATCTACCAACGACTTAAGAGATAAATAAATTTTAATAAAGTAGATTTAGTCAACATGTGAGCTAATTCGTGCCTGTTACGATGGTTTCGCGTGACTCAGCTGACTAGATGGATCAAATCGCCGTCGATTAAGATTATTAATAAATCCACAACGATTCTAATTTATTAGCCCTCGAATAAAGGAGATAAACCAAAATTCATGTCCCTAGCGAGTCGATGAGGAAGTGCGTATGGTATTTCAAGCCTGCAATGACGATTCCGCACGATACGGCCTTCTTTATAAATCAAATCGCTGTTAAATTAGTAATTGAGTTAATTCACCGAAAAGCAAAATTAATACAGTAAAACATTATGGAGAAAAATCAATAATCATGGTCTCGACAGTCGATATTAGCAGGCGCTTGCTATTTCGTGACCATCACGAAGGTATCGCGCGATACAAGCCTTTTGACCAATCAAATCGCCGCGTATAAGGGTAAACCGCGTATACAGAAGCCGCGTATAACGAGGGATGCCTGTACCTTTAATTTGGTACATTGAAAAACTTTTCAAGTTCTCTAGAACTGGAGATACAGCTGTTTGAAGTTTTACTGAAAATTAAAGTACTAAATCTATGATGATCATACCCGATCTGGTCTATGATAAATTCATAGATTGAGTACCTTAATTTTCAGTAAAACTTCAAACAGCTGTATCTCCAATTCACTTAAAAATAAGCTTTCATGATGTGTTTTTCACTTTCTTGTGTTAGTATTGGCTCCAAGTGTTAGCGCAGCCTGGCGCTTTCTCATATTAATTCTCTTATAAAAAAATTTAGTTCGAGCGTCCGATGCTGGTTTTTTCCGGACGCATCCTGTTTTTGCATAAGTTAACGTGTAAATGGTGACAATAATGGCTACTCCAAGTTCCGCCACGACGCTCAGAGCGAATAGATATATAGAACTTAGAGTGGCGCTCCAGTCAAATGCAATGAAAATTTTTTACTTATAGATTTTGACCTCCTGAACAATAATCAACATAAGTAACCCTTGAAAATGAGCCGTTTACGAGAAAAAAATTATTAAAGTTGCGTATTTTCTGATCCGCTAAACGTAACTTCTCTCTGCTCGCTATAGACGTAAAAACCGCTGCCAATTCATTGGCAAAGAGCTTCCTCATAAAAAAATACAAATTACATTTTTTTTTAAATAATGAATATTGTTTTTGTATAAAAATTAAATATTTATTTAAAAATCACCATAACATTTCCTGTAGTCATGGATTCCTGCATTTATACGTGAAAAAATGAAAAAAAAAATTTTTTTTCCAAATTTATGAAAAAATCTTAGTCAAAAGGCCGTGTATACATACATACGAACATTTTGAGAATTCAATCAAGTTTACAAATATGTAAACCAAATTGTCCTACGAGGTCTGGTTCAAAATCTCGTTCGCAGCCTATCACAGAGCTTACTCTATGAGGAAGCAAAAGTACAACTGTTTTCGAGTCGTTAATTTTCATAATATTCGGTGAATCTCTATCTTTTTGGTCTTAAATTAAAGCTTAGCTGCTCTTTCATGACGACACAAAAAAAAATAGTGGAAATTCCGGCATTCATACGTGAAAAAATTTCAAAAAATTTTTTTTTTCAAATTTACGAAAAAAAATTTCAAAAAATTTCAAAAAAAAATTTTTTTTCCCGTCTACTGCCAAAAAACCTTTTCTGGCCTCATTAATACTACAAACGACAATGAATGCAATTGAAATTTGTACAATCCACCGTAACATTTTCAAGATTTTGCCTCGGACACACGCACACACACACACACACACAACACACACACACACCCACACACACACACACACACACACACACATACATACATACGGACATTTGTTGAGAATTCAATCAAGTTTACAAATATGTAAACCAAATTGTCCTACGAGGTCTGGTTCAAAATCTCGTTTTCGAGCCTATCACAGAGCTTCCTCTATGAGGAAGCAAAAAGGGTATCACGAGAAAGTGAATTACATAAGTCTTTGCCGAACGCTTTTTCGTAGCCGAAACTAAACTGCTTACATGTTTAACGTTATAAAAAGCCTAGTCTTAGTCATGATTAGGTAAATAATGCAAATAATTGACACGATTCGAATTGCCACTATGGTAAGTCTAAAGGAGTGTGCGACTTACGAAAATCATAAACAATTTTGCATTTTTAAGATTCAAACAGAGACTGCTTTTATGTTTTGCAATATTATAATACTATTCTATGAGCTGATAAGTCGAAGTAATCGAAGTGATAACTTGGATCAATAATATGACGCTTGGAAGAAACGATCGATATCATAAGAAAGTCATTGAAAGTTGTGCATTCTAACGACTTGAAAATGATCTGCTTTCATATTTTTCTTAATAAAAAGTTTTGTGTAAGTAATGCAAAAAAAACATAATCTAATACTAGACTCGCACCGATTTTCTATCTACAACCATTGATAAGTTAAGCATTTAACAAAACCGCTGCCAAGTTATTGGCAAAGTGCTTCCTCATTCTAATTTTTATTGTATTATAATAAATATTAACCTAATAGTGGATACTAATAAATTTAAAAATCTATAAAAAATTTGTAAAAGAAAGTAATGGCCTGGCACATTGTCGCTGTACGCGCGCTTGATCTTATTTTTAGCCGCACGCACGCGAAATATACTAAAAAATGAAAAAAATTTTTTTTTTAAATTTACAAAAAAAAATTCAAAAAATCGAAAAAAATTTTTTTTCCCCGTGTATTGCCAAAAACCTTTTTCTAGCCTCATTATTACTACAAACGACTGTTGTAAACTGAGTAAATATAATAATCTTAATTGAGCGTATACTGAGCATGCGCTCCCCACTCAGGTACACTCACCACCTCTATGCACTCTGTATCTTTTCTCTCTCTATTGAAAACCTCCGAGCAAAGAGGTTGTGCCGACTATCAAGATCTAATAAATAAACTACTTCCTATTACAATAATGAGCTTAAGATCATTTATCCACCTCATCAACATGGTAGCAGAGCGTGGTTGAAATGGTTTGTAAAATTTAAATTATCTTTTAGAATCACTCTCAAGTATTCTAGAGATAACAAAAGTGAGGTTAGTGAAAAGCCACGTGTATTAAGTTCAAAGTGAAAAAGATTGAATAAAGACTAAATAAAGTTAAAAATATACGCACGGAGATGAAGGGAAATTCATCAGCTACAGTTCATTAAAAATTTCCTTTAAAAAAAACTGAAAATAAGTGCGAGATTAATGGATTAAAGTCGGCAAGTGAAAAACGTGGCAAAGGGCCAGCAGAGAGCACTTGGCAATTTTATGGTTAAGTAAATGTTCGCTTGGTTTCAATCAAAAGATAATAAAGAGCAAGAGGCAGAAAAATAAAGAAATTCTTTGGAAAGAAAATGTAAGAAACCCAATCAGAAAAATATTGTTAAAAGAGATTAAAAGGATTATAGTGTTAAAAAATATAGTTGACAAAAATATAAGTGATCAAATAAAAATGGCTAAGCAAGCTAAAGTCGAAGATATCATGATACCTATCTTTGATGGATCAAATTACTCAAGCTGGAAAATAAGATTAATGATTTTGCTTGAGTACAAGGAATGTAAAAATCCAGCAGTCAGACAAATCACTGAAGAAGACAAAAAAAAGGAAGATGAATGGAACAAGATGGATTTGAAAGCAAGAACAATAATAATCAGCACTGTATCTGATAAGCAGTTGGAATATATTGTTGAGTGCAGAACAGCCTTTGAAATGATAGGAAAGTTCGATAAAATGTACAAAACACAATCCACGTCACTACAGATAATATGTAGAGGAAAACTAGAGGAAGTAAAACTGAAAAACTTCGACAACGTGGATGATTTTTTTGCAGAGTTTGAGAAATTATCGAACGAATTCAAAACAGCTGGTGGAAACCTGGAGGAAGCAGAAAAAAAATGAGATATTTGATAAGATCATTACCACCAAACTATAGCTATATAGGTGACTATATAGACATCATTCCACAAGAACAAAGAACCGTTGACTATGTTAAGTCAAAAATTAGGGAAAAAAACTCAACAAAATCAGAGTCAAGCAACAAAAGTAACGTAAGTACATTTACGGCCCAAACAAGAGGTAAATGTTATAAGTGTGGTAAGAGCGGACACTATAAAAACGCATGCACGAGTACACAACAGATGAGCGACCAAAGTCGAGGTGCCCAGCAGAACCGAGGTCATCGAGGCTACAGCAGAGGCTTCAACAGAAGTGGAAGCTACAGAGGTCGTAGCCGAGGAAGAGGTTCATCAAGTTCATCACGAGGCGAATCAACTAATGATCAACCCCACAACTACCAATTCGAGTCTTGGTCAGCTGAGGTATGCAACACAAACTACTCATCTCCTACCTCGATACTAGAATCAAGTAGAGATGATAAAGTAAGTATGGTAAATCACACAACAAGGTATAGCGAAAATTGTAATGAAATTAATTGGTTATTAGATAGTGGTTGCACTGATCACATTATTAAAAGTGATAAATTCTTTGAAAATTATGTAAATTTAAAAAACGCTGTAGATGTAAAATTACCAAATGGTAAAATGGTAAAAGCTACAAAGTTGGGCAACGTAAAGATCTATTTCAAAACTAATTATAGCGAAAAACTAATTGATTTAAAAAATGTTTATTATGTACAAGGCATTGGACAAAATTTGTTAAGTTTCTCTAAAATAACTGAAACTAACAAAATAATTGCAGAAAAAGACACTGCAAAAATTTATAACAAATCTAGAGAACTAATAGCTGTAGCAAACAAAGTAGATAATTTATATCATATGAAAAGCTTTTTATTTGAAAAGAACAGCAAGCAACTAAATATAAATAACTTGAAAATATCAAATAAAGAAAAATGGCATAGGGCACTCGGTCATGTAAATTTCCAATATTTAGATAAATTAGTAAACAATAAGTTACTTGATGGATTGCCAGATCATATGGAAAAAACAGAAATAAAATGTGCAAATTGTATTGAAAGTAAAATGGCAAATATACCTTTCAATAATAATAGAACAAAAACAACTGAAATCCTAGAGTTAATTCATACTGACTTGAATGGTCCACATGGCACAACTGGCTATGGTGGAGAAAAATATTTTCTAACATTTGTCGATGATTTTAGTAAATGCACTAGAATATTTTGTATTAAGAATAAATATGAAACCGCCAATTGCCTGAAAGAATACATAAATTTAGTTGAAAATAAATTTAATAAAAGAGTAAAGAAATTACGTTGCGATAATGGCAAAGAATATATATGAATCGTAAAATTTATGAGTTTGTAAAATCTAAAGGAATCGAATTACTGCCATGTCCACCTTACGTACACGAACTAAACGGTGTAGCAGAACGCTACAATAGATCAGCAATGGACATGGGCAGATGTTTAATGCGTGAAGCAAATATACACAGGTGTTATTGGCCTGAAATTATGAAAACAGTAGCCTATTTAAAAAATCGTACAATTGCTAGTACAGCCGAAAACAAAACTCCTTATGAAATATTTTTCGGTACTAAACCTAACGTTAAACACTTAAAAATATATGGCAGTCGAGTCTTTGTAAGAATACCAGAAGCTTTGCGAAAAAGTAAATGGGACGATAAAGCCAAACTAGGTGTATTAGTAGGTTACTCTGAAAACGGTTACAGAATTTTAGTAAATGGCAAAATAATTAATGCTAGGCATGTACAGGTCGTAGAAGAAAATGTTCAAATTATTTGCCTAGATAAAAATGATGATCAAAAAGATAGAGATTTTGAATAACAATGAATCCGAAATTGATGAAAATGATGACAGCCCAAAACAAACTAGTTCGAATGAAAATGTAAATAATATTGTAAATGATGATACAGATAACGACGACGAAAATCAAATTAAGGACAATTTGTCTGTTCAAAGAAAGTCCAATAGAAAAAAAAGTCCTATAAATAGATACGGAAATCCTGTAACGCACTTTATTTATGTAAATTACATCGACGCTAATGTACCAAATACTTATGAAGAAGCAATAAACTCAAGTGAGTGTAAACAATGGAAGATTGCGATGGAATCTGAAATAAACAGTCTAAAGAAAAATAATACTTGGCAAATTGTTGAAAAGCCAAAAGATAAAAGAGCAATTGATGTAAAATGGGTCTATAAAAAGAAAAACAATAATAATTTAAAGCAAGGTTAGTTGTAAGAGGATTCCAACAAACAGAATATCTAGAAAATGTTTATTCACCAGTAGGCAAAATGCAAACTTTGAAAATTTTATTGTCGTACAGCTGCAAAAATAACTTATTTATAGACCAAATGGATGTAGAGACAGCATTCTTAAATGGAGATGTAAAAACAGAAGTATATGTAAATGAACCTAAAGGTTATGAAACAGGTGACAATAAAGTTTGCAAATTGCAAAAAGCACTCTATGGTCTTAGAGAAAGTCCAAGAGCATGGTATAATTGTTTTAACAAGTTTATTGAAAAACTAAATTTTATAAGAAGTAACTACGATTACTGTTTATATGTAAATAATGAAAACAAAGATTCAATATACCTATTAGTTTTTGTTGATGATCTCTTAATTTGCTGCAAGGATAAAAATATAATAAACAAATTAAAAGCTTGTCTTATGAAAAGGTTTGCAATGAAAGATATGGGCAAAATCAGCCAATATATAGGTATAGATATAGACTATACTAATAATAGAAGTAAAATGACACTAAGTCAGTCAAAGTATATTGAATCTTTGGCCTTAAAATACAATTTGGAAAATGCTAAATTATACGATACTCCAATGGAGCCCAATTTAAGTTAGATCAAGCAGCGAAGTAGATGAGCGAATTAAGTATAGAAATTAATCGGAGAATTACTGTATATTAGTACAGGCACAAGGCCAGATATATCCTTCAGTGTAAATTACTTAAGTCGATACCAAAATTGTTACGATCAAAGACATTTTAAATATGCAATGCGAATTCTAAAGTATCTTTACAAAACCAAAGAATTAAAATTAACATACTCTGATAACATTGATAGTGAAACATTAGATTGTATGGTAGATTCCGACCATGCAGGAGATAACATAGATAGAAAATCTACAACAGGATTTGTAATCAGACTATTTGGGAACTTAATCTTTTGGAAAACGCATAAAAAATACGGTAGCGAAATGTTCAACTTTCGCAGAGTTATCGCAATGTCAGAAGCGGTAACTGAACTTTATTTATAAAAAATCTACTACATGAAATGTTAATGTGCAACTCGATAAACCGATCAACATGTATGAGGATAACTCAGGTGCAATAGCAATTGCAAAATTCGGCAATTTTACAAAAAATTCCAAGCACATTGAAGTGCAATATCATTTCATAAATGAAAACTACGAAAAAGGCATAATTAATATTATTAAAATTGAATCTCAAAAACAACGTAGCTGACATTCTAACGAAAAGCTTAGATAAAACTAAGTTTCTAAAAAATAGACAAGCTTTAAAACTAATTTGAACTACGAGAAATAAAATTGTAGCTAAAACTGAAGGTCATTGTATTTACTGTATCAATTCTGTTAGCAATTAAGATTATAAATTTAAGGAGGCGCGTTGTAAACTGAGTAAATATAATAATCTAATTGAGCGTATACTGAGCATGCGCTCCCCACTCAGGTACACTCACCACCTCTATGCACTCTGTATCTTTTCTCTCTCTATTGAAAACCTCCGAGCAAAGAGGTTGAACAAATCGCTGGGCGCCCCAAGCCTCAACGAGGAAGTAGTCAGGACACTACGGAAAGCGTACGCTGGTACGCAGGCGGCTGTCGCCGCGCTCCCGGACGATCTAGCCGCTAAGGCACTGAAACTCGGCCACATACGGATTGGCTGGGTCAACTGCCGCATCCGTGGTCGCGAGGATGCTCCGCGCTGCTACCGTTGCTGGAGCCCTGGTCATGTCTCAGCCCGGTGTAAGGGACCTGATCGCTCGGGGCACTGTTTCCGCTGCGGACAAGCAGGCCACCAAATAAAGGACTGTAAGAACAACCCAATGTGCGTTCTCTGCCGAGAACAAGGCGTTGCCCACGACCATGCGTCCACAGGCCGCTACTGCCCTCTTGCACAGAAGAACACTCAAGCCCGCCGATGATGAGGATTATACAGCTTAACCTCAATCACTGCAAGGCTGCTCAGGATCTCCTGAGCCAAGCCATCCGTGAGCAGCGCATCAACGTGGCCATAGTCTGTGATCAGTATAAGAACCTCGATCCACCCTATACATGGCTCGCCGATGCCAACAGCCAAGCCGCCATCTGGGTGCAGGGAGGTAGCCTGGTGCAGGAGCACCCGGCAAGAGCGCGTCCTTTCTTCACCTGGGCCCGTATCAGCGGAATCTACTTTTTCAGCGTCTACGCACCACCAAGACTCGCTGATGTAGAATTCTCCGCTCTTCTCACCAACATCACCGAGGAAGCCCGGGGCAAGAGACCGCTCATCATTGCTGGCGACTTCAACGCCTGGTCAACGGAGTGGGGATGCCGAGCGACGAGACAGCGCGCCACCACTCTCCTGGACGCGCTCGCCCCCCTCGAAGCTGTACTGCTGAATACCGGAGATACACCAACATTCACCGGTGCACTGGGCTACTCGGTCGTAGATCTCACCTTCGCCAGCGACACACTCGCTTCCCAAGTTACATCATGGGCCGTAAGCGAGCTCTACACGCATAGCGACCATCAGGCTATCGTGTTTGAGATAGAGATCGCCAGACCGCCTGGACCCGCGACGCGCCAAAGCTGCAAGTGGAACGCGCGCAGCCTCGACACGGAGTGCCTCACGGCCATGATGGCCGGTGCCGCGGTTCCACCCGGGCCTACAGAAGAGATGGCAACAAGGCTCATGGCTGCCATTACCAGTGCATGCGACGCGTCTATGACCAAGGCAGGTCGACGACGTCGTCGTGGCGCAGTATACTGGTGGACAAGCGAGATCGCTGACCTCCGGCGCTCATGTCTGCGAGCGCGAAGGCTTGCCCAGAGAGCGCGTGGCCGGCCAAATGAAGACGCCTGCCGAGCGAGCTATACCTCCGCCAGACGTCTCCTGCGCGCTGCTATCAAGACCAGCAAGCGCCTATGCTGGAACAAACTGTGCGACGAGGTCAACGAGGACGTATGGGGCAAACCATACGAGACAGTCATGTCCCGTCTCAGAGGATCGAGAGCAAATTCACCGAGCTCACCGACCATGGTGCGCCGCATAGTGGCTGCTCTCTTCCCTCGTGTGCCTGACGAGCCAGCTCTGCCACCACCACTCCAAGCAGGAGCAATTGTACCAGCCGTCACCATGGAAGAACTCCGAGGAGCATGCAGGAGGATCAAGGATAACACTGCGCCTGGGCCGGACGGAGTACCAAACGCCGCTATCAAGATCGCCATTGCCACGCACCCTGACATCTTCTTGCAGGTGTACACGGCGTCTGCGAACCGGTGTCTTTCCCGCGTGCTGGAAAAGACAGAGGCTTGTCCTGCTGCCAAAGCCAGGCAAGCCACCCGAAGAACCATCGTCGTATAGCCGCTGTGTATGCTGGACACAGCGGGCAAGATTCTCGAAAGAATCATCTGTGACCGCCTCGAAGCCACTACTGAGAGCCCTGGGGGCCTCTCAGATCACCAGTACGGCTTTCGGAAGGGGCGATCGACGATCAACGCCATCGAGAACGTCATCGCCACCGCCCGAGAGGCCATCGCGGGCAAGAGATGGAACCGCGGCACCAAGAAGTACTGCGCCGTGGTCACCCTCGACGTGAGGAACGCGTTTAATTCGGCTCGGTGGAACAACATCAACGCCGCGCTACGCCGAATGCGCGTACCTGAGTACCTGCTGAGAATAATCAGAAGCTATCTCTCAGCGAGGCTGCTTGATTGCGATACGGACGACGGACCAGAGACCCACAGAGTCACAGCAGGCGTTCCGCAAGGATCTGTCTTGGGGCCCATCCTGTGGAACGTCATGTACGACGCCGTTCTGCGCCTCAACTTCAGAGGCAACGTAAGGATCGTAGGCTTCGCGGACGACATCGCCTTGGTGGCCGTGGCCAAGCACTTGTGGCAGATCGAACACGATCTGAACTCTGCCATCGCGCAGGTGCGTGGCGCGCTTCAAGATCTCAGCCTAGAAACGGCTGACCACAAGACCGAGGCCCTTCTCATCAGTAGCAGGAAGAAAATGGAGACCATCACCATCACAGTGGGCGACTGCAGCATAATGTCGTCCCCCTGCATCCGCTACCTGGGCCTACACATCGACTCCAGGCTGAGGTTCGACCAACATCTCCGAATCGTCAGCGAAAAGGCAGCAAGAGTGGCTGGAGCCCTCGCGAAGATCATGCCCAACATCGGTGGGCCCAGAAGTAGCCGACGCGTGCTCTATGCCCACGTCGTCGACTCGATTCTCCTGTATGGAGCGCCCATCTGGAGATGCGCGACGGAGACGCAGGCCTACATACGCCAGGCAGAGTCGGTACATCGACGAGCCTGCCTGCGCGTGATCAGCGGGCGACCACACGTCTCCTACGACGCGACGTACGTGATATCCGGCGTACCACCGCTGGCGCTACTAGCGGATGAGCGAGCGCGCATATACCAGCGCCGCCCCGAGGATGTCAAGGAGGAAGAAAGAAGAGAGACGCTGTACAGGTGGTGGCAGGACCGGTGGGACCGGCCTCAAAGGGCCGATGGACACAACGACTAATCCTGAACATCACGATATGGGTCGAGAGGGGACATGGAGAAGTGGAATACCATCTCACACAACTCCTGTCCGGGCATGGCTACTTCAGAAGCCATAGCCAGCGCTATGACAACACCCTTAGCGCTCTCTGCCCGGCCTGCCCAATCACAGTAGAAGACGCGGAGCATGTGTTCTTTCGCTGCCCGCGATTCACGAAGAGAGGGAGAGACTCCAACAAGTTCTCCAAGAAGAAATCGAGCCTGAAAACATCGTCAGGCTCATGCTCGAGACCGCAGGAAATTGGATGGCGGTAGCGTCTTTCGCGCAATCAGTCGTCTCCAGACTGAAGCAAGAGGCACAAGAGGCACAAGAGGCGTAAAAGCAACCCGGACGATGCTGTAAGAAGAAGACGATGCTTCTGGTTCCTGAACCCCTAATCACCGTAAGGTGGACGGGGGATGTACGGAAAAGACACAGATGTAGCAGAGAAGCTCTATAGAGTCCCCACCGAAGTAATGTTTAACGACGGTTCCCGGTGGGGTACTCGTTTCGAAGGGCCACTGGCTGCAGAGTTCACTCTGCCCACGTCCCAAAAAAAAAAAAAAAAAAAAAAAAAAACACACACACACACACACACACACACACAGACTCGTGCCATACTCGGAAATCCTGAAGCTTCTACGATCGGAGCCGTCGCTGCAGGATTCAGTTGGCAGCGTCAACAAGGTCCGACGCTGCACTAACGGAGACATGCTACTGCAGCTCACCAAGGCGTGCGTCGACCCCGGCGAGCTTGGCCAGAGGTTGAACGACGCCATCGGTGAGCTAGGGTCAGCGACCACTCGTTCCCCAGTGACAGCGATTGAGATTAAAGATCTTGACGAGGTCACAACGAAGGAAGAGGTCTGCGAGGCCCTGCGGACCCATCTAGATGCCGCTAAGTTGGGTCCCGACGCGGTCAGGTCTCTGCGAAAGGCTTTCGCTGGGACCCAGACCGCCTTTGTCACCCTGCCGGCCCAGCTGGCTGCGAAAGCTATTAAGCTGGGTCGGGTCCGGATTGGGTGGGTCAACTGTCGCATTCGCGAAAGGACCGAGGTCCTTCGATGCTACCGGTGCTGGGCACCGGGGCACCTGGCAGCCCGATGCCCAGGTCCAAATCGCAGCAAATGTTGCCGTCGGTGTGGCAAGGATGGGCACATGGCCAAGACATGCCAAAATGAGCCCTTCTGCCTCTTCTGTCACGGTGACGATGCGAGGACCCATGCTTCGTTGAGCAGGGGCTGCCCGCTCGCTAAGGAGTTCGTGCGAGGTACAAAATGACGGAGAAAAGGATACGCGTCCTCCAACTCAACCTGAATCACTGCAAGACCGCCCAAGACCTGGTCTTGCAGACAGTGGGGGAGATGGAGGTTGATGTGGCAATCCTTTCCGACCAGCACAGGCCTCTCACATCACCGAACACCTGGATCTCGGACGCCGACAACCAAGCGGCAATCTGGGTGCGCAAGGGGGTGCCTGTGCAACGGTGCTCCTCTGGGCAGAGTCACTTCTACACCTGGGCGCAGATCGCGGGAATTTATATCTTCAGCATCTATGCGCCCCCTAGACTCTCCCACGAGGAATTCATCGGCCTGCTGAACAACATTGTTGACGAGGCCAGAGGAAAAACGCCAATCCTCGTGGCTGGCGACTTCAATGCTTGGGCAACGGAGTGGGGCAGTAGGGGGACGAAGCCGAGGGGCAGGGCGCTGCTAAATGCCCTCGCCACCTTGGATGTCCGCCTGCTGAACACCGGTTCCGAACCGACGTTTGTTGGTGAAAAGGGAGAATCTGTAATTGACCTTACCTTCGCCGGTGTCTCGCTCTACAATCGAGTCGGATCCTGGGGGTAAGCGATATCTACACGAGCAGCGATCACAAAGCTATTGTGTACGAGATTCTCCTTGAGGAAAACCAAGGTGTTGGCTGTGCTCCGGCGGGCAACCGTAGGTGGAGCGCACGAACTTTCGACGGTGACAGCTTTGCTGAGATCGTGTCTGGGATGGAGATCCGGTCGGGTTCCGCAGAGGGCATGGTGGACGAACTCATGTCCACAATCGTGCGCGCATGCGACGCCTCCATGTCCGGAGCGCGTTATCGCCGGCGCCGCGAGCCTGTCTACTGGTGGAACGGCGACATCGCGGAGTGTAGACGGGACTGCATCCGCGCGCGAAGGTACGCCCAGAGAGCACGCGGTCGTCCTGACGAAGTCATACGTCGCGAGGAGTTCGCCGACGCCCGGAGGCGGCTACGCGATGCGATAAAGGTGAGCAAGCGCCTCTGCTGGAGGCAGCTCTGCGACGAGGCAGACCGCGATGTATGGGGTAAACCATACAGAACGGTCATGTCCCGCCTCAAGGCACCCAGGACGTCGCCCCCCACCGCGCCTGACCTGGTGCGGCGAGCGGTGTCTACGCTGTTCCCGTCGGTCATTCCTCGGCTAATCGGTGCCCCACCGGTACTGGAGGAGCACCTGATTCCCGAGGTCGGCGTGGAGGAGCTCCGATGGGCGTATCGGCGTGTGAGGATCGGGGCAGCCCCTGGTCCAGATGGAATTCCTAACACTGCCCTCAAGGCGGCGGTCGAGGCTTGTTTCGATAGCTTTCGCCGCGTCTTTACGGCGTGTCTCAGGGAGGGGTGCTTCCCCGCGCGGTGGAAACGGCAAAGGCTCGTTCTGATGCTAAAACCAGGCAAGCCTGCCGCCGAACCATCGTCGTACCGCCCGCTGTGTATGTTAGACACAGCGGGTAAAATCCTCGAAAGGATCATGGTTGGTCGCCTGGAGGCCCACACTGAAGGGCCTGCTGGCCTAGCAGACTCGCAGTTCGGCTTCCGTAAGAGGCGATCAACTGTTGATGCCATACAGACCGTTCTCAGCACTGCACGATCAGCCATCAGTGGCAAACGATGGCATCGGGGTACCAAGAAGTACTGCGCCATCATCACCTTGGACGTGAGGAACGCCTTCAACTCAGCGCGGTGGGACAAAATTCTCACCGCCCTGAGCCAAATGGAGGTCCCGGCTTATCTGCAGCGGATGGTTTCGAACTACTTCCGCGGCAGAGTGCTGGAGTTCACCACGGATGATGGGGCAGAGACTTACGAAGTTACGGCTGGCGTGCCACAGGGATCCGTACTTGGCCCCATTCTTTGGAACGTCATGTACGATAGGATCCTGAGGCTCGAGCTACCGAGGTCCGCAAAAATCGTCGGATTTGCGGACGACATTGCAATCACGGTGGTGGCCAAGCACTTAGACCTCGTCGAGTTTTACACAAACGAGACTATACGTCTAGTGCGAGCAGCCCTAACTGAACTGGGGCTACAGACCGCTGACCAGAAAACCGAGGTTCTCCTGGTCACCAGTAGGAAAGAGACGGAGACCATCACCGTCAGAGCCGGCGACCACTACATCACGTCGGCTCCCTGCATCCGGTACCTAGGCGTGCACATTGACGCCAGGCTACGATTCGAGGAGCATCTTCGCATCGTCAGCGACAAGGCAAACCGGGTTGCAGGCGCCCTGCTGGGTCTTATGCCCAACATTGGAGGCCCGAGGAGCAGTCGACGCAGGCTCTACGCCAACGTGGTTGACTCGATCCTCCTATACGGTGCCCCGGCATGGAGTGAGGCCGCGAAGAAGCAGAGCTACGCCCGCCGGGCGGTCTCGATTCATCGTCGTGCCTGCCTGCGAGTGATCTGCGGTTTTTGCAGCATCTCACATGAAGCTACATACGTTCTCGCGAGCATACCACCGCTCACACTACTCATCGACGAACGCTCGAGGCTGTACTCACGTCGCCTCGAAAGCGTCGGTAGTGAGGAGCGGGCCAAGACAATCGAGGAATGGCAGGCCCAATGGACCCGCTCGAGGAAGGGTCGGTGGACACACCGACTCATCCCGAACATCACTCCGTGGATTGAGAGGAGGCACGGAGGAGAGGTAAGTTACCACCTCACGCAACTCCTGACCGGTCACGGCTGCTTCAGGTCATACCTGTGTCGGAGCAATAACGACACAAGCGACCTGTGCCCGGTATGTCCGGCGGCGGTGGAAGACGTCGAACACGTCGCTTTCCGCTGCCCTCGATTTACGGAAGAAAGAGAGGTGCTCCACCGCCTCTTCGGGGGTCCCTTGGAGCCTGAGATGCTGGTGGGATTCATGCTTGAGGCTGAATCCAACTGGCTGGCAGTGTCCACCTTCGCTCACTCGGTCATGACAAGACTGAGGAGCGAGAGAGGGCAAGAAGAAGATGACCGGACGATGCGGTGAGTAAAAGACGATGAAGATACGTAGATAACTCCTCAGAAGTGAGCACACAGCTCGAGCCTCCCCCGCAAAGTAATGCCTAAAGGTGGTCCCGCGGGGAAGAAAAGGGGCAGGAGATAAGGATGGGTTTTAGTCGGTATTAGTAGAGAGGCACATTACACGCCCACACAACTTTTTGTACACAAACAACAGTACACTACTCGAGTCCGACATATCCGTGCGACACGCAAGAGTCGCACGTTGAATCCGTAAATGGATTTCCCTCCTTCCCAAAAAAAAAAAAAAAAAAAAAAAAAAAAAAAAAAAAAAAAAACACAGACTCGTGCTTGGACTGGAAAGCAAGCAGGACGTGTGTTGCTCGCGCTCCTGGTTTTTTAATTCCTAGTGCGGTCATACGTAGTACCGAAGTGTCTGTGTGTGCGCAAAGTGTGCAGCTTGACGCGTGCGTCGGTGCATGTGTGTGCAAGTTCTGTGGCTGTGCGTGTGCAGCTGTAGTGGTGTTTTTTGCCCCGCTCTGTGCTTTCCCGCGTACTGAGCTGTCGGTGTGAGCTCCGCGCGTTAGTGTGAGTGCTACAGACTCGCGCCTTGGCGCGAACACCGAAGGCGTGTGCGACTCGCGGCATGTCAACAGCCGTGAGCGACGGACTACAGAGCCCGCAGGGGCAGACGTCGGTCGAGGGGCCCGGCGAGCCGAGCCTATGGAGCTTGGGCCACTCCCGACGCCGCGAACGTTTCCTTGCGCAATGAATGCGATCACGGGGAAAATAATTGTCGCTCCTTTGCATTGCAAGGAGAAAGATTTCAAGCTCCCGTCACCCGCGGAATTTGCGACCGGGACCTTGGATGACAAGCTGGAGCGGCTGGACGGCCTTATACGTGGTCTTGGCCAGTTCATTCAAGGCAAGTCTAACCTACATAAGGAGGTGATCAGCTACCAGCTGAGCCTTGGTATGGCCCTCTCAGCGCTCGAGAAGTCTCTGGCGAGCCAAGAGCCGCCTCGCCCGCTCGCAGTAGATAAGGCGGTCTGCACTTCGCCTCTGTTCTCGGGCAGTGCAACCAGCAAGCGGCCTGCAACGTCACCGCTGGCGTCTCACGCAACACCCAAGCGCCACGCCGTGACAGTCGCACCCAAGCAGCATGACGAGAACAACAACGAGGTCGGAGACCAAGACGGGTTTGTACTCGTCGACCGCCGACGCCATCGCCAGCGTAAGCAGACGGCGGCGACACCTGGAGCGGCCCGCGCCCGGCAACAGCCGAAGCCACGGCCAGCGCAGCGTAGAGCTCATCATCGATCAGACGCAATCGTCATCAAGGCGAAGGATGCGTCGAAGTATGCAGACATCCTGCGATCCCTCAAGTCGGACCCGACGTTGCAGCAGAAAGTCGCGGCAGCGTAAATAACATCAGACGCAGCGCCGCTGGAGCCCTAGTGCTGCACTGAAGAAAGGCGTAGAGAACGCCTCCGACCTAGGCGAAGAGCTAGGCAGGGTGCTCGGCACTGCGGCTACAGCCAGTGCCCTGCTTCACACGTCCACGATCGAGATCAAGGACTTGGACGAGTGTGCCACCAAGGAGGAGGTTACCGCGGCACTGGACGCTCTCCTGGGCGTTCCGGTTTCTAAGCGCGACCCTGTGAAGTCTCTGCGGAAGGCATATGCAGGAACACAGGTGGCTGTGGTCGCTCTCCCGGATGACCTGGCTGCCGCAGCGCTGAAGCTCGGCCACGTGCGGATCGGCTGGGTGAATTGCCGCATCCGTGCTCGCGAGGAGGCTGCGCGCTGCTACCGCTGCTGGAGCCCTGGCCACATGGCCGCTCGCTGCAGGGGTCCCGACCGCACGGGGCTCTGCCATCGATGCGGCCAAAAGGGCCATCAGGCAAAGGACTGCAGAGGCCAACCATCATGCGTTCTCTGCCAGGAACGAGGAGCTGACGACCATCGTCACGCGTCCACAAGCTCGAGCTGCCCCCTGGCCCGGAAGATCACCCAGGACCGCCGATGATGAGAATCCTCCAGCTCAACCTCAATCACTGCGAGGCTGCCCAGGACCTGCTTTGCGATACCATCAGCAAGCTGCGCATCGATGTGGCCATCTTGTGTCAATACAAGAACCTTGCTTCCACCCAATACATGGCTCGCCGATGCCGACGGCCAAGCAGCTATCTGGGTGCATGGAGGAATTCCGGTGCAGGAGCGTCCAGCGCGAGTACATCCTTACTTCGCGTGGGCCCGAATCGGCGGAATTTTCTTTTTCAGTGTCTACGCTCCACCAAGACTCTCTGAAATGGAATTTTCCGCCCTCCTTGCCAACATCACCGAGGAGGCCCGTGACAGAAGGCCCCTTGTTATTGCAGGGGACTCCAACGCATGGTCAACGGAGTGGGGATGTAGGGAGACTAGACCACGGGCGTCCATCCTGCTCGACTCGCTCGCTCTCCTCGATGCGGTGCTGCTTAACACCGGTGATGCGCCAACTTTCGACGGCAGGCAGGGCAGCTCGATCGTCGACCTGACGTTCGTTAGCGAGACTCTTGCGCCCCGCGTGAAATCATGGACGGTGAGCGAGTGGTACACGCACAGCGACCACCAGGCCATCGTCTTCGAGATCGAGGACACCGAGACTTCCACCAGGCCCTCGACGCGCCGGAGCTGCAGATGGAACGCCCGTACACTCGATGCGGACCGTTTCTTTGCCACCGTGTCCGGCGCGTCGGTCGCTCCCGGGACCGCAGAGGATATGGCGTCGAGCCTCATGTCCGTCATCACCAGCGCATGTGATGCCTCGATGTCTAAGGCAAATCCTCGCCGCCGTCGTGAGTCGGTGTACTGGTGGACGGCCGAGATCGCTGATCTTCGGCGCTCCTGCCTGCGGGCTCGCAGACTCTCCTAGAGATCGCGAGGCCGGCATGACGAAGAAACCCTCAGCGCGAACGACGCCTCCGCCAGGCATCTTCTGCGCGTGGCGATCGGCTCCCCCCTCCTGGTGCGCGGCGCGGTGGTGGCTCTGTTCCCGCGGGTGCCGAGCGGGCCCGCCCTGCAGCCTCCGCGTCGAGCGGAGGGCTTATACCGGCCGTCACCTTGGGCGAACTCAGAGGAGCCCAGACGAGGATCAAGGAGCGCTCTGCGCCCGGCCCGGATGGCATACCCAACTCGGCGCTCAAGATCGCCATCGCCGCACGACCGACATCTTCTTGCGGGTGTATACGACATGTCTGGAGACCGGCGTTTTTCCAACTGGCTGGAAGTGCCAGAGACTCTCCTGCTCCCAAAGCCAGGCAAACCTCCCGACGAGCCGTCCTCGTATCGTCCGCTGTGTATGTTAGACACGGCGGGCAAGATTCTCGAGAGAATCATATGCGACCGGCTGGAGGCTTTCACAGAGAGACCCGGAGGCCTCTCGGAGCGACAGTATGGCTTCCGGAAAGGGCGATCAACGATAGATGCCATCGAAGACGTCATTTCCACCGCCCGTGAGGCCATCGCCGGCAAGAGATGGTACCGCGGCACCAAAAATACTGCGCCGTGGTGACACTCGACGTGAGGAATGCGTTCAACTCGGCACGGAGGGACAACATCCTCGCCGCTCTACGCCGTTTGCTCGTACCCGATTACTTGCTGAGAATAATTGACAGCTACTTCTCGGCAAGAGTGCTCGACTTCACCACGGACGAAGGTTCAGAGTCCTACGAAGTCACAGCAGGAGTTCCACAGGGATCGGTACTGGGCCCGATCTGTGGAACATTATGTACGACGCGATCCTGCGACTCAACTTCGATGGCGATGTTCGTATCGTCGGCTTCGCGGACGACATCGCAGTGGTGGCCGTCGCCAAGCAGCTATGGCAGATCGAACACGATCTGAACGCTGCGATACTACAGGTGCGAGACGCGCTCCAGGCTCTCAGCCTTCAAACGGCTGACCACAAGACGGAGGCTCTGCTCATCACAAGCAGGAAAAAGGAGGAAACCATCACCATCACGGTAGGCGACCACAGCATACGCTCGTCCCCCTCCATCCGCTACCTGGGCCTGCACATCGACGCCAAGCTGAAGTTCGACCACCACCTCCGAACAGTCAGCGCGAAGGCAGCCGGTTGTGATCGGTGCCCTTACGAAGATCATGCCCAACTCTGGCGGGCCCAGAAGCAGCCGACGCAAGCTGTATGCTCACGTCGTCGACTCCATACTCCTGTACGGAGCCCCCGTCTGGAGCACAGCAGCACAAAAGCGAGCCTACATTCGACAGGCGGAGTCAGCCCACCGACGAGCCTGCCTGCGTGTGATCGGAGGCCGGCCGCATGTCTCTTACGAGGCCACATATGTCCTTGCCGGCATACCTCCGCTGGCCCTTCTTGCGGACGAGCGAGCGCGACTCTACGGCCGCCGCCGAGAGGACGCAGAGGACGAGGAACGCTTGGCAACGCTAAGCAAGTGGCAGGAAGCATGGGACCGGTCGACGAAGGCCACAATGCCCGGTCTGCCCCTCATCCATTGAGAACGCGGAGCACGTATTCTACCACTGCCCGAGGTTCAGCGAAGAAAGAGAGAGACTACACTCGCTGCTCCACGAGGTCATGACGCCGGAAAACACCACCAGGCTCATGCTCGCGAACGAGCCGAACTGGCTCGCTGTTGCTTCCTTCGCCTGCTCAGTCGTAACAAGACTGAGAGGCGAGGAAGCGGACAGAAGGTGACGACCGGACGATGCTGCTGGAAGAAGACGCCACCTCAGCCAAGCCTCAATGAAGCGCATAACGCCAACCCCTCCATCCCCGTGAAGTAATGCCTAACGGCGGTTTCCGCGGGGATGGAACAAAGGGAAACCGACGTGGATGTATCCATATACACTATGTACCCTAAATCAATGTTACACTCTCACTTTTACTGCTACATTTTATGCAATGTAAACTTCTAATTTTACTTTCTGCTAAATAAAATATATTAATACATCCAAAAAAAAAAAAAAAAAAAAAAAAAAAACACACACACACACACACACACACACATACATACGGACATTTGTTGAGAATTCAATCTAGTTTACAAATATGTAAACCAAATTGTCCTACGAAGTCTGGTTCAAAATCTCGTTTTCGAGCCTATCACAGAGCTTCCTCTATGAGGAAGCAAAAATATATGCTAAGCTTCAATGTTTCATTTTAAACATAGGCTAGCGTTCGTGATGAAAAGCAGAAAAGGCCAAAACATACTAGCGTAGGTTTACTATGTAGAATATCGGACCTCTGTGCCCTTCTCAGATCGTCAAGTTATTCTGCTTTTATGTTTTTGAGAAAATCGAGCCTAGTGTAAGTGATGAAAAGCCAAAGTCAGCCAAAACATACTAGCGTAGGCTTGCGACGTAAGACATTGAACCTCTCTGGCCTTCTTTGATTCTCAAGATGTTCTGCTTTCATGTTTTATAGAAAAACGAGCCTAGTCTTAGGGATAAAAAGCCAAAGTAGGCCAAAACATACTAGCGTAGGTTTACTATGTAGGATATCGAACCTCTCTGGCCTCGCAAGATCCTCAAGATGTTCTGCTTTCATGTTTTTTGGAAAAACAAGCCTAGCCTTTGTTATAAAAAGCCAAAGTAGCCCAAAACATACTAGCGTAGGTTTACTATGTAGGATATTCGGACCTCTGTCGCCTTGTAAGATCGTCAAGATATTCTGCTTTCATGTTTTTGAGAAAATTGGGGGCAACAGTCAGCAGTTTCCGAGAAGAGTCAGTATTCGTTACGACGCCACAGTGGAAGCGGTGAAAGACAGAAAATAATTTCTCGTAGCTTCACTTACGTGCTCTTCACTCTCCATTTCGACGTTAGTGAAAGAACACAGTGCAATACAAGTCACGACGCACGTAGCAGCGTAAGCAGCTAGGAAAATCACATTGACGGCAGCCACGTGTTTAAATTTTAAGCTAGTGTGTATTGTGTGCATGTGCCTACGGCTCAAATCCACGTACATTGGCTTGCTTAAATCCACGTGCTTTGGCAGGCTAAACCCACGTACTTTGAACGGCAAAATCCACGTGCTTTAGTGGGCTTAAATTCACATACTTTGATGAGCTTATGTACAGTACAGTTTTGAGTTTTATCTCAGGTCTTTTATTTACGTACTCTTGACAGACACTTCCACTCCTTTGAGACACATCTCCAACGAGCTTATATTGGCAAATTTGAATAGCTTGGCGGCTTCGTATAACGCCCTTTAAACAAACCCAATATCAATAGTTAATTATTTGTAAACGCATAAAAATGAAGGAAATTTTATGTTGAAAAAGGGCAAGAAGGTTTTTGATCCGACCTGAGGCAAGAAGGGTCGATCCAATAACTGTGTGAAAATTTATATTTTTTTATACACGGAAAAACGGGGTGGAATTTTCTCTTGGGTTATTTTTCAAATGCGAATGACTCGAATATCTGTTGGTTTGGCTGCGATGATCCAATGAGTTTGACATTTGGTGTGGTTGTCGTTTTTGGACTATTAAACAAATACCTTTAGCGTCGTAGGTAGACATGCTATACAAACCAAGCATGGCGTAGTCGTGCACGAGTAACGACAATTTGAACTTTTCGTAGTAAAAATGGTGACATACTAAAGCGGCTAAGTTATATAAATTTGCCCGTATACACTTATTTTTTGAGCAGCTCCGACGGCCTCCTTGCTTCGTATTCTAGTTTGCAGCTCCGTTAGAATTATATATTTACGTACTAAGAATAATAAGAAATTAATAAATCATCGTTAGGTAAGTAAATTTTTTTAATATTGTAAAATGAACAAACAAATAATGTATTTTTTTAATTATTGAAACAAAAATCACATACATAATTAATAGTTAAATCTACTTTTTCTTGTTCGATTTTTATGCGCCCAAAGAAGGCAACAATCGCACTGTATACAGTTATTTTTAATTATTCTTTTACATTTTCTACAATGGTAGACGTGTCTTTTCCTTTTTTTTCAATATTTTGTTCTAATTCAGCACAGCTGTCTTGGTCAAAATAATTTTTTTAAATATTCAAATCAATGTCATTGGACAATAGAGCATCTCCAATATTTATTAAATATTTTATCAAGAATTCGAGCGTCACTTTAAATTTTCTTTGCAGAATCAGCTGCGTATATGGAGGCGAAATTTTTAGCCGATTCAAAATTTTTTCTATTTTTTTCTCCTCGGGCATGTCATTGAATGCAACACCTTCACATGATTGGCACTAAGAATAAAAGTAATATCATTCGATTGCGCTTCAAAATTAGGCTGCTTAATTATATTATGCTTGTCTCATATCTTTTTTTAACGCCTGAATTGATCATTTTCAGACAACTTTTATATTGATGTATTACATCAACTTCAAATCGTTCAAGAAGTTGTTGAGCAATCATGACTTACATAAAATTTAAAGTACTTTCAGATTCCAGTATTGAAATTGTCAAAAATTTGCTAATAAAAATTTATGAACAATTTTAATGATGTCTCAACAACTTTTTGAACGATTTGAAGTTGATTTAATACATCAATATAAAATGATCAATTCAGGCGTTAAAGGGTTAATTTATCAAAATCAAATAAGTGAGTGGCTTGTAAACCTGGACAGCAGCACTCTCTTCACATCCACCGCTACTCTTCTCTGCCTCTCTTTCTCTCCATTTTTTTGCAATTTTCTCCGACTTTCTCTCTTTTTCTTCGTTTGGAACTCTCTTCCTCTCTGCTTCTCTTTCTCTCTCTTCGTCTTCGGCTCGCTTCCCCTCTACCACTCTCTCTGCATCTCTGCCTTGATCGATTTCACTTTCGTCATTGACAGAACTTCACTTCATCGCCCTCTTTCTCTTCATTATCTGCATCTTCTTCATTTGAACTCAAATTTTTATATTGTACCTAATGTAGAAAAAAAATTTCAATAAATACGTGCTTCAAAAGTTAAAACGAGTTATGATTTAAAAAAAAAATTTTTTAAATTAAGTATTTTACCTCGTACATATGATTATGTGTAGAACATAACTTTCTAATAACCAAAGAATTTGATCGAATGGACACGATCACTCTGATGAGGAACGGACAATTTGTTTTCACAGATCTTGAAACGAAAAAAATTGTTTTCGGATAAATTTTCACTTGAAAAATATCATAAAACGATAACCAATTAATCAGTACTTTTTATTGCGGATGCCTTTGCCTTTTGATTTCGTGGGGTCACCCGATTTTCTACGGTGAAGTACTTTAAACTGAAAAATCTCTGCGCCACCTCTCACCACCATCCTACTGTCTTCAATAACTAAATGAAGCCCGAAGGTTTCTTCATACACTTTTACCTCTTCGTTGAATTCATCCCAATTGGAATAATGTTTGTTCAATTCAAAAAAGTTTTCCATGTTAGCAGCTCAAATAATAATAACAACAGGACACATAGAACAACTGAGAAGGTGAAATTGCAACAAATTCAAACACACCGACCAATTACTGCAATTCCGATAAACTTAACCGACTGAATATAGCGCTAACTAAGCTACTTACGTATAAACTGACATTGTATAGCATAGCATCTGAACGATTAACTACACGCTTTAAAAAAGCGGTTTAAAAATAAACATAATGCTATAATATAAAACTTCGATAAGATATTTGAAGTAAAAATCTTATTTATCAATGAGAATATAGAAACTATTAAAGCATATACAAAGAAAATTCTTCAGAAATTTTAAATGACGTTGAAAAAAAAGTTAAGACTTTTGGCGGAAAGCAAACTTGCGAGGCTCGTCATACACACCCGATGTAGGGGAGAGCGGGGCAACTGTGGCATGTGGGGCAACTGTGGCATCTTGTTTTTTATCAATGAAAATGACTTAATTGAAACATTTTTGTACACAAATCAATTGTTACAAGTCCATTTAAATAATTTATGTATAATAATTTTTTTAATTATGTCATTTTCATTGAAAAAAAACAAGATGCCACAGTTGCCCCGCTCTCCCCTACGAGCACACCTAGGTTTGTTATCACGAGAATCTTTGTCAGAAACGCTGCAGCTCTCACCAACAGCTCGACGATCATCGCCAAGCTCGCTGCCGCTTATACCGTCGGCTCGACCGGGCGAGCCGACAAGAGGATCCTCGTTTAATGCGCGGCAGCTTTTACCGCTGACTCGTCCGGACGAGCCGACACGACGAGCACCGCCTGGCTCGCCGCTGCTAATACCGCTGGCTTGACCGGACGAGCCGACCCGAGGAGCGTCCCCTGGCTTGCCGCTTCTACCGTGGCTTGACCGGACGAACCAACAAGAGAATCCTCATCTAATGCGCGGCAGCTTTTACCGTCAGCTCGATGTTGCCAGCCAACATGAGGAGTGCTTATGGCTCGCAGCAGCTTTCACTATTAGCTCGACCGGACGAGCTGACAAGAGCAGCATTGTCTGGATCGTTGCTTTCGCTCACAATCACTTCACAAATTTTTTCTGAAAACAGCATGCATTCTCGTCATTTGAATTTCTTTTAACATAATCTCTGCAAATATCCAATGCGGTTTAACCTACGCCTGTCAAGCGAGACACGTGTTTAGATGTTTGTTTATTTATCGATCGATCGCATGTGGCAGCCAAGCGTCTTCATGCTTCCATGACAACCAGGATTACAATAGTTCTGTTGAAGCAATTAATCCACATTTTTAATTTTTTTTCTCACTTAATATCGACCTTAGAATTTTTCTAACAATTTTCCCTGGTCCCATAATTCACCGGCTACACGCCTGTTTCGGGCGTTAAACTACTTTCCAATCACGGTGTAGATCAGCGTAATATTCTTTGTACTGTTTAGACTGCTCTGTACTGTTGTTGTACACATTATGCACAAGTTTTATCTTGTGTAAATTTTACTCAGTCTATATTCTTTCTATTGCATTTGTTATTTTTTGCATTATTGTAACTAATTTTTGTAAATATTGAAAGGTAATGCTGCCTTTTTATGGGTAATTACAGCGTGTGCTACTTTTCTACCCGCTGACTCGTGTACGCGTGGGTTCTAAGGCACTGTCCCTTATGACGCGTGCTGCGAGCTACGTTCCAATTTCATAAATTTTTCTGTTATTATTATTTGAGGCGGTTCGTAAAACACCTTTAGGACTGGTGGATTTTATGGAAAATAATCTCTTTTTATTATTGTAAATTATCCACGAGATTTAACAATTAAGCGATGATTCTAAAACAATCAAGGTTACACCGTCTTCACTGTATTCCGATCCTCGCACTATTGTATAACCAACGTGTAGTAGCAGAAAGACTTAATGTACTGGTGACAATGCGGTCCCACTTATTCGTGAGTTTTGTGAATACGCCGATATAGGCGCGCTTGCTATGCGCGCTCGTACAGCATTTGCCTGCTGCTGCGAGGCGCGTCGGCATAGGGGCGTGTCTACGGTGTGGAGACAGAAGGAGGGGTCTCGCTAGCGGAGCAGGCACTGAAGATTCGCGCGTTGGCAGGTTATACACCGCGCGGCACGCGGTGTGTGTAGTCGTGCTTGCAGAGCGCGTAAAGGTAAAACACTATGGTACTGCGTGTCTATCGTATGTAATGACTTGATACGCAAGATGACTAAAACACGAATGGAGCGTATTTATGAAAAGAAATAAAATACTTGCATTTGTGAGGAAATGCTGGTGACTCTCTTTCTCAATCTCTCTTAGATCACTCTTCGCTGGACGAAGGGCTGGCCACGACGGAGCGGCGCACTTACACTGTCACGTTCTGCATCAGAAAGGAGATTGACGTTGATACAAGGCTCTCACTACACTTCACCGCACAAACTACCTTACGACTTGTGACGCGTCACTTCGTTTCTCTCGAGCATACACAGTTATAAGTAATCTGGAGAATTGCAGACTGCGTCACAAATACGCAAGGCATCGTGTTCGTTCGCTTCGGCGATATCGAGCAGCATTTACCGGATAGTCTCGAGGCAAATGCATCACTAGAAATTTCGCTTTTGCGATCGTACACACGATGTGGAGGGATCTGATGTTACAGTGACCGATGCATCGAGTCGGACTCGATTATCGCCAACAGATAAGATGTTGATGCTTTACAGTGTTTATTTATGCCATCATTAGTCACAACAGTATAGCATACCAACCAATCAACGAGGGTTATTAGTGGATTGTATACTGCCCTACATTAGCATTGCTGCGTAAAGCACGGGTGTGTACTGGTTGCTTGTCTGTCAGTTCAGAGCAAGTCCCATTTTTAGCATAAAATTACCTTATACCCGAAGGTTATTATTCAGCTCCAGGCTGTCGAAATTTCACTCGAACTTGAATTTGAAAATGTTTGAAAAAGAAGAAGGCCGAGTGTGCTTGGATTTTATAGATACGCGCTGCGCCCCACTCGCTCGCTTCGCTGTGCGATGCCCTGCGAGTGCCTTATGCGTTTCTGTGCGCGCAAGAAAGAGCAAAGGTGTGAAACCGCTTCTTGGGGGGTCTAGCTCGTTGTCTCTTCGCGTAAGGTGGGAAGTTCAGCGACGGCTACCCGACTTCTCCTCTAACGAGTGCTCGATGTTCACGCTTTTACAAGCGACTTATCGGATGCGGGTATGATTTTACGGGTTCTTCTCTGCCAACGGCCTTTTGAACCTTTAGCTACCTTGTAATTGTATATATTGTAATGTTATATATATGTATATATGTATACTAGGGGGGCAGCGCCCCCCTGCTTGCTCCGCTCGCCAGCCCCCCCCAGTTGACCAATATAGATAAGATTAAAATTAAAAATAAGCAAAAAGAAAATATGTATGAAAAAATGACTCAATAGTATAGTAAAATAATAAAATCGTGGCAAGATTTCTCATCGCATCTATTAGATAAGAATAAATTTTATTAATATCACATTACGAAAAAACAAAATTTTAACTGAAATTGACCATAATAACCAATTTTTGTAAAATTCTCGTTTCTCCCCAAAATTCTGAATATTTTTCCAATTTTATTTATGGTATCTAACAATTTTTCATTATCTTTGCTACTCCACAATTTTGGCTGATTTCACCTTTCACACAGATATTAAAAAGTTTGTTTTCATAAATTTTTCAATCCATGTGTGAGGGTTCTAACAATTTTTCAAAAATTGTTTTCAATAAATCACCAAGAGTAGTAAGTATCTCCTGCACATGGGTTATAGATTCATGTAGGCCTTTTCAAAAAGGAGTGATTGAGAGAAAAAAAATGAATTGGAAATTAGCCATGTAAAAATATTTGAAAAAAATAGGAATTATAGTATATTTAGAAATGATAATTAATTGTCCTCTGGTTATTTCACACTTCTATATCTTTTTACAATAATTTTTTATTTCTGTTCACACAATCTTAGTGAATTTTCCCTCAAATTTTTATGGAATTGCAGTGTCGAAAATCGGCAACATTTCTGATCCTATCAATTGACTGAAACGCAATAACGATTTACAGTATTCTACGCACGACCTTTTTAAAAATCTCTGATGGAATCGAATGACAAATTTTCCTTGTCATATTTATTTAGAAAAAAATGAGAAAATTAGCAAAAATAATAAATTTCCTTTCATACAGTTGGAAAAATAAATTCAATCGTTTGTTGAAATGAATATTCCAATTCAAATGCTAATCATTTTTTGAAAAACTTTTCAATAACCTTGCTACTATCACAATGTTTGTGAAGTATCCCTCCCGCAAATTAAAGCAGGAAATTCAGCGGTTTGTTAAAACGAATTTCCCAATTTCATATGCGTGAAGCATTTATTAATTTTTCAAAAACTTTGGCTACTCCCACAATTTTAATGAATGATCGTTTTCACACATTTCACCCGCTAACGCCCAGACGGACAGAATTTTTTCTCTATTGAAGTCTGTAATTAAGGGGAGTCATACACCAATTCACTCTCTTTGTCATTATTGTGATATAAACCAAGTTTAATGTCAATCTACATTTTCAACATAAAATTGACATCTTTGAGCCTAAAAAATGTGAAAAAAGTTGCAGAATAGGCCATTGCATCTAAAAATAGCTCATTTTTGCTATTTTAGCCTTTCGGCACTGTGCGCAAGGTTCAGATCAGAGTTATGCAGGTGGGAGTTTCTAATAGGTATCAAAATCTTCAAAAAGTATCCTTTATGGGCTGAGTTTTGTGGAATTTTGATTTAGACCTTCATATCAGTTCTATTATTCAATATGTGCTCAAAAACATTGATAAATTTTTTTTATTTCTTGCTTTTTTCACATCTGTTGGCATACAAACTTTTGTATGACTCTAATCAAAATTCCACAAAACTCAGCCCATAAAGATACTTTTCTGAAGAGTTTGATACCTATTAGAAACCCACCTGCATAACTCTGATTTGAACCTTGCACAGGGCCGAAAGGCTAAAATAGCAAAAATGAGCTATTTTTAGATGCAAATGCCTATTCTACAACTTTTTTTACATTTTTTAGGGCTCAAAGATGTCAATTTCATGTTGAAAATGTAGATTGACATTAAACTTTGGTTTATATCACAAAAATGACAAAAAGAGTGAATTGGTGTATGACTCCCCTTAAATCATCTTATCGGAGCGAGAAAATTCTTGAGTACTCATTTTCTATGTAAAATTTAATGTACATTTTGAATATGGGTTTATAATTAACTTTTGATAAATATTAAAAAAGTAATAAACAATAAGCTCAAGATACTTTTCTCATTAAAAAATGTAGCATGTATTTTGAGTCGCGTGCAATCGGCCATCGATGAAGCTCTCGATGAAGATCCGATCGTCATGCGAAGTTTGCGATTTTGACACAACTGTGAGCAATGGCTTCGTACCAACAATTGTATAAAGATTTAAGCAAACATTCTAAACAATCGCGATTAACAGACTACTTTAAAAAATCCTAATTTACTCTATTTTTTTTTGTACTACATTTAATTACAGCATTTTTTACAATAACAGTTATGGAAAACTTCAACCAATCAGGTTTCACCTCAATTTAGATATACCAATTACCCGTTTTCATGATTTTATGTTCCCGGTTTCTGTATTCGCGGTGCTTTTTGGATACGCATTATCCGCGAATACTGAGGAATGCCTGTATTCAGTGGTCAGGGAAATAAATTAGGCATATCAAAAATTTTGGTGAATAATCCTTTTCTTTAGTTATACAGAGGATTCAGCGGTTTAAATTTCCCAATTCTGTATGTATTTCCATCCTACTTCAGGCGAATAATGTTTACAATAATAGCTCCCCCACGTGGGGGAACGCCGAAAAAACATGTAAAAATAGGGCCTTTTAAAAATTGTGGTAAATGTGGGGGAGCTATGGAAATCAGGTGTGGAGACCCTTACAACTATATAGTAATAGATATATTTTGATATCTAATCCTATCTCGTGCACATCAACGGCTCGATTGCGGAGGTCGATACACGTATAGAGAATCAAGAAGAAGCAGATCAAAAAAGAATGCCGCAGACATAATCAACTTACAGGCTGAGTTTGAAGTTCTTAGGACCAAACTGCTCGAAGCCTCTCACAAAACATCCAACCTGCTGCGCAGTTAACTGACCATTTGGCGGACAACTGCGAGGTGTTGTTGTCAAGTCTGCTAATGGATCTGAATCTCCCTGTCAAAGAAATACTTGCTAAAACATTTTCTGTCATGGGCCTTAAAAAACACACATATTTCATTTTTGAAACAAGAAACTGGTCACTTAAAAATTTAAGCCCCATGAGCATCAAAAGTAAACACAAAACTCGATCACTGGTCTGTAAATGTGCATTACCAAATATCCGCGATCTTTTCATTTCTCACTCATACAAGCATTCTACTACCAATACTCAAACCCTCTTGAGATCAGGTAGAGATATAACTTTCTTTTCCTTCATTACGGCCTAAAGAAATTTATCTTCTTTTCAGCAAACTTCATTTGATACTCAAAAAATAAATTTCGCTTGAACAGTTGACCGTAATCTTACTGCTCTCATGCACAAGATCACCCATTCTGAACTTTTACCGATGATGACAGAAGAGGATCTCAATCATCTTTTAATCAATACTAATTATTAACAGCATCAATTTACTCCACACCAATTCCAATATACTACTCTACGACTCTTTCACATACTTGTCGCAAAATAACCATTTGCCCTTACTCACAATGCTAAATTTATTCATTTATTTACTTATTCAATCGTTCATTCTTGTATTGATCAATCATCCTGGCAAGTTTAACTAAAGTGTAAACAGATTTAACTAGTGCTTTTAACTCTGATATTATACATATCTTTCTGCAAACTACTATCGACAAATTTTGATTATTTTGTAAATAATTTTTCAAGACAAATGTATTTCTAAGGTGTAGATAGGTTCAACCCTTAGCCCAATAAAGTATCTATCTATCTATTTCTCTTGTACGGCATACACCAAGCTTTCCTTGCCTAATTTCGCGCCAGTCGTCCATAGTTAGCCCTGCAGACTTTCAGTCTAGCAATTTAGTATCGTTAGTTAAATTAATTGTATTGTAAGTTATCGAACTCCAATTGTTATCAGTATTAATACGTAAGTAAGTTTTGACTTGAGGGAAAAGGGGAAAAGTAAAATAATACAAGATTTTACTGCTAGTTATTGGCAGGAGATCGAAAAAAGGTAAGTACAAGAAACGTCGTGACCGTTGGTGAAACGAGACTGGCTTGAGGCAATTGTTCGATTCATGCCTAGAAGAGCAATTGTGGCGGGCCTCTGAGGTGATACAGGTGGCATGTAAGTGTGAGAATGCTTACAGTTGCTGGGACGAGCAGAGTCAACGTTACCTGAGATCGGTGCGCCCAAATGGCAGTATAAATTAATTATTAAAAATCTTACTCAGCATTGCATCAGAAATTGTAGTACGTGACTCATGTCTGATTAAATGAATAAATCCTATTCGTTGTCCTAACCTTAGGGAAAATAAGTAATTTCTCTGTCTTTTAAAATAAAAGCTTTGAAAAAATTAACACAAAAATTTAGGGACACCCTGTTAAGAATGAATTTGTCTAATTATTCAAGCTTATTCATATCCCCAACTTATTGTAAAATCCAAGTGACATGAAAAATTTTTTCAGATAACACATTGGCAACATCCAAGGTTTCATGCCTACTTCCCATCGGGAAATTCTTTTCCTTCTATTCTCGGTGATATGCTATCTGATGCTATTGGATGCATTGGATTTTCATGGGTAAGTTTCAAATAGATTTAAATTTCTACATGGTTTGGTAGATATAAATTAGGTATAAATATTTATTGATTATAATTCCCAAAAATTCACTTCTTTAACTCTCTTCGAATAAACAACGATTGTAAATTGAGTGTAAGTGTAGAACTCACGCAGCTGGCGGAGCTCAGTTTTTTCTAGGATCTTGTCAAGTGAAGAGATTCTTAAATATAATTTTACTTGATCTTAATTCGTTATAAATAATACTGCAAGTATGGCTATAATTTGACCAACAACATAAGTAGCGCGTTACCCCGTCACAGCTCTCTTTCCACTTCAGCAGGATAATTATATGTAAGCTATTGTATTAAGCACAGCTAAGAGTAATGGGACTCTTAGTAACTGTCTGATTATTATGTATGATTGTTATGAAGTATAGAAATATAAATGAGCGTATTTATGTCAGATATAGAAAGACAGTTACAGAAGACCCAACGTACGTTAGTTCCGACTTTTGTGTTGATGCTCTGAGCCGTTACAAAATCAGTACATTGATACAACGTACACAGTAATAAGTATCTCCTCTTCCGCTTCCAATAACTCACACATGCGCACTTTTACCTATATAAATGTAATCATATATTGTGACGATGTCACTGGCAACGAATTCGCCCCGATGCAGTATGAATGCCGCGTGTATGACTGCGAGAGAGTTGCGACCGACCGACCGTGCAGGGTGAAGGAAGAGCCAAGCTCTTCTAACCTCCGCACGCTGCGACAGCGTAGGCACGTGCGTTACCGACCAAACGAACGGCAGCAGCGGCGGCAGCGGCCGCAGGAGAAGAGCAACGAAGGCAGCGGAAAGAAGCCACGTGAAGCGACGACGACGACCATCATTATTATTGTACACGTTGCCGCACGCAGAAGTCGTAGTTGAAGAGTTCGAGGCTAGAAAGCGAGTGCAGAGTTGTACGTGACCGCGCGACTGCGAATAAAAGGTAGTCCGAGGCTAAAAGCGAGTAAGCGAAGTGCACGAGAGAACGAGTGCGGTCGTGCGTGAGAGTGAGGTTACACTCGTAAAATAACGTGTAGTGAAAGTAGTCCGAGGCGAAAAGCAGAGTAGTAGTGACGAGTCGCTATAGTGAAGCAAGGAGGTTACGTCTGCCGAGCTCGCCGACAACCGCAGCAAGAGTCGCGTGCCACGTAGTGCTGTGTGTGCTCGTGAAAAGTACGAGCCACGTCGTTGCAATAATCGAGGTGGCATCATGGACAAGCGGTGCGAACGTGCAACGAGAAGGTCAGGTCGACCGTCGAGAAGCGGCGCCAATCCAACTTTCACAAGAACTCGGACATAACCGCATTTTTTGCGCAGCGGATACCCGGCAGGCATGGCGTCGCGGAGCAATGCTAACGACATCGTAAGCGAATAGCCTAAATGTACTTATAGTAATCTTGGTCGGTCGTGTATGCGACGTGTATGTACGGAGTGTATGGAGAATTGTATGTCGTTGCGTGTGTACGAAAAATCGCGAAGTAAAGTGCAGTATTGTATGTCGTTGTATGAGTACGAGGAAAAATCGCGAAGTAAAGTAGAGTCAATTATTTGTGTGTTTCGTCGTTTGCGTAGTGAAAGTCGTCCGAGGCGAGCAAGTCGCTATTACGTCGCGCGCGTACCGACGTCGAAGAGCAGCCATTTTTGTACAATGCCGTGCCCGTTCGCACAAAGCCGCGGAGCCATCGTAGGCCGAGCGGTACGAAGTCACTTCCGCGTAGTAGCTAAGAGAGCGTTACGAAAACGGGGTTCGAACAGAGCACGTGTTGTGACTCTGTGATTCCCCTTGGACTTTCGTGAGCGAACTCACGTGGCATTAGGCTTCGTGTACAGTGGAACGGAGACGCGCGAGTGCAAGTGCGCGGCACGATATCGGGATTCGAGCCGAGAGCGTATTGGGACTCGACAGTATTCCCTTGGATTTCATTGCGCGAGTACCCTTATGGTAATTTGACGTCACTGAAGCAATTATTGAGACTTTCTTTGTAATTTGAATACTATCGAATCGTAATTGAATAATCTTTAATAAATCATAGAGTAATAATTAACTTTGACTTTGAATAATAAAATAAGTCATTTTGATTTTTTTTTTTTTTTCTCTCTCTTATTACTCCTTCTTCTTAGATTTAAACTAACTCCCTCTTGTGGTCATTTCGCGAACCTTTTTCCGACTTTTCAGCAACGAATTGCCGACGCTCGAGGCACACTTGATGGAAGGCTCGACCCCTTTTTGAGGTAAGACGACCAGATAGGCTAACCGGAGCCTCAGTAATTAAATAATACGACTGCAGGGCATGCATAGGCTAAGGCCCAAACCCTCGCACGTCGCAATATATACATATAGATATATCAACAGGCTGACCTAAGTAAGGTGACGACAAGCAGTCAGCGATGGCCGAGGCATGCGAAATAGCAGTAAGTACCTCTTGAGTACCCAGTCCTCTTCATACAATTGTCTCAAAGTTAGAATTTGATTTTTTAAATTTTTTTCTGATTTCCTAGGGTTAATATGAAAAAATTATTGAAACATGATTTCTAATTTAAAATTTGATGAGAAATTCAGATTTGTTGTTATAAATCATAATTATAACCTAAATCCTCATTAAAAATGCATTTAAAGGTAAATGTCAAAAAATAAATAAACATACCTGATTTTTTGGAGTAACTTTTGCAACATTTTTGCTTAAATTTTATTTCGAGAGTTCCTATAGATTTCTTAGAAAGTTGTAATAAGTGAGGAAAAATGTGATTTATCCAGAACCCAAAGCCGAATTACTGAATTTTCAGTAACAAAAACGCATCGCACAAAAACAGCTGTATTTCAGCGAAATTAAGGCCGTTTTTAAATCTGAATACGGCGTTAGCAAGGTGAGATAAAAACCTCCCAAACAATGCATTCACATTTTTTCAATAGGTGATCGTGTTGAGCCATTTTTTTGAAGAAACAAATGCACTGTTCTTGATTTACACAAAAACCACGTTTTTCGGCACAAAATGAATCATAACATCTGAAATATTGCCCCAATCCAAATTTTTACGCCAGATTCTGAAAGGTGATAAAATTGTGTATCGAAATACCTGTCTTTCATAGTTGTCAACTTTTTTTGGGGGTGATTCAAACATTCAATGAGAAAAAACCGCTGCCTATGTATTGGCAAGTAGCTTCCTCATACTTTTGCTTCCTGATAGAGGAAGCTTTGTGACGGACCGATTTTGGACATTCATAACTATTAATCGTAGAGTACTTTTACATATATATTCTTAAACAAGACCAAATTGCTGACACATGTCTTTATGTGTGTGTGTGTGTATGTGTTTTTTTTTTTTTTTTTTTTTTTGGATGTATTAATATATTTTATTTAGCAGAAAGTGAAAATAGAAGTTTACATTGGGTAAAATGTAACAATAGAAGTGAGAGTGTAACATATTGATTTAGGGTACATAGTGTATGTAGATACATCCACGTCGGCTTCCCTTTGTTCCATCCCCGCGGAAACCGCCGTTAGGCATTACTTCACGGGGATGGAGGGGTTGGCGTTATGCGCTTCATGGGGACTTGGTTGAGGTGGCGTCTTCTTCCGGCAGCATCGTCCGGTCGTCACCTTCTGTCTGTTTCCTCGTCTCTCAGTCTTGTTACGACTGAGTAGGCGAAGGAAGCAACAGCGAGCCAGTTCGGCTCGTTCGCGAGCATGAGCCTGGTGGTGTTTTCCGGCGTCATGACCTCGTGAAGCAGGAGTGTAGTCTCGCTCTCTCTTCGCTGAACCTCGGGCATGGTAGAATACGTGCCGCGTTCTCGATGGATGAGGGGCAGACCGGGCATTGTGCGCTTTGGTTGTGGTCGTAGCGTCGGCTATGGTGTTTAAAGAAGCCATGCCCGGTCAAGAGCTGCATGAGCTGGTAGTTTAACTCTCTGTGTCTCCTCTCGATCCACACTCTGATAATCGGGATCAACCGATGCGTCCAACGGACCTTAATCGACTGGTCCCATGCTTCCTGCCACTTGCTTAGCGTTGCCAAACGTTCTTCGTCTTTTGCGTCCTCCCGGCGGCGGCCGTAGAGCCGCGTTTGCTCGTCCGCGAGGAGGGCCAGAAGTGGTATGCCAGCAAGGACGTATGTCGCCTCGTAAAAGACATGCAGCCAGCCACCGGTCGTACGCAGGCAGGCTCGTCGGTGGGCTGCCTCCGCCTAGCGAATGTAGGCTCGCATTTTTGTGTCTGTGCTCCATATGGGGGCTTTATACAGGAGTATGGAGTCGACGTCGTGAGCATACAGCTTACGTCGGCTACTTCTGGGCTTCATGATCTTCGTAAGGGCACCGATCACACCCGCTGCCTTCACGCTGACTGTTCGGAGGTGGTGATCAAACTTCAGCTTGGTGTCGATGTGCAGGCCCAGGTAGCGGATGGAGGGGGACGAGCGTATGCTCTGGTCACCTACCGTGATGGTGATGGTTTCCACTTCCCTCCTGCTGATGATGAGCAGTGCCTCCGTCTTATGGTCAGCTGTTTGCAAGCTGAGAGCTTGGAGCGCGTCGCGCACCTGTAGGATGGCAACGTTCAGATCTTGTTCGATCTGCCATAGGCGCTTGGCGACAGCCAGCATGGCGATGTTGTCCGCGAAGCCAACGATACGGACATCGCCCTCGAAGTTGAGGGGCAAGATGGCGTCATACATGACCTTCCCCTAGGATCGGGTCCAAAACTGACCCCTGCGGGACACTTGCAGTGACCTCGTAGGACTCCGGACCATCATCCATAGTAAAGTCGTGCACTCTTGCTGAGAAATAGATGGCAATTATTCTCAGCAAGTAATCGAGCACGAGCAAACGGTGCAAAGCGGCGAGGATGTTGTCTAACCAGGCCGAATTAAACGCGTTCCTCACGTCGAGGATCACCAGGGCGCAGTACTTCTTGATGCCACGGAACCACCTCCTGCCTGCTACTGCATTCCAGGCAGTGGAAATGACGTCTTCGATGGCATCTATCGTTGATCGCCCTTTCCGGAAGCTATACTATTGCTCCGAGAGGCCTCTGGGTCTCTCTGTGAAAGCTTCAAGTTAGTCGCATATGATTCTCTCAAGAATCTTGCCCGCCGTGTCCAGCGTACACAGCGGACGATACGAGGACGGCTCGTCGGGGGGTTTACCTGGCTTTGGAAGCAGGACGAGCCTCTGGCGCTTTCCGCCAGATGGAAAAACGCTGGTCTCCAGGCAAAATTTGTTAAAAAACTTCTAGAATTTTTAACTCAAAAAATAAGGGCTTATGGAAAAAGTTCTTAGAATTGATCACAGAATACGCTAGAATTTTATTTTATTTTAGAAAAAAGTATCGAAAAAGTGTCCGTCTCGGACTTAATGGGTTTAGCAGCACCGCATCGAGGAGAGCGAGTGAGTCAAGCAGGATAGACGCCCGCGATCTAGTCGCCCTACATCCTCACTCCGTTGACCATGCCTTAAAGTCCCCCGCAATAACAAGGGGCCTCCTGCCGCGTGCCTCCTCGGTAATGTTGGCAAGAAGGGCAGAAAATTCCATCTCAGAGAGCCTTGGCAGAGCGTAGACGCTGAAAAAGAAAATTTCGCCGATTCGGGCCCACGAGAAGTGAGGATGCACTTGCGCCGGGTGTTCCTGCACCGAAATTCCTCCCTGCACCCAGATAGCTGCTTGGCTGTCGGCATCGGCGAGCCATGTATTTGGTGGAGCAAGGTTCTTGTATTGCTAACACAGGATGGCCACGTCGATGCGCAGCTTGCTGATGGTATCGCAAAGCAGGTCCTGGGCAGCCTCGCAGTGATTGAAGTTGAGCTAAAGGATTCTCATCATCGGCGGGCCTGGTCAATCTTCCGTGCAAGGGGGCAGCTCGAGCTTGTGGACGCGTGACGATGGTCGTCAGCTCCTCGTTCTTGGCAGAGAATGCACGCTGGTTGGCCTTTGCAGTCCTTTGCTTGATGGCCCTTCTGGCTGCATCAATAGCAAAGATCCTTTCGGTTTGGATCCTTCCAGCGAGCGGCCATGTGACCAGGACTCCAGCAGCAGTAGCAGCGCGTAGCCTCCTCACGAGCACGGATGCGACAATTTACCCAGCTGATCCGTACGTGGCTGAGCTTCAGCGCTGTGGCTGCCAGGTCATCCGGGAATGCGACTACAGCCACCTGTGTTCCTGCATATGCCTTTCGCAGAGACTTCACAGGGTCGCGTTTCAACACCGGAACGCCCAGCGGAGCGTCCAGTGCCATGGTGACCTCCTCCTTCGTGACAAACGCGTCTAGGTCCTTGATCTCGATCATGGACGTGTGCAACAGGGCACTAGATGTAGCCGTGGTGCCGAGCACCCTGCCGAGCTCTTCGACGAGGGCGGGGGCGTTATCTACCCGTTTTTTCAGTTGCGGCACTAGGGCACCAGCGGCGCTGCTCTGATGTTATTTACGCTGCTGCCGACTGTCTGCTGCAACGCTGGCTCTCCTTTGAGTTCCTTCAGGATCTCGGTGTACGTAGATGCATCATTTGCCTTGATAATGATTGTGCATGGTCGATGGTGAACTCGGCGGTGCGGTGGACATGGCTTCAGAGACTGGTGGGCAGGGTCACGCTCAGCATTGGATGGCAACTGGGACTGTGGCTTGCGCCGGTGACGTCGACGATGGTCAACAAGGACGTAGTTGTCGTAGTCCTCGACGACGTTGTTGTTCTCGTCCGACTGTGTGGGACCAGATACACCCGCGCTACGCATTGGAGGTACGCGCATCTTCGGAGACGATTCCGCAGGCCGCTTGCTCATCGCTCTGCCCATGAATAGCGCTGAAAGGTACATACCAAGGCTCACCTGGTAGCTGAAAATCTTCTTGTGGAGATTGTTCTTGCTGCGCAAGAACCGGCCAAGATCCCGTATAAGGCCGTCCAGACGTTCCAACTTGTCCTCCATGGTCCCGGTTGCGAATTCCGCAAGAGACGGGAGCTTGGCATCCTTTTCTTTGCAATGCAAAGAAGCGACGATTATTCTCTCCGTAATCGCCTTCACCATTGTGAAAGGAGGCGTCCGCGGCGACGGGAGCTGGCCACGCTCCCCGGACTTCTCGACCCACGTCTGTCCCTGCGGGCTCTGCAGCCTATCATTCACGGGTGATGTCATGCCACGAGTCGCACAAGCCTTTGGTATTCGCACCCTGGCACGAGGCAAGCACTCACACGAACGCGCGGTGCTCACACCGACAACTTAGTACGCGGGAAATCATAGAACAGAGTGAAAAACCACCACTACAGCTGTACACGCGCAGCTACAGAACTGCACACACATATACCGACGCGGAGCGTCAAGCTGAAAACCTGGCGCTCACACAGACACTTCGGCAAACGTATGACCGCACTAAGAATTAAAAAAACAGGAGCGCGAGCCACGCACGTCCTGCTTGATTTCTCGTCCAAGCGCGAATCGTGCGTTTGTTTTGTTTTGTTTTTTTTCGACGTGGGCAGAGTAAACTCTGCAACAAGTGGCCTTTTGAAACGAGTACCCCACCGGGAACCGTAAGGGATTCGGGAACCAGAAACGTCGTCTTCATCTTCTTTTTACAGCATCGTCCGGATCGCTTTTACGCCTCTTGTGCCTCTTGCCTCAGTCTGGAGACGACTGATTGCGCGAAAGACGCTACCGCCATCCAATTTCCTGCGGTTTCAAGCATGAGCCTGACGATGTTTTCAGGCTCGATTTCTTCTCGGAGAACTTGTCGGAGTCTCTCCCTTTCTTCGTAGAATCGCGGGCAGCAAAAGAACACATGCTCCGCGTCTTCTACTGTAATTGGGCAGGTCGGGCAGAGTGCGCTAAGGGTGTTGTCATAGCGCTGGCTATGGCTTCTGAAGTAGCCATGCCCGGACAGGAGTTGTGTTGGATGGTAGTCTACTTCTCCATGTCCCCTCTCGACCCATTCTGTGATGTTCGGAATTAGCCGGTGTGCCCATCGGCCCTTTTAGGCCTGGTCCCACAGGTCCTGCCACCTATTCAGCGTCTCATTTTTTGCTTCCTCATTGACGTCCTCGGGACGGCGCTGGTATATGCGCGCTCGCTCATCCACTAGCAGCGCCAGCGGTGGTACGCCGGCTATCATGTACGTCGCGTCGTAGGAGACGTGTGGACGTCCGCTGATCACGCGCAGGCAGGCTCGTCGATGTACAGACTCTGCCTGACGGATGTAGGCCTGCGTCTCTGTCGCACAGCTCCAGATGGGTCGTCCATACAGGAAAATCGAGTCGCCGACGTGGGCATAGAGCACGCGTCGGCTACTTCTGGGCCCACCGATGTTGGGCATGATTTTCGCGAAGGCTCCAGCCAATCTTGCTGCCTTTTCGCTGACGATTCGGAAGTGTTGGTCGAACCTCAGCCTAGAGTCAATATATAGGCCCAGGTAGCGGATGCAGCGGGTCGACATTATACTGCAGTCACCTACTGTGATGGTGATGATCTTTGTTTTCTTCCTGCTAGTGATGAGAAGGACCTCGGTCTTATGGTCAGCCGTTTCTGGGCTGAGATCTTGAAGCGCGCCACGCACCACCTGCGTGATGACAGAGTTCAAATCGTGTTCGATCTGCCACAGGTGCTTGACCACGGCCACCAGGGCGATGTCGTCCCCGAAGCCTACGATCCTTACGTTGCCTCTGAAGTTGAGGCGCAGAACGGTGTCGTACATGACGTTCCACAGGATGGGCCCCAAGACAGACCCTTGCGGAACGCCTGCAATGACTATGTGGGTCTCTGGTCCGTCGTCCGTATCGCAATCAAGCAGCCTCGACTGCGTCGTCCACCTACCTTGGTCATAGACGCGTCGCATGCACTGTTAGTGGCAGACATGAGCCTCGTTGCCATCTCTTCTCTAGACTAGGATGGAACCGCGGCACCAGCAATCATAGCCGTGAGGCGCTCTGTGTGAAGACTGCGCACGTTCCACTTGCAGCTTTGGCGCGTCGCGGGTCTAGGTGGTCTGGCGATCCCTATCTCAAACACGATGGATTGATGATCGCTATGCATGTAAAGCTCGCTTACTATCCATGATGTAACTTGGGAAGCGAGTGTGTCACTGGCGAAGGTGAGATCTATGACCGAGTAGCCCAGTGCACCGGTGAATGTTGGTGTATCTCCGGTGGTTCAGCAGTACAGCTTCGAGGGGGGCGAGCGCGTCCAGGAGAGTGGTAGCGCGCTGTCTCGTCGCTCGGCATCCCCACTCCGTTGACCAGGCGTTGAAGTCGCCAGCAATGATGAGCGGTCTCTTGCCCCGGGCTTCCTCGGTGATGTTGGTGAGAAGAGCGGAGAATTCTACATCAGCGAGTCTTGGTGGTGCGTAGACGCTGAAAAAGTAGATTCCGCTGATACGGGCCCAGGTGAAAAAGGGATGCGCTCTTTCTGGGTTCTCCTGCACCCAGATGGCGGCTTGGCTGTTGGCTTCGACGAGCCATGTATAGGGTGGATCGAGGTTCTTGTACTGATCACACACTATGGCCACGTTGATGCGCTGCTCACGGATTGCTTGGCTCAGAAAATCCTGAGCATCCTTGCAGTGATTGAGGTTAAGCTGTATGATCCTCATCATTTAGCGGGCTTGAGTATTTTTCTGTGCAAGAGGGCAGTATCGGCCTGTGGACGCATGGTCGTGGGCAACGCCTTGTTCTCGGCAGAGAACGCACATTGGGTCGTTCTTGCAGTTCTCTATTTGGTGGCCTGCTTGTCCGCAGCGGAAACAGTGCCCCGAGCGGTCAGGTCCCTTACAGCGGGCTGAGAAGTGACTGGGGCTCCAGCAGCGGTAGCAGCGTGGAGCATCCTCGTGACCACGGATGCGGCAGTTGACTCAGACAATCCGTATGTAGCCGAGTTTCAGTGCCTTGGCGGCTAGGTCGTCTGGGAGCGCGGTGACAGCCGCCTGCGGTCTAGCGTACGCTTTCCGTAGCGTCCTGACTACTTTCTTGTTGAGGCTCGGGGCGCCCAGCAATGTGCTCAGCGCATCGGCGATCTCCTCCTTGGTGTCACACTCATCGAGATCCCTGATCTCGATCATGGTAGTATGCTGTAGAGCGCTTGCAGTGGCCACGTCACCGTGGACTTAGTCCAATTTCGCGCCAAGAGTGGAGGCATTGTCCACGTTTTTCTTGAGTTCCAGCACCAGGGCGCCAGCAGCATTGCGTCTGATGTTTTGGACGCTGCTCCCGACTGATTGCTGCAACGTCAGGTTCGCCTTGAGAGATCGCAGGATGTCGGCATACGAAGGTGCATCCTTCGCCTTGATGACGATTGCGTTAGTCGGTGTGAACTCTACGCTGCGCTGGCCGCGCTTCGGTAGTTGCCAGGCGCGAACAGATCCAGATGTTGTTGTTGCCGTCTGATTACGCTGGCGTTGACGACGATGGTCGACGAGTACAAATCCGTCTTGGTCTCCGACGTCGTTGTTTTTCTCGTCAAGCTGCTTGGATGCGGCTGTCACGGCATGGCGCTCGGGTGTTGCTCGACTCACCAGCGGTGACGTTGCAGGTCGCTTACCAGTTGCATTAACCTGGAATATTGGAGAAGTACAGACCGCCTTCTCGGCAGAGGGTGGTCGAGGCGGTACTTGCTTCTGCTTCGTCTTCTTGAGCACCAAGATGGCCTGCTTCAGGCTTAACGAGTATTTGATCACCCGCTTGTGAAGGTTGTTTTTGCCAAAGATGAACGTATGGTTACATTCTTAATACAGGAGCATAACAAATAGAATGCTTGAGAGAGTTGGTTTTATATGTTTTCTCTGCACAATAATTACTACCTGTGCTGCGTTGAGGGGATAGACTGAATCGGAAATAATTAATGATATGATAGAATAGACTTACAATATGTATGTTCTTCATTGACGGCTCGCTCTGCCTCACTCTGCTCTCGCTACTTCGGAGAGTATACACTTGCACACTCGATTACAATTTACACTTAAGAATTATTTCACTCTTTGATTTTACTATTATAATTTAGTCGCGACAAGATTCAATGCGATCAAGAGAGCAATCAGCTATGATCCGTCTCGAACAAAATTCGGTACTGTAATAAGGGGCGATTGTTATTTTGCGCCGGGTTATATACCCGATTTAATCTGCGTTTATCGGCAGGTGTTCCATTCAGGTAGGCCTACGTGCTCTAGCGAGTTACCTCCTAGAGCTGGGTTTGCGACACTACTCTTTGATTGTGGGTCGTTCACCCAATTATTGCATAAAATTCTTTAAGCCTAATCTCGCGCTACCGTGGCCTACGTGAGCTCGCGATGGTTGACATCTATACCTGTGTTCGCCTAAAACTATGTGTACATAGAGATTGCAGCTGAGATGCTACGCGATCTTATGCTCGTATACATCTTTCAAATATGAGTAATATATGCTTATAAATTGTTGTCAGCCGTTTCACCGATTCCTAGGTTACAAGCGGCCGCGGGTTGGCTATGGTGTCGTGTGCATTTATAAGTTACATAAATCCTATGCCTAGTATACCGTTATCTTAGCTGGTCTGTGTAACTCGTGTCTATGGCATAGTGCTCGCGTGTCTTCTGATCATGAGACGAGTGAGTGACAAGAAATATTCTATCAATACGTAGTTGTATGCGTAAGTGCGTGATCGTAAAAGGTCGAATTCTCGAATACATCGCGCTCGGAAATTTGACTAATCTTTTGTATAAGAGTTACGTTAAGATAATGAAACATCTCGCGGCATATGAGAAGTTTTATTGTTCCATTAATAAACCATAAGTGTCGGTTCGCGCTACGATAATGAATTCGGCTTATCGGGCAGCATTCTCTATTTTGAGTCTGTCGTGCTCGTGTACTAGTATGAACTTGATACGTTTGAGTTTAATTCGGTGTCGATGGAATTTATTTTTTTGTGTTGATATTACTTATTCTGACCACGGATGTATGTAATCTTTCTCGCGTAGTCGCGTTTTCTATAATTTAATATTTTCCGTAATCTTGGGTGGCGTGGCAGTTCAATACAATTTTGAATATTTTCCGTGTACAAAGAGTTACTATCGATCGAATCTGTTGTTGTGCCTTCACGATGCCCAGTTTTTCTCGCTATTGAAGCCGCGTGTATGAGAAGCCGTAGTTTATTTTGACTGAATTTTCGACACTAGTATGACCTTTTGCTGCAACTACGATGTCCGCGATGGTAAGTACTTATTTTACTTAGTGTGCATACAAATATTTTTTTTTTTTGATTTCACAATCTTTTACAAATCATTCTTCTTTTAATTTTTTTGCTTTTTGAATGTTTAAATTATCTCGTGGGCCTATTAGTCCTACTTAATGAAGTCAGGCCATCTGGCTCTGCGAACGGTGTTGACTGGCGCATGGGAATAGCCATGCTTCGAGTCTATCTGCCGCGATTGCGGACGTCAAGGCCGCTGGAACCTCCCTGGCCCATCTACGTTGCAAGGGAGGAAGGCTGCCACCAGGAGGACTGGGATCCTGAGTTATCGGGTATCCTGTGCGGCGTATGTAATAAGCGCTTGGATGCTCCGCCGCCTGCTGCTGCATCTCTGTTTTCTCAGGAGGCTGCCCCGTTAGTCAAATTTCCCGATGATGAAGTCGGAGAAATTCATCTGCCAAGGGCTGCCTCCGTTGGTGACATCGTCGCGCTTGACCTGTCATCGGACAGTGACACCAGTTGCGAAGTGTTCGACCCGCCGTCGGGTAGTGACAATAGTTTTGAAGTGTATAACGTGCTATCTGATAGTTGTGATAACTGTTCCGAAGGGTCTGAATTATCCTGTTAAGAGAGGAGCGCCTCCCGAAAAAGCTTCCTTGGTGTACAACAACTTCTACCTTCTATAATACAATCAAAAACATATAAATATCGTTGCTCTTTTTTATTTCTTTATGTTACTTTTTTTCTTCCCAATATTGGCTTATGTTGCATATATATATTTTTGATAATTAATGTTTTCTTGTACGCGTAGTCTTCCTCGCACATAAAAGATTACAGATTTACAAATTTTTAGTAACATCATTGCTGATATTTATCTTATTTATTCATATTTCATTCTTTTTGCATATGATGCTGCCATCATTTTCACTTTTTGTGTTAACCGTTGGCACATGCGCTTACACATTTTTTGCTATTATTTCATGTAATGTATTTGAACCTTTTTGCTTTCATTTCCTTTGAATCCTTCTTATTTAGTATAACATGAAGACTTTTAAAATGCATATCCACAAGAAAAAATCGATTCTAATTTGCAAATGTGGAGATATACAAAAAATAAAATAGTTATAACAATAACAATAATAATAATAAAATAAAATAGTAATAATAATAATAATAATAAGTGAATCATGCTTTGACCTGGTGACACTAGACTTCACGCACATGCTCGATTTCAGAAGGAAAAAAAAAAATATTCGTAGTAAGTTCATAAGTTACCGCTGTGTAGGCTTGCACCCAAAACTGTGCATGCGCGCTGGAGTCTAAGATTGAGAAAAAATTAAGAAAAAGAAAAAAATTTTATTCCACTTGGGCTTGAACCCAAAACTGTGTACACGTTCTGAAGTCTAAGAATGAGAAAAAAAATGAGAAAAAATTTGATTCTACCTGGGCTTGAACCCAGAATTCTTTTTGCGTCGGTCCGGCCCGCTACTGATTAGGCTACGCGCCCAAGTCGAAGCTGATTAATTTTTTTTATTTAAATATAAAAAAGAAAATTTTTATTTTTGTTTTACTATCTAAGATACTCCCCCTACCCCTTGTAAACGACTTCCAGGAGTTTGTTAATTGTTGTTCACTTGATTAGTTTTGGGGCAGATGCGTGCTGATACCGGAGGTGGTGTTGTGTCCTGCAGCATAGGCGCGTTCTCTGCGTTGATGCTGTTGTTGATCCTGCGGTCTTCTTGTTCTGTTCCTCGTTCAATATTGTTTATGCGTTCTTCGTGTTGTCTTCTCTGACCGATGTGCATGAGTAAATGTGTTACTGAATCCCAGAGGGCGCCAAGCAGATGTACAGACCATCCGTATAGCGTATATAAGGCATATGAGTGAATTGTTGTATCCACGACTAATTTGATTACTCGGAAAAACATGAAAATTCCTATTTTGCTGTTATGTGTGATCTTTTGAGTCTATTCGCGTGAACCTTCTTACATTTGCCCGCCTTAATTTTAATGCTAATTTCAGGTCTATTATCATATGTTTCAACTACTTCATATGGGTCAACGTATTGATCGTTCATCTTATGCTGTTTTCTACCCTTTAAAAGCCATACGCTTTCGCCTACTTTGAAATTTTCTTCATTTACTTTTTTATCATAATAAAATTTTGACCTTAATTTTGACTCTATTAATTTTTCACGAGCAATTTTTTAAATTTTTTAAATCAGAACATAATTGATGAACGTAATCTGTGTAAGTATCTAATTTACCCGATAATTCTAATGATTTTTCAGAGGGCAGGTTCGGTAATTTTCCAAACATTAACTGATGTATTATAACTGAGCATTGCCATTTCTAGGAATTCATCCCATTCGTTGTTTTTATCAATTATAACCTTTAAATATTCGGTAAGGGAGTGATGTGATCTTTCGAGGGAGCCATTACTGGCTACGTGAAACGCGGTGGTACAGACCTTTTTGATTCTTAATGCTTTTGCTATGTGCCTAAATGTTTGAAACATGAGTTGAGTTCCCTGGTCGCTAAATATTATTGAAGGGTTACCAAATATACAAATGAAGTGTTTTAAAAATGCGTCTGCGATAGTTTCCGTGGTGGCATCAGGTATCGCGAATGCTACGCAGTATTTAGTGAAATTACATTGCATTGTCAAAATATTGTTATTACCTTTTGTCGTCCTTTTAAAAGGGCCTACTATATCCAAGCAAACTTTTTCTATGCTAGTGTGTGGTGTGTCTGTTATTACAAGAGGTTGTCGTGTTTTAACTTGAACTATTTTTTTTTATTGGCAAGTAGAGCATTTTTTTATGAATTTAGTTTCTCATGTTAGGTTTCTCATGTTTGGCCAGTAATATAATGGTTTCATGCGTCTGTTAACTTAAATTATTCCTTTATGACCGCCTATCGCTGAGCTATGCATTTTTTCAATTGTATCATTTCTTTCATAAATTGAGACATGTTCTCTCGTTCCCTTACATAGTATTATCTATGTTTTTATATCGACAAGTATTGTTTTTATTAATTGTTCTAAATATTGCCATGGCGTATTTTCAATGGATTCGTTTTGCTATACTTAAGCATTCTATGTTATTTTGATAAGCAGTTGTCTCAAAACTTTAATACCCGTTTCCATATAAGATTTAATTGTTGGCGTGCTTTCTTCTTTTCCTCCGCGTAATGTAATACCAAATTTAAATGTTTTACTTCGTTAATGTATCGTTACTTCCCCTGGATCTCCGTTCACGAATTTCGGTAATGCTTTATGATTTGAAAGTTGCCGCGCACCCTCGTCTAGTGGCGCGCCGTTAGACGCAACGAATACAAGATAGTTGTCTTTGCGCATGAAAAGCTTGTCTCTACACTTTAAAATCGCCTTCTCTGTCACGAATTTACCGCGCGTTTTGTCTCCTCTGCCGACTCGTAGGCATCGTCATCTTCCCCACCATACGACTTTACTGCGGCGGTGCTGCGCGCGTCTTGGTCTTCCGCGTCTTCGTCTCGCGCGTCTTCGTTCTGTGCGTCTATGTTTTTGTTTTCTTCTGCTACCGCGCTGTCACCTTGTGCGCTGTCATCTCTCGCGCTGTCATCTACCGTGCTATCGACTTTCTCTTTACCACACGAGTCTGTGTCGGCTTCGTCTTGTAACTTTCCTACCTCCGCCGCTATGCAATAGTGTCGCCATCGTTAGCTTCTACTACTTTAGGTGTATCATTCAATTTTTGACGCGCGACACGCGTGCGTGTGAGTTTATAGTTCACTCGATTTAATCCATCGGCTGATCGCGTCATTTATTTATTTGCTCGGCAACTGGATTTCTTGATAAACAATCTGCTACAACATTGTTAGTTCCTATTTTATATTTTATGTCAAAATCGTAGCAAGATAATTTAAATTGGTACCTACTATATATGGTACCTACTATAATTTAAATTGGTACATAACACGTGAATTAGGGTCTGTGCTATTTCTAAAGTATAGCAATGGTTTGTGATCTGTGTAAACCGTGAATTGTTTTCCCATGAGATATGGCTTAAATTTTGAAATTGTAAAAACGATTGCTAATGCTTCTCTTGAATAAGTGTCGTATTTTCTTTCAGTATTAGTGAGCGTGCGTGATACGAATCCGATAGGCATATCTAAATTATTTTTCTTTGAGCGAGAAACCCTCCTATCGTATATGCTGATGCATCACACGTAACTACATAAGGAAGGGTCCGCTATCTGTAATATGGGACTTTTACATAATTTATCTTTCAAGGTGTTTAATGTAATTTGATGTGTTTCTGTCCATTCAAAGTCATTCTCTTTCTTTAATAGTTCCGACAAAGGCTTTGCTATGCCTGCAAAATTTTTAATAAATCTTCTATAGTAGCCCGCGAGTCCGAGAAATTGACGAATATTTTTAACTGTCTTCGGTGTAGGAAATTTTCTTGTCGCGTCTAGCTTTCATGGGTCACACAATACTCCTTCACTGTTCAGTACGTGACCTAAGTAAGTTACTTCCGGTTTGCAAAATACGCACTTTTCCGGTTGCAATTTCAAGTTGTATTTACGCGCTCGTTTTAAAAATCGTCTAAGCTTGTCATTATGCTCCTCAATTGTTTTCCCAAAAATTACTGCGTCGTCCAAATAATTATTTTTCAAACTTTCATCAATTTTATCAATTTTCACTTCTCTGATCCTTAAATTCTCATCACGTGATTTTAAAAGCGCTTTTACGTCACTACCAGCATCTTCCACGGCAGCTTCTTTCCAACGAGCTTGTGGTGGCGGTAGAATTACTTCGTACGAAATTTTATCTTTTATCTCATTACAGCCGGCTACCTCTGGCTCAGCTTTATCATTAACATCTTTGCACGTATCATTCAACTCAATATTATTTAAAAACTTTTCATCGCGGTTCATTTGAATTGACAACGGACCAGGCGTACTGCCTTTTACTACGATTGCCTCAGCGCTTGCTTCTATGCTCGGCGCTTGACCTAAGTTTTTGTCATTCATTTGTTGAAGTATTTTACTAAATGTCATTATGCACTTTTTATCTCCTGTTTTAAAATTTTTCAATGATTCACCAATCTCAAAATCGTCTCCTGAGTCATATGTAATAAATAGTATTTCTTTACCATCGAGCCTCAAAACGGATGTTTCATAATCAATATTCGTTCTACATTCTTTAAGGGATTTTTTACCCAACAACCCGTCTTGAACAATCGGAAAATCATCTTTAACTACTTGCATTAATATTGGGATGTTATTATAAATGTATGCTATCGTGCTCCCCGACGATTTTAATAATTCCGATGTAATACCCTTTAACCAAACATTGCTATTTTCATTTATTTTTGCGGAATCTTTAAGTTTCGATCTTTTAATTAAGTTTATCGTGGCCCCGGTATCAATCATTAAATTAACTTTTCCTTTAAACATTTTTCCCGGTATTTCAATGGTCGGCGATGGGCTTGCAGGGTCCGCAAAAATTTGGTATACTATTGCATTATCTACTACTACTGGTTTGTGAGGGCGGCCTGCTGGCCTCCGGTTTGCCCAATCTCGGATGCCTTGGAGTTTAACGCGTTTTTCCTTGTATAACAATCTCTTGCAATATGTCCTTTTTTATGACAAAAATTGCAAACTATTGACCTTCTATTATTATTATTTCCGTTATTCCCACCATTGTTATAATTGTTTCCGTTATTGTTATTATTGTAATTATTTCTTGGTCTCTGATTGTTGTAATTGTTATTATTTCCATTATTATAATTTTTCTGTGGATCACTTTGATTGTTAGAAAAATTTACAGCATTTACCTGCGTAGACCAGAAATTCATACAATTGTTTATCGCTTACCCCGGCTGGCGACAAAACCCACAAGCTTCTTGGCTATCTATCTTATTAATAGTTATAACTTCTGGCTCCTTTTTCTCCGTTTTTACATCTTTTGCAAAATATTTCACGCAATTTATCATTACGTGCTCATGACTGCCGCAAAACCCGCACGTCATGGCTGGAGTTTGAGGTACAGTATCTATTTCGCGGCGCGGAGAATTATTATTTGATGGCTGTTGATCATGTTCTATTGATTTTAATTTTGAATTATTTGTATTTTTCACCGCTAAAAATATCTCACAATTTAATGAACTATGTGTTGTAGAATTACAAAATACGCACATTTTACTGGCTGAATTTTTATCACGTAAATTCTTTTCCGCGTTAATTATTTGTTCAATTCTTTGTGCCTCTTTACAGGTCTCAGCTAATGTTTGCTTTGATTTCATACGCGTTATTATATCAAGGTTTTAATCCTCTTTTAAATATTTCAATGTAATACCGATGGCTCGTTACTAAGCCGAAGTCATCTCTTTTCTAAGCTATATCTATTTCGTCTTGGATATCTTTAAGTTTTTCATAATATTCATAAACACTTTCATTTTCGTCTTGTGATACCGTCAACCCCCGTTATCCGCGGTTTCAGTATCCGCGAAATTCGCTTATCCGCGATTTGATAATAGTGGACAAAATTCGTTATCCGCGGTTTCGATCTCGCTTATCCGCGGTTATATTCAGAACGATATTCAAATTTTTTCATGTTGATCATTCTTAATTTCGAGGTTGTAAATTTTTTACGTTCGCGAAATTTATCACTAAACTTTTACTGCTGAGGAAATCGAAGAAATGATTCAAGATTCAGAGAATGCAATCCAAGACGCCAATTCTAGTGAAACTCCAGAGCCCACTTTATCAATAAAATCACTGGCTCAGATTTTAAATACGGTTCAGAGAGCGATTGACGAGGCAGATCCAATCGTTGCTCGTAGCCTAAAGTTTCAACATGAGTGTGAAGTGGCGATTTCAGCGTACAGAGAATTGTACAAAGATTTTTTGCGCAGAGCAAAACAAACACGTATATCTGACTTTTTTGTAAATCAATAAATTTCGTTTTGGTATGATAAATTTCATCGTGATTTATATTTAATGTACTAAAAAATTTTTCTCGATTAACCGAACCCCCTATTTTCCATATGATATGGGTCCCAGTATCCGCGGTACTTTTCCTTAACCAATTAACCGCGGATAACGGGGGTTGACTGTAATTGACTCAAATCTGGCATTAATAAAACTGCTGTTTTGTTATGTCCGAAATTTCTGTCTAAATAATCCGTAAAGTCTTTAACGGTATTGAATGAAGCTAAATCAATACTTTGAGCTCTCAGGCCAACTAATTTTTCACGTAAACGTTTAATAAATTCTCTATGATGAGTCGCAGGAATATATTTGCTCGCGTCTTCAATGTCTGAAATAAATTGAGCTGTATTTTTGCCACTATTCGCGTTAAAATTTCGTATGCTACGAATCACCTTTTTAAGCTGATGAAATACTACCCCTGAAGAATTCATGTTTTTAGTTAATTCAGTATCGTTGTAATCCCAATAGTAAGAAGTGTTATCTTTGAATTCAACTTTTTATTAATTTTATCTTTCTTTAGAGCGCTTGTTTTATGAGTATTGAAAAACGGATTTGCTCATATGTCTTTACTCGGCAATGATTTATTTCCCAAAATCGTGGATGTTTCTTTTTTATTGATTTTATTTTCGCCAATCGACGGTACTCCCACTACGTTATTTTCTTCGGATGCGAATGCTCCTACTACGTTATTTTGCTCGGATGTCAATGCTCCTGCTACGTTATTTGACTGGATGGTAATGATCCCGCTGCGTTATTTTCAAGTTTTTTAGAAGGAAAAGTAATGTACTGTTTTAATTGACCGAGATATTTCGTAAATATCGACTTCTTTTCGGGCTCCTCTTCCGTCGCAGGGCTATAAAAGCTATGAAAAACCTCAGAACGCGTTAAGTTATCTTCTTGAAGTTTGCGTTCGTCTATGTCGTCAACAAATTTCTTTAATATTATTTTATTTATTTCCCTGCCCTCGACAAGAGTCGGTAAAGTTGCAGGAGTTATAATAGGATTTTCCCCCAAAGATAAGTTTTCGTAAATTGATTCTAGTCTGGTTTTATCTAATTCAAACCTGAGTGCAGGAATATGAACTTTATTTGCGTTAGGCGTGCTCGTAGCTAATAGATTATTGACGTTATTGTATGTGTTGTGTGATTTTTTTTCCGGAGAAAGCCCTTCTGAAGAATCAGAAGAATTATTTTGTTCTCGATAGTTTAAAAAATTTTCTGCTGTAGGGTCGATTTTATCAGTTTTAAAGTCTCGAACCCTTTGCTCTGCTGTGTTAATTTGATCGCGATCGTTACTTTGAATGGCTAAAGCGAGTGTCTTTTGGGCGTTATTTAATATAATATCACTGGTGTCCATATGAATTGTAGATTGAGACATTTTCCATTTACTCTATATCCTCAAGCAACAGATCATCGATTGTTCAATGTTATTCGAACTGGTAAGATGCACCACAAATCTATTTGTTACATTCCCAATACTGGAGCATAACAAATAGAATGCTTGAGAGAGATGGTTTTATATGTTTTCTCTGCACAATAATTACTATCCGGGCTGTTGAGGGATAGACTGGAATGGGAAATAATTAATGATATGATAGAATAGACTTACAATATGTATGTTCTTTATTGACGGCTCATTCTGCCTCACTCTGCTCTCGCTATGTCGGAGAGTACACACTTGCACACTCGATTACAATTTACACTTAAGAATTATTTCACTCTTTGATTTTACTATTATAATTTAGTCGCGACAAGATTCAATGCGATTAAAAGAGCAATCAGCTACGATCCGTCTCGTACAAAATTCGGTGCTGTAAGAAGGGTCGATTGTTATTTCGCGCCGGGTTATATACCCGATTTAATCTGCGTTTATCGGCAGGTGTTTCACCACAGGTAGGCCTACGTGCTCTAGCGAGTTACTTCCTAGAGCTGGGTTTGCGACACCACTCTTTGATTGCAGGTCGTTCACCCTATTATTGCATAAAATTCTTTAAGCCTAATCTCGTGCTACCGTGGCCTACGTGAGCTCGCGATGGTTGACATCTATACCTGTGTTCGCCTAAAACTACTACTGGCTCATCAATTGTTATAAGCCGTTTCACCGATTCCTAGGTGACAAGCGGCCGCGCGTTGGCTATGGTGTCATGTGCATTTATAAGTTACGTAAATCCTATGATGAAAATGATCCTCAGTTGAAAATCTGGTCAGGAACAAAGTTTTTTTCAGCAATAACTTGTCGAAGATGTGCCGGAAATATTGGAGCAGCTTCGTGATCTGCACTAGTACTTTCACCTACAGTTATTATTACCATGTATTATTGCTTATTTCACTTAAGTATTTTTAATGAATTATGCATACCTGAGAATTTTACTTTATGAAGCATAAACCGTGTCTTAAACCGCTCAAACCATCCTTTACTTGCGTTAAACGACTCGGTTTTCTGATACTTTTTACACAAATGAACATGGAAACCCATAGCTTGGCCTCTGATTGCTGCTGAACTGAGAGGAATTTTTTTGTGGGTAAGGTCTTGAATCCAAATAAGAAGCATTTCTTCTGCTTTTTCAATCATTGTTTTACGAACAACTTTTATATTTTCAGCATGCTGGCACAACGTTTTTGCACTTTCACGAATTTTTTTTTCATTATCTCGTATCGAACGCACTGTAGGTTCGTTGACATTGTAACGTCTTGCAATCACAGCAATTTTTTCTCCAGATCGAAGCAAATTCAGAATTTTTAATTTACCAGCTAAATTCATAACTTTTCTATTTTTCTTAGACGGAGTTTTAGCAAAAGTCTTTGGAGTGCTTGGAGCCATAATTTTAACACTTTTAATTTTAAAATAATATTATTTTAAAAGCGTATAATAAAAGCATATAAAAAGTGTAAAACAACGTCAAATATAGGTTAAAAATAATACAAAAAAATGATCGGTATGAACATTTCGCTGAATCTATCCACGTATAAGAGTGACTAACTTCCGCGTATAACGAGGGAATGGCGCAAAGAGTAAACCGCGTATAAGCGTAATCCGCGTATAAAGAAATAATTATTTTACCTTGTGACGAAGCTGCGAAGAGCATTATTTCTTTGATAATCCTTTGCTATGCATGATAGTTGATGCCTTCGAAGATGCAGAAGAATATGAATATGTTCGAGGTTGTATAAGCGGTGTTTCCATGGGAGAGTCATTGACGCTTGCTAAATTGGCTTTATATTCGAAAAAATTCAAGCTTGCTCGGGATTTATCCACACCTTTTGAAAGCTTTGGTGTGCTTGGGTAGCTATATAATGGGTCACGAGTTTTAGTTACTGAAAATGAGCCTTTTGCTTCATCACTAATGTAATCAACAGATTCCAAGATCTTCAGAGCATCCAATTGTCTTTTTAACTTCATGACTAATTCATCCTTCTATTGCAATTTTAATTCCAAGTCCAGTGAGACTTTCATATTATTGGTATAATTTTGCATATTAACCTCAGCAAGAGTGACATCTTCTTCATCGACATTGTTATCCAACAAAAATAATAGATAAATTAGTTTCATAAATTCACAGCTAATATTTTTCAAACGCCTAATACGTTAATTGTTGTTTTTATTGATTAGGATTTTGAACTTCTTTCAGTTTATTATTTGTCTCCTTTGAAATTGACAATTTTATTTGTTTTTTGGATGTGACTAAATCGTATATGACGTCACTTCGACGCTTTTTTGATATCTTTTAACTGGGTGATCTAGTTTTTCCCGGTTATCTGTAAAGTACATGAAACTACATAATCAATTCAAATTCCCTTGTTAGTAACTTCATTACAGTTCACATGTGTACATACAAGAGACAGCTAGAACAACTGCAGGTCCATATACTTACTTTTATCAAATTTGCCAGTCTCGACTTAAGCACTATAAGGAAACTTTGTACATGACTTGTTGAAGTTTAAAATCTTTCCAACCAGTACAATTTTAACTAAGGGATTTTCTACTGTAAGGAAGTAGTGTCCAGCACAGGGTCCGGCGGTACTCCTTCCTTATCCTAGCCTAAACATCCTCCCGTCGAGAGAGAGAGATACGCGAAATAACCGAGCTCAATGATGATGTTTCGGATCGTGCCGTGTTTCCATAAGTGCCGAGTTTGAGAGAGAGAGAGAGAGAGAGAGAGAGAGAGAGAGAGAGAGAGAGAGAGAGAGAGAGAGAGAGAGAGAGAGAGAGAGAGCCGCGACCGACGCTGCGTGCGACAACAAGTTCAGCGCGTGCTGCCGTTCAAGCAGACGAAAACCTGTCAAGTAAGAAGGGGGTGCATCCTGGCTGACGGGCCGACGAGTACACATGGAGGCTGACACTCTGTGATGGGCCGCGCGCCTCGTAGCCTCGTGCTATCTGCTCTGATTGTGTGTAACCGACGCCTGTATCTGCGTATGAGTGAGCTTACCGTCCTGAGGAGTGTCAACATCTGTCTGCCTTCTCGTTTGACCTTGCTTTGTTGTCCTCCGTATCTGGCCCGATTATCAACCAACCTCAATCATCGAGTCAACTAATGTAAGTTTTTGTATGCCTTGCCTACCGCTCGATCTCTCTTGACGTCGTCCTCGCATAGCTCGTCCTACGACCACTGTATCTACCGAATTTAGCTGCGGTGGCCCGAAACCACGTATCGATTGTACCAGGTGAACTTGATATACGAAAGTCGCGTATTATAGACGCGCACTGCAGATCACGTCGAGCTTTGTGGATCGGCGCCGGCTCTCAGCCTCGCTGTGGTCGTCGCCACTTCTCAGCCGTGCGCCGTCCGCGTCGCGCTATATAAGCCGGTGCGCCTTGCCGCTGCCGGCATTTGCTCGTGGGCTCTTGAGCCGAGCACATCTCCCGCTCTGGAGTAGTGCGACACTCTCGGTATACCAGAGTCACCGAGACCCAAGCGACGTGTTCTCTCCCGGATCACCGGAGATTACACAAATCTCTCGGACTTCCAGAGATTCTACAACTCGGCGCGCTCGGGTTGTCAAGGTTGTTGGCTGGATAGGGACAAAATCTTTCAATAAAAAGTTGACTTTGTTTCTCCACTAAACAATCTTCTTCTCATTTACCCTTATTATCTCTCCTACTTTCCGCGACAGGTTATCCGTCGCAAGTTACGGTAGGAGTCCCCACCGAACTTATCAAACTATTAATATGCCGAATAGTGAATTACCGAACATTATTTGTAACCTATGTCTTCTTGTAATATTTAATTCTTTAGGCGTCACCGTCGTGACTGGCGCCCTTCAATTAATCAAGCCTAATTGTTATTATTATTAACCGACGATTACATAGATTCATTTTGGCCCACCTTTCTGTCTTTTCCTCCCTTTACAAGTCTAAGTGGATGTCTCACCGAACGCTTGTACACGCATCCCGAGTGTACTCCGTTACACTACATAAAATCTCACTGCTGCATACAAATTATTAATTCCACAAGCCTGCATGTCCGAACTGGTGGCGGTGACTGCATTTGTACTTCTTGTGTAGTCGTTATTAACTCTTGTATCGATGTCCATTGTCTGGACATCATCATTGACAGTACTCGCACTGCCTGTATCCTTTTTTTCAGCCTCTCTAACACCACTAAAATGTTTCGTTTGAGAAGCTGCATGGCTTTTATTTTTTCTCCTTCCCATAATTTTAATTTTTTTGTACAAAAATCAGAAAAATGTTTCCATGAAATAATAGAAAGTATTGACGGTTATGCCCAAAATCGTTGAAAAATAACGGAGCAAAATTGACATCAACAACAGCAACAGCAACAGAGCAATTTTGCTTATGCGAAATGATATAAGCAATATGTCACGTTAGCTAGAATCAACGCGATTTGCTGAAGTTGGTGCGATGTGAGGCATCTTACGTATAAATTCAATGGTATCTTCAAAACGACCTACAGAACGCTAAAATAATCGCAGAGAACTCTATGTTTTTTTAATTACTCTTTAAAAGGAGTACTTTTTGACGACTTGTACTTTGTATTAAGATTAAATAAACTCGAGGTACACCTTGAAACGATCCAGTTTTTAAAGAAATTCATAAAAAGCCGATTTTCTTCGAACGTGCCAAATTTTTCCTGCTTTAAAAATCACCTAGGTGGATATTTTTCTTGTTAGAACTTATTTCAAAGAATAGAAAGAGACCACGGGCAATGATGTTGAATTTAAAAATCGACCTTGACCATGTAGTCGAAAATGGAGTAAAATGGGCTAAAAACAGCCAAAATCACGGCTTTATACGCATTATGTGGTTCGGTATCTTAATTTGAAGCTCTGGAGTGGTTGAAACATGTTTATTAGCCTATTAGTTTATGAATCGTGGAGTTTACAATCGCAAAACATCATTTTTCCATTTTTGGCGCGTGGTAGAGTGAAAAAAGGCGAATTTAGGCCAAAAACAGGGAAAAAAATATAAATCGACGTTGAGGAGACAGAAAGAATCATTTTTACTTGCCTGCCTTGAACGAGCTTTCACTTTATACATAAAACTAACAGAAAATCACTATTACAAATCGATTCTAGAAAAAAGCCTAAAAACGGCCCACCCTACTGTACATCATTGTTTAGGTTCAAAAGTTAATCTGACTTATAAATGATACTATGAAAAACTAGTATAAATCAAATTTATTCAACATGGTTGATATCAAATGTCAAAATACCATTGATTAATGAAATAGATTTGAGTGCTTTTGTCAAGAAACATAGCTATGACACATTAATGAATAATCCCACAAAAAGCAAAATGAACCATTCAAGATCTTCGTTGACCTTTTATGTTGATAAATCTGGTTTCTGGATGGCACCTGCAAAGTATATATACTATGGTGGTCCACTTTTTCAACAATTTTTTGTATCTTGGGGAAACCATCGGAATCAGAAAGTTCCAGATTTAAAATGAAGTTTCCTTCAAACTAGAACTCAAAAAAAGCAAATTCGTAACTTTACGTTGCATTAAAAAATTGTATTCCTGATCAGTTATATTTCGGTCAGCTAAATGATCTAGCAATTTGGAAAAAATTCATCCTTTTTTTGCCGCTGTGAAATTGACAACTCGACAAATAGTTGAAAACTGTTAAATACTATATTACCGTTTTTCGACATTGAATCGTTAAATTTATTCATGAAAAGCTCTGTATCTTTTACTGGCGGTAGTTGTTTGAAATCACCGATTATTAATACAATTAATCCACCAAATGGTTCTTGGATGTGTGGAAATATATCACTGCATCTCCTTTCAATTTGATGAAGTGTTTTTGCACCTACCATGGACATCTCATCAATTATCAAAAATTTTAGGTTTTTATGTCTTAATTGATAATTGCGTGACGATTCGTTGATCAATGGCTCAAAGTAAGTGTGAAACAGTGGTAACTAAATAATGAGTGCAACGTCGAACCATTTATATGTGCAGCCGCCGTTCCTGTTGGTGCTGACACTGCAATAGCTTCAGGCCCAAGTATACTAGAAACTACTTCCACAATGCGATGAGTACTTTTACCTGTACCAGCTTTTCCTTGAATAATAATTCGTTTTGTATTTTTATGAATATCATTTGTATCTTCAATAATCCCAGACATAGTTTTGATTTTTTGTCGACATATATCGAGAATATATTGTTGTTCTTTCGACAAAAGTAATGCGGTATTTATTTGAGAATTACGAAACTTTGTCGAAGTTGACGATTGTTTAAATTGTTTTATAAAATTATTAATTTCAGCAAAATATGGGTATTCAGATTTTAAATCATTCCATTCAAATGAAACATTAATCAATCTTTGCCCTAATTCTTCAGTTATTTTTTCATTATGAAGAGACGAAATCAATTCAAATGCGTTATAATGCACATTTTCATTTGTAATATTGGCTATATGTAAAGTACTGCATTCGCAATTCAAGGTTTTTTCTAAATGATTATTAAAGAAAATAATTTTTAAAAACTATGCAGGATTAAAAACTAATATAAACTATAATAACGCTTCAAACACCTCGTGACGCACGTGTACATTAGGGTGGTCCACTTTTTTAAAAATTTTTTGTATCTCAGGGGATCCATCGGAATCTGAAAGTTTAAGGTTTAAAATGAAATTTCCTTTAAACGAAAACTCAAACAAATGATTTTAGATTGTGTCGATGGATTTTTGAAGTTTAAAAACGTGCTCCTAAAAAGGAGCAAAATCGGCCAACCATTCAATTTATTTCAAACTCTGTTTAGATTGTAAAAATAATCTTAACGATACATTTTCTTACATGTTTTTGTCTGCGGAATCGAATGCCATAGTTAGTTTTGACCTAGGAGCACCATTTCATGAAAAAAATACACTTTTTCGATCGTTCTTTTTCGCAAATTTCGCAAAGTTCGCAAAGTTTATTTTCGAGCGAGCGGCAAATGAACAGAAAAAATCTAGAAAATTTTTTGACACCACCAAAATTTAGGATTTTTTATGACAAATCCAACGGCATATATTAGTATATACTTTAAAATTATTTTAACCTAGAAAAAGTACGACTTTATCCCAAAAAACGATATTGAAAAATGGAAAAATGTTAAACATATTCATTTCTTCAAGAAACGAGTCCCTGGAACAAAACCGTCGTCGCGTCGTGTTGAGTTCCACCCTCGCCTTCTCTGCAGCGGTGACAGGATGGATCGTTCTCTCACTCACACACAAGCACGCACGCACGACCTCGAGCTCGCAACACACACGCACCCCTCGACCGAGGGCTCAGAGATTACTCTCGCGGTAACACACGCACCTGCGGCTCGACGTAGGTAGTCTCCTGGACTACCTCGTGCTTTCACACACTCTGGTACACACTCGATCACGTACACACAAAACGGCGCGACTCGTGAGACTCTATCTCTCAGTTGGCCTGTGCCTTTTACCGGCTCAACGGTAACTGTCTAGCATCTCTTCGCCACTCGTGCTCTCATGCTTGCCCTTCTATTTTCATTCCTTTCCAATCGTCCTCTCATTGACATATATAACAGAAGAGAGGAAAACATCACGCAGAATCATAATCATTATAACAATCAACATTCAGTCTTGACCGACAGTGATGTGTCAGGCTACCTTTCACTACATAATATCGATTCGGCATTACCTATGTTAATTTAAGATCTTTTTCAATTCGATTTTGTTGATTTATGTTTGACAGTGCAAAGATAGAATAAAACAAAGCTTCAAGTAATTTTTTTGCTCTTACTTGAAATTGCGCCATACCAGCTATTGTATGTTTATTAAATATTATAGTTGAAGATAATTCACTCAAAGTTACTGGTAATTCATTTAAATATTCTTCGATATTCTGAGTAAAATTGATAACGTTGCCATGGTATGCATACTGCAATCCGTGTATACGATATAATGATATGACAGGGTGAACACGAGCAATGAGGATTTGTTCTATGTATGACAAATCCTGCAATTGCAATGGTACTTCTCCGGGATTTATATTATTTTCAACCGTATACATTATGTTGTTTTTTAACTTTTTACATATTTGACAATATCCATTTGTTACGTTTAAATTGAAAAATGATCTATCACAATTTAAACGATAGTTCCACTGAATTTGATCGATTAACATATCAAATTTACGCCCAGCATCAACGTGCTGCCGATTTAATTGCACAGGTATACTTATCAGTACAATGTCATGTGAACGAGATGCACTTCGTGAATGCCCCCTGCGTTGTCTCTTTTCTTGCATGAGTGTACGATGTGACTTTCGTCTTGTGACTGTCATTTTCTGATAAAAAAATATTTTTTTTATATAAATGGATTTCAATATCTATAAGTTCAATTTAAACCTTATCAAAAACATATGTACACGAAATAATGTTTATAATTACGTTTATGCTAAAATAATGATTAATATTCAATTAATACAATTAAAAAATGAATGACAATTAACACTCGTTACTATATGATCTCATATTTTTCGGCCGTGTCTGTAAAACATGTAAAACACAGTACTCATTCATTTAAAACTTATAAAAAACATCTGTCCGACAAATACAGTTCATAATTACGTTTATACTATAATATATCATAAATTTTTGAGACAAATTATCGATGAGGTGCGATGTACCAATTAAATATTAATTATAATTTAGTTCAAATGTTAATAACACTTTTAATTACTTTAGGTTATAATATTATGTTAGTACAAGTGGTTTACTATATTATTGTGAAGGTATTAAATAAATAGTATATGCATACCTTATTATTATTTAGTTGTTACAAGCAAAATCACGTTCAAATCTTTATCTAAATGAAATATGACTTGGTTTGGACAGAGATTTATAAATAATATAAGAAATCGTTTTTATGAAGCATTTATGTACTACGACTACAAAACATCGTGTATACATTGATAAAAGTGATAGTAATAAACAATCGTCATACGCCTCGTAGAGAGTTCGCGCCCCGCGCCTGTGACACGTCGTACACGCGCACACGCGCACAGGCCACATAAACACGTCGATGAAATATAAATAATGCTAAAATAAATAACGCTAACGTGCCGATGTACCGCTAGACGGCAGAGCACTGAGAAGCGAAACACTCGGCAAAAGAATAGGCGAATCATGTAATGAAAAAGACTGAAAATTGAATTGTAGACGAAGCAGTCTTCGTTCCGGAAGACCACCCGAGACTCGACAGGTCTCATAAATAAAGTTGTCTATTTTTGAAGCCTAAACTCGCTTTAGCATTTCCTTTCTCTCTCCATGCCCCCACCTGCTCCTCCTCAAGAACTTCCGCCACCGACAGCGGACATCTACGAGCGGGTGCTCGGCTACCTCGGAATAGCGCCCCTCATGCGGTACATCGCCGACCTCGAGAAGGAGGTCGCCCTCTCGCACGCTGCCTACAGGAGGGAAAAGGAGGTCCACGCCCGGACCAGCCGGCTCCTCGCTACGACGCAGCACGCCCTGCTGCGAGCCACGCAGCACCTCTTGGACGCCACATCGAAGGACGACGCGGAGAAGCGACTCTGCCGGCCGCCGACGCCTCGCTCTCCGAGAGAGCCAACCCCTCCACCGCCACGTGATCCCGACGGCGAGGAGGAAAAGAGAAAGAAGCGGTTCAAACGCTATTTTGGCGAAACCGATCCGTAGAGCACTGCTCCGGCATTAATTTTTACAAGCCCGTGCGACTCGCTGCCGCACGGCACCATAATATACCTCCACCGTACGCCCGACGAGCTAGCAAAGGGACCTCGTATAACACCATGTACGAAGGTGATATCTTTCATTGCGCAAAAATATCTCGGTAAAACAATGTGCTGTATAGGTACAGTCGGTTCCTTCATACAAATACGTACCTTATACATAAATTCTATCGTTATCGACCAATTAGAATGATAAATTACACATCAACGCGCAGCATCTGAACGTGCGTATATGTGAGCGCGCAATTTAATTAAAGATGATCCTTCGAAACAATATTGCATGACACATAATATAAAAATTTTTGTTTATCCATTATATATAAGTTCCAAAAAATAGAAATGAAATCTTGCTTGCAATGACACGTTGTCCTATGTAAACTTCTACACAGACGTACAAGATAAGGTTATTTGGTTTTAAAAACATCATCTTAGGTAACAGAGTACGAATGTGTAACTGAAAAACACGACAACACTATTAAATAACCAAATCATTTTATGTACATGTAACGGATGAATTGCACTAATAAATAACTTCATTGCATTTATTGAGTAACGAAAAAATTGTTTATTATCATTTCACAACTACACAATACAAATAATTTACTCATTGAGGTATTTGAACCATTTGATTAATGAACATTATTATTTCACTATAGATAAATATTTATAAAACATTATTGATTTCATTAAACATTCAGAAACGAAGTACAAGTACAAAATAACAAAGTATAATAAATGAAAAACAATTCTCTTAATGTGCACTATAATATTACACATTACTCAAAGTACTAGATGGAGTAAATGAATTTGCGACTTTACTAAAAAAGGATATAACTCCGTACATATATATCGAAATAATACGAGTCTATATTGAAACGTAATTAATGGATCGCATTTTACATAACAAATATTTTAACAATTTTGAAAACAAAAATTATCGTATTGTACAAATAAACATGAATGCAACTACGTTGCAATTTTAGACGTTTTTTTAAAATAAATATACATTTAAGTTAACAGCAAATGATATTAATAATAATATCAACACTAACGTGTACAAAAAAAATTAAATAAAAAAAATTTACATACGTCATTACGCATGAAATATCTAGAAATATTAATTTAACATTAACAATATACATCACATACGATTGACTACTACATGACACATGTCACACGATGATGCCCAATTTAATCATCTGGAAATATACGTGAGATAGCATCTTGCAATCTACAAATAAAAAGCGAGTCATGGAAATTAGACTATAATATACATGTGAAAAATATATAAGATTGTTAATCATTAAACATTGAAGAATCATTACCTCTTTGTACGATTGTTGTCGTCGTCTTGGACAATAATTGTCGAAGCGAATGATTTGATAGAGTAGTAGCCCATAAATTCGTTTATGCCGACACCTTTAAATGTTAGGATGTCTTTCACCTTGTAGTTCCATGACTCAGCCTGCGTGTTCCACATAGTCAGTTGCAGCTATAACATATAATTATATCATTATTGATGTGAATTAATTAAATAGATCCAAGAAAATTAAAAAAATATATTACCGTGTTTTTAGTTTCGTCGATTAACGTTATGGCTCGTTTCAGAAGAGATTGGCCAGCTCTGGATACGAGGGACTCAATTTCACCAATATTTTTTACTACGCCAACTATGTCTGATAAACATACAGAAAAAATACTTATTTGCAATGAATTGAATTGTTAATTTTCTATAACCATGTACTTACTCATCGCCTTAGTTAGTGTCTTATCCGAAACATCACTGAAGTCCGTGAAATAACGTTCAAACGTCCCCTTTAGATTAACCTCGTCAATGATTTCTTCGATTACTGTATCGGATACAATCTACATTTCGTAATCGTTGTCAATCCCATTGAACGATTGATTCGCCGATTTCAACTGTACGTAATACATTTGCAGTATCATATTCACCTGTAGACAGTAGCCAATAATTAAATTATTCAGTTATCAAAGAAATTATTATCAAAGTAATTGTAAAATTGTTGAACATTCTTACCTTGATATGTGCAAAATAGCGTTCAGCTACGTCGTCGTACGCTACACAGCGAATAACCCCAGACGAATCCTGGACGTCAAAGACGAATATTTTGCATTTATTGCACGTACGTAACGGGGTGATAGTAATAACTTTGCCGACAAACCTGAATCTAACATACAAAATCCATCGAAAAATCAAAATAATGTCAGACCTTGTAATCCATACGCGCGATGAAACAATGAAAATTAATAAACATTTATAGAGAAAATTTTGTTATATACCAATAACCTAGCATTAAGTATTATAAAAATAAAATGTAATCCGACAAACAAATATGCATCACGCTCGATCTCACGAACGAAAAAACGGTAAAACCAAGACGTACACTATGTAACGCGAGGCTGGCAGGCATACGCCAGCGCACATAGGCACAATTGTCACGTGGATGTATATGTGATTGTCAGCGGCTTACGCACACCGATGCGATGGATCGAGTCCCCACATGTATGTGTCTCGCGCACACGTACTCGCGTATGTGTGTAAGCCAAACACAGAGAAGGGCGAGAGCTGTCGCTTGAATGTATGTATGGATGTGCGCGACCAACATGCGCCGACACATTAGATCGGGCCCGCGCGTGTATGTACATCACGTATGTGTACGCGCGTATGTATGTAAGCCGCATACAGATAGAGCATAACACACAAACACGCGAGAGATGAAATCCGTGGCATATTTCGAAATGGGAAAAAACCAAGGTCACACGCGCACTCGCAGGTAACCGTATTACCAAGAGTTTGACCTGTGACCCGAGAGAATTATTGGACACATCTTTGACCCGAGATAATTATTGGGCACATCTCTGACCCGCGGGCGACAAGACGACAAGTTGACAAGACGACGAGACATCAAGTTGACGAGTGTCAAGATAGCCGAAGATTTGCAACTCCGGGAAAAAACCAAGACGTACCCCCGCCAAAAAGATGCACAATCAAATTAGTATATAACGAGCATAAAAATTAGGCCTCAGGGTAGATCATCTCATACCGTTGACGAGGGCGAAGCTCTGGGTAGATCAGTTACCGTTATTGAGTAGAGCGAAGCTCTGTGCGCGAACTATTGAAAATATTGTAGTCGAGACTTTGCATTTCGAATCACCGAATTGAGGAGCGCGCTTCGCGCTCCCTCTGGCAAGTATGGCAGAGAGAGAGCTGCGGCGTACGCTTCCTCATATACATCGCAGTTGAGTTTTTCGCATCCCGCGAAAACTATTTTTCACTCTCATTTGAATTTGATAATGGATATCTTAATTCTGTAAAGTGCTATGGAATCCTTAGTAAAATGGGACCCAACGATGTATATAACATACCGAAAAAGTTTATATTAACGAAATACGAGCTATTGAAAAAAAAATACACTTCGCTAAAATTCTTATCAGCTAAAAAGTGTTCAGACCAAAAAGTGGTTCAGACCATTGGCTATGTTCACGAGCTATATACGCCGCCGATCTGTTGTATAGTAATTTAAAAAAGCAGATGCGGTTATGTTCACGTCTAACGCATAGCTGGGGATAGCTACGTACAGCAGTATTGACAGTGCTTTAGGTATGAGCACGGACTTGGCGATGACATTCCCCGAGGAAGTCGACGTTTTTACGCAAAATTATCTCTCCGAGTGGCATGATCGGGACACTAGGTATACACTCAGGAGTGACTATCCCCGAGGAAGTCGACGTTTTTTCGCAAGATTATCTCTCCGGGTGTCACGGTCGGTGCTCTAGGTGTAAATTCGAACTCGGCGATGACTTTCCCCGAGGAAGTCGACGTTTTTTCGCGAGATTATCTCTCCGGGTGTCACGGTCGGTGCTCTAGGTGTAAATTCGAACTCGGCGATGACTTTCCCCGAGGAAGTCGACGTTTTTTCGCAAGATTATTTATCCGGGTGGCCCGATCGGGGAACTAGGTATGAGTACGTACTCGGCGATGACTTTCCCCGAGGAAGTCGACGTTTTTACGCAAAATTATCTCTCCGAGTGGCACGATCGGGACACTAGGTATACACTCAGGAGTGACTATCCCCGAGGAGTCGACGTTTTTTCGCAAGATTATCTCTCGGGTGTCACGGTCGGTGCTCTAGGTGTAAATTCGAACTCGGCGATGACTTTCCCCGAGGAAGTCGACGTTTTTTCGCAAGATTATTTATCCGGGTGGCCCGATCGGGGAACTAGGTATGAGTACGTACTCGGCGATGACTTTCCCGAGGAAGTCGACGTTTTTCGCAAGATTATTTATCCGGGTGGCCCGATCGGGGAACTAGGTATGAGTACGTACTCGGCGAAGACTTTCCCCGAGAAAGTCGACGTTTTTTCGCAAGATTTATTCCGGGTGGCCCGATCGGGGAACTAGGTATGAGTACGTACGCGGCGATGACTTTCCCCGAGGGAGTCAATGTTTTTTCGCCAAATTAACTCTCCGGGTGTCACGATCGGTGCTCTAGGTGTAAATTCGAACTCGGCGATGACTTTCCCCGAGGAAGTCGACGTTTTTTCGCAAGATTATTTATCCGGGTGGCCCGATCGGGGAACTAGGTATGAGTACGTACTCGGCGATGACTTTCCCCGAGGAAGTCGACGTTTTTTCGCAAGATTATTTATCCGGGTGGCCCGATCGGGGAACTAGGTATGAGTACGTACTCGGCGATGACTTTCCCCGAGGAAGTCGACGTTTTTTCGCAAGATTATTTATCCGGGTGGCCCGATCGGGGAACTAGGTATGAGTACGTACTCGGCGATGACTTTCCCCGAGGAAGTCGACGTTTTTTCGCAAATTATCTCTCCGGTGGCCACGATCGGGAACAGTAGGTATACACTCAGCGATGACTTTCCCCGAGGAAGTCGACGTTTTTTTCGCAAGATTATCTCTCCGGGTGTCACGTCGGTGCTCTAGGTGTAAATTCGAACTCGGCGATGACTTTCCCCGAGGAAGTCGACGTTTTTTCGCAAGATTATCTCTCCGGGTGTCACGGTCGGTGCTCTAGGTGTAAATTCGAACTCGGCGATGACTTTCCCCGAGGAAGTCGACGTTTTTTCGCAAGATTATTTATCCGGGTGGCCCGATCGGGGAACTAGGTATGAGTACGTACTCGGCGATGACTTTCCCCGAGGGAGTCAATGTTTTTTCGCCAAATTAACTCTCCGGGTGTCACGATCGGTGCTCTAGGTGTAAATTCGAACTTTTTCAAGAAACAACAACTTTTTCAAGAAAGTCGCGATTTATCGATACTCTAAGTAACCTGAGGGACTCAGAATGCTATTGCTGGTAGCTCTCAAAATTTGGAAATAAAGTCCAAATATCAATAATGCAAAGAATCATAATTTGTTTAGAATGATAAGTATACTTTGTCATGGCAAATCAAAAGTTTCGATTTTTTCATCTCAAATTTGACTAGTAGGTGTAAAATCATTTTCTTCAATAAATGTTCAATTTAAACTTCTAGTTTTAAAATTATTGAAATGAACTTTGAAAATCTAAAATTCAATTATTGAAATACTCGATAAAACAGTGAAACTGACATATTTATTTCGGAAATTGAAGCTAGACTACTAACGTTAACATAAAATAATTCAAAATCGCGGTAATACTTTTTTTCAAAAGATTAGATAAGTGCAAGTATGACAGTCTTATCCTTAAAATTTTAGTCCAACTCCTAATTTTTTTTCTCAATTTGGAAGTCTAATTTCAATTTGCAATTGAACGGTTTCTATCTATGATAGTAATGAAATCAAATATATTTTGACAATTATTTAGCACAACTAAAATTTTCCTTTTTCAAACTATAATTACAATCAAAACTTTACTCTAGAAAAATTCAAAATCGTGGTAATACTTTTTTCAAAAGATTAGATGAGTGCAAGTATGACAGTCTTATCCTTGTTACTTGAGTCTATCTCCAAAATACTTTTTTTCTCATTTCGGAAAGGTTCAATCTCAATTTGGGATTGAATTATTATACGCAGCTATGATAGTAATGAAATCAAATATATTCCGACAACTATTTAGACAAACTGAAACTTTTTTTCCTAAGGATAAACACACTAAGCTTGAGTAGAATGATTTAATAGTGATCATGTAAAATTAATAATTGTATTAAAAAAATCTTACTCATGACTCTACTTGCCCGGCCGTCTCGATCAAAAACTATGTGAACTTTACAATATAATATAGCGAAGGCTATTTTTACATTTGATGAAATTTCGATAAATGAATAGTTCATTTATTTTATAATTATGCATTCGAATTTTCAGTTAAATTTATCAATTTTGATCGAGACGGCCGGGCAAGTAGAGTCATGAGTAAGATTTTTTTAATACTTATTAATTTTACATGATCACTATTAAATCATTCTACTCAAGCTTAGTGTGTTTATCCTTAGGAAAAAAAGTTTCAGTTTGTCTAAATAGTTGTCGGAATATATTTGATTTCATTACTATCATAGCTGCGTATAATAATTCAATCCCAAATTGAGATTGAACCTTTCCGAAATGAGAAAAAAAGTATTTTGGAGATAGACTCAAGTAACAAGGATAAGACTGTCATACTTGCACTCATCTAATCTTTTGAAAAAAGTATTACCACGATTTTGAATTTTTCTAGAGTTTGATTGTAAGTTTTGATTGTAATTATAGTTTGAAAAAGGAAAATTTTAGTTGTGCTAAATAATTGTCAAAATATATTTGATTTCATTACTATCATAGATAGAAACCGTTCAATTTAAAGTATACTTGTATTTTACGAGAATAGATATTGTAGTTGAGACTTCGCAGTTCAAATCATCGAACAATATATACTTGTAGTTTTCGGGAAATAGAAAAGGATTGTAACAACGCGCTAGCTCAATTGTAACTGTAGACATACAGCTGCGAGTGTCGAAGCAAGTGAGTGTCTAACGCGAACAGCACAACTCGTAAGGGTGCGTCCAACCTGCATCAGCCAAGCCGTCCAAGCTGTACCAGCCAAGCCGCCGAGCAGCAGCCTAGCCGCCACGACCATCAGCCTAGCAGCAGCCACGAGCAGCCGACCATCGCAGCCGATGGACAGCGAGCCAGCATAAAGAACACCGATCTTCTGCCGCCCTAGTTTGTAAGCTTGTTGAATAGTATTAAGTTCTCATGTTTATAATAAAGTCTTGTGTGTGAATCTCACTCGAGCATTATACATTTATTTCATGATTCCTCCCCTCAGACAACAGCAGTAAATTAAAGTAAAATAATAAAGTTATTACCCACAGAAAAGGATACATAACAATTTACTCACTTTCTGACAAGCTTCGAGATATTTCCTACTTTTTCGTATGCTCCATTCTCATCGAATCGGACTCTCTTTATTGAAGGCTTTTCCATTATATACTGAAACTGTTTGGTCCATATACTGACCACTCGTCACAGCCAAACACCATAGCTTACTCAGTGATGAGTGAAAAGCCCCCACTACTGACTTCATACAGTGTCTAACGTAGTATACGGAAAAGTAGCACCGATATGTATGACGTAACTCCCTTTGTCTTTCTAAGAATTGGCAAATGGGATTAGCGCCGTGGACCCAGTATATGTAGATAACGTCGAATGTGGTACGCGTATGAAGACGCAACGTGTCTCTTTGTACGAGAATCGTTTCATGATAAATATTTTAACAGATCGAGGTTGCATTATACCTATATGCGATACATGCAATTATTAAAATTCACATTGAATTGATTGAGAAGGGTATCACATATGCATGTGATATATGCAGTAAAAAAATCTTGTGACAATAAACACGTCGACGAAATTCACAATGGTATCACATATACACGCGATGTGGTCAGAAAAAAATGTTCACCAAATTTTAATCTTAATATCCACATCGATTCGGTGAAGAATGGTATTATTAATGCAGGCAATATTTGCAGAAATAAATATAAAAATTCATCTAATCTCTAAACCCACGTCAAATCGTCGCAATATCCACGTAGATAAAGCTCATCGCTAACATACCATGACCTATTAAATTTATAAAATTAATGTTGAATCGAGTTACAAAGTACCAAATTACAATGTAGTGCATTTATTAAAAAATAATGCTGAAAAAAAATGTATATTTATTTTGTGATAATCATCACATAATTTATGTAAAATTGCTGCAGTATTATAAAAAACTTGATGATGAGCTATGGCGCGTACTTATGTTTGTGGCTTGATTTATAACATTTGTGTCTTGATATGATGTATATGTGTGTATGTTATATGTTGATGTGTTTTCATCTCACCCTGCTATCATATTAGATATGTGTGTGCGTGTTATGTGTATGTATGTTTTCATCTCGTCGCAATTATTTTTATACGCGCATGCCTCGACAATTCACCCTGGAAAGATGTTTGTTTTTTTGCGATCGGTAAAAATACAATTTACCTTTTGATTATTTCAAAAAATTATATAACTTCATAGGTTTTTTTGAAAAAATGATTACGTTCATCTAACTTTGCTCAGCTTTGTGCAACGAACGTTGCCGCTAGTTAATAACGTCATAAAATGACGTATTGATGTACGTCATAAAATGACGATTGACGTAATTTTTTTCAACAAGGTAATAACAAATTTCAGAAATAGCGAACACCCAAATTAGCATATTAACATATTTTTTAATTGAAACTTGAGAATAATTAATGATTATATTTAGAACCAATTTTTTTCAGATTAAAAGTAATGTAATTTTCTCAACGAAATTTAAATTTTTAGGCAGCTTCTCCTGCATGTACGGAATTAGAGACTATCGTCTGTGATTGGCTAGGTAAGTGATTAATCTTAACCAATTTTCATTTAGAATTTCGAAAATCTTGATAGTTATTTTGCAAAAATATTTACTTCTGTTACAACCACGGAGGTTGCAGCTAATTTAATTTATCAGATAATTTGCTTCCTTTTCACGACTGGTGCGGGTAAAACATTCAGGTAGCCGGGCTTTTGAAAAATCTCTACATGCATGCATTATATAGTATATAATTTAAAAGATCTTTACTTTATCGACATTCAAATTAGATTAAGATCAGAAAAAAAAAATTAAACTTCAAGGCCCTATAGATCCAAGAAAGTTGGACCTAGAGAAATGAATCTTTCAGTATTTTCACTTTTCAATGTCCTCTTCAAAAGTACATAATAAAAAAAAATGTGTGTGACGTCCAGCACCTCCACTTAATATCGTATTTTTTTTTCTCACCTACAATCATGATCAATCGATGCAAGAATACTAAACAATAGCAATTGTCACTATACAACAGATATCAAACTCAAGTAATCTATAATATTGATTAAATAATAATGAAGTCACTAGCACTTCACGAATAAATACTGAGTCATCGTAAATATGCACTGTTTGGTATCATTGCACTTGGCACACTTCACTGATTTTGAACAATTCACTGTATCACATTTTTATCAACAATTATGTCTTATATTTTATAATAAAGATTTGGCCCACTGAACTTGGAAAGATCGAGAATCAGGCAACGGTTGGTTTGTTCAGCCCACTCGCGAGTTTTACGACCTGAGGTCAAATCAAATTCCATCACGTACTTAGCCCATTTAAACCATAGAGATCCTGAAAGTATAAAAAGCCGATGAACAAGCCAACCAGCCTCGCATTCTCCTTCAAACCTCCAGTTGTAAAACATAGCCTACAGAGCCGTTATATAACATAACGAGTAAGATCAAAATTCACTTCTTCCTTCGTCTTTCGTTTCCGACGCGGCAAGTCCATGAACAACTCATGGCAAAGAGCTTGAAACGAGCTCGCTTTTTACTCCCTCAAAACTCTCCAGCTGTATAATACGGCCCACGGAGACGTTTTATATCATAACGTATGTTTTGAATTCCTTTTCTACTCTGTGAGCCCGTGATAATTCACGGAAAAATAACTTAAAACAAGTTCGATCTGCTTTAAAACAAAGCGAAACTAGCGCTGAAATAGCGGACACCCGTCAAGTACGTGTATTTGACAGTGTCTTCATAACATCGAAGAGTTGTGACTTGTCTGTGCGGCGGCTGCTACAACAGCACACGTATACTCAGTCCCGGGACTTACAATAGAAGCCCGCGCCGACACAAATAGACATACGATGTACGCATATACATAGCAGACGCACGCAAGTTACTTTCTCTCCAATAGTTACACACTCACACAACACTATTGGCTGCTACAACAGCACGCATACACTCCGTCCTGGGCTCTACAGTAGAAGCCTGCACCGACGCGAACTCATATACGCCTACGCAACACTCGCGGCTACCACAATAACACGCGTACACTCCATCTCCGTCCGTGCATACGCATACGAATAGCCCTCGCGCGCAAGTTGCTCTTTCCATTCGTTACACACCACGCTACACTCGCAGCTACTACACGCGGGATTTGCAATAATAGCTCGCTCGGGTGCAATCAAAGAATTGTTATACACTCTACCAACAATTCCAAATCACTGTCTTAACGTACTTATAAACAACAATTCCTCTATAACAAAAATGAACTCTTAGACTAGTTGAGGTAATACTCAAGGTCTAAACAATTAATTAAATAGCAACAATAAGTTATATCATTTGTTTGACAATCACGCCTAAATATGACTTACAAGGAGACCACTCTAACTCTGGGTCATGTATTTGCTCCAAAATTCTTTTGGGGTCTCTTGGTACCCAATACTGAAGATCCCTGTGTTTAGTTTAATCTCATGAACCTTAGGGCCCATTTTTTAGAGGATTTTCCACATTATAAAAAAATCTTTGTTATTTTCTATATCGATAGAGAAGCACTTAAGCAAAAAAATGCAATGAACAGAAAAGTCCTAAAATTTTTTAAAGAATCTGTTTGAATTTTTTCAGAATTTTTAAAACCGTCTATAACCTATTTTCAGAGGTCTCTGAAGACCCTAAGAAAAACGTCAAATTTGAGTCTCTAAAAATAGGTGATAGACGGTTTTAAAAATTCTGAAAAAATTCAGACAGATTTTTTAAGAAAGACTTTTTTGTTCTTTGCATTTTTTTGCTTAAGTGCTTCTATATCGATATAGAAAATAACAAAGATTTTTTTATAATGTGGAAAATCCTCTAAAAAATGGGCCTTAAGGCCTATAAGATTTAACTAAACACAGGGATCTTCAGTATTAGGTACCAGGTGACCCCAAAAAAATTTTGGAGCAAATACATGACCCAAAGTTGGAGTGGTCTCCTTGTTAGCATGTATCACTTTTGTGTGAAGGGTTCTCGGATCTGCCCCAAAATTTAATGTTTTTGGGTATGTGCGTCGTCGTTAGAACGTTGTTGTGTAAACAACTAAACAGTTTCTCAACGATTTCAACTAGTGATTTTCGTATAAATATTGTAAAGAAAAAATTTCTCAATTTGTGCCAAATCAAATCGCTGAGATGGTGTCGGCCGTACCCTCGACCGAGTCATCCAAGAAAAATAGGGGATGTACTAGCCTGGGTGCTCTGCTGCCGAACAAAAAAAAGTATCTTCCAAGCCTGCGTTAGAAACCTAAAACCGCTTTGATGGTCTCTCTGAAGTCCCCGACGATGCAGACCAAGCTGCCAATACTGACAATCAGTCCGAAACATCAAGTGTATGTGGAAAAGACAAAGTTTTCAAATCTCCACCATTTCTCCATATTCCTCAGCGAGGTCGATAACGTAAATTCCCTCGTCGAGGCGCTCAAAGTCATGAAAAATGTCGACTATTCTTTGAAAATCCTTCCGGAGAACAAAATCAAAATTCAGCCTAAAACGTCTGAGTCGTACGTACTAATAGTGAATCTGCTAAAACGAACAAGCCCAGGCTTTTTATACTTACCAACTAAAAGAGAACAAGCCCTATAAGGTCGTACTAAAGAACATTCACCAGTCCACCGACCTGATAGATCTCAAGAAGGAAATTGAGTCGCATGGCCACATCGTTGCTCGGATCTCAAACATCCGAAAGCACGACACCAAAAAGCCACAACCTATGTTCTTCGAAAAGAGATATCCCCCAATGCTACAATTGTCAAGAGTTTGATCACACAAAGAAATACTGCTATAAAGTACCAGTATGCGTTAAGTGTGCTGAATTTCATGACTCGAAGGATTGCAATCGTGCTAAAAACAACTCAGCAGCCACTTGCGCAAACTGCCGAGGGGACCATCCGGCAAGCTATAAGGGCCGCCCGGCGCGAAAAAAACTCCTACAAAAGCTGATCCCTACTCTTCGTCAGAAAACAAGCATACAAATATCCTCAGGAAGGCCTTCTATGACCAACCAGCATTCGACAGCAGTCGTATCAAGCCGGGATTCTCATTCGCTCAAGCCGCTAAAAGCAACGTACCTGAAAATAAAAATAACAATAATCATAACGACAACATCGCTGCCAGAGTAAATAAGCTAGAAGAGCTGATGATTCAAATGATGACACGCCTCGACTCGCTCGTTAATTAATAACAGCCTTGTTAGGCAACAATCAAAGCCAATTAAATAAATCATAATGGAGCTTAAAATCGCAATCTGGAACTGCAACGGGCTGGCTCAAAGAGCATCCGAACTTCAAGCCTTCATCCTACTAAATGCTATTGACATCGTGCTGATATCAGAAACTCACTTTACTTCTAAAAACTACCTTTCAATCCCAAACTACAAATTCTACTGTTGTAATTATCCGGGTAACAAAGCTCACGGAGGCTCAGCTATATTAATAAGTACTAGTATCAAGCATTATCAGGACTGCAACATATGTGAAGACTACCTCCAAGCCACAACCGTGGTCACCGAGGACCTGCAAGGCAAACTATCCATCTCAGCAATCTATTCTCCACCAAAACATAGTATCTCGGCTGAGCAATACAGCAAATACTTCAAATCACTCGGTAGACGCTTCGTGGCTGGCGGTGACTATAACGCTAAGCACCCCTGGTGGGGCTCGAGACTCCAGACACCAAATCAGAAGGGACGCAACCTCTACGAGGTCATCTCGACAAAAGGGTACCTAACGGTCTCCACAGGAGAGCCAACTTACTGGCCATCAGATATAAATAAAAGGCCCGATCTAATCGACTTTGCGGTTGTCTCAGGCATAAAAAAACAAAACATTACCGCGAAATCCTGCCTTGACCTCTCGTCAGATCACTCGCCAGTACTGCTCCTGGTGGAGACCCAGGTACTCCATACTCGGGCCAAGCTTGCTCTGTACAACAAAACCACAAATTGGTCAGCTTATGCAAATTCTTGAAGCTCAATTAATTGCAGCGTTCCGCTTAAAACCCCCAGTGAGATTGATACAGCAATTCTCGACCTAAATACCAAATACTCTCGCAGTGGATAAGGTAACATCATCCGTCGGGCTCACAACAAACAGTATTCATTACCGAACTTCATCGTCAAGAAAATCTTAGAAAGAAGAAAATTAAGAAGAATCTGGCAAAATACGAGAACTCAAACAGACAAAACCGCCCTGAATCGTGCTACATGGGAGCTCAAAAAATCACTCTATGACTTTAAAAATAAGAGTGTACAAAACTATCGTGAAAAACTCACCCCAGAGAAATCTACAAATTTCTCTCTTTGGAAGGCCACCAAAAAATTGAAGCGTCCACTAGAACATATTCCTCCTATTCTTAAACAAAGTTGCTGGGCTCGCTCAGAGGACGAGAAAGCTCAGGAGTTGTCAATTTCTATGCCAGTGTCTTCCAACCCCTTGGAGCGGTGATAAGCAGAGACGAAGAACACTACTACTGGAACCTAAAGCACCGAACGCCAAGAATCGTTCAACAACGTGAGCTGTGAGAGGTTAAGTCGATCATTAGACATTAAAAGACAAAAAAGCCCCAGGGTGGGACGGTATTGGTGGCAAGCTCATCAGGGAGCTTCCGTCTAAAGTTATCAGGCACCTTACCATCATAATTAATGCAACTATCGCTTGTGCTACTTCCCTGTGGCATGGAAAAGAGCTATGCTAATCGTTATCCCGAAGCCTGGCAAAGACTCCTCACGAGTTAACTCATACAGGCCTATAAGCCTGCTACCGATATTTTCGAAAATTGCTGAGAGAACTATCCAAACGAGGATAAATAAAATCATCACCGAGAAAGCTCTCATACCGCCCTACCAGTTTGGGTTCAGAAGTAAGCATGCAACCATCGAGCAGGTGAATCGACTGTCTGCTGAGATCGGTAACGCCTTCGAAAAAAGCTCTACTGCAATGCAGTGTTCCTAGACGTCTCACAAGCGTTTGATAAAGTGGGCATGAGGGGTTGATCTGCAAGCTCAAGTCACTCTTGCCTCCCAGTCTGGCCAAACTACTAGAAACTACTTGCGTGATAGAGTCTTTCAAGTAAAAATTGGTAGCACCACATCCAACCTGTGCCCCTGCGAGCTGGCGTGCCACAGGGTAGCTCTTGGGGCCACACTGTACCTGCTCTTCACCTCGGACTTTCCTTCGGCTAGGAATATCTTCACAGCCACATTCGCTGACGATTCAGCCATACTCGCCACAAGTAAATGCCAAACGGAAGCCTCACACAAGCTCCAGACGCACCTAAACAAGATCTCGGAGTGGTGCGATAAATGGCGCATTAACATCAACGAGACGAAATCAAACCATATAACATTCACGCTAAAAAAACACACTTGCCCACAAGTCTACCTCAGAGGCGTCAGCATTCCACAGGTCGAGCAAGTCAAGTATCTCGGCATGCACCTGGACCGAAGACTCACTTGGAGGTCCCATATCTGGGCAAAACGTAAACAACTAGGACTGCAGCTGAGAAAAATGTATTGGCTGTTGGGCCCACGATCACAATTATCCCTGGACAACAAGCTCCGCCTCTACCTGACTATAATCAAGCCAATATGGTCTTACGGCATTCAACTCTGGGGTGCGGCTGCTCCTCGAACATTGCGGTTATAGAGAGATTTCAATCGAAGACCTTGCGGAACATTGTTCAGGCCCCTTGGTACGTTCCTAACGAGCAAATTAGCCGCGAGCTTAACATTCCCTCTGTCAAATCAGAAATTCATCGCTTTTATACAAGGTATAAAGCGAGGCTGCTAAACCATCCTAACCAGCTTGCGAAGGAACTGACCAGCAAGAACGAAACTCAACATTCAAGATTAAAAAAGCAGAAAAATCTATTTTTGTACATAAGCACATCATAATGACTGAGCTACAACTTCTCATAGTCTTGTATAATTTCCTGAGTACTGTATCTTAGTAAATGCCATAACTTCTCGGCGCGGCATCACTGGATGCTCGCTGAACCCTAGATTTAATCTCTCACACTACACCATATTTATATACGAAAAATCATACTTATTGTCATTAGATTGACAGATTGTATAAAATAAAGGATGTTAAAAAAAAAAAAAAAAAAAAATGTTCTTCGTATAACTGAAATCAGCCACCAATAACAAGGAAATTTTCAATTTCAAACGCCTGCAACACTCAGTAGTGCATTTTGAAGCCCCCCGTAAGTTTAAGGACATCCCTCAATGCACTAGATGCCTAGAATTTTGGCATACTAAAAACTACTGTTATCCACCACCAGTGTGCGTAAAGTGTGCAGGAGAACATCTCACTCAAGAGTGCCAAATAAAAACAAAGATAAAGGAAGTTAAGTGCGCAAACTGTGATGGAAATCACCCAGCTAATTCAAAGGGCTGACCTACTCGTAAGGAGCTTCAAAAGAAGGCTTTTTCCGCTTTAAAAAACAAGCCACCTCAAACCCAAGCTGAATCTATAGCTCCTCAGCCCTCCTCTCACACAGTGGAACTCCACCATAAGAGCTTTATCAATCCTAATGGGATTGAAATACAAACGCAAGACCACACGGAAGGAGAAATAAATAAACAGAACAAGCTAGAGTTCATGATGTTCCAGCTCATGAATAAACTTGATTCCATGCTAAATCTTATTACTTGCCTGATTAACAAACTTGAAAATGGTAAATAAACTAAAGATTGTTATCTCGAACGCTTACGGCTTGGCGCTCAGGTGCGCTGAAGTAAAAGCATTTATTTATCAGCAAGACGTGGATATCCTCTTGATCTCTGAAACGCACTTCACTGAGAAAAACTTCTTTACTCTGCCAAAATATCATTTCTACAACATAAATCATCTGAACGGCTCGGCCCATGGTGGTACTACGATCGTCGTAAAACTCAACTCAAGCACTCCAAATTAGAGGGTAATCGAGAGGACTTCCTACAGGCTACAAGCATTCAACTGGAGGAACAGTCAGGCTCTTTGGTGGTGCATTTACTCATTGTTCTGATAGGTGGAATGAATTGCTGGGTGCGCTTCAATTTCTTGGTGGCTTTCCATAGAGAGTAATCCGTTGATGACGTTGGGGTGTGGTTTTGCAAGTAGTGGTTTATTTTAGAGTATTTATCTTCGCGAAGAATTCTTTTCAGATATTTTATAGCTTTGTTTAAACGAGTTTTATTTACTATGTAACGTGTATTCTGCCAAATTATTTTAAGTTTACGTTTTTCGCTTATATTATTTAGTATTTTCATAGATAAATTTTCCATTTTTTGGGCAGGTTTTGTAGGAGGAGTTGAAAAAAGTATAGCTTTATGGATTAGAATATTGAGATTTTCGATCGCAACATCAACATCGTTACAAGTTTTTAATGGGATATTACATGAGAGGTTGTGATCAATGTAATCTTTGTAGGTTGACCAGTTAGTTGTCTTATTACCAAGAAAATCTGAGTTAGTATTTTTTATGGCTTCGGCGCACAGTTCGAGTATAATTGGCGAGTGATCAGAAGTTAGTTCAAGACTTGACTGTACAAAGAGACAGTGGGTCGATATGCCTTTAGCGATGAAAAAGTCAATGAGATCTGGACTTTCTGATAAATCAGATGTTCAGTACGTTGGTTCACCGGATGAGGCGGTGATTAGGTGGTTTTCTTGTATTGTGTCGTACAGCTGTCTGCCACGAGGAGAAGGAGTTACAAACAGCCCCATGAGGGGTGTTTCGCATTATAATCACCACCAGCAATGAACCTAGAGCCTAGTTTTTTTACGAATGTTGTGAATTGATCTTGTTTGATATTATGTCTTGGTGGACAGTAGATAGCTGAGAATGTGATGGGACCTTTAGATGTTTCAGCTGTTACGCTTGTAGCCTGTAAATAGTCATCCGTGTTTTTTTCGAGTTCGAAGTGTTTTATAGATGATTTGATTATGAGAGCCGTGCCACCGTGCGCCCTACCACTAGGATGTTGCATATGATGTAGTTTGGAATTTTGAGATACGTTTTGTTAGTGAAATGAGTTTCTGAAATGAGCATAATGTCTATGTTTTTTCTTGTCAAGAATGATTTTAATTCTAGGCTATGGTTAGCGAGTCCGTTGGCATTCCATGCTGCGATGGTATATTTTTCGTGAACAGGCATTTATAATTTATTGATGAGCTCTTTTGATATACACGTACAAATGTAGACGCGCACTGCAAAGTTCGCACCGCTTCTCAGCCGAAGCCCCCACCACCGCTGCCGTTGAAACAGAAGAACTTACACTCTCTCGGACTTACACAACTCTCACCTCAAACTCAACACCAGAGATTACCCAACTCTATGAGTTTTTAAAAGATTGATGACTTAGATAGGGACGGTTTGCTTAACCCGTCTAATACCAAGAGACCCTAATTTTGACTTATTTTTCAACGCGTTATTTTTTTATGAAACCATTAATGTAAAAATACCATATCTTATGGGATTTTTATTGCTTTTTTCACATCTGGCGTCAGATTTACGATATATGTAACCGTTTTAAAAATAAATTCATTTAAGCAATAGAAAACGTGGTTTTTTGAACATTTGTCTTCAAAATGATCGTATTTTTGACCACGACTACGCATTCGAATCGGGTTAAAACTCTGAATCTAGTGACATACAGGTCTGTACTAAAAGTAAGCGGTGTTGGTTCATCCAGATTCAAGATGGCAGCTACCAAAACCAAGTTGATTTAAAGATTATCAGCTAAAAGACGATACGGCACATGTTATAATGTTTTAAGATTTTTTTACTTGGTAAGAATGGACTCTACGAAAAAATGTTGTGGAACAAAAAGTACTCAGAATTGATCAAAGAATATGCGTGAATCATTTTGGAATTTTTTTGATGATCTTGAATATTTTTGGATATGGCTATTTTATAAAAATATTCGAAATCATCTAAAAAATTAAAAAGTCAAAATTAGGGTCTCTTAGTATTGGACGGGTTAATAAAAGTCAAACTTGTTTCTCCACGAAAACAATCTCTCTTTTACTTTGCAAATCCTTCTTGCTTTTCCGCTTGCTGCTTCAGTCGCTAGGTGGCCCCGACATCCAAAGTCACTCTCCGCAAGTGATGTGTCCCTGTCATAACACAAGAGGCAGGCTCGTTCGTCTACGAAGTCACTCGCTCTTACTTGAGAATAATTTACCAGCCCACCTCGGATTTCCAGCTCACTTGGACAGAACTTCTCTCGAGTATGTCAGTCTGCGATAGCGCTTTATCACAGGCAAGCTGGATAATTCACTAGCTCGGAGAAATTTAGAGCCAGAAAAGGGTTGGTGCGTCACCTAAACTCTATCGGAGTTGTCCCGAGTGGTAGTACTTTCAAAAGCCACTCATCCTAATACTGCATCGGTGACGACTAGTCGTGTAAAGTGACAGTCCGCTGGTGCGGTTTGTAGAGAAGCCTTCTAAGTAGTTTCCTCCTAAGTCTGCCCTCGCGACACCTCTGGTAGAGTCACCGTGTGCCCATCAGTCGACGCACCCTGTGCTGACCATACCACCTAGCTAAAAAGCGTAAGAAAAAGTTTGAAGTAAACTAAAGACCATCGGTCCTCTTTAGGACTACGCACAATAAGCCCTTTTCAGGGCAGCACTTTTAGCAACATGCACTTCTTTCTGCTCCTTTGTTTTTTGCTTTTTTGTATTGCCTCGACCTGACGAAGGGCATTGTTCTTACAGTTTCGCAAGGTTTATCTACAACAGGACCAGTGGTATTGTTGTTTTCCTTGCATTGATAAAACGTATTATCACCTACTCCGACATATTGTTACGAAAAAGCTGGAGTGAGTGTGCAAGCCGAGAAGTTGCTTACTCGAAAGAGCGGCCGAAGAAGGACAAGCTAGGTGGACCTTGAAGTCATTAGTAGTAAAGAGCGGAAATGCTCTGTTTGCTAGCTGAGAATTTTAAAAACTCAAGTGTCGAGATATGCTGAGAATATGTAGTTCTGGGAATACGAGATGGTAAAAATTCAGATACATTTTGTGTTCTATCGAGGAATTGGAGTTCTTCTTGTAGAACGTTTTGCAGTGGAGCTTGTCACGTTTCTTGCTCGTAAGTTTTAGTGGGGTTGGCTCAGGTCAGGCCACAAACCGTCGGAGAGTTGGCCGCTGCTAGTTGCTGGCCGGGTAAAAATTCTCGAGGCATTCAACGACAAAGACCTGCGGCCTTAGCGCACAACTCACTACCGTAGTTCTGCGACTTCGAGTTTCCTCGTGTTCAGCGGCGATCCGCTCGGTCTCTAGGTTTTTTTATCGTGGCTTGGAAAGTTTTTTTGGCTCGCTAATCCCTCAGGTGATCGATTATTCACGAGATAGCCTCTCCACGATACTCTGGCGAGTCTACCACGATCGAGCAGCGAGTGAGAGAAAGGTCTTGTTCCGTCTCGTCCTCGGTCCGGGTGACCTCGCCTGAAGCCGGCTACCAAAATCGCCTGGGATGCCCTTGGTCGTCCACTGTACTGCTAGGTAAATATTGTGAGAGGTCTGATCCAGGCGTGTGAGGCTGGAGAATTTGCAGTTGCGAGTGATTGGACAAGCAAAGGAGCTCGTGCTGATGCCCTGGCGTGAACAAGTCGCTATCGGGTGTTGCCGCGCCACCTGGCGGTGAGAGGCCAAGCTTGCTGTAGCGAAGCTGTTGCTGTGAGACTGGAAGAGCGACGGCGTCTTGTCATCTCAAGACCCGTTACTGTGACATGTAGGGAACGTAAGAGTATTAAAGAAAGATCAGGTTTGTAATAAATTCACTTTATTAACAAAAAGTCCTTAGGCCGAGCTCTTGGTCAATCTGACTCTGACAAAGTCCGAGAGCGGAGTAAGTCACGGCGACCAAAACGCCTACTTTTATAGTAGCAAGGCGTCAGCGGCCGACGGTGCAGACAGAGTGAGGATGTGCACAGCTGCTTTTCTCTCTATAGTCAAGCTTCTTCTATTCTCCAGCAACAATTCTCAATTATAAATTTCCCAGGTAGAAACTCAGTTTCAATCATTTAATTTTACCGTCGAACGTCATATATTCGCCCATATCGTTGGGCAACTCGATCGACATGAAGTGAGAGTGATTGAGGACATCATTCGCAATTCTCCTATCAATATGCCATGCTGATATTTCAAAAACGAGCTCATCTGGCATGTTGCCATCTTCAAACAACAACGAACTCAAGAACTAATTACGGGAGAGGAGCTGGGAGATCGATCTCTGTCGCAGTTCCTCCGCCACTACCTTCGTTTTTATTCAACGCTTTTCCTGATCAACTCCTTCGCAGGCTATGGTTACTACGATTTCCATCGTCCGTTCAAGAAATTATTCAACCTCATTCGATCGACCCTACGATAATCGACTGATCGATTAGCCCCCATCGCTCATGACATCATAGAAGTGTTACCTAGCTATTCTACAAACCTCGTTCTATCTTCGTCGATTGCTTTTGCCACCGTCAACATGCTGCACGTTCCCGCCACTGCATCAACGCCATCGCAATAACCTCCGCTTCGTTCGAGCCATTACTATCGCGCTTAGATGACAAAAATCGCCAATTTTCATCGATAAAATCCGTGCTAAAAGATTTCACTCATCCCTCGCGTCACTGCTTCACAACCCTCTTCATTCTGCTGGGTCATCAAGAGCAGTCACTTGATCAAATAATTAAGCAATAATAAAAATTTGAGAAAAAAGATGAATTAAATAAAACAACCATAAAAATTTAAAAAGATTTTAAAAAATATGTATGAAAAAATCAGCTGTTTATGAACAGCTGTTAGATATGAAACATCTTTGTCAAGTAATTAAAGAATTAAATATTCAAATTTAAATGAAATAAAAACAAAAAACTTATTAATCAAATAAGTAACAATAAACAAGTCAAATAAGTAAAAAACTAGAAAAATTCAAAAACATGAATGAATAGTCAAAACGAAAAACCAAGATCTCGCGATTTCACATAAAAAGAGGGAGTTTTTTGATTTTCTCGAGCGATGGTAAGTGAAAAAGCGCGTGATCGGCCGTTTTCGAGTGCATCGGCCTGTTTTTTCGGTGTTTTTACGTTTCGTTATCATTCACGCGTTAGGCTTTCGCCATAAAAATGAACAAATACATAGTTTTGTGTACTTTTTTCTCATCTTTTCAATAGTGCAATTAGTTTTTAGTAAATTGGCTTTTATAAACAGATAAATTAACTTTTTTGATTAAAAGTTTTAATATTTTTGTTTCATTCGCAAAACAAAGCATTTTTTCTAAAAACTAAATAAAGCATTGAATAGATGAATAAAATACCCAAAAAACATGTATTTGTTTATTTTTATGACGAAAGCCTAATGCGTGAAAGGTAAAAACGTAAATGCACCGAAAAAAAACAGGCCACGGCGCTCGAAAACAGCTGACCGCGTGCTCTTTCCCTTTTCACCGCTTTCTTTTATTTAATAAAGCTCTATCTACTAACAATCATACAATCTTACTTCAATCACGTTATATTTCGCTCATTCGCGTCACTTTTCATCGCTACAATCGTATTGTATGCTTGGAAATTCAACGATGTTACGCAAGTTCAAGGAGAAAACGCGCGAGTTACAACGCTAACCCGATGCGAGTCCCATTTAGTGTTGTGTAATTGCACTGCGCAATCGGCTCGTTCCCACATTAACGCCTGTAAGTTGCTCACGCTAGCAGGCGTGCGATTTGGTCACACCCGACCCGATGTAATATGCGTTATTTGCTTGCTCTTGCACAAGTGTCAAAGGCGGAAATACCGACTTATTCTAAGGTCCACCAGTGGGTCCACCGTGGCCACGTTCTCTTTGATGGGTGCACCAAGGTTTTTCTTTCGTATTTTGGGCTGCTGAAACCTAATTTTTATGGTGCATGTCGCTAAAATTAGTCAGAAAAAAGTTATAAGCAAATAATTATGCAATAACTATAAAATTAAATTTTAGGGTCATTTTAAACAAAAAAGTACTCTTGTCATTTTTTCGTAAACTCAATAGTTTACGAGAAAAAAGCGATTTAAATTTAAAAAAAAACTGTGTGCGTCACGACTCTGTGTAAAAAAAAATTTTTTTTTCGCGTGTTGCAACTTGCACGCGCCATTTTTCGCAACAGAACCCTCCTGCATCGGTCATTCTATCGTTCAGTTTATTCGTGTTATGACTTGCACACGACTCTCGAATTCCGAGAAAAATCCCACCCTACGAGTGATACAGTGCGTGGTAGCTGCTCGCGTCGCAACTCGCACGCGGTCGCTTGACTTTGTTTCTCATTTCGTGGAACTCGAGTCGCGTTCCAAAAGCTTCAATTGCGCAGTTTGAATTTTTTCATTGTTCGTGCTGTAACTTGCACACGGTGACTCGTAATCGCCACAGCACTCGCGACGCGCAGTGTGAATTTTCGAGAAGACTCCACCGGCGCATTGGCAACTGCCACGCGGTGCTGAGAGGCATCATCTCCAGGACTCCACCGGCAACTGCCACGCAGTATAGAGTGAAGCATCATTCGGATCATCAGCACGGCGGCATATCCCCGTGCGGCTCCTGCGTCACCGGCGTTTTGGCGCGCAGCAACGTGCGTACGTCGGTCATCTTTGTCACAGCGAGGCGAGGGAAGAAGAAGAAGAGCAGAACACGGCACGCTGGCCATCTTCGCTACTAGCAGCGGCACGGCGTCCATCTTGCACACCACGCAGTCTCCCGTCTCTTTCTCGCAGCGGCAACAGCGACAGCAGCCAACGACTCTTCGACTCGACGCGAAATTTGACGCAACGGCGCTACGCAGCGACGACTAGCATCAAGCATCGACTCTTCACGTCTGTGTCAGCGTTTTGAAGTGAATCATTAGTGCACTTGACATTTTTCGGGATTAATATTATTTTTTTCCGTATTTCAGTGAACAGTGCCTATGATATTGAACAATAAAACTAGTTTTAAGATTAATTCAATAGAAATACTCACATCATATATTTTTATTAGAAGTTAAGTGTGATAATCTTACACAGCTTTTTGAAAAGTTGAGTGCGAATCCGTGACTCGTGAGTTCCGTCGGGCCCTCCCAAATATAAATCATGATTAAAACATTTTTTTTTTTTGTTGTGTTGGACCAAGGCGAAGCTGGACGACAGTCTTTGACCCTCTCGTTTTCCCCTTGCCATCGGTCACATAACCCCACCTGTTACTTCTAGTGCAGACGAATTTTTGGTATTCGGTACATTTTTTTTCTATTTCGTGCAACAGAAATAATTTTTTTTCTTCTTTTTCACTCCCTCTTATTGATTTTTTTACGATCATGTCGGGTACAGACAAAGATGCTAAGAACAAACCGCGCGGCCCAGACAATTTTAATTCTTCAATCATCACAGAGGATGGTGACGAACTGGGTAAATTGGAAGCCGCATGAAAATTTTTGAAGAATCTATGTTTTCCCTTCGCGAACAAATGAGCATCCTTGCCTCAGTCATTGAAAAATTGTACGTCTCACACACAAAGCCAGTCGGTGAATGAAAAACATTCCCGCTTCGACCACTGCCAGTACGAGCACCACCAATACGAGAAATACCAGTGCGAATACGAGCACATCTAATCTTGTTGACTCTAAGACTCTGATAGATCCTAGTAATCAATAATTTCAATTTCAATTTTGTCCCAGTGGACTTGACCCAAAGGCGAAACCTTTTTCGCAGACTTTATACAATGCTGCTACCTACCTCCACGACTCCTAGTTTTGGGTATAACCCCATATAAGCTACAGGTTTTATCAGCCTCCGGGAGAACATTCCAATTCTTCGAGATTTTTCGGCTACCATACGCCAGTTGAGTTTCAAAGGAGAATTCAAGGCTTTGAGTATTACGGAAGGCAAAACTAAGTACAACTCTCTGCTTAAAGGGTTTGGTACTAGTACTTGTAAATCACTTTCGTCGTTATAAATACGATAAGCTGAAAGAGCAGATTATTAAGAAATATTCTCAAACAGCTCATCAGCAGATAGACAAGTTATTTAAAAATTTCTCTCTCGGTGATAAAAAACCTTCGGAATTGCTCACGGAAATGCAAGCCCTAGGTAAAGATTCGTCCATCAGACAGCCCCTGGGCCTCGATCATTCACATCGTGCCTAAAAAGACCCCTGGAGAGTTCAGAATTTGTGGTGACTATAGGAAGTTGAATTCGGTAACCAAACCCAAGAGTTATCCTGTCCCCAATCTTCACGATTTCACGTCCATTTTAGACGAAAGCAAAATTTTTTTTACTCTTGATTTATATCAAGCCTTTCATCAAATACCTATGGCACCAGATGATGTGCCAAAAACGGCACTCATTACACCTATAGAATTATTTGAATTCTTCTTTATGCCATTTGGGCTCCGCAATACTAGTCAGACCTTTCAAAGGTACGTTAAAGGTCCTCTATACACGATGTGAAATGCTCAGTCGGTAACACCAGCTACCTAGTTATATTTATGTTCAATCTGAAAAATTGGAAATGTGATTCGCAAATAATCGAGTTGACGCACATTTCTAATACACTCATTAAGGGGGAAAAAGTACCTAAGATCTCAAAAAAAAATATTTTTTTGCTTATTGACTTTTTCAATAGGATTTTTTCTCAGCTTTTCAGTGCCATACTCAGAATTTTTTAATTTTGATTTTATTGAGAGGTACAGCCTATTTAGTACCGATACTTTTATGATTATTACAGCAGAAATGAATAAAACGACTAAAAGAAACATTGCCCATTCTTTCATGCATCTCCGAACTTTCCTAAGTTGGTAGCGCCATCTATTGATACTCATTTTATTCGTTGGTTATTATACATCCAGCAGAAATTTGTTTTTTTACATGGCTATAGATGTACAGTAACCCCACCACTCGCAGCACGTGGCTTTGGGCATATCTCTGTCTCTCTCACTTTCATGTGCGAGCCTGGATCAAATGTCAACAACAGTCTGCTGACTGCTTCTTGATTTTCTAATAGCAAAAAATTACTTTTTTTTTGAAAGTGAAAAAAAGTATATGTAGAATGCAATTATATCTTTCCAACTCAACATAGTGTTTCATAATAAAGCTATGAAGAACTTCCAATAGCTTTTCATGAAAATGAAACATTTTTAACAGTTCAAATTCTAGAAATGCAGCAGTACATTATGTGAATTGACATATATAATTCAGTGTATATGTAGGTATGTCACTGTACTTAATGTATGTGTATATGACTGTATCATATATATTATAGTACGTTGCATGTGATAAACAAGATTAGTGATAATTGATCAATTTAGAGTGATTTTATTTCCAATTATAGATCCAGTGATTAACGTTTTATGAATGTTAGTGAATAGGTAGAGGACTGGGTTCAAGTTCTAATGTGAGATTGTGCATATTTGTGTGAAAAGTTGATTTGGACATAATCAACTTAATTACCAGTTTACACATAAAACCCATTGTGATGTCCAGTACCACCACTTGGTATATTTTTTTCGCCCGCAATCATAATCGATCTCCTATTTACCCATGTCCGCGCCATATCGATCCTAGATCAACAAATTCCTACGTTACCGACCCAACTAGAGTTACGATAAATCAATTTTGCGATTAACATTTATTTTATATCTTTGTAACTTATAATTTATGGTCTTTATTGTAATTATGACTCTCTTTTTATTTTATTATAATTAGGTGCGATAATCCAATAGATATAAATGATATAAAAATGTACTACATAGAATAATATTTCCCAAGCACAATATTATACAATAATGTAATGTAACAATGAGCTTAAATGCAAAAATACCAAACGAATAAAAAATGTTATTGTAAACAATCTAAATTCAATTCAAATCAATACGTGTACTTTAACTTGTTAAAATAAAACTTTGTTAACACCGTTGTCAGTACTGAGTCATTGTAATTATGCACTGTTTGGTATCGTTGCACTTGGCTCAATTCACAGATTTCGAATTATGCACTGTATCACCTTTTTATAAAAAATTATGTCTTATATTTTATAATAAAGATTTGGCCCGTTAAACTTGGAAAGATCGAGAATCAGGCGAAGGTTGGTTTGTTCAGCCCATTCTCGAGTTTTACGATCTTAGGTCAAATCAAATTCCATCACGCATTTAGCCCATCTAACGCCATAGAGATCCTGAGTGTATAAAAAGCTGATGAACAAGCCAACCGGCCTCGCATTCTCCTTCGAACCTCCAGTTGTAAAACACAGCCTACGGAGCCGTTATTAAACATAACGAGTAAGTTCAAAATTCAATTCTTTCCTTAGCCTTTCTTTTCCGACGCTACAAGTCCATGAACAACTCATTGCAAAGAGCCTAAAACAAGCTCGCTTCTTACTCCCTCAAAACTCTCCAGCTGTATACCACGGCCCACGGAGACGTTATACAACATAACGTATATGTTTTGAATTCCTTTTCTACTCTGCGAGCCCGTGAATAACTCACGGCAAAAGAACTTAAAACAAGTTCGATCCTGCTTTAAAACAAAGCAAAACTAGCGCTGAAATAGCGGACATCTATCAAGCACGTGTGTTTGACAGGTATACAGGTGTCTTCATAACATCGAAGAGCCGTGACTTGTCTGTGCGGCGGCTGCTACAACAGCCCACGTATACTCAGTCCCGAGACTTACAATAGAAGCCCGCGCCGACGCGAACTCATATACGCCTACGCAACACTCGCGACTATTACAATAACACGCGCATACAACACCAAGCACTTACTCAGTCCCGGGACTTCCAACAGAAACCCGCGCCGACGCGAACTCATATACGCTGTACACATATACACATAGCCGACGCATGCAAGTACTTTCTCTTCAGTAGTCACACACACACGCGCACTACTATTACACACGCAGAATCATAACGTACTCTAACAAAAAATGAACTCCTAGACTATTTGAGGTCAAACTCAAGGTCTGAACAATAAATAAATTAAATAGCAACAATAGGTTGTATCACCATATTAGCGTATACTAACATTTCAGTACAACTTATAAAATGTAGTTATGAAATTGGCGCATTTGGCTTTGTGTGGCTGTCTGGGATAATTGAATATGGTCCTTGTGGGTCCAATATGTTAAAAATTTAAATTGAATTACTGTTTTTTATTGTCCAAATAGTTTTAAGCAGCCTCATTGACATGAGAGTATCATTATGACATATATTGGTGTATTTTTGTTTTTTTCAACTCTTGGGCAGTTACGTTTCATCTCAAAATTGCTCTGTTGCCATAGCTATCCATGTGAACCGTTTGAGCAAATGCGCTGAAATTTTCAGGGATTGTTCTACATAAGAATGGCTACAAACACAAGCACTTTCAAAGGTATTGCGACAAATGAGCACTTTTTCAGGCTATATTGTAGCATAATCTGTCATTTTATCATATTATACTAATGAATAAAAGTGTATATATGGCTGTAAAATTGTGTATAATTAATTAAAACATCTGAAAGTGCTTGCGTTTGTAACCACACATCTACTGAACAAAATGACACCCCTATGACCATGATTGAATCATCGGTTCTAGCTGGATCCTACGGCACAGGGGTACCTCTCAGAACTGGGGGCTTGCTTCATCGAGGAGAGTTCTATGGTGACTGGGACCTCAATTCTCATATTCCTCAGTGAAAAACTTTGGAAAAAGAGTGGAAAAAACTGAGTTTTCTCTCTATAGTCCAAAAAAATTTTTTTCTTCATTTTTAATAAATTTTTTATAAATGTACGCTTGGAATGGCTAGATCATGCAAATGAAGTGTTTCACATTTATTGCGAGATTGATGACGACATTATTCGCCCTTCCATTCCAAAGCCGCTCAGACATGAATCAATTTCTCTTGTTTACAATCTGTCTCACTCTGAGCCAGGAGCGACCAACAAATTAATTCATAGAAAATTTGTTTCGCCGAACATGTCTAAGGACGTTAAAGATTTTTGTAAGTCCTGTCTTCCCTGTCAACAAAACAAAATAGCACGCCAAAATAAATTGGTGCCTGCTAAGTTTAATTTGCCTGACCAACGGTTTGCCCATGTTTATATCGATATAGTTACGCTTAACGAAAGCCACGGGTACTCCCACGCGTTAACGCTGATCAACAGATATGTACGTTGGCCGGAGGCCACTCCTATTCACGATATGCGGGCGTCCACGGCTTCGAAAGCATTCGTGGAAACCTGGATCTCTCGATACGGCGTACCTTCGACCATTACGTCAGATCAAGGTCTGCAATTTGAGAGAGACATTTTTCAAAATCTTTTCCAAATTCTTGGCTCGAATCATATTCACACGACTCCGTAAAATTCCCGCGCAAATGGTTTAATTGAACGGTGGCATCGGATCTTTGAAACAGCGCTCATGTGCTTCGAGAAATCAGATTCGTGGATAGAAGCTCTACCTTTTGTAATGTTAGGCTTAAAAACTCGTATCCGTTAGGATATTGACGCTAGTCCTTCGGAAATAATTTTCAGAACTACCCTTCGTCTTCTGGGTGAGTTCTTTTCCGATGAGAGTGCTGAAAATGATCGTAAATATTTTACTTCCGAGTTTCGAGCGCACATGCAGCAGGTGAGGCTAGTCTTGACAACTCTTCACTCTGAAACTCAACCGTTTGATTATAAAGATTTTAATTCTTGCTCTCACCTTTTCTTGCGTTCACCTCCAATTAAAAAAGCCTTGGATCCGCCCTATATTGGCCCTTTTAAAATCTATGCTCGCCCCTCACCACACTTTTTCGTTATTAAAATGACGACAACAAGGACGCGAGGAGTTAAAGACTGTCTCCACCTTACGTGTGAAACCCGCGTTCGGGGCCTTTGACGATTTAAACTTACTTGTAAGAGAAAATAATCCATATGACGACACTGTCGATCAAGAAATTGAATGTGATTATACGCAAAATGTACCTGAAAATGCTGACAAATCAGAGCTGACTGATACTAATGATAAGAGAAACTCGTTGCCAAAGGCATTGCCTAAGATTGTTAATAAAAAACCTAGCACTAAAACCAAACAAGTCAAGTTACACTTGGAACACTCTAACAATAAGAAAGCCGACTCGGCGAAAACTAAAATTAAAACTAAAACTAAAAAGAAATGATACTTAATGTTCTATTTTTGTACTTAGCTTAAGGAATTGCGCTGAGCGCTTAAATTACCAATTACTATTTTATTTTTGTATTTCAAAAAATTGTTATTTTTGTTCACAGTGCATAGCACTAAAATTGTTGTTTTTGTCATGCGACTCAGCTATAAAATTAATTAGCTACAAAATTACTTAGCTATACAATCATTGTTAAAATTGTGCAAAGCACTAAAAGATTAATTATTATTGGTTTTCAAAAAATTCTGAAAAAATTCCTACGTAATCTTTGAATGATTTTAAACACTTTTTGTAGAGTAACATTTTTTCCTAAAGTTGATCGTTTACGAGTAAAAATACCAAAGGTTTTAGTACATTTTTCTGGAAAAGTGTATTTTTTGGTGTCCACCATCTTGAATTTTCCAATCCCACCTACGGTACTTTAAACTTTAGGTCGTTATTCCACAATTTTGGGTATTATTGGCCACGATCGAAGTCTCTTTCATAAAAAAAATTTGAATCAAAATTTTTTTTCAGGATTCAAAATCGTGTTTTTTTGCAATAATTTGTTTATAACTTTTTTAATATGCATCGTAGGTCAATTATAAACTCATATTCGAAAAGTAGATTAAATTTTACATCGAAAATGAGTGCTCTAGAATTTTTCTCGCCCGATAAGATGATTTTATTGGTCACTACAAAAGAAATAAAAAATTCTGTCCGTCTGGGCGTTAACGGGTTAAGGTCATTTGAAGGTCAAATCATAAAAAAAAGGTTAAAAAATCTGAAACTATCCCTATTTAGGTTTTCGAGGATGCTGAATTCAAATCTGAAGTCAGATGACCTCTACAACCTTACCTTCGAGATCATTTGAAGGTGAAACTTAAAGAATTTAATATGAAAATCCGAAAAAAATCACATATATGTTTTGAGGGTCGCTTAATCTGAATCAAAGTTCATTTGGACTATACCTGGTCATTATAAGGTCAATTTAAGGGGACACACCTGTGTTATACCCTGTAAATGAAAAAACTTGAAATTAATATGATATTTTTACAATTTATTATTTTTGATGTAAAAATCTGTTTTTTCAATACTTTTTACATTAAAAAATATGATTCCAGTGCCTAAAATCATTTATATTAGTCCAGGATTCATCTATAATGTTTTATTCTTTTTCAATGCTTTGCCGCATGATCCTGAATGCTATTCTTGGCCAATTTGAATCCTAGAGGTCTTAAAATAAAGGTAATAAAATTCTCTACCACTTAAGTGGAGCAGAATTTTCACTACATTACTTCTTTACTTCATCAGTCTCCAAGTACAGCTATTAGCGTTCATGAAATAGTTATTTTGGGCTTTTTTTGGATTTGAGCGTGTAAACAATTTTTGAAGCCCTAATTAAAAATTCTGCTCCACTTAAGTGGTAGAGAATTAAATTACCTTTCTTTTAAGACCTCTAGAATTCAAATTGGTCAAAATAGCATTCAGGATCATGCGGCAAAGCTACTAAAACCTGGAAATCAATGTCTCAGAATAAGACAATTAAAATTAACAATCTCAATTATACCACTGACATTAAATTATTAGTTGTATACCCTCTATTGATGCATTGTTAATTTTTTTTGTCATTATCTTGCTGCTACAGCCTCTGTGTATAGCAGATGTTTGAGGCTATGCAAAACATAACCCCACCTGTCAAAATAATAAGCATAGTGGGCAACACAAACAACACAACATGAGCCTGAAATCAGTGAAGTTTCATTACATTTTTGTGAATAACTTTTTATACAAAATAGATAGAGAAACGCGGTTTGAAAACTTAAAAACTAGAAAAGATTTTCTTTCTAAATAAAATATTTCAAAAAAATCGATTTTTCGACCCGAAACACAGGTGTGTTCCCTTAAGGTCATTTACAGGTAATTCGTAAAGGTCATTTTCATAGTAACTCAAGTGACGGGAAAAAATTGTGTATTGGTTTTTGGAGCAGACAAATTCAGCTTTTTTATTGAGTGACCTGTAGAAAGTCGAGATCAGGGTCATTTGAAGGTTAAGTTAATGAAAAAAGGGCAAAAGTTAATAAAGTATTCTTAATTTTGCATGCCTTTTTACTCTTTTTTTGTGTCACGCACCTTATTTTCTTCAAACGATCGGTGAAAAGGTTACCGTTTGAGTTTAATTCCTTTATATTGGCTCTCTTTCTTCAACATCTAGCCATCAGTCTAGATGTAGTAATTAGTCATCATCGCAAATCCCATCTACCTTGATATCGCTGCTTCATATGTTTTATGTCTTGATGGAACCATTCTCCTTGCTTGTCACTAAAATCTTTACAGTTTTCTGGGAACTAATCTATATAGCAATGCAAGGAATACAGTTTATAAAACATAGTACATTTCATTTCACCGAAATTTTATGATTAATGCTATAAATATTTAAAATCAATGAGCATGGATAACCTTTTTGGAGTTTAACAAAATAATTAGTAATCAAATTATCAAAATAAGATTTTGAACTTATGAATATATTTTATGTTCATTTAAGTATAACGAGAAAATCAGCCTTAAAATTGAGCATGTACATTTATTTTATCACTACTTTAAAATTAGTGATATCAGTATTATTGATCCATAGCTCAATTGATAGGAAGCTGGGTTAGTAACCGACTGATCACCGGTTCGCGACCCAGCATAAGAAAAAAGTGAACTTTTTGCTGACTCGAAGTTGCTCTAGAAAACCTATTGAAATATCTGCGATGATTCAAACAAGCCATACAGGTGAATAATTATTTTTTATGAAAATCTTCCGAACATTTTAGCAATACTTATTTCATATGAATTTCATGTACATTTTACGTAAAGTTTATGTATATTTTATATCAATATTACATATACTTTGCGTAAATTTCATGCAAAGACATTGTCACTCGATTCTTTTGGTAACAAATGACAATATTTACTCGTGAAATTCACCTACATTTTATATGAAATTCACTTATGCTCCACAGGAATTTCATGTATATTTTACTGAATTTCATGTGTACTTTCTGATAAATTTTACGTATATTTTACGTCAATTTCACGTAAAAATTTTTCATCAAATTCCCCTTGAAATATTTGACGATATATACACTTGAAATTTACATGAGTTTTACATGAACTTTTCATGAAATCTATATGAAATTAACGTAATGAAATTGGACAATATTCATGTGAATTTTACATCGATTTCATGTAAAAGCCATGTATATTTCACGTAAATCGTTCATGTAAAATTCACGTGAATTTCATATGGATTCTTTCAGTAGGGAAGAGCCAGATTGGCAGCTTATACTGTACAAAAAAGTAGCATTAATGTACCAATTCCTAGTCACTTTGACAGTACTTCATACGTAACCGCAGCTTTCGATAATTTTGACCGCAATGAAGCTACGATTTCTAGTTTATTGCAATAGAATTTTTTTGAACTATTACCAGAGAAAGTGTATTAAAGTAAAAATTAACTATGATTATTATTAAAAGTTATTTTATCTTTCAAAACTACAAAAAAAAAATATAATGGCTACGTTCAACGTCTAGTTTTTTTCGACAATCTGTCTAATAAGTAAAAAATTATGTAGCACTCTAACTTTGCAACTTTGTCAATACTTTTTGACTCCTGTGCTATGAAATAATGTAGTAACCGTTGCATAAAGTACTGTTATTTGTAATTAACGCATTACTATTTGAGGATGACTTATGATCTGCTTAAAATCCTTTCTTATAAAGAGAATCAATGAAACAAAATTTTATACTATTTTTAAATGATAAAAAAACACTTTCATATGGACAAAAATTTAGAATAACTTATTATATTTAAATTAATTTTCACGTATTTTTTAACAGTAATCTATTCATTATATCTTGCAGCTATTATAAGGCTATTTATCAGAATCAGCCAGTGATATAGAATCAGACAGGAAAGTTGTCCCTAATAACACAGAAAGTTGCCGCAACGTTGCGGCAACCTGATTTTTGGACTCATGGAACTTTCCATATTTCGTGGTAAGAATGTTGCCGCAACGTTAGGGTAACCGGAAAAATGTCCCGGTTGGTAGAATAGTAACGTTGCAGGTACGTTTCGAGAACGTTACCAGTTAGAGCCCAGAAAGTGGCAGCGACGTTGCCGCAACTTTCCATCGAATTTTTGCCGCGATTGATGAGTTCGTTCTGGCAAGGTTGCGGTGACGTTTTTGCCACTTTTCATTGCATTTTTATTTCAAAAACGAGCTTGTCTTGGCAAGGTTGCGGTAACGTTGCTACAACTTTCCATTGAATTTCTGCCGCGATTGATGAGTTCGTTCTGGCAAGGTTGCGGTGACGTTTTTGCCACTTTTCATTAAATTTTCATTACATAAGCGAGTCTGTTCTGGCAAGGTTGCTTAAAAAAAACAAGCAAACTATATTTGTATCATAATAATCATTTTATTGTCGATATATTAAAAGTATCATTATAAAATTAAATTATAATTGTATAAATAATTAATTTATGTATTATGTATAGTGTACAAGTATGTATTTATATAAGCATAATTTTTCTCCAAACAGATCTCCAGTAGCTATTATGTAAAGAGTTATCTCGGCATAGTTTAATTTGTTATTAATTACTGAATGAAATTGTATATTAGAAAATAACAAAAAACCAAATGAAAGAAAATCTACTTTTCATAGAAAAAAAAATGAATTTATTTCTAAATATGGGTGTTATATTTTATATATCACCAGATTGATTGAAACTGTCACATATGAAATCAAAAACGATTCGCATTTCTTATAAAAAAATCTATTAGGTCCACAATGTAAATTTCTGAAAAAATTGTCATTGGACACGTATTTTTTTGTTTTTCAATTAATCAATTATTAACGGAGGTATTATCAGTTAAAAATGAGCATGACGTCACAATCATAGTACTCCTCCCGTTATATTTACTATGATTGTGACGTCATCTAACACCGAACCTAACGCCGAAAGCTGATAACATATATTTTTCTAAAATGCATACATCAGGGCCTTTGTTACCGGAATTGAATGCCAATCAGAAATTTATGTTTGCTCAATTCCAAAATTTTAAATTAAACTGCAAAGATAATAAAACGATAAATTTGGGATTTTCCTCTTTATATAGTAAAGAGTATTGCGGCTAGCATAGTCGATGTTCGTGCGTCGATCGTCTATGTAAAGCCAGAGCGAAGCGAGTTTCGAACGGCTTGTTATACATAGCAGGCTTGAAACATCGTGGCAATGCGAAGGGAAAAAATCGGCTGGCAGCGAGTCAGCCCGCTTACATAGTGTCACGTGTGTAAAGCCATGCGTTTTGCAGCGCACATACATACAACGTAGACATCGTCCCAGCTCTATGTGACTGAACGTGCATTGGTCTTTGTCTACTATTCACGCTTTATAACGTCTGTGCGCGGCCAACTACGGACTCACGCGATCAGCGTAACTGGCTTCGAGTGGTTTGTACGTGCAGTTGTTTAGAAGATTGAAGGGTGTTCAAGTCGTTGCACGTTCTTGCCGTTATTACGAGTTCAAGTATAATACTATATTGTTTGACAGTAGTCATTGTGAGTTCGATCGTGAAGCATCGGTCAGTGCAGCATAATGGCGCATTATAAAGATAATATGATGATTTGGTGCGTGGTTCAGTTTATCAACGATAAATCATTGTCCGTCGTTCCTAATAATTGGATTCTCCCTGTACTCAGACATGGGACGAATACGACATCGACGATTTCATCAATCTTGGAGGTAAGTGTGTACTTTACTTATACAGTGCTTAAGCAACGTATATATTTGCAGTAGTGGTGGATTGTATACATGTCAAAGGCATCTCCGAGCGACCATCACATATTGTCGTGGTAACTTTTGTGGCGAGCTGCGCCTGCGTGGCCGGCGTCGAGAAGCCGCACATGCTTACACTGCGAACGCATCGTTGCACTCTTACACAAAGAATGTTCATGCCTTTAATATTTTAACATTGCATTTTTTTTTTTGTGAAATTTTCAAATCGTAAATTTTTTTTTAGTCGCGTCTGTTTACGGTTCGGTAGTGTCGATTTATTTAGCATCGTGTGTCTCTGTCTCTCATGTTTCTCTTACTTGAGTCGCGCTATGCGTGTTCATGCATATTTCTCAGTCAAAATATACTGAATATGAGACACGAGCTTCTGTATAGCTACGCGCACATTACACGTCTACATTCATGATTTATAAATCGTATTGTATGATAGACTACATTTTATTAATTTTTTTTTTTCTAGAAACCTATGATGTGGCATTAAAAAAATTAAATATCAGAGTAGATCATTCGGATGTAGAAGAGAGGTATCAATCATCGCAGACAAAGGCATCTCGACATGATAGACATTTAAAAAAGGTATCGACCGATAATGATAGCGATAAAGATAGTCTGCAACACCATAAGCATCCAGAACTCTCGGAAGATATCGAACCTCCTTCATTGCCATTGGAATTTGAGAACGATTCTGAAAAGAGAACCTCCTCAGATTTAAACGTTTCTCTTTCTGAAGATTCGGGACAATCAACCTCTAATTACGTACCAATAGAAGAAGTAGAGTCTGACAGTGAAAAAACATTCAAGTTACATCAAAGTAACTGAAAAGGTGAATGAAAAACAAGGTGGATCGTTGAAAAAAACACCCTTGAAGGAAAAAACTTATTCAAATGTTGTCGGTGAGTAACGTTCAATTTTTTGAAATGAAGAAATAATTCAATGTTGTCATTTGAATGTATTTCTTTTTTCTTACAGCGCTACTTGAAGAAGTGCTGTTAAATCAAGCTCAAATAAAGTTTGACTTGAATGTGCAAGGGAATCGAGACGATAGAGCAATCGAAGATCACATAAATGTGCATGAAATGTTCTTAGATGAATTTCCTCTAAAAACGATGGACAATTTTAGCAACTTCGAATTGAAACTTGGTTCAAGATATAAAACTTATTTAGCCAATGTGGTAAGAGCAATAAAAGTCAGCAATTAATAATATGTGCTAGTTTTTCATTCTGTCTGTTTTTTTATTTACTTTTTTTATTTTGCAGAAACAATACTTCAATAGTATTGGAAATAAAGATGGTCTCCCAACCACACGAGCAATTCTAGAAGGCTTGTTAAGCAACCCATTGACGATAAAATTCAGCTACAAAGGAGTGCAGAGAAGAAATAGCAAGAAAAAGTCATTCGAAGCAACCAGGTGTTACAAAAGAGTACTGGAGATTGGTAATTAATTTGTTATGACTATATACTATGAATATTATAATGACTTTTATTTATGAAAAAATGAAGTCGTTTTAGGGAAAACACAACATTTTTCAAAAACAGATATTAAAAAAACAACCCAGACTTGGCTAAAAGAAGCAAAAAAAAGGCATGTTCGAAATATAGCCTAGAAGGAAAAAGAAAGAGATCAACAGGAACTTAATTAAGATGAATAATTTGGATCATTAAAATTTATTTTTTAAAACGTCAAATTTAATTGTTTGCTTCAATTCGCATTTCTTATGAAAAAATCTATTATGTCTGCAATGTAGATTTATGAAAATCATTGGACGCGTATTTTTTCGTTTTTCAATTGTAGCATTAGGTTAGGTGGGGAAGGATAAATAAAATGAGATAAAACACTAGTACTATTGAGTAAAATTAGATAGTCGTTATTCACGTGAATATTAGAGAAATTAATTATAAAGGGCGCCACTGCATGATACGGCTATGCAGACCGTCGTACTAGCATTCTCAGTCATACGTTCGCTCGCTCGGATCGACCGGCTCGTCTCGTCGGCGAGATGTGATTTCCCAGGCGCGAGTAACTTTACATATGCGACGGACACGGCGACTCGACGGTTCGATTACGGCTTAAAACTACCTTGCGTCGAGTTGTCTTCAGGGTGTCGTTGGATCGTCGTCGTTGTTTCGTCTCGTCTCGGCCTTCGATGGTGATGGTGAACGCTGACCGAGGCACAAATAATGTTTATCGTTGTCTCGGCGATGCGAGTAAGCTTCACTTGGACTCGTCAGTCCAAGTTAATGTCGACGCGTTCGTCGGGCACACACACTGTATAACTTGTAACTTTTCTTTCTTGGAGGCGTACACAAGGACTCGTGTCGTCGTTCGTTGTAGCGTCGTTGCACGTTTTTCGTAGGCAGAGGTTAAGTGCCTTCACTCTCTTTCGTGGCCAAAAAAATTCTGCTGATCTGCTCGCTGATCGATCGATAGTAGCGTCGCGCGCGCCTCTCTTGGCGCTGCGTATCAGTTTTTGAGGCACGAGTCGCTACGGGTTCGTCTCGTCGTGTATGCGTGCCTATGTGTGAGTGTGTGTGTGTGCTCGGCGCATGTGTGTGTGCGTCGCTTCGCCTCGTTGTCGGTTCGTCTCTAATGCGTCGCAGCGTATCTTTTCTTCTTGCTTGTTGTGTACGCGCGAATATCGGCTCGCGTGCCTCGTATGTAGCCGACTTGTAAACTGTACATTAGGTATACTGCTACACAATTAATTAATTATTAACGGAGATATAGCATTTGAAACATTAAGCGTGACGTCACAATCATAGTAAATATAACGGGAGGAGTACTATGATTGTGACGTCATGCTCATTTTTAACTGATAATACCTCCGTTAATAATTGAATAATTGAAAAACAAAAAAATACGTGTCCAATGACAATTTTTTCAGAAATTTACATTGTGGACCTAATAGATTTTTTATAAGAAATGCGAATCGTTTTTGATTTCATATGTGACAGTTTCAATCAATCTGGTGATATATAAAATATAACACCCATATTTAGGAATAAATTCATTTTTTTTTCTGTAAAAAGTTGATTTTCTTTCATTTGGTTTTTTGTTATTTTCTAATATGCAATTTCATTCAGTAATTAATAACAAATTAAACTATGCCGAGATAACTCTTTACATAATAGCTACTAGAGATCTGTTTGGAGAAAAATTATGCTTATATAAATACATACTTACTTGTATATAATTTAATTTTATAATGATACTTTTGATACATCGACAATAAAATGATTATTATGATACAAATATAGTTTGCTTGCTTTTTTTAAGCAACCTTGCCAGAACAGACTCGTTTATGTAATGAAAATTTAATGAAAAGTGGCAGAAACGTCACCGCAACCTTGCCAGAACAGACTCGTTTTTGTGATGAAAATTCAATGGAAAGTTGCGAAAACGTCGTCGCAACCTTGCCAGAACGAACTCATCAATCGCGGCAGAAATTTGATGGAAAGTTGCGGCAACGTTGCTGCCACCTTCTGGGCTCTAACTGGTAACGTTCTGGAAACGTACCTGCAACGTTACTATTCTACCAACCGTGACATTTTCTCAGTTGCCCTAACGTTGCGGCAAAATTCCTACCACGAAATATAGAAAGTTCCATGGTTCCAAAAAATCAGGTTGCCGCAACGTTGCGGCAACTTTCCGTCTTATCAGGATAGGACACCTGAAGATTTAGGGGATGATAATCCTACTATTTCTCTCTAAGAAGGTGATCGTGAAGCCTTCTTTTATGACTCAGTTGACCTCGAAAATAAAGAGAACGAAATATCGGGTGATAATATTCATTTAGGTGAGGTAAATCATATGGTCAGAATAAGTGATAATTAAGTGGACGAAAGAGAATAATTCTCTAGAAGAAATAAAAATGCTATGAATAAAGATTACAATCTTAAGAACTTCTTAAACAAAAGAGTGCGCAAAATGCAAATATCAACAAAGGAGAAATAATTTTAATGTGCATGCTTCTGGGATTTAGGCATTCGTTGACTTGGGAGCTATAATAGATATTATAAATTCAATTAATAAGTTATTTTACGAAGATATAATTAACTTAAGTAAATATTGTGACGATGTCACTGGGCGGTCAACCGCGAAAATTACGCAAACTGTAATGTGTGAATGCGTGAGTGAGGTGCGCGACCGAGAAGTATTGATAAGGTAGGAAAGTTGGATATCACCCGAGCGCGCGTTCGAGGTTCAGGGCAAAGGAAGAGCCAAATTAACCTCGGACGTGTCGCTCGGGCCACGTGCACTGACGAGCGGACCGATCCGTGCAAATCGAGCGCTTCGAGCCCGATGCGTGGTCGATCTGCGCGACAGTGCACACACACAAAAAGATTCGCAATCAGACCGCGAGAGAGAAAAGACGTGTGGGAGAGTGAAAAGTCGCGTTGAGAGAGGCAGACTTTTGGCCTCGGACGTTCGTGTGGAGATTTTCGTGGAAGCTGTGTGGCAGCCGAGGTGAAATAGTTGTTCACGTGGAAGCTGTGTGTCAGCGGTAGTTGAGCGTGGTAGAAGCTGTGTGCAGCGGTGGATCGTGGTGTCGTGCCTGTGGAGGAGCTGTGGTGCCCACCTTGGAGAGTACAGTGGCAGAGCGGAGTCGTGAAGTGACGAGGCGATTCGCGAAGGCTCGAACGGAACGGAGCCAAGAGAATACGCTGTACAGCGACACCCGCCCGGATTGTCCGAGGCATCTCGAGGCGGCCAATCACGAGTTTGGACAGGTCACGAGGACGAAGTAGCTGGGGGAACCGCGGAAGGCAACATCGAGAACGGAGTCCGAGGCATAGAAGCGAAGAAATAAGGTCGTAAAATGTAGTTGACTTGGTCGGTCGCGCGCGTGTGTGTGTGTGTGATTGCGTAGTGTGAATGTATGAGTGAGAAAAGAGGAATTGTTCGCAGTAGAATTGTTGTCTGATTAGTCGTGGAGATCGGAGTAATTATTGTAGCGAGTACCTTGGACATTTCGAGCATACGTGTCGCGTTTCAGGCCTATGCGTGGCCATTTTTGCGAAGCGGTATTTCCGCCTTGGACGCTCGTGCGAGAGCAAGCGAGACGCTTATCGTCTTGGTCGTGTGCGACCAAATCGCGCGTCTGCTAGCGCGAGCAGAGCAAAGGCGTTGACCGTATTTCGGCAAAACAGGCCGATTGCGTGCAGTGCAATCATGCGGCACTTGATCGGGACTCGCGTCGGGCTAGCGTTGTAACCCGCGCGTTTTCCCTTGGACTCGCGTATTATTAATTTCCCGACGCACGAGATGATGATAGCGACGAGACAGGTTGTACGATAGCGAAATGAAGCGCGATGGCAGTGACGATTGTATGAGTGATCGTTGAAGTTCGGAGTTTAATAAAGAAAGATTATTTGTGTGCAAAAGTACATTTTTTTTCGTAGTATTTTCGCGACCCTCTCCCACTTCTTTTCAGCTTGGACTGCCGAAGCTCGCGGCGCACTTGGTGGAAGGCTCGACCCCCTTTTGAGGGAAGACGATCAGGTAGGCTAACCGGAGCCTCAGTAAAGAAATGATACGACGGCAGGCCGAGCATGGGCTAGGGCCCAAAACCTCGCACGTCGCAATATAAATGGCAAAATTTTTTTCCAGAAAAAAAATATTGGTACACTTATAATATTTATTTCCCGAAATGTAAACATAACATCAAAGTATCAGAAGAATTAAATTTTTCTTATATCATCAATACTAATGGTTGTCAAGTTTTTGATGCAAGTTCTCTAAGCATATGGCCAGTTTACATAAAATTGAATGAATTACTACCGAACTGACGAGATGAGAACATTATATTAATAGGACTGTGGTCAGCCCAAGAAAAGCCTGACATGAATGAGTTTCTAGCAACAATGATCAATGAACTCAACAGCTTATCTTCAGATGGTGTAAATTGGATATTAAATGGTAAATCAGTTAATTCCAAAATCTTTTGGGTATGCTGCTGTGTAGACTCTCCATATCAGTGTAGCATGTTGAACATGAAACAATACAACGGTATATATGGGTGTACTTTCTGTTACCACCCGACCGAAAATATTAGTGGTGTTAGAAAATGTCCTTTTGATGGTTAAATGTACCCTCTTTGAACTCATAAAAGTATTATAAACGATATGAAAGCAACTGTCAAACAGTGAAAGGAGAGGTGTTATAAATATAGTAGAAGTGAATGGGGTAAAAGGACCATCGTCATGATGAATTTAAACTATTTGATTTAGCTGGAATGACTCCAGACAGTTTACACTGCGTTTTATTTGGGCGTTATCAAGCAGTACACAGAAATTATTCAAACGACCACTGGTGAGGATTACTATGGTCGGTAGTTTAAAACAATTTAGCAATTATCAATGACAACTATTATTCATTAGAACTCGAAGTGTATTACTAGAACCCAAGATCTATGAAAGTACGTAGCATTTGAAAGGCATTCGAGTGGCATTCTTGGCTACTCTATATTGCTTAATTGCATTGAGAGGCATTTAAGTGATTCTTAATTACTACTTATCAAAATTGTGTCCTGGAGTAGAAATTTTATTACGAAATTCAATATCAATTGAAAACCTGAAGAAAGCTCATGAATATATTATTGGGTTTGTTCAGAAGTGAAATCATTTGAAAAGAGCACATGACATATATGCATTTGCTTTTGCATATCACAAAAAGCGTTGAAAATTTTGGCCCCTTATTGTACACGATGCATTTAGTTTCGAGAATCAAAATCGTTTGATTTTTAATTTAAAAAAAGTTCTACGGGTATTGCAGCTCGAATCGTAAACCGCTACTTCATTCACAGATCGATTTCATTATTTGCCACTTTTTTCTCGATTGGAACGCGATTGCTAGAGTTCATAGATAATTTCGAAAATAGTGTCAGAGCGCATGTAACTATTAATTCTGCGGTTTGCATTAGGAAAGGCAAAGATTACATATTAAACGAGATGGAAGAGAAGCATGTTGGGAGACACACAATTGCAAGAGCTTTGAAAAATTAATATATAAAAAATTTCGGTTTACAACGATGCAGTATAGTCAAGATTTTAAAATAAATGATTCAGTTTTTGAAATGACCACTTTCTGTTAAGAGATCTGATATTCCATTCACGTCTGTAGCAAAGGACCAAGCTCTTGAGCAAACTATAAATCGCACATCTAATTCTGGTGAAATAATTGGTATAACGCGAAAAAAGAAGCAATAGCCGTATGGAATTTAACTTTCCACGAATTTTTGTCAGTAAATAATTTTTAAAAGAAATCACTTATTTTAATAAACGATACAGAGTTATGCACTCATGAGGAATTTTCAAAGACTTACAAATCTGAAGATGCAGTTCAAGCAATAGTGCAGTTCATGGAATCTAAAAATATTAATCCATTTGTTGAAGGTCCCCAACCTCTACGTAACTTAGTTACTCAATAATTGACTCATACATCAATTCTTCCAAAACTTTTAAATATATTCAACGATGGATTACAATTATGCGAATAATTTATTGATGAAAGATTTATTTCAAAATCTAAACCATCTAATACATTATAAAAATATTAATATTTATGATACTTTACAATCAAAATTTGCTTAATGTATCAATCATAAAATATGAAAATGTAAGTATAAAATATTGTTAATGTATTAAGCCATATGTTGCACTCTATTCAACAACTCAATCTCACACTCTATGTTTACACTTACGTGTAACCGATCCGATGTAAGTCGATAAATACATACCACGATTCTCACGCAAACAAAGCCAGTGTTCTCATCGTCATAATTTTTGTGAAACGTAAGTAGCTCTTCTACTAATCTTTTGCACTTCGTTCATTTTAATGATTGATTGTGAATTATTTAGTTTTAATATGTCTCATTTTGATATATCCGAATTTAGTGAGGAGCAAGAAGCTCTAATGTTCGATTTTGAAGCTCAAGGAAAATTGATAGCTAGTAACTTGCTGCCGACAAAGTTGTAAGAATGATAAGAATAAGCATATGCTGAATTTTTGAATTTGTGTGAAAAACTTATACCCAAAAGCCCTAAAGATGAATTTAGAAAAATGTTGAATGAGAATGCTTTCCTAGTATTCTTTAATTAGCTCGATAATAAATTTAACAAGCAACTAAATTTGGAACAATTCTTCATACAGCAACAATGCTAAATTTTCGACATAACGTAGTAGTATCCAATCATGAACAATTAAAAGCTTTATGAAGAATTTTTCCAAAGGATATACAATGCATTTCATGCCAAGTGTCTTAGAGCTTCACCGCACTGACCAATTGAGCAAAATTACTTAGTTGCCATAGAACCCTCCTCGATGAAGCAAGCCCACATTCCTTAGAGGTACACCTGTGCCGTGGGATCCAGCTAGAACCGATGATTCAATCATGGTCATAGGGATGTAGTGAGACAACCGAACGCTGCCGCGCCAACATTGATCGCTTAGCAATGGCAGATTATTTTAAATATAATTTGATGGTATCCGCGATCAGAGAGTCTCGAGCTACCATACTGAGAACAACTAATAAAGTTGAATTGTTAATATTGTTCATATTAAATAGAATCATAATGTTGATTCTATAGTGGTGTCATTTTGCTTAGTAGATGTGTGGTTGCAAAACAAGCACTTTCAAATATTTTAGTTAATTATACACAATTTGACAGCCATATAGGGTGTCCAAAAGTATGGAAACCTCTGAAAAGCGGCAAAAAAGCGGGAAAAAAAATCAATAACCCTATATCCGACGTATTTTTTCACGGGGAATCCAATGGTGACCTCGGATTTGACCTTGAACATAACCTCAAAGTTGCAGCGAGTCAAAAATCGATTTTTCAAATGGAAACCCCCATTTTTTATTGCACATTTGAAAAGAGCAAAAAATTTCACGTCAAAATGTATATTTTGTTTTTTTTTTCAAAGTCATTTTAAAGGCGTTATAGACGCAAATAAAACTCCAATTTCACCTAAAATTAGTTCGAGTAAGGGTTTTTTTTAACTGCACCTCCTAAATGACCTTAAAAAAAAAAACAAAATACATAGTCGAACGTGAAATTTTTCGCTCTTTTCAAATCTGTTATAAAAATGGGGGTCACCGTGCGAATAATAGATTTTTGGTTCACCGTAGCGTATTGGTTATGTTCAAGGTCAAATTCAAGAGCACCATTGAAAAGAGCGGAAAATTTTACGTAAGAGTATGTATTTTATTTTTTTTTCCAAGGTCATTTTGGAGGTGGTACAATTAGAAAAAAGCCCTTACTTGAGCTTGATTTTAGGTTAAATTGGGATCTTATTTGCGTCTGTAACGCCCTTAAAATGACCTTGAAAACTCGCTCTTTTCAAATCTTGAAAAAGTGCATTTTTTTCAATATTATCGTACTCTTAGGTCAAAAATAATGACGGGGATCGATTCTACACAAAAAAGTATGTAAGAAAACGTATTATTAATAGAGATTTTACCCTCATAGCACAGTAGGCAATTTAAATCTTATTTAGCGATGCTGTACAATTTTTGCACCACGTTTTTAAACTTCAAAAAGCTATCGACAGCTATTCAGGGCACCTAGTGACACCAGATAGACGGCAAACTTCATGTTTTTAGTTCAACTAAAGGATTCTGCAGGTGCTCCCAAAATTAAAAAAATTTTTCCAAAACGAACCGGTCTAAACTGATGATGATACAAAGTACATGTGTAATCACTGATGTATTTCTTGATTTTCATTGCTACAATGGACATTCTTTTTACAAAAAACTATTGAACCTTCTTCATAGTTTTATTATGAAACATTATGTCAAGTTGCAAAGATATAACTTCACTGTACATATACTTTTTTTCACTTTCGGAAAAATGTAATTTTTAGCCATTGGAAAATCAAGAAGCAGTCAGCAGACTGTTATTTGATCTGGGCTCGCGCACGAAATTGAGAGAGACAGAAGATATACCTAAAGTGTGTAAATAACCTACGGGCTGCGAGTGGTGGCGTACTGTACACCTATAGCCCATGTAAACAAACAAATTTCTGCTGACTCTAACTATAAAATAAAACGAGTATGAATTGATGGTGCTACTAACTTATGAAATTCTCGAGATTCATGACTTTTATGTATAAATCCTATGTATCGTTACTCGAGTCAATGTATACAATTAACGCCAATAAATTCACTTTCAATTCAATTCAATTCGAGATTCATGAAAGAACTGCAACGATATCTTTGAGTCGTTTCATTCATTTTTGCTAAAATAATCATAAAATATCGGTACTAAATAGGCTGTACATCACGGTAAAGTTAAAATTCTAAAATTCTGATTACTTAAAGCTAAGGAAAAATCCTATCAAAAAATTCAATGAAAAAAATTTTTCGTTGAGATTCTAGGTACTTTTCCCACCTTCAATAAATATCGAGTTACACTAGTATTGGAGCGCAACACTAAAAATTACTGAAAAAAATCGATTATTCAAACGTGTTCATGGAAATCTAAGTAACAGAAAAGACATCGTATAGGATTTGCTTAATATGTCATGTCGTGGATTGGTCGAAGTGTCGTGCAGATGCAAGTTGTGTCAATTTCATATCGACCATACGCTTGTCTATGGTCATCGTCTTCTCGTGTTACTTTCTTCTTTTTTTTCTTGCAGGGTTCGGGTTTTCGAATCTAAAAGTCAGCACCCTTTTTAAAAAAATCTAAAAAATTGGCGACAGTTCACGTCAACTCTCCCAGTGCCACATAGCGCAACATTATTTAGTCGAATCGCTAAATTTGCAACTCACTGCAAAGTACTCAATTTATACCTATAAGAATAAAGTAACCCAATATTTCGATCGGGGGAGGCGATGAAAAATTAAAATCGAAACTACTTCTTCTTACGAGTCATCATAAAACACGATTGAATAAAAATTTTTATAGCACTGCGTGGCTAAAGTTCACGTTTAAGCCAATCACGATCAAGTTCACGTGAACAATTCATCTTTTCGACAACTCAACTTACGACAGATCATCTTACAAAAATTCAAATGTGTAGAATGACAGGATTAGCGACATGTGATGATAAAAAAAAAGTAACAAAGAAGTAAGGGGAAAAAATACTTATTGTGCCATACTGCGCCGGTCGGGCATATGAAAACCACGAAAAAAACGTTTTCTCTTCTCTCTCGCTATGTCTCGCGAAAATTAAAATACCCCTCTCTGAAAAATATCCATATCAATGGAAAATTTCCTGACCTAGACTATCGAACAATCTTAAAAATTAAGTTTTTAAGAAAATCAGCTTTGAAAGTTTCCCTGCAATTTTACCGGAGAATATCTAATATTTGGAAAAATCTGAAGCAATTTCCAATCGAAAGATCTATTACTTTTTTTTAGGTGCATTTAGGTACTTTGACAGTGACAAATTTAACGATACGACTTAATAATGCCGTGCTGTGCGACACTGGGAGAGTTGAAGTGAAATGTCCCAATGTTTCCATATTTTTCAAAGATCCATATTATCATTCAAAACGTATTTTCGTTGAACAAAGCAATTTTTTAGCTTTAGACTTCAGTGGCATGACTGAAGAATTCGAAAAAAATTCAAAGGATCGTTTTTTGGTGTGAGAATTAAGGAAAAAATATTCCGGTCTGGTATATGTAACCATTTCACTAAAAATAAAATCATTACAAGTTTGAATGATTTTATCTGAAGGCCTGAAGCATTCAAAAGATTTTTTAGTATCTATTACTTGTTTTCAACTTTTTGTCAAATAATAACTTAAATACAGGCAAAGCTATTGGATTACCAAACGACTTTTTGTACTTCAGTGATGGTAGTCGAGGTGGGGGTGTTCTTCAGGTTGGTAATTATTTTCAACTCATTATAATCATTAACTACTAAGCAAAACCAATTTTTTTGTGTCTTCATTTTGCTTGATACTCGAATTTTCTAAAATATTTTCAAACCGCTTCCTTTAACTAAATAAGATCGAAATTTCTTCTAATTTAATTGCAAATTCAAAACGAATTTCCATCTATGTAAATAACACGATTTTCATGCATTTCAATTGTTTAAATATTTTCAAAATTTTAAAATAATGTTCACTGTGAAGCCTTGCCAATTTTAATTTCTCGCAATAGTTTTAAATATCACAAATATTTTCTTTATTTTGGACGTTAAAATTCATGACATCAATAGATCTGGTGGATTGAAATTCACGAGAAAAGGTTGTTAAAAAAAAATATAAAAATTAATTCGTGGCTACTGTAATAAATAAGGGTGTTCGAAAAAAATATTTTTGTTTTGTCAGTGTTCTATTTTTTGTTGTGTTATTCGTTACTGAGACCATTGTGTAGTCAATTGTATCATAATATAAGTGTATTTCTATTACGCACCATCTGAGTCACTGATCGTGTCACACATGTAACGTCGTGTGACGCCACCTTAATATTAATTATTAAATGCTCTTATTCTGGTGGAGGAGAGTAACGGGTTATAAATAAATACCTGCTTTGTATCCCACGAATTACAATTATTACACATTTATTACGCGAGACTTAAATACTAATTACATAAATTGGTGTTCTTAATCTACTTAACGTACAGCTACGGATGATCGATGTGTTGCCTCGATGAACTTCGCAAGATGTAGGTGTTGGCTCAGATGGCGGATAACTCTCTTTTAGTGGCTGGACCTTTGGGTGAACTGCAGTGCCTTATGTCGCTAGCACTCTTACTCTCGTACTGCACTGTCACACTCTTTAACTTTACAATATAAAGATTACAACTCAAGTCCACGCACAAGTATTGCGAATTTAACTGACAAGAGCTCCGCGCACTATAATATACGATATTTGAATCGTCCCGAGGCCTCTGCGGATCCTCAATATATACTATAAGATTTTGCATAAGAAATGAGAGAAAGTACCTGTCAGCACCTGCTCGTCCGTGAGAACCTGACGACAGAATTCATCTTGAACTTGAATTCAATCTATGTCATGCATTGCTTATCTATTTCACACCTTTGTAAGATGTGTTGGATTCGATATCTATTTCGTAGAATTTAATGTTTCACTCATTTTTAGTTTTGTTTTTCACTTAGCTTGATGTCGTCAGATACCATCGGTCGAAGCTGGCGCGTCCGCTCACAGAGTGAACTTTCAGGATCGCTGTTTCGTTATTTTGACATACATTATTTTTATAAATATTGTAATTGTTTAAAATAAAATAAGGGTGACGTGACACACAGTGCAATTTCATTGTAACAGCCTGAACCCCCACTCTGCGAGAGAATGTACTGTGAGCGATTTGCACTCTGCAATATACTTGTTACAGCGACTGTGCAGTGTGTAACGGAGTATACTTGGGATGCGTATAACAGCGTTCGGCGAGACATCCACGCTGAACTGTAAAGGGGAAAAAGACAAAGGGTGTGCCGAAATTAATCTATGTTATCTTTGTTTAATAAGACTAAGAATTAGGCTTGGTTTTACTCAAGGGCACCAGTCACGACTGTGATGCCTAAATAATTAATTTATTCAAGAAGACATAGACGTTTACAAATGATGTTCGATCTTTGCCATTCAGCACGCGAATAGATCACCCGGTACATTCTTTACGCGGCTTCGGGCCAACTCGGCTAGTTCGGCAGATACAGTGGTAGGTCGTAGGATGAGCTATAGGGGGACGACGTCGAGAGAGATCGAGCAGCAGGAAAGTTATCAAAATGGCGCAACGTACAAGAGAAAATCGAGCGAATTACATTGGTTGACTCGATGATTGAGGTTAGTTGAGAATTGGTCCAGGTTACGGAACACAACAAAGCGAGGGCAGACGAGAAGGCAGCCAGATGTTGACACTTCTCAAGGCGGCAGCTTGCTCACACACGCAGATACTGGCACACGTCCACACACGCAAGAGTAGATAGTAGGTAGGCACGATGGCACTACACACGTGGCCCAACACAGAGTGTCAGCCTCCTCTTGATCTCGCCATCCCGCCAGTCAAAATATGGTCCCTTCCCTTGACAGGTTTTTGTCTGCTCACAAAGCAGAGCGCGCTTGACCCGTTGACGCTAGCAGAGTCGCTAACGGCTCTCTCTTTCTCAAATTCAGCGCTTCGCGAGACACGGCGTCGATCCTTATCAGTAGCATTAGGCTCGATTATTTCATATGGCTCTCTTGACGGAAGGATTCTAGTATTAGATAAGGAAGGTACCGCCGGACCCGTGCTGGAATACTACTTGCTTACAAGTGATAGTACCAATTGACTTGTTAGTTGGGCTAACGCCTGTGTATTTCTTGTAGAAAAGAAAACTGTTGAGAATATTCAGTTAATTTTCTGTACTTCTTCTTCTGTGTACATATGTATATCTACACTCAGGTCAATGTATTAGCTTGTATGGCTACTGCTGCCAGTTCGTGCTTGATACTCATATAATAAACCCTACCTCTATATTTAATCCTGCGTGACCGTTCTTTGCTAAACTCAACACCGTCAATAAAAAACTCGTCGTTACATTAACTGAATCAATTTTTTCCCCCATCCTTGTTAGAAAAGTCAAGATAGGGCTAATATACAAATTAAAAGTGCAATATTTTAAAATGCATCAAAATGTAAATACAAATGATATCCGGTAAAATGGAAAACTTCTCCTATTTTGCAAGCCTTTTATCAACAAAAAATCATTTTGACATGCCTTCAATTCAATTTAATACAGCTTAGATTGTCACAAAAAAAGTGTGGAGGAAATATTGGAATATACTAGCGGCAATTCTGGTTGCAGTATGCTGAGCGCAAATTTTTATGTAATAAAAGGCGAAAAGTGCCATTTGGCGCACACTTTTTAGTGCGCATCAAGCGTTTTTGGACACTGGCGTGCGGTAAAATTCTATGTAATAAATAACTATTCATCACCAGTTACTTTACAGGTTTAATAATTTAGAAACTCCGTAAGCTGAGTTACTTGCGTTATAAAAGTTTGCATATTATTGTTTGCAAACTGCTCGTGCTGTGGGTTGATTCGGTAACTTGGGGTTATTTTTATTTGCGACCATCATTTTTTAAAAATGGCATAAGCTGGATTACTCAGGCTACTTGGTTTGCATTTTTAATTATTTAAAATTTGCATGAACTGAAATTCGCCTTCGGCTTGTGCCATGATCCCTTGTTTTACCACAAAACCACACTGAAAAAAAATAACCATACTGCGTCATTAAAAAGGCGTTGCATAGCTCGAGAATTACAAAAAATTTTGAGACAGGCTAAAATTTAGACTGACACAGTACAAAAGTGACCGCGTATCTGTGCGGCAATGACTCGCCAATGGGCCATCACAACTTCATGTTCGCACTCCGAAGTTCTCACGCGTTCTAATCATGCAGCAAAAACTGCGTAGGTGGGTGTGTGTGTCAACAGTCAAAGTTTTCGTTAACCTGTACATCGATCTTGGACTCGCCCGAATCTCTACGTAGGCCGCGGACCGCTTTTGCCTGGACGCCGTCTGCCCGGTTGCAGTGGCTGATGTTTACATTTTTTAGTGCTCGCGAGTTAGCTGTAAGAAGCAAGTGGGTTCATTTGCGTGTTTTTTTTCTTGCTTAATTCATAAACGAGAACCTCGGAGTGAAAATACGAAGTTGGGATGGCCCATTGGCGAGTCATTCCCGCATAGATACGTGGTCACTTTTGCACTGTGTCAGTTCAGCGCACCAATGTTCAGTTTATTGGAATCGCTCAGCATTCTGCAACTCAAGTTGCCACTTGTATAATTATCATCAGTACAACGTTAACTGAAACACGATATAACTTTAAGCTAACACAATCATTTTTCGTTCAGATGTTACTCGAAACACGATTATAATATATATTTCCTCGGTACAATGTTAACTAAAACACGATTAATTTTAAGCTAACGCAATGATTTTTCGTTTAGTAAGTTACTCGAAACACGATTATAATATAATTGTCATAAGTACATAATAACTAAAAATACGATATGTTTTGTTGATTTGACAAGTGCATTTTTTTGCGACAAAATCATATTAAGCCTCCAAACGGATTATTCAAAAATTCCCATCAGATTTAATCTAATTCTAACAAATTAAAAAAAATGCATTAAAACAGCATGAAATTGCATTTAATGCATAAACGAAAAAAACAATGCAACGACAATAATATTTAATGTCCCCGAAAAATTATTCTAAAAAATCCTGTCAAATTTGATCAAATTTATAATTTCAGAAATATGCTATAAGTGCATGAAAGTGCATTTTAATGCATAAACAAAAAAACAATGCAACGACAATCATATTTAAGGTCCCCGACAGATTATTCAAAAATCCCGTCAAATTGAGCAAATTCTTAATTTCAGAAATATGCATATAAAATGAATAAAAGGACTAAAGGGTTGAGCAATCGAGATTATGAATGTCATCCGATCTTCGTCTAGCTTCCCTTATCAACTTCCTAAATTTTCAAAAAGATCGATCCAGCAGTACTCATGGTACCGCGTCTACAAAAAACCCTTGCAAAATAACGGGAGTTCAAGCAGGAATGACTTCATTTCGCTCAGCATAATTATTTTAGCTTATGGCCAAATAAATCAAATCGAAGAGAAATGGACGTGAAAGGAGTAACTGAAACAGCTATACCAAGACATGCGGGTGGAGTCTAAAAAATTAGGGCCATGTGTACGAGTGACAAGCATCGACAAATTGGTTAAATTGGCTAACAAGGAGACCTTCTCACCTTCGGGTCATGGATTTGGCCCAAACTTTTTCTGGTGATTCAGGACAGTTAGAAAACATGCCCTGTTATGTTCGGTTGTGTGAATATGCCCTAGAAGCCTTAGATAAAAAATAAACGTTAAAATAATAAAATAAGCATATAAAACCCAATAAATATTCATTTCCTATTCTTAAACTATTTTGGTTACTTATTTCAGACACCTGGTTCTTGAAAATATTACATTTCAGTGTTAAGAAGTTGTTGGTTCTCACTCATGACCCAAAACATTGCAATATTGTTCAATCATGACATTATAGAGCGTTTAATTTCGAATTTACGCTTCAAATAATTATTATTTTAATACAAGCACTGGAGATCTGACAAGTTCTTCACTGTCTTTATTTATTATAAGTTTTTTCACTGACTAATTTGACACTTCGAGTGCCTAAGCAGAGTTGAATTTTTCAATGATGTGATGAGGTGAATAATATTTGCATATAAGGCCACTATTGCCATGATCTCGATGCCATGCCTTGTGCAATATTGCAATGTTTTGGGTCATGAATGAGATCCAACAACTTCTTAACAATGAAATGTAATGTTTTCAAGAACCAGGTTTCTAAAATACGTAACCAAAATAGTTTTAGGATAGGAAATGAATATTTATTGCGCTTTATATGCTTTTTATTGTTTTAAAGTTTATTTTTATCTAAGGCTTCTAGGGCCTATTCACACAACCTAACATAACAGGGCATGTTTTCTAACTGTTCTGAATCACCAGAAAAAGTTTGGTCCAGATTCATGACCCGAAGGTGAGAAGGTCTCCTTGTAAGTCTCAAGGAAGGCTCAAAAGTTGACAACAAAAGACGTAAATTACATAAGCCTGGAAATACTGGAGAAGATCGTTAAGAGGCTCGAAGAGGCTGAAAGAATCGGAGTTGAAGCAGACGGATAAACCAACACAAGTTATATACAACATAACAGTAAGTGAAGAAAAATAAAGATGAAGAACCGAAGCCATCGGCAGAAGATATTGTTTTACGCTGCTCCTACACTTTGAGAATAATTACTTGTGTTACCACGCTTGCAAAATGAAAGATCACATGGTATGGGAAATAAAGTTATTTGTCTCCTAGTGCTGATATCTCACGATATAGTGCTAGGAGATTATTAAACTCGGACCGATGCTGATGAACGTAGGCCCCGAGGTCAGCCTCCACCCCTTTTCTCGAGCTCCTGTTTGCAGTGTGGTGAACACGGGGCTCAGTAATTTAGTAGCCGGGGCTAATTAATTACCATTGCCCCCGGACCCCTAATTACCGCTTGGTAGTGGGATGTATAGACTAAGCAGATGAAGATGCGAGCGAAGCACTGTTATAGAGACGCCAACTGAAGTAATGTTTAACAACGGTTCGAGTGGAATGTCTGATTTCATAAGGCAATTTGCAAAAGTTTTTTTGCCCACGTCCGACAAAATTTTTTTTTTTAAATAGCATGAAAAATGAAGTCTTCAAAAATTTGAAAAAAATCTAAATTCAAGTTATCGAAATTAAGAAAAGTTCAATTAAATTCCAGAAAGAAAATTCAATCAAGGAAAAGGGCTCTGAAGTTTTATTTTTGGTATTTTGCCGATTTAACTATATGAAAGCACCAAAAGTAAAACTTCATAGTCCTTTTCCTTGGTTGAATTTTCTTTCTGGAATTTTATTGAATTTTTCACAATTTTTACTGGTTTGTTTTTTTTTAATTTTTTAAAAATTTAGTTTTCATGCTATTTTCCTAAATTTTTTCTTGATTTACACTCGGCAACAAAATTATCGCAGCAAAAAATTTCATCGAAATTTTGTCGATTTTCAAATGCTTCTATCTTGGGCTATATTTATCGTATCAACCACGCTTTTTTTTTAATTTCTTGGACATTTTTTCCTCTTTAAATCTAGATAGAATACGATAAGATTCGAGTTAATGTCCAGTTACCAGCAGTATTTGAGCACGACACTAAAAATTGCTGAAAAAAATTGACTGTTTGAACGTGTACCAGTACCACAGTAATTTTTTTATCGAAATCTAACATACACCATCGCAAAGTACTCTTTTCAACGAGTAATTTAAAAAAAAAGACCTCTCTACGATTTTTTTAACGCCCTGTAGGTCAATTTGAAGATAAATTTCCGTATTTCGCAAATACCGCCAACATTTGCTTTACCCAATACGTACCACGAGAAGGTTGTTGGTCGGATTTAACGTATCATTTAGCCCTGAGAAGGGCCGATTGTATGTAATTTTTTTTCCATAAAGGGACCCCATTGCTCATCAATTAGCGACTCCAAACCCTGTATGAAATTTTTTTAGTAATGCGTATTACCACCGCGACGGCGAATCACCTCTTCCAAACGATCATGCATATTGCGACGTGCGAGGGTTTGGGCCTTAGCCTATGCTTGCCCTGCAGTCGTATTATTTAATTACTGAGGCTCCGGTTAGCCTACCTGATCGTCTTACCTCAAAAGGGGGTCGAGCCTTCCACCAAGTGTGCCTCGAGCGTCGGCGATTCGTTGCTGAAAATTCGGAAAAAGGTTCGCGAAATAACCACAAGAGGGAGTTCGTTTAAATCAAAATTACTTACTTTATTATGCGAAGTCAAAGTTAATAATTTACTCTATGATTTATTCATGATTACTCAATTACGATTCGATTGTAAGTAATTTACAAAGAAAAGTCTCAATAATTGCTCTAGTGACGTCAAATTACCATAAGGGTACTCGCGCAATGAAGTCCAAGGGAATACTGTCGAGTCACAATACGACCTCGGCTCGAATCCCGATATCGTGCTGCGCACTTGCACTCGCGCGTCTCCGTTCCACTATAGACGAAGCCTAATGCCACGTGCGTTCACTCGCGAAAGTCCAAGGGAAATTACAGAGTCACAACACGTGCTCTGTTCGAATCCCGTTTTCGTGACGCTCTCTTAGCTGCTACGCGGAAGTGACTTCGCACCGCTCGGCCTACGACGGCTCCGCGGCTTCGTGCGAACGGGCACGGCAATGTACAAAAATGGCCGCTTCGATGTCGGCACGCGCGCGACGTAGCAGCGACTTGCTCGCCTCGGATGACTTTTACTGTGTGGTCGCGCGCGTTCCTCTTTTGAACGGCGCGCCGTTGCGACTTGACCTCCATCTGCCGCCAAGCGCCGCAAGGGGGGCGCACAGATCAAGAGCGTCATTACACCGCTTCTCTCCGATCCGACGACTTCGACGCCTCGCTGAGCAACGGCCTTTTCTTTCCAACCGAGTGTTAGTTTTCTTTATAATAAAGTTTTTTTGAAATGTAATACGACTCGTACCACGAATTCATTCGCCTGACCCACCAACACGATCCTCGATTCACCAAATTGGTCCTTTGGAGCCGGATGATGGCAGCAGCAATGGAAGGTATGAGGTTATAACCTGCAACGCGTCAGCGACAGGCGCGAACCAAATTAGTTCGTACAAGCGCGCACACGCAAACGCGTGTTATATGAATAGTAGAATTTCCCATACGAAGGTGCAGCTGGCCACGCCACCACCCTGGGAAAAGAAAGTCCTACTCAAAGTATACAAGAGTCATACAATTCTCTCGCAAAGTGCAGCTGGTTCCGCCACCACTTCTGCGAGAAAATAAGATGGCCGTCATGCGAGCGAACGCATACGCATACACCTATGCTTCCCGCAAGGTCACGACGAGCGCACGCAGACGAACGAGCCTCACTCGCAGGCAGCGCATCCGCCACACATTCGCGCCAGGCGCGCTTCACGCATTAATACGGCATATACATGAGTCGCACTCAAATGTGCACCGATGCTCCGTAAAGGTGCCAGGCACATGCGAACGCGCACGAACACGCCCAATGCAGGCAGACTTGCGTGTCTCGCTAGGCAAGCAGACGACTGCCGTGCGAGTGCGATCGCAGCTCCCGGCACGTCAACTCAAAACGCTGCAAACTGCAATGCAAAATAGGCTAAACTCAAGCGTTCGGGCCAACTGCCATACGGGCACAGCCACCCTCGGCATGGCTTATACTAACCTACTCCGTTCTACACGCAGGTCAAAACATGGTCAATATGCAAACGCAACTCCGTCGAACACTAACGCGGTTGGCAAAGTCAATCATCGATCGCCCCCTCGCCGAGTGGACAACAGGCCACATCACGAGTCGACGAACTTTACTCGATGGCTACTGGAATGACTTCATGAAAAATCACGTGCAGCTCGTCGAGATTCCGGAGATTCAGCAAGATGCATATTTTCAAGAGGATGTATATGCTGAAGTCGAAACATTAGTCCTCGACGCACAGGCGAGACTTATTGACGCCGAGGCTCAACATCACTCGGAGCGCGCACGATGCTATTTCAGGATCCTCTGCTTACGCTCTACGCGGACCGGCACGTCTCCCTCGGATTGAATTGAAGGAGTTCGACGGGACACCCCGAGAGTGGGAGTCGTTCCGAGACTTATTCCGATCCCTAGTGCATAATGATCCTGGGCTAACGGATGTGGAGCGACTGCACTACTTAAAAACGAGCGTCAAGGGAGATGCTGCCGCAGCCATTCAGGGCTTCGAAGTTACAGCACAAAACTATGAATCAGCGTGGGAGGCTTTGCTATCCAGATACGACAATCATCGACTCCTCGTGCGCAATCATATCGAAGCACTGCTCGCCTTGAAGTCTATGAAGACAGAGTCAGCAACGGAGACACAGCGCATACTCGACGAGCTCAACCGACACCGAGCGCCATTACAATCTCTCGGCCGACAAGTCGACCAGTGGGACGACTGGTTCGTCGTGCTGGGCAGCAGGGCGATGGACTCCGCCACAAGGCTAGCTTGGGAGGAAGATGTGAACTCGCGAGACACTGAAGGTACAAAAGCACATCCGACATTTCAGCAACTGCAGGACTTCCTTTTGCGGAGGAGCATGACACTCAAGGCCTCCGGCATGGATCGTGCTTCAAACCCAACGGACTACCGAAGACCCACAGAGGCGCCTCGACACCACCTTCGAAACGTCCGCAGTCTAGCCACAACCGCTGAAGTAAAATGCCCGGCGTGTCAAGGCCGACATTATCTGGGAAAATGTGAAACTTTTCTGCGGATGAACGTGAGCTCTAGGCGAGCACTGATAGTGAAAGAAGCTCTCTGCCTGAACTGTCTACGCGGCCAACACCGAGCGAAGGACTGTGCATCGCCCTTCTCTTGCCGATCGTGTGAAGGACGGCATCACACGCTCATTCACGAGGAGCCCATGCGTCGACCGGAGACGGGAGCTGGTTTTAAGCGAGCTCGATTGACAGCAGCTGCAACAGCGGCGACACCGACAGAGCCTGAGGAACACGACTGGGAATTGACCCATCCGGACGAGTCATCCTGACTAGCTGTGCTGCCGACAGCCATGATTGTCATCGGCGATGGTGGGCAACGTCAAGAGAAGTTGAGAGCGCTCCTTGACCCCTGCTCCGAAGCCACACTGGTCACCACGAGCATAGCTCGGCGCCTCGGTGCCCATCTCAAGCGAGTGCAAGTATCGATCTCCGGTACCTCTGGAGTTCCAATGGACTCGGCCAGAGTTCGAGCCTGTCTCTATCTCCACGACATCGTGTGCGAGAGGCGACTGCCGATCGAGGTATACGGGCTCCAGCGCATCGGGATTAGAACTCCATCGCAGCCTCTGCCACCCACTATGATCCAGCACTTTCAAGAGCTCGAGCTTGCAGACCCGGAGCCGCACACGCCGAGGCCAGTTGATGCCATCCTAGGTGCAGACGTCTACAACAAGATCCTCTTGCCGGGTCTTGTTCGACATGGTGGAATCATAGCGCAGTGCACTGTCTTCGGGTGGATATTGACAGGTCGGATCACACATGCGGCTCCAACGTCCATGCCTCGAGCAGCCCAGTGCACCACTACGATGCTCGAGCCAGCAAGCGTGCCGTACCAAGACCTCACAGAGCTTGTTCAGAGATTTTGGGAGCTTGAGAGCGTACCGCAAGCACACCGTGAGTGCCCATTCGCCAGCGAATGCGAGCGTCTCTTCGTCGACGGCTGTCAACGCCAGGCCGACGGACGTTACATCGTCCCTCTGCCAATAAAGCAAGGAGACGCGTCTACATTGGGCCAAAGCCTCCATCATGCGCGAGCTGCCTTGAACTCTACACATCGCCGTATGCAACGTGATCCAGCACTCGCCAGAGCTTACGACCACTTCATGACCGAGTATGTCGACCTTGGTCACATGCGAGAAATATCACCGCAAGAGTTGCAGTCACACACTGGCCCAGCGTGCTACATACCACATCACGGTATCTGGCAGAGAAGCGACGGTGGCAACAAGCTGAGAGTGGTGTTCAATGCCTCGAAACCGACATCATCAGGAGTAAGCTTGAATGACACGCTCTATGCTGGACCAAAGCTCCAAAATGACCTCGCCGTTGTAGTCACACGCTGGAGACTTCACCGCATCGCCTTCTGCGCAGACATTAAAATGATGTTCCGCCAGATAAGAATTCAACCAGCCCACGAGCACCTGCAGCGTATCTTGTGGAGCCCTTCGCCAGACGTACCAGCAAGACACTACGCACTCCGTACCGTCACCTACGGGACCGCCAGCGCACCTTATCTCTCCCTTCGCACCCTAAGGCAGCTTTGTTTGGACGAAGGAGAGAAGTATCCGGAGGGCAGTGCGCGCCGTCGAGCACGAGCTGTATGTGGACGACTTCTTGAGTGGCGGCCAAGATGTGCACACGGCCCGCATGCGCAGAGATCAACTCATCTCGTTGCTCAGGGCGGGCGGCTTCGAGCTCAAGAAGTGGGTGTCAAACGACCCGTCGCTACTCGAAGATCTTCCTCCTGGAGACCGACTTAGGCCAACATTTCTTCAACTGTCCACCGACGGTCCAGTCAATGAGCTCGGCGTCGCCTGGAATCCAGCAGCAGACCAGCTCACCTTTAACACCGATACCGCACCTCGACAGATCGGCAACGCACTGACAAAGCGCGTCGCCCTAGCTGAACTCGCCCGACTGTTCGATCCAGCCGGGTGGCTGGCTCCAATTACCGTCAAAGCAAAGATGGTCATACAAGACCTCTGGAGCAGCGGCCTTGGATGGGACGATGCAGTGCCCGCGGCACTTTGCAAAAAGTGGGAGGAGTGCCGAGAAGGTCAACGCGAGCTAAATCAATTCGCCATACCACGATGGATCGGAGCGAACACAGGAGACTGCATTCAACTACACGCGTTCGCCGACGCCAGCCGCCGCGCAATCGCCGCCGTGATCTACTGCCGAGCCGAGCACGCCGATTCAACTGGGGCCTCGACGACTTTGATTTGGGCCAAGACAAAGCTCGCCCCAGCAAGGAGCTTACGACTCACTGCTAAACCACCGACCAGAATGACTATACCCAGGCTCGAGCTTCGAGCAGCTTTACTGGCAGCCCGTCTTCTACAGCACGTTGCGAAGGAGATCGGAGTCCCTCCGGAGCGATGCCATGCTTGGAGCGATTCGCGCATCGTTCTTCACTGGCTCAAGTCTCAAGGACCTACGGGAAATAGTCTCGTAGACGACTACGTCACGCATATACAGGAACTCTCGCAGAAAGTCACGTGGCGTCACGTGCCGACAAGCGACAATCCCGCCGACGTGGCCTCTCGCGGCTGCTCCGCTTCGGAGTTGATCAACGATCAATTGTGGCGTTCGGGACCGATATGGCTTCAAAAACGCGACACTGAATGGCCACAAGCTCGGCACGGCCCAGGACCCGACCAGTCAAATGAGCTTCAAGCCGCGACGATCCACTGCCACGCGACGACGTCCACCATTTCGGAAGAGCCACTGCTCATCCGAAGGTTCTCAAGTTTAACCAAACTGCTGCGAATCATGACGAGAATCCGCCGGTTACTCAATCGACGCCGAGATCCATCCATACCGGCGCCGCTTGCTTCACTCAGCGTAGCAGAGTTACAGCGTGAATTCATCACATGTGTGCGAATGAGTCAAAGAGCACATCTGAGTCAAGAAATCGAGCAAATCCGTCGAGACGGCCACGTGCAGCTCAGGAGTAGCCTATCGTCTTTGAGACCCTTCCTCGGTGATGATGGATGTCTACGAGTGGGCGGCCGACTCACCCACTCTTTATTATCGGACGAAGAAAAGCACCCAGTCATCCTGAGTGGGAAAAGTCATCTCGCCAAATTGATCGTCGACTGGGCCCACGCGCGTGGACTTCACGGCGGCTTTCGAGTCACGCTGCATCATACCCTTCGTCGAGCGTGGATCATGAATGGTAGAACTCTCGTGCGGCAGCTCGTCCGGCAGTGCGTCACATGCGCAAAAGCAGATGCCAGACCATTGCATCAAGAAATGGCCGCTCTTCCCGCTCCTCGAGTTCAGCAGAATCCATCATTCTACGTCACCGGCGTAGATTACGCTGGACCTTTCAACGTTCTTCAAGCCAAAGGCAGTGGCGTTCGCACACTGAAAGGCTACATTGCCATTTTTGTTTGTTTTAGCTCGAAGGCCGTCCACATTGAGCTTGTTGGTGATTGCAGCACGGACAGCTTTCTAGCGGCTCTGTCTCGATTCATCGGACGCAAAGGCCCACCGGCTCAGATTTGGAGCGACAACGGTACCAATTTTAAAGGAGCTAATGCCGAACTCAAGCGACTGCTGCAAGCAGCCGAGCTCGACTGGGGTCTGTGAAAGATAGCCTTGCAGAAGAGGGATTGCCTGGAAGTATGCCTGGAAGTCATTCTCCAAAGGCCCCGCACTTCGGCGGCCTCTGGGAGACGGCTGTGCGGTCTACCAAAATACATCTTCGTCGCGTTGTGGGTCCTCGACACCTGACTTACGAGGAGCTTTCTACACTCTTGTCGACATTGAGCGAGTCCTCAATTCCCGACCATTAACTCCGCCAGTGGGAGATCTCGATGACTTGGAAGTGATAACGCCGGCCCATCTGTTCCTCGGACGTTCGCTGAACTCCATCCCACAGCCCAGCAAAGCGAACCTCGCCCTCGATCCTGCCCGACACTGGGAGTTGGTGAGACGCCTGAGAGATCACTTCTGGAGCCGATGGAGCAAGGAATATCTCCACACGCTGCAGCAACGGCCCAAATGGCATCGCCCTAGCCCTAATCTTTCCATCGGAGACGTTGTCATCATCATCGACCCAGCACTCATGCGAGACAACGGGAAATGGCCCGTTGGAAGGGTGGTGAACGTTCATCCTGGGACTGATGGTCGAGTTCGAGTCGCTACTGTACGCACGGCGTACGGCACCTACACGAGGCCGATTGTAAAGCTCGCCCAGCTTCCAACTACGCAGCCACCTCCGCTCGAAGCTCCTGCTCGTTCATCCTCTCCGCCTCTCGGCCCTGACGGCGGGCGGCCGGACAACGACGTCCCGTCTGGCAGAAGCTCACCTCCGCAGACCAGAAGCCGCACCAAGGCTCAGGATAAGGCCGCCGCGCCCCTCGGATGATCCTTCTCGTCGTCAATATTCGTTCCCGGAACGAGGCGGGCGGTATGGTCGCGCGCGTTCCTCTTTTGAACGGCGCGCCGTTGCGACTTGACCTCCATCTGCCGCCAAGCGCCGCAAGGGGGGCGCACAGATCAAGAGCGTCATTACACCGCTTCTCTCCGATCCGACGACTTCGACGCCTCGCTGAGCAACGGCCTTTTCTTTCCAACCGAGTGTTAGTTTTCTTTATAATAAAGTTTTTTTTGAAATGTAATACGACTCGTACCACGAATTCATTCGCCTGACCCACCAACACGATCCTCGATTCACCACTGTGCAACGACGAAACACACAATAATCGACTTTATTTTACTCCGCGATATCTTCTCGTACGCATACGACGCCATACAATTCTACTACTCTTCTTCGCGATTTTCATACACACGCAACAACATACCATACCACACACTCTCCTTCATACACGTCGCATACACGACCGACCAAGTTACTACGATTATTTGATGCTATTCGCTTACGATGTCGTTGACGTTGCTCCGCGACGCCATGCCTGCCGGGTGTCTGCTGCTGTGCGCAAAATTGCGGTTATGTCCAAGTCTCGTGGGAAATGCTGGATCGGCGCCGCTTCTCGATGGTCGGCCTGACCTTCTCGTCGTACGTGCTTGTACGGCTTCTGCTGGTGATGTCACCTCGGCACTCGCGACGATGTGGCTCGTCTTTTACGCGGGCACACACACAGCACAACATGGCACGCAGCTCTCGCTGCTGTTGTCGTCGAGTTCCGCCGCCTTAACCTCGCTCTCGTGTGCACGACTCTCCGCTGCTGCTACGCGAATCTCGCCTTGGACGACCTTTCGCTCGTTACTTCCACGAGTTTAATCTCACTCTCGCACTACAACTTTTCTCGTCTTCACGAACTACGAACTTCCTCGCTTTGGCTCGGACTCGTGCTACTTGTAGTCACGCGATCACGTACAATTCGCACTCGCTTTCTAGCCTCGAAATGCTGCTGCCTCTGCGTGCGGCCGCGTGCGTAATAATAATGGTGGTCGTCGTCGTCGCTTCACGTGGCTTCTTTCCCGCTGCCTTCGTTGCTCTTGTCTGCTGCTGCCGCTGCACAGTGGACTGAAAATCGAAAAATGCGACCAAAATTATTGTAAGCAGTAAACAAATTTAAAAATTCTGCTTGGGGTCGCAAATTATTGTTTTCGACTTATATTTTCAGAATCCGTTTCCTTTCGAGGGTGACCTGAATGATAGCACCCTTATAGAGGGTATGTTTCTAGACACCCCCTCCACTTCACTGAATTTATGCTATTTCAGTTATTTTTTGGGTTCATTTGAATTATAGATCATTTTTTTCATTTATATTGTCACCCAGCAGAATTTGGTGCGCATGCGCATAAACAAAAGTATGAAAGCACCTGGAAAAATCGCATGGTAAGCTGTAAAAAAAAAAATCGGATCCCCCTATTCCACGTATTTTTCGACGAGGAATCCAATGATGACCTTGAATTTGACCTTGAACATGACCTCTTAGCTCCAAAAAACCAAAAATCGATTTTTTATAATGGGACCCCCATTTTTTATAACAGATTTGAAAAGAGCGGAAAATTTACGCTCTAATGTGCTTTTTGTTTTTTTTTTCCAAGGCCATTTTGGAGGCTATACAATTAGAAAATCAACTTTCTGGGTCGAAATCATTGAATATTTATTAATGCTAGTAACAAAAGAACTATCTACGAAAAATAACAAAGATTATATTTTACAATAGTACTGTCAACAACAAACATATATAAAAAATAAATGTCAAACATATATAATAATATAAATTGACTTTAACATTCACTTTCATCAGCAAAAAAAACTCTAAATCATTATCAGCGCATAATCTTCATTCGTCTCTTCATCACCATTAACTTTTTGTTTCCGAATAAGAAGTTGTTCCATCTCAGGAGTCAATATCTCTTTTTTTTCAGTATTTTTTTCCTATAAGATGATATTAGAGGATCTGAGCACATAGCAAACGCCTAATAAGTCCGTATTTGTAATTTACTCTGAACAAACAAATTTCAAGTTTTTTAAACATTTGCTTCCTCATAGAGGAAGCTCTGTGATAGGCTCGAAAACGAGATTTTGAACCAGACCTCGTAGGACAATTTGGTTTACATATTGTAAACTAGATTGAATTCTCAACAAATGTCCGTATGTGTATGTGTGTGTGTGTGTGTGTTTGTGTGTGTGTGGTGTGTTGTGGGTGTGTGTGTGGTGTGTGTGTGGTGTGTGTGTTGTGTGTATGTACGTATGTCCGAAGCAAAATCTCGAAAATGTTATGGTAGATTGTATAAATTTCAATTGCATTCATTGTCGTTTGTAGTAATAATGAGGCCAGAAAAAGTTTTTTGGCGATACACGGAAAAAAAATTTTTTTTTTCGATTTTTTTCGATTTTTTTTATAATTCGAAAAAAAATTTTTTTTTTTTCATGTTTCACGTATAATTGCCGGAATTTTTCAATTACATTCATTGTCGTTGTAGTATAATGAGGCTGAAAAAAGGTTTTTGGCAATACACGGGGAAAAAAAATTTTTTTTCGATTTTTAAATTTTTTTTTTGTAAATTTGAAAAAAAAAATTTTTTCATTTTTTCACGTATAATTGCCGGAATTATCTCAATTGTTGTCATCATGAGAGCAGAGCAGTCAAGTTTTAATTTAAGACCAATAGATAGAAAACGGGACTTAAAAATTGATCGTCGTTACAAACGTACAAGTATATTTCGCGTGCGTGCGGCTAAAAATAAGATCAAGCGCGCGTACAGCGACAATGTGCCAGGACATTACTTTCTTTTAAAAATTTTTTATAGATTTTTAAATTTATTAGTATCCACTATTAGGTTAATATTTATTATAATACAATAAAAATTAGAATGAGGAAGCACTTTGCCAATAACTTGGCAGCGGTTTTTTATAAACGATGCAAATGATTAAATATGAATGTTCGTTACTTTTTGTATACATTTTTTCAATTGAATTCTATTCAAACTAATCCAAAAACTATGTACAAGTTAAATTTAAAATAAAAAGATAGAACGTTGATAGTAACAGTATATTATCGGTAATTAGTACTCAACTTAATTCATAAAAACCATATGGCACTGATTCATACTCATAGTGTACAATTTAAAATAGGAATACCTTACTCCATGACTAGATGAAAAAGTGTTAGTAAATTTTATGATTTCCATGCATATATTATATAAATGAATAAAAACCTTGAGGATTTCCTCGAATGTTTTTCACGGAACATTTTAACCTTTTTATGGTTTGCCTCTTGAGCTTCCTCCGAAAAAAATGCAATTGGCAATGGTAATTTTTGAATGATTTCGTACCCATGGATAAGAACTACATGTACAGCAGGAGGCATGGGATACCATTTGTAAGTTTTGACATAGAGACGAGCAGTACTCAAACAATATTCTTTGAAAGCCATTAAATTTGTTGGATTTTTTGAAGAGATAACTGCCAGTATCACTTTAAATCTTATAAGCAAAGTTTTGTCAAATCCTATTTTTGGACAAAGAGTAAAAACAAAAATTATTTTCATTTATTTCGAAAACCTATATGTCAAAATATGTCCAATTTTCATCGAATTTTCAAGCTTTAATACGTTTTTTCAAATTTAAATTTATCATACATGTCACACACCTAATTTTTCTTAACTTAAAAGTAAAAAAGCTCATAAAATTATGAATGATAAAAAATGGAAAGTAATTGTTTAATACCTGTCACTGTAGTAACTTTGTCAATGTTATTAAAAAATTTCTCGCCAAATTTCCATTATTGGTGTTACCAGATCCTGGTTTTGGTTGATCTATGATAACGCCCAACGATTCTCTCAATCCCTTTTGGATAGCCGATTTTGTGTTCTTCACTCTCAAAGATTTCTTTGTCTTTTTTTGGTATCTTTAAAGATATGTTAAAGTACTATTATTGTTACAAATTAAAAAAGTAAGGACAACAAGAGCACGACTATTGAAAAAATTATTACCAATTTTCCATATTTAAATATTATTTATTTGCATCAATCATAAATTGTAATTATATACGCCACCTCAGATAAATATAATATCTACTTCTACTATTTGCAAATATAATTGAGCACAAATCAACAAAAGCTGAGTTTTGAATTGATATAATTGATCATTTTACTCAATTGTGAGCGCAAATAGTAAAACTGGATCTTATACCTAGCTTGCGGGTGCATTTCTGATCAACAATCTATCGAACAAAAAGCGAGATCTCGTGAAAGTGAATCGGACGCAGGATTGAAGAATCAATTATAATTTTTTGAGTGCTAAGGTCAATGTGTTTTTACATTATATTAAAATATACGAGCAATGTAATTGATAATCATAAATTGATGTATTTACCTTCCAGCGCTTTTCCTTTAATTTCAAACGAAAAGACGTGCAAAACAAACTCCATGAAACGTATCCATGCGTGTAACACAGGAAATCCATATTTCAGAGCCTTTTCGTTAGTCGGTCGACTAATGATAGATTCAAGATTATTCAATTTAGAATTGGTAGCTTCACAAGTGAAGCATTGTGCACTTGATGTTTTCGTAAGAGCATTGCAAACCTATAATTAAGAACGATTTTAAATTTTTATCTTCAATGTACATTCAATGAATATATTTAAGTCACTTGAAGGTACATCTACATTATTTTATAACTGTGGAAACAACATACTTCAGAGAAAATTATTTTTCAACTATCATTTAAAATCATTCAAAATGTGTGTTTTAACCCGTTTCGGGCCAAACGGACGAAATTTTCCACATTTTTTCCGCCTCTATAAACGTTGTGAAAAAAGTATCTGATAATTGTTTAAATAGCCATTTCTGACGTACAATTTTATGAACTTTTCGAATCCGGTGTTAGAATTGTCAAAAAAGTTGAGGAACAAAAGTTATGAACAATTAAACAACAAAAAACACGACTGTTTTGGAAAAAATTTTGATTCGACCCAAATTTTCGAATCAAAAGAGACTTGATTCGTGGGTCTAACACATCTTTTTTGCGTCCATGGGGTGAAGACATAAAAGTCCAATAGTTACAATAGCGAAATTAAACATGGTGGTCAACGAAATGGCGCCTCGTATAAAAAAAACATTTATAAACTTGGTCAATTTTTCTATATGCAAACCAAGCACCTAGAAAAAAAACTTAATTTAAAAAAAATTCTTAGAATTGTTCAAAGAAGACCTCCGAAATTTTTCAGAATTTTCTGGGGATATTTTTGGATTTTGGAAAATGGTCAGAAATCAAAAATACCAAAAATGATCCAAAAAAATCTGAAAAAATTCAGACATGTTCTTTGAAATATTCTACGACTTTTATAACGTATAACATTTTTTCGTCAAGTTCTTCATTTTCGAGTTATGAAAACTAATTATGTTCTTAAAATAATTATAATTTAATTATTTAACTCGAAAATGAAGAACTTGACAAAAAAATGTTAGACGTTATAAAAGTCTTAGAATATTTCAATGAACATGTCTGAATTTTTTCAGATTTTTTTGGATCATTTTTGGTATTTTTGATTTCTGACCATTTTCCAAAATACAGTTTTTTTTTGTGCTTTTGCATATAAAAAAATTGACCAAGTTTATAAATTTTTTTTATACGAGGCGCCATTTCGTTGACCACCATGTTTAATTTCGCTATTGTAACTATTGGACTTTTATGTCTTCACCCCATGGACGCAAAAAAGATGTGTTACACCCACGGATCAAGTCTCGTTTGATTCGAAAATTGGGTCGAATCAAAATTTTTCCAAAACAGTCGTGTTTTTTGTTGTTTAATTGTTCATAACTTTTGTTTCAACTTTTTTGACAATTTAACACCGGATTCGAAAAGTTCATAAAATTGTACGTCAGAAATGGCTATTTAAACAATTATCAGATACTTTTTTCACAAAGTTTATAGAGGCGGAAAAAATGTGGAAAATTTCGTCCGTTTGGCCCGAAACGGGTTAAAAGCTGTATTCATGAAATATTTTGCTCCATACAAAATCTCTGCATAAATTTACCTTTCCATCAACCATAGTCAACAATACTTTTGAACTAATAGTGCAACCTGGTATGGTAAAATTTTTCAATTTTTTAATTTCCTGTTCATATTTTTCTTCCGTCAAACTGCACAATTCTTGGGTCTCCTTTTCAAAAGAAATTTCAATGGGCCGGCAGTATCGAGTAGAACATGGTGTTTCATTTAGCCATACAATCTTATTTTTAGATAAATCTGTTAAACAGATTGGTACTATTGACACGCAAAAAATATTTTCACAAAGAGATTGAGATTGACTGCTATTTGCTCTTTGATGGTAGGCTCGATCATTTGTTCCATCAAACCCATATTTTATTGTTAATTCTAAGCGTGTGTTTGAATTCTCATCGAAGTTTAATTGTAGGAGCTTTATTAAACGAGAGATAGTATGGTCTATCATATTTTGCAACGATACCATGCACTTCGTTTCGGTAATAACAATATCTTTTGGATACGTTGCTAATTTTGCTTCTGCTACCTGTGTGAAATTAATTACATAAAAATGATAAAAAAATAATATATGTTGACGTGAAAACTTGGTAAAAGTGGACACCCGCTATAATTTGTAAGAAAAACATTACGGCCCAACCCATATAATACACTGATTATTATTTATCATGCAAGCTATTCGTTCGATCAGTTGATCAAAAATCGAGTTTACCGCGAGAGCAGGCACAAATATTTAGAATATTTTATAATAGCTTATAAAAGTTTATATAATTTATTTGATTCATGGGTGCTAGAACAACTGCGTTATATTATTAAACGTATATTTAAATTCTATCGCGTTGTATTTTTCTATTTTTTTTGTTCTACTACGTTTTCGCTTCCTCGTAAAGGAAGCTTTGTTATATGCTTCAAAATGAGCTTTTGAACCAGACATTGTACGACAATTTAGTTTACATTTTCGTAAATTACATTGAATTCTCAAAAAATGTCTATATTGCCATGTGTGTGTGACACTGTCAATTTGTTGGTAGGGAACCATTATAACTTTCAAACGCAGATAAATATCGAGATGAGATTGGGCTTATTTTGCAGGATATATGTGCCAAAAGAAGTGTCAAACAATTTTTAAGATTTCTTTCATTTAAAAAAAATTATTAATTCATAACTTATATAAATTTTATCCAATTTTATTGAATTTTGTATATTTTTAATTTTTTGTTGATCGAAAAATAAAAAACTCGCAGTGTTGAAAAAATACTATAAAAATTCATAAACATTAATGAGCTTATAATAACTTTTATAATCTTTTATTAACTTTCATTAGAGACTCAAATCCGAATGTTTATATTAATTAATAAAAGTTACTAGAAATTTATAAAAAATTTTAAAAGTTAATAAGTTAATAATGGTTGTTGCTACAAAATACAGCAAGTGTCCACTTTCCCCAGATTTGTCCCAGGAACTTCAATGTATAATACCTTCTCATACGTTGGATATATATCATTATTTTTATCATGGGCTGCTTTTCGAATAATATTATAAGCATTTTTCGTGAGATTCACGTCTACTAAAATGGCCAGAGCTTCTTCGGCAGATAATTTTGTACTTTCAGGACTGGTAACTTTCCGTACAATTTCATTTCTTGACTCACAATCAACAAATAAATCTTATAATCGGCTTCCATCAGAATTATTTCTAAGCATCAATTTTTTTTTCAAAGCGTCAACACATTCTTTTTTGCTACTATTTTTGCTGCGCTTACGACTTTTACGGTCTTGAGTCCGACTTGAGCAAATTTCATAGTCCTTTGGAGGCCGACCTACTGTACATAGTAAAAAACATCAACAACACGTTTCAATTGAAGGGTAATAATTTTTTTAATCAAAGAAATTTGGAAATTAAACGATCAATTTGCTAAATTCGTTTAAATTATAGTGCCAAAGTCCTGTAGTTCCGCATAGTATATACAGAATCGTAAATTAAAAATAAATTAGAAATTTCTGTGATAAACATTAGTTACAATAACGTATAAATCTACGAACAAAATTAAAAAACTAAATCTAATCAAGTTTTGCAAGTAACTCTCTAGCAATAATGTGACTGCGAAAAGTAATTATTTAATAAAATCTTTGACGCTAATATATATGAATAATTTATAAACAACGTCGATAAAAATGTGCATGGATATGCGTCAGATATTATCGATTCAACAAATACGTTCGATGGAAAAAGTTTGAAAATTAGCCAAGATTGTTGTTGTTCATCATTTAAACATAAGCTAATCGATAAAACGCGCATTATTCATTTACGTATAAAATCTATTTCAAGCTCGAATTGTCCGATTTAGTTCATAGATCAATTCATACAGCAAGAAGTGCGGGAAGAGCGGTAAGTGCGGGAACAATCGAACTTAAAAAAAACGATCTTTGAAAAATTTCCTTTCATCTTCAATTGTTAAATTGAAGTTTTAGATCAACTTATAAACGTCATAGTGTACTACTTACCTGGTTTTAACGCACTTGAATTTTCCAAATCTACCTCCTCCAAAGTAAATTTGAAATTTTTTTCCAGCCAACCACTGAACTTTTCTTCAAAACCTTGAAGATTTTTTTTATTTTATTGAGAGCCTTTTTTTTTAAATTATAATTTGAAAAAAAATTCAAATTCAATTGTTTTCGTAGAGCTCTTTCTACGCACTCACTGCAATTAACTAAATTAAACTGTATTATTAAATGATTCACTAACAAATCTAAAAGTTTAGTATTTTTTCGCGCTTATTTTGTAAAAAAATAACAATTTCGCGATTTTTCACTTCACACGCAGTCATGATGGATTATTTGCAGATTTTCTGTTCTACTCGGTCAAGTGAACAATATGAACTGAGATTCAAAAAGTATTGAATGTAGTTATTTTGTAAGTACAGTGTGTAGTTATGTTTACAAAAAATTCCAAGTACTTACCTAATGCAGAATAATACTTCGAACGCGTGTAAACAAACACATTCTTACCATTAGTGTATATCTTTATGTGATAAGCTTATGCGTATTTTCGACTACCTTTTCAAAATACATATGCAGATGGGCATCATAGAAAACAAAGTGTATAGTATTGTGTGTAGTGTACAGTATATAGTAGTATGTGATATATACGATTATGTATTATAGTTGTTTGAATGTTCAAATTTTATATAGGTAACGGAAGTGTGATCATATTCGACGTATTTTTCTAGACCCCCTAGTTTTTACTGGAGATTTGAAAAGAATAGAAAATTTTACGTTCAAGTAAACCTTTAGTTTTTTTAAAGTTGATTTTCTAGTTGTATAGCCTCCAAAATGGCCTTGGAAAAAAAACAAAAAAGCACATTAGAGCGTAAAATTTTCCGCTCTTTTCAAATCTGTTATAAAAAATGGGGGTCCCATTATAAAAAATCGATTTTTGGTTTTTTGGAGCTAAGAGGTCATGTTCAAGGTCAAATTCAAGGTCATCATTGGATTCCTCGTCGAAAAATACGTGGAATAGGGGGATCCGATTTTTTTTTTACAGCTTACCATGCGATTTTTCCAGGTGGTTTCATACTTTTTTTATGCGCATGCGCACCAAATTCTGCTGGGTGACAATAATAAAATGAAAAAAATGATCTATAATTCAAATGAACCCAAAAAATAACTGAAATAGCATAAATTCAGTGAAGTGGAGGGGGTGTCTAGAAACATACCCTCTATAAGGGTGCTATCATTCAGGTCACCCTCGAAAGGAAACGGATTCTGAAAATATAAGTCGAAAACAATAATTTGCGACCCCAAGCAGAATTTTTAAATTTGTTTACTGCTTACAATAATTTTGGTCGCATTTTTCGATTTTCAGTCCACTGTGCGCTGCTGCTGCCGCGTCTGGTCGCCGAGCCGTTCGTTCGGTCAGTAACGCACGTGCCTACGCTGCCGCGGCGTGCGGAGGTTAGAAGAGCTTGGCTCTTCCTTCACCCTGCACGGTCGGTCGATCGCAACTTTCACACATTCATACACGCGGCATTCACACTGCATCGGGGCAAATTCGTTGCCAGTGACATCGTCACAATATTTATGCATGCCCTAATCATATCTTAGGGTATCTGGTGCCAAATTTCTCGGAGTACCACTTCAAGCTCTTAAAGATTTGCAGGTGGATTATCAAGATTTCGTAAGCGCCTACCCATCATGTCCCAAACGTGTTCAGAAAAGAGTACTTTTCGATGGTGTATGTTAGATTTCGATAAAAAAATTACTGTTGTACTGGTACACGTTCAAATAGTCAATTTTTTTCAGCAATTTTTAGTGTCGCGCTCAAATACTGCTGGTAACTGGACATTAACTCGAATCTTATCGTATTCTATCTTGATTTAAAGAGGAAAACATTTCCAAGAAATTAAAAAAAAAGCATGTTGATACGATAAATATAGCCCAAGATGGAAGCATCTGAAAATCGACAAAATTTCGATGAAATTTTTTGTTGCGATAATTTTTTTGCCGAGTGTATATTTTTTGATGTTATCAATGAATTAAATTTATAGAAGTTTTACTTCTGATGGCTGTCCATAGACAGCTAATTTAACATTTTAGATTCTCTCAAATTTCTTAAATATTTTTTAATTTTAAAAAGCGTGTTCTCGACAATAAATTTTATCTGATTTCAAATTTTCAAATCATTTTTAATATATACTTTTCGATTAATTTGAAATTTCGGTAGTGAGTACCGAGACCGCTGGCGCGGTCTCGACTTACACTACCTTACATCTGATTTGATTTTTATCTCGTACATTCCTAGCGTAGGCATGAGCGCTTATGCAGCAGAAACCTCGTAGGCCTACGTCTGTACGAAGCATGAGTTATATTACATGCGCTGTAATTTGATCCAGTAACTCTCATGAACACGCACAGCGCGGGCAAGAGAGAGAGAAAGAGAGAGAGATTGATTGATTGAACAAATTTTATTATGCCAAGGTCGTTGAGACCGAATGGCAAGTGGCAAATCAGCAATACAATTTTAAATTATTTACAAAATAATGCAAGTCTCAGCAACAATAAATATCAACATGGCCAAGGCAGAGAACAAACAATAACAACTAATAAAAAGCTAACTATAACTTAAAACTATGCTTAGATTACTAATACTAATAACATGGATAAAAATAAAAATTACAATTAGGTATAACAAACAGACAATGATCAAGCACTAGGCGTGCCTCTCATATGATCGCGTAACAATCTTTTGAATAGTGGGAGCGAGCTAGCTGAGCGGAGCTGTGCTGGTAGCGCATTCCACTCATTTGCTGCCTGGATGGAGAATCCCCTCTTATAGGTGGTAGTGTCTGCAAATGGAACTTCCAATGTCAGCGCTCCACCGGCGAGCCGCGCAGATCTTCGGATCTGATTGTTGGGTAGATGGTAAAATTCTCTGAGATACTCAGGACGTGCGGTTGATATCATCTTGTAGGTGAACAAATTAAGCAGATATGTGCGTCGATCGGATGGAGCAAGCCAGTCGAGTCTGCGGTAGTAAGGCAATAGTTCCGCATCTCTTCGCAGCCTAAAAATATAACGTATGCAGGTGTTGAGCAGTCTTTTGAGTTTGATGTCAGTGGTAGCATTGATGTCGATGAAGGCGAGACAAGAATAAAAGTGAGGCATAATGAACGTGTTGACCAATATCTTCTTTATGTCAGCCGGTAAGAAGCCGGCCGCAGAACGCAGACGATGCAGTACCCCATGGACACGCGACGAGATGACACTGACATGATTTCTCCAGCTGAGGGAACGATACATCGACAGTCCAAGATTCTTGACACAGTCCTCGAAGCGGATCTCGGTGCCCTCGAGCACGATCCTACTGCAAAGGTCCCATGGGATGCGCATCAGATTTTGATCGGAAGCAAACAGTATGGCCTTTGTCTTTGAGATGTTGAGCATCAAGCCATTATCATGCGCCCAGTTCGCAACGCTTTGCGCCTCCTCATTGAGCTTAGCAATGGTAGAGTTGATCTCAGAGGGAGGACACTGCAGGTAGATTTGGAGGTCGTCTGCGAACATCATATGTGTGGAGGCGCAATGTCTGAATATACGCGTTAAAGAATCAATATATACAGCAAACAAGATGGGAGCAGGCGTGGATCCCTGCGGGACCCCGGACGTATATGCTCTAAAATCAGTCAAGTTTCCGACGTCATCCATTACTGCTTGCGATCGCTGGGACAAGTATGAGTGAAGCAATGACAAAGCATTGGGTGAAAAATTCAATTTTCTGAGGGCCGAAATCAGATTTACATGATTTAACATGTCAAATGCACTCTTGAAGTCGAACAACAGTAAGATTGTGACCAATCCGTCCTCCACTCCACGCCGTATATCCTCCGTTATCTTGATAAGGGCAGTTTGTGTACTAAATCCTTCTCGAAAACCCGATTGCATAGGTGAGAGCAGACTGTGCGATTCAAGATGCTCCGTAATTTGTGCAGTCAAGAGCCTATCACAGACCTTGGCAAGGTGTGGCAGGTTCGATACAGGTCGCGTCTGCGCAGGTGACGAGGGAGCGCGCACCTTGCTGAGCGGTCGAATGTATGATTTTTCCATAACTGCGGATATTTGCCTGACGAAATCATAACATTGATAATGAAGACAAGCACAGGCGCGAGCGCGGCAAGTGCATCACTAAAATATGCCAACGATAGTCCATCGCCGGAGCCAGTACCAACGCGACCCGCGACACGCGCCAACGCAGACAGCACCTCAACCTCCGTAACATTACGAAAGTTGAAGACAGGCAGGTCGTCCTGTGCATCCATGGCGATGATCCCACTGAGTACGTCCGCAGAGCAGCCCGGATGAACCGTCGTGACCGCACAGTAATGGTCGAGCAATTCCTCGGAGCAAAAAAAGTAAGCGGTGATGGGAGCTGGGGGGCGGAGATGCCCACGTCGGAGATACGACCATCGCCCCGCTTCCGTGGAACAGCTCCTCAGTCCATTTAACAAATAAGCCTCACGAGCTCCCCTCGATTCTCTCTTAAGCTCTTGTCGCAGCTGTCTGAAGCGACGAAGTAAGTCCGGGTCACGCGTCCTCTTGTAGCGCTGGTAAAGTCCATCGCGCATCTTGCACCTCTCCCTCAAGGCCGGCGTGAACCATGGCGCTCGAGCAGTTCTCACTGAACGCCTACGCAGAGGTGCAAAAGTATTCAAGGCATCGAGCATAATCCCATGCATACCATTCACCATATCATCAACGTCCTCCAAATCACGCACGCAATCCAAAGCAGAGCGCAAGCTCAGTTCGAACTCCGGCACGGCGATGCCACGCTTGTCACGGTAGAAGCCGGTGTCACCAATAGGCAGTGGATCCACGAGTCTGTATTCGATCATGAGCGAGTCGTGTGCGGCAGTGTATGGGGTCAGAGACTTGACGCTCCTAGTGACCCTGTCCAATGCATCAACGATTATACTGTCGATAGCTGTATCGAACGTGGCCCCGTGATGCGTAGCCCCAAAAGGGACAAACTCGAGCGATGCCTCCATCACCAGACGACGAAAGTGGACCGTCTCATAGTCATCGGACAGTAGATCAACATTAAAGTCGCCCGCAATAATGACTCCGTCATATGGTCGGTGACACAATGAATAATATGCATCGAAGAATTCGCTCAAGTAAAATCCTCCAGGTCTTCGGTACACTGCGCCAACGAGCAGCTTACGTCTGCCTCTCCCAAGCTCGAGCAGCAAACTCTCCGTCTCATTTATCGTCGTGATCTGAGGTGCATGCAGAACACGGTGAGGTATAGTGTCGCGAACATAGCATGCAACACCGCCTCCCTGCATATACTTGTTTTTGCGTTTCCTGTCATGCTTACGTTTGCGCTTAGTCGCAGTCGCTCGCAAGCCTCTATCATTCCTAATAAGCTTGTATCCTGGGATGCTACACATCGTCGTCGGAAGGCTGGGCGTCATCCAGGTTTCAGCGAGAGACAACACATCGATATCATTCGTGGTGATTGTATTTCGAACTTGCGTGAAATGATCGCGTAGTGAATTTATGTTGATGTGCATGATAGTGATCTTTTCAAGCATACCCGACAAACGATCAGTATGATTTTTCAGTACCTCTTTTAGTCATAACAAACTCTTCAAGTCCATCTCAGCGAGCACCTTAATGACCTCAGAGCCGTCAGACTTACGGACGCAGACCAATCCATCTCGGACCCACACATGCGCATAGCCACGCGCACTTGCCAATTCTTTGGTTTTTAAAAGTAGATTATGAGTGAATTTTGAGTGCATCTCATACATCCTCAGGACACCGCTCGCTCCAGGCAAAAGTGCAGATGCAAGTATCTCGCCGGCCTCTTTCTTCATGCTCAGCACACGGTCGCGGGTGATGGACTGCTTATACTCGACGACAAGTGTGCGAGAAGTTGGGGGCACGGCCGCAGCTCCTCCACCGGCCGCTCGACGTGAGGCGGGCGGATTCAGCCATCGGACGCTGTCCACATCGTTTATGGTATCCTCCGCTCCGAACAATTTAAGCACGTCCACACATAGCTTACGTATACCAGCATCAGATGTGTTGGACAGAGCAGCAGGGATCCCCACTATCTTGACACCAGTGCACGGCTTCATCCTCTTCATGTAGCCCATAATCTCCCGTTGGCGTTCCTCTACGGCAGATATACGACCATCATGAACATCCAGCGTCGCAATAGCTTTATCGAGCTTCGCATCCATGGCGACGGCCCCAGCCTTCAGCTCAGTGCACGTGGTGCGGACCTCGGACACGCCAGCCTCGATGCGCAAAATAGCTTCAAGGATCGACTCATTTGTCACCGGCATCGTCGACGGTGGACCCGTATCCCGTGTCTCAATATGCTCAGCAGCTGTATCCCCCTCGTCGACGCAACGAAGTACGTCCAATTTCGTTGAGCGAGACTCCAACCGTGTACGTGCGATGTCCTTCGCACGCCTGCCTCGACGGATTTCGGACACAGTAGCCGATGCTCCAGACAAACAAAGCAGCGCAGCAAACAGTCGGTGGACTCGATGACAGGTAGCGACTTAAGCAGCCAGGGTGAAAAGCAAGACCACATGGGCAGACCAGAGATACTGTAGCTATTATCTTTGTACAGTGCTTGCACTCGAAGCCGCCACCTCGACTCATCAGCAACAATATGCGTGGAACCAATTAGCACAACTCATGTACATCGGCAGAAGCGTAAAAATCGATGAATTAAGCCAGGTATTATAACACACACACAGTCACATACACATAGGTATAAGAATATATATCATCAGCAACAAGAGTCAACAGCAAGTAAACACAACCGACGAGTGAAAGTGAAAGGTAAACAATACGCACGGTCTGGCTAGACGACAAGCCAAAATTGTAAGAAAGTCTCTGATTTTCTAAGACTTCTTTAAGACTGGATATCAGCTTAAATATGCAGATCACAATGCTCACACCTCGCACAGGGATGGTCGGGGACACTACTCACCAACTCCAACAAAAACTAAAATTATCGCACACGAATTACCGCCAAAACGAGCAAAACTGCGGGAGCTCAGCAATAACACGTGTTGACTCAAGACCAGAGAGAGAGAGAGAGAGCGAGAGATAGATAGATAGATTCTTTATTGGGCTTAGGGCGAACCCTGTGTGCACCTTAGAAATACATATGTTTAACAAAAAATATTTACAAATTTAGTCGAAGCAACAGTAGCATATAGATAGTAGATTACAAAAAACAGTGTAAAAAAATACAATGTAAAAAATACAATGATGTGCTATAATAAGCATTAGTGTAGCAGCAATTTTGCATTAATATAACAATAGTTCAGCAGTAATATAGCAGTAATGTAGCAATAGTGTAGCATTAATATATCACCAAGTAGAAACAAAAAATCTTTACTTCTAAAAAAGGCATAAGTGGCAAAAATTATTCTAGGCAGCAGTACAGCATAAGATTAACACTTGATGAGTGAGAATGATTGTATGAAGCGAAGATGGTGCAAATGATTAGGTGTATATTAAGTAGGTTCTCTCTGAGTACGATTAAAGAAAGGTATTACGCAACAAAAGGTAGATGAATTTCAAGGTCATTTTCTGAAAGAATGGGAATGGGTTGGGAATTGGGTAGCTTGCGGATGAATACGGTGAGGTTACGGACAAATGGTTTGGGATAACTTAGTTCCCGAGACGCTGAAAGGGCTTTGGTATACAGCAAATGTACTTTCTTTGGCCAAAGTGGCCGTAGAGAAAGACTACCTTCTCCATCCTTGTTGAAGAGTGATTGTGTCTGAATGTTAGATAGCCTATGAGAGTGAGAGACGATTGTATCGCGCACGACCGGTGAAGAGTACTGAAAAACCAGAGAACGAGTATGGCCACCACTTGAATTTTTGCGTTGATTTTTGGGCTCCAACTCCTTATGCGCGTTATGAAGCGGGTGTGCTGTGGCAGTCCTATGTTTAAAAGGGTTTTATCAAGGATGGCGCTGTCCGAGAGGTTCGATTCAGTAGGCAATCCAAATAGCAGCACCTCACAGTCGTCGGTAAGAAGTTGAGGAGCAGGAGAAAAATCAGCCGTTCTGGTGATATGAAGAAGCTCAAGTCTAATGGCTGAGATAGATTCAGAGTTCACCTTTAAGGCATTCTCTTTCACATCCTCGATCTCTTTTTGCATTTTGGCCAGAGCAGTGGCTGACTCCGCCGATTTGTGCTCCTGTGCCTCCACGCGAGCAGTCAATTTGGTGATGGAGCTCTCGAATTGAGCAAGTTTGGAACTTAACTCAATGTGCTGTGCCTCGGCCTGCGATTTGATCTCCTCGAGTTTGCTGTCAATGTGAGACCTTATCTCCCTGAACCCCTTGGTCTGTGCCTCAAGCTGAGTCTGAGTGAACTCCACTAGCCATGGCGGAGGGGCCTGGTCCGGTGCAACGGGTTGAGTCAACATAACGAGAGGCAGCAAGAGGCAAAGTAACGAAACAAAGCCAGTCACAACACACAGCACTATGTTGATCGGCAGCAATCACGTAGCGTGGCATACACACTCCAAAACACTCCAACACGAACTTTGAGGCACTTGCAACAGGTCTTCGTGGATGAAGGACGCCGCTGAAGGGTTGACAGAAGCTCCAGGGTAACGAAAAGTTAACCTCGTATGTCACTCAGTAATAAAAATTTGGCTCTTCCTTTACCCTGAACATAGATTCGGTGAGCAAGTGATGCGCATGGTGAGATTGTCGCATGCATATCAATTTTATCTGATTTCAAATTTTCAAATCATTTTTAATATATACTTTTCGATTAATTTGAAATTTCGGTAGTGAGTACCGAGACCGCTGGCGCGGTCTCGACTTACACTACCTTACATCTGATTTGATTTTTATCTCGTACATTCCTAGCGTAGGCATGAGCGCTTATGCAGCAGAAACCTAGTAGGCCTATGTCTGTACGAAGCATGAGTTAATTACATGCGCTGTAATTTGATCCAGTAACTCTCATGAACACGCACAGCGCGGCAAGAGAGAGAGAGAGAGAGAGAGAGAGAGAGAAAGAGAGAGAGAGAGCTACACGTGACGTGCCACTGTAAAGGGGGACCAGCAGAGTCTCACTCCTGCCAAACACCGACTATTCACAGCACGCTAAGCATACCAACACTACTGAAACTTAAAAAACATGCAATCCGTATGGACATACGCCCGGGTGGACGCTCATTTTTACACTCCAATCATCGAGTGAGGAAAGTAATGCTAAGGATGAGAGCTTGCGATCTCGATCGTGCACACAATCTCACTCGCCACGAAAATCTTCAAGGTCTTCTTCAAGACAAAACGATAGGGACAAATCATAGACACATCAATGCAGATCGATATCACGAGATAAAGAAAGTGAACAAAAAACTACGAAATTTCATTTTTTAACTCACCTATTTCTCGAGCAGTCACGAGCATCAGCGGAGGTACGCCGGCTATCACGTACGTCGCGTCGTGTGAAATGTGTGGTCGACCGCTGATCACTCGCAGGCAGGCTTGTCAATGCACAGCCTCTGCTTGACGGATGTAGGCCTGCGTCTCCGTCGCGCATCTTCAGATAGTTGCTGCATACAGGAGGATCAAATCGATGACGTGAGCAAAGAGCTCTCGTCGGCTACTTCTGGGCCCATTGGTGTTGGGCATGATCTTCGCGAGGGCTCCAGCAACTCTTACTGCCTCCTCGCTGACGTTGGTCTCGGAGATGTTCATCGAACTTCAGCCTGGAGTCAATGTGTAGGCCCAGGTAGTGGATGCAGAGGGACGACCTTATGCTGCAGTCGCCAACTGTGATGGTGATGGTCTCCATTTTCTTCCTGCTAGTGACGAGTAGGGCCTCGGTCTTATGGTCAGCCGTTACGAGGCCGAGATCGTGAAGCGCGCATCGCACCTGCTTGATGGCAGAGCTAAGATCGTATTCGATCTGCCACAGGTGCTTGGCCACGGCCACCAAGGCGATGTCGTCAGCGAAGCCGACTATCTTTACGTTGCCTCCGAAATTGAGGCGCATAACGACGTCGTACATGACGTTCCACAGGATGGGCTCTAAGACAGACTCTTGCGGAATGCCTGCTGTGACTCTGTATGACTCTGGTCCGTCGTCCGTATCGTAGTCGAATACCCTCGACGAGAGATAGCTGCCGACTATTCTCAGCGTAGCACGGCGTTAATCTTGTTCCACCAAGCCGAATTAAACGCGTTCTTTTCGCCGAGGGTGACTACGGCGCAGTACTTTTTGGTGCCGCGGCTCCATCTCTTGCCCGCGATAGCCTCTCGGGAGGTATCGATGACGATCTCTAGTGCGTTTATCGTCGAACGCCCCTTCCGAAAACCGTACCGAAGGTCTCAGAGGCCTCCTGGGCTCTCAGTAATGACTTCAAGACGGTCACAGATGATTTTTTCGAGAATCTTGCCCGCTGTGTCAAGCATACAGAGCGGCCTGTACGACGATGGTTCTTCGGGGAACTTGCCTGGCCTTGGCAGCAGGACAAGCCTGTGCCTTTTCCAGTACGCGGAAAAGACAACGGTCCGCAGGCACGCCGTGTATACCTGCAAGAAGATGTCAGGGTGCGTGGCAATGGCGATCTCGATAGCGGAGTTCTGTACTCCGTCCGGCGCAGACGCAGTGTGATCCTTGATCCTTTTGCATGCTTCTCGAAGTTCTTCAAGGGTGACGGCTTGTAAAATTGCTCCTGCCTAGAGTGGTAGTTGCAGAGCTGGCTCGTCAGGCACGCGAGGGAAGTTGGCAGCCACTATGCGGCGTACCAGGCTCGGAGAGCTTGGTATATTTGCTCTCGGTCCTCTGAGCCAGGACATGGCTGTCTTATATGGTTTGCCCCATCCGTCCTCATTGACCTCGTCGCACAGTTTGTTCCAGCATAGGCGCTTGATGGTCTTGATAGCAGCACGCAGGAGACGTCTTGTGGAGTGTTCGAGAAATCTCCCGAACAGTTGAGATCACCTGCCGCGGGCACGCTCGAGCTCGCGTGCAGTGTCGGGCCGCGCGAGTTTATCACTGCGCGCTCAGAGATGGCGTAGCGTCTCGTGTCTGCCGCAAATCTACAAGCTGTGCATTGTTCGCGACGGACACGAGAATTTTCACTCATTGTGCATATCGCGCTCCTCGAGTTACTCGCCTTTTTTTTGGTGCGATTCTTCCTTGCCTCTCGCGTGTGACCCGAAGCTAAATTGCGACCATCAACAAAAAGCCAGCTCATCCAGACGACTTCAATACCATCGTCGACTGCTCAACCTGTCCACACCTGCTGCTCTCAACCCAGGTGGAACAAGAAAATCATCACCGGCCACTCATCGACGCCTACTAGCTCAGCATCGCATCATCGCTCGACTCATCTGATCCAGCTCATCTCGGCGTACAACACCAGGTAAAGAATCTGCATGGGTTACTGGAGAGGAACAATAATGCCTTTTTCAGGCCCTGTAGAGTCTTTTTATCCACGGGCGCAATTAAGACAAGCGTTGGCGCTTGCAAGGCATTAAGTCACCGCGAGGAGAAGTGAGGTTACGCACGCATCATGTGCAAGCTCACGAGGCTCTCAGCACCTCTCACTTCCGACTGCTCATTCAAAGGACGAGGGGATTAATAACCTCTTTTCGTCCCGCTCCAATATGCTCAGTCTCTTGCTCCGCTCAAGTTGACCGCTCGGTACACTCATCTGGATTGCTCAAATGCAAATCAGTGAGAATTAATATAATTCATAAACTCTTGTAATGCTCGATTGATTTCATTCAAGTCTGTTATTTTCTTGTGAAGTATCAATAAAATACAAGTGTGCTTCGACTTCTTATTGTAAATTCAATTGACATTTTCTTATTGTGGTGAAGTGTATAAATAAAGAAAATTGTGAAAACCAACAGCTTTCGAATTTAAGCAGTCATTGTGCGATCTACCCATGCAACCATCCTTTAATTTTAATTGTAACATCAAATTCTCAAACATGGAGGTATAGCTCTCTCAGCAGGCATCTTTATTTGGCCGGCCACGCGCTCAGGTCCAGATGTTGTTGTTGCCGTCTTTTTACGCTTGCCATGACGACGATGGTCGACGAGTACAAATGCGTCTTGGTCTCCGACATCGTTGTTGTTTTCGTCAAGCTACTTGGATGCGGCTGTCACGGCATGGCGCTTGGACGTTGCGCGAGTCGCCAGCGGTGACGTTGCACGCCGCTTACCGGTTGCATTGACCGAGAATATTGGAGAATTACAGACTGCCTTCTCGGCAGAGGGAGGTCGAGGCGGTACTTGCTTCTGCTTCGTCTTCTTGAGCGCCAAGATTGCCTGCTCCAGACTCAGAGAGTATTGGATCACCTCCTTGTGGAGGTTATTTCTGCCAAAGATGAACGTATTAAGGCCCTCCACAAGTCCTTCTATACGCATCATTTTCTCTTCGTAGCTCCCGGTCACAAACTCTGCGGGGGTTGGGAGCGGGGCATCTTTTGTTAGCAGAGGGTCGCCGATGATTCTCCGTGTCATGGCCGCCGCAATCACCGCAGAGGGGGTCATCGTCATCGTGGGCATCGACGGCAGCGAGACGCTCTCCAGTTGGCTCGTCTTTCCGACTTCGTCCGTCGACCCAGGTGCCTGTTTATCCTGCCCGTCGCACATAGTTGCCGATTCGAAGCAAGTCGGCTCGACAGCACAGAGCACAAGTACAACGGCGCGAAGCACGCACTCACACTAACGCGCGCGGCTCACACCGATGGTACTAAGCGCGGGAAACACTGTGGTAATATCACTAGAAACTGACACACGATGCAAGATAGCTTGCTACAGCTGCACACACACACAGCGGCGGGGCTGCACACACATGCACCGACGCAGCGCGCACAGCGAACGCGTAGCATTCACCCAAGCACTTTGTTTCAGCGTGAATCTACACAAAAGGGTCGAGAATACCGGAGCACGAGCAGAATACGTCCTGCTTGATTCGTTCTTCAGACTCAACTCCTGTGTGCGTGGGTTGGGATGTGCGCATGATATCTCGATAACGGTAGTTCGTATCATTACTGTAGATATCTCATTTTATTTGTTTTGATGCAAGGAAGAAGCTAAAACATGATTTTCAGTTCTGCGTTAATTATTTAATTAGTTACGAGGGATTTTCGAGAAAAAATTTATATATTTCATGTTTTTTTTTAATTTTGTTCAATTTTTTTAAAACAAACCGGTTTTTTTGAATAAAAGTAATACGTTTTTTAAGGAAGAGTTTAACCTTCGATTTAAGATAAAAAGGTAAAAGATTCACCGTATGTTTGAAAAGTTACGTTTTGAAAATGAAATTCGGTTTTTTGATTTTTTCTTTTTTCTTAGTTTTGTGTGGTTTCGTGTTGAAAATGTATGATGTGTAAAACCATTGTTTATGGATGGATTTAGGTCGAAGCCCGAAAATTTGATTTAGCAATAAACGAAAAAAAATTTTTTTCTTTTCGATCTTTAAAAAATTTCTTTTTTGGGAAAATATTTTTTTCTCTCTTCTTTGTATCGTTTGGTTGAGAAATAATTTATGATTGAAACTGTTTTGTGAACCAATTAGAAAAGATGATATTAATTTTTCCAAATTATGAAACTGTTTTGTGAACCAATTAAAAAGATGATATTAATTTTTCCAAATTATTTTCAAGTTAAAAAAAAAGTATGAGGAAGCTACTTGCCAATACATTGGCAGCGGTTTTCTTTTATTTTGAGCTCTGTACCTCAAAAAATGACCTTGAATAAAAATAAAAGAGTACATGTTCTAACGTAAAATTTCCCGCTCTTTTCAAATCCGCAATAAAAAATGAGGATTCTCATTAAAAAAATCGATTTTTCGGTCGCTTTAGCTTCAAGTTTTTGTTCTGTAACGGTGGCTTCCCCGTGCACGCCGTCCGTGACGACTTCTCCTTGTCCTGGTCGGCTTTGCCGATGAACGGTGCGCCAGACGAGCGCGTGCTCGTCGCTGACCAGGGTCCGGCAAGCTAAATTAAAAGGGATAGGGCACGAAAAGTCTCGCGGTCGTCAGGGTCTCGAGCTCGGCTTGCCTCCGAGAGGGAACGCCGACGGGTAGGGAGCGGGGACTCCACAGATCTGCCGCACTGCACCTATAGGGAATGGTTGAAAACGGTTGAAATCGCGAGAGAGAGGTAAATAATATTATATCAGGGAAATTAAATAATAACACTGGTGATTTGGGTAGAATAATATAAACAATTTATTGAACACTGGTCTTTCTCGCTCACCCACATCGAACCGAAGCTCATACACTCTCATTCACACCGTGGGGCACGCGAGCTGCGTTGTCGCACGAGGGTCGGTACGAGGCGCGGAGAAATACACGCAAAAGATACTCACGTGTGTCTCACGCACGAGAACCACGGCCACACGGGTGGACTACCTCGTCGCCGGGGTCACGCAGATCGCGCGGTGTCTCGGGCCACGTCTGTTGGCCACCGACGTAGCTGGACGGGCCGGATGAAGATTCGGGCGAAGGTGGCGATGAGGCTTGGTGCACTGCGAGAATCGCAAGCAGGCACACTTGAACTCTCGTATGCACCAAAGCACTCCTCGGACGACGCTTACAGCCCAAACACTCTCTACACCCACACGTACACGACACTCAACACTCCAAAAAAACACTCCCTAAAACTCTGACTACTCCTCCACAATACTCTACAACAAAACCAACTACTCGTTCGCGCGGGTCGAGCTCTGCTCGCTACAGCGGTCCAACTGAATGTGAACAATCGTCGTTCGCTAGCTTGCTTCGATCGTCTCGCTGATCTTCGGCGCGCGTGCCGCGTGTCGCCTATACATGTCGGAGCGGGCCTCGCTTGCACGGGATGTACGAACGTAAACATTGCAGTGTTTACGTTCGCGCGCCACAGTGGTTTCGCGAGGCCGGCTTCGCGTCGCTTCGTACAGCACAGAGAACCTGAAACAGTGCGGCGCGAATTCTTGAATTATCACTATTTTATTGTTTTCGCTCCTCGTAGCCGACACTACGACGCTTGCCGAGGGCACAACGTCACAGTTCAAAGTCCAATTCAAGGTCACCATTTGATTCCTCGTCAAAAAATACGTTGGATATGGGGTTTTTGAACTTTTTTTTAAGCCTACTTTGCGATTCTTCAAAGGGTTTCCATACTTTTGCCACTATATTTATATCAATTATTTTAAGAAAAAGTCGTTTTTATCATTTTGGGAGGCCTTAAAAGTTATTTTTCGGAGATCCAACGATGGTTTTTTCAGTTTTTCGGTAAAACAAGTTCATGTAAGGGTTGGGAGTGGAGTTTAAATGAGTTTGGAAATAAGGGACACCGTAATGGACGTGCTCATTTCCGTTGGTATAAAAGTCGCGCCCCTCTTCACTGACTTAATCTTGGCGTAACAATTTATCACTTCTCCAAAGATCCATTTCGGTTATTTTAGTGATGAAAAGGTTTCAGATAATAAATAAAATCCGTATCTCGGCAATATTGGATGCTAGGGTGTATTATAATGTTCAATGGTGAGATCATGTGTGAAGTCGTGCAGGTAGTATTCTTTGTCGTCTTACAATCCATTTTCTAATAAAACAGTTGGCATTGTTGAAATTAACTCTCTGAAAATAAGTGAAGATATTTGAATCGTAAGTTGTGAATTATGTGCTAAATCTAAGGGATGAATTGACGAAAAGGAAAAAATAAATGAATAAAATAAATAAATGAAGCTATAAAAATGAGCACTATTGAAATTTCAATGGTTCCTACGTGGTTACAACGTGACACCCAACGGACGTCCCTGACGCTACAGTTTGATTCGTGTATTTAGTAAAAGTTTGTGTACGTAATACCCGTGTAATAACCCGTGTAATACATATACCCGAGATGTCAAGAGGCCACGGGGCCAAAAAACCCATGGACCAACTTTCTGGCTCTTCTACCAACACCGCTGGGAACCACTCGAGTCCCGAAAATGTCTTCCCGATTTTCAGGAAGACCCCAAAGTCATCGGAGCCCCCCCCCCCCCCCCACGCACCATCCTGAGGGAGAATAATACCAAAGAACTTATACGACATGAATAAGCTCTTCAAGCAGCCTTCGCAAAGAGGTGACATTTTAAATAAACCCAGCCCAGCCGCTGCAAAAAAAAGATCGCGAAGCACTGAAAACTCAAGCGACAACGAAGCTGAGTACTACCCCAATAACGATGAGGTCTGGCAGGTGCCTAAAAAGCCATCACGAGTGCCCCAACAACTTACACCACCTCCCACCAGATCACCAAACAAGTATGATGCTCTTGCAAATGATATGAAGGACACCGAGGAAGCTGAATCCAATACCCCGCCGAAAGAAGCGATAAACTCACCGCGTGATGATAAATCAGCCACGGTGCGACCACCTCCGATTCACGTGACGGAAATCACATTCGCCGCGGTGAGCCAAATAATAAAAGATCTACCCGATATAAAGAATCAATTCACTTTCAAGAAAAAGAGCGATGATGAATCCACGTTCCACTCGAAGACGATGACCGCCTTCTACAAGCTAAAGGACAAACTAACCCGTAAAAAACTCAAGTATTTCACATATACTCCCAAGCATCTAAAATACAAAAATGTAGTCTTAAGAGAAATTTTTGGTGACTATACAACCGATGACATAAAGGAGAAAATTGCCAGCCTTGACCTGCCAAAGATATGCGTAGTCAAAATAATAAACACCAAATTTAAATCAACTGGCAACAACTTCCTAGTGCAACTATCTCACAACAGCGACATAAATTCTCTAAAGAAAGTCAAATAGCTGCTCTATCAAAAAATTCGCTGGGAGCCTCTGCGCAAAAAGGCGCTCTATCAATGCAAAAATTGCCAACGCCTCGGACACTCAAGCACCAACTGCAAACTGGAACAACGCTGCGTCAAGTGCGGAAAATCGCACAACCCAGGAGTGTGCACCATCCCCAAGGACTGTACCGACAAGTCAAAAACTATATTGCATCAACTGCGAACAACATGGCCACCCAGCTTCATACAGAGGATGTCCCTTCTACAAGTTCGCTCTAAACCAGGTCACAGAAAGCAAGTCTACGATATCACTAACCAACCGAATAAACTCAACCAAAAAATATGTAAGCGACCTCATCACAAAAAACTCCCACTCACCCTCATCTGAATTCTCAGGCTAAAATAAACAACCCGTCAACCACTTGCTGGAGTACAAATAGCGGTAGCAACTTATTTCGTGACTCAGTGCCGCAAGCAGCAAACAATCACGGCACTAATCATATAAACAAAGTTCTCATAATGATCAATTCAAAACTAGACGCGTTAAACAGCTTAATAGATGAACACTCAAAAAAAAAAAAATATGCTTTTTGACTGTTTCAACATCGATTATGAATAGACACCGCCCGGGCCTACGAACAATAAACTCGCTCAAAATCGCATCAATCAATGCAAACTCGATTGTGGCCATATCTAAACGAAACTATCTACTTCATTTAACCGAAAATAATAAATTTGATATAGTCCTGATATGCGAAACTAAACTAAAACCTAGACATAAAATCCAATTCGAGAACTACTACATAATTTGTAATGATAGAGCTTTAAATAACGGGGGAGGCACTGCAATTCTCATCAAAAATACTATCCCATACGAAACAATATACCATCCATCCTCCATCAACAATACCATAGTAGAATTCACTATCATCTGTATAAAATTTGATAGTACGAACCTTTTCATCGTCTCGCTATACGCTAATAACAAAGAAAACCACACTTTCATCGATGAACTCGATCAACTGACGGACGATCTTAAACTACGTCGATCATTTAACTACTACATTATAGCAGGAGATTTTAATGCCAAGCACACGCACTGGGGCAACTACCACACTAAACCGAAGGGAAAAATGCTTAAAGAGTGGGTTGATCTCAACCACCTCTCTTTAAGAACGAAATTATACGTCCCCAGCACAGCTACATTCACTAGTGCAAACTCGTTTATTGACTTATGCATCGCGGACAATAGACTGAGCTTTACCAACCTTACGAGATCAAAATTAAAAACTCTCGATTATAATAGCGACCACAAAGCGCTCGCCTTCTCGATCATTATGCCGGCCAGCATCGAACCAATAGATCCATCGTGAAATAGTCGTCACGCTTTCAAAAAAACTAAATGGAAAAAATTCACCACCCACCTAGATTCCTCTTACTCACCTTTTATCCCTTGCAATCAAAATCTATCTAATAATGAAATAGACGCGAGCATCGACATCATCAACAATCATATCACAAACACAATATCAAAAATAGTTCCAAAGTTCCAAAACACCAACAATTCTCTAATCTACCTTAAGCACCACATCAAAAAAACTACACAAACATAAATCCTTTCTAATCTCTTTACTAAACAGAATATTACAAGGACCACCCCACGACAACACAACCAATCAGAGACCTAGCCACATTAAATATCTTATCAACACAACCAACAAACTTCTCAAGAAGAATACAGTAAAACTCAAACCAACCACTGGAGTCACGTGTACAAAAAGCATCAACTACAAAAACCACAGTTGTTCTTCCCCCAAATCAAACGCTTTTCAGAACCCCAAAACAGCCCAGCGATCAACTTTTTAACGATTAACCCACAAACGCGCATCTTTGCCCCAGAATAAAGCCCTCGCCCGACGCCGATACCGAACAACATATACGCCTAAAAGCATCCTAAACTTTATAGGCGCTTAACTATGAAACCATAAACTCTCCTCGTTTCACTTACCAAAACTACCCATTAAAAAATGAAGTCGATACTCATATTCACGCATTAATGACCGAGTCGAGACCGAGAATACCAGCATCACTACCTTCTCCGAAAATAACTCCGCCCACAATCCCACTACCCCGGCAAATATTCTCCTCCTTATTCTCCGACTTTCGCACCACCTACACTATTTTCAAATCCCTCCCAAACAAATCATCAACAGGTCTTGATAATATACCACCAATTGTTCTCAAGCATCTCCCCCTAAAGATTATCGATGATTACAACAAAATCTTTAATAACTGCATCAACAACCGGTACTTCCCCACTGCTTGGAAAAAAGCAAAAATACTTCCAATCTTAAAAAAAAACAAGCCACCTAATCTGCCAACGAGCTATCGGCCAATAAGCCTTACCCCCGCCATAAGCAAAGTTTTCGAAGCAATCTTACATAACTCAATATCAAACTTCACCTATGCCCATGAAATTATCCCGCATAATCAATTTGGTTTCAAACATAAACACTCTACGATACACGCTCTTCATAGATTTTCACACCTTATTAACATGCACTTGCATAAAAAAGAGCTGGTCAGCGCCTGTCTTATCGATTTGGAAAAGGCCTTCGATTCGGTCTGGAACGCAGGATTACTATTTATACTATCAAAAAACAACTACCCCATAGATCTCATACGAATTATCTGGAGCATGTTATCTAACCGCGACTTCGTGATCTGGAATGGCAGCACCACATCAGACTTCACATTCAACATAACGGAGGGCTTGATGCAAGGCACAGTCAACTCACCAATACTGTTCAACATTTTTACTCACGGAGTATGCAATCTGGCAAGCCTGAATCAAGGTGATGGCACGTACTCTCTGGCTTTTGCCGATGACTACGTCCTGCTGATAGCCGATAAGGACCCCCGAATTATCGAACGCAAAATGCAGCACTTAGCAACAGAAATAAATAAGTACTACACGAACTGGAATCTTAAAATTAACCCTGACAAGTGCGAATTTATAATTTTCCAGAGACCACTTAACCTAATCGCCGCCCAAAAACGCATAGCTATTAAAGAATTAATATAATTATGAAACAAAACAACATCTAACATAAAATACCTACCAAAAAAAAAAAAATTGTTAAATATTGGGGGTGCACTTTGACTACCTGGCCAAATGCACAAAACATCGATACCCAATTGAAAAAACCCAAACTGCATTCAGAGCGCTATCGAACCCTTTCACAACAAATACTCAATCATAAAGCAAAAATCATATGCTACCTACTACTAATTCGCCCAATCATTACATATGCCCCTCCCCTGGTGGAATTGCAGTGCCTCTACGATGGAAAAAATAAGAAAATTTGAGCGCACGTGCCTCAGATCCTCATTGCACATGTATCGCAGATATGATTCTGTGAATAAGCCGTATTTCAGTAACAACGCCCTGTATAACAGAGCTGGCATACTGCGTATTGATAATCACATCACCAAAATCACGTGAGACTACATGGCCAATCTGGCTAACATTAACAACAACTACATGAGTGAGTTTGCATCGTTTGAGCGATCTTCGGCTATAAATACAGCAGCCACCGGTTACATCTTACCCCACTCATTTATGTATTATGACAAAACAAAATTAATCCAAAACAGTAACAACATCCCCATAATTTACCATACTGTCCGACATCAGGCCAAAAAGCCCTTGATCTCAACATACCTAACGAGTACCTTCTCAAGTACTCAATGGCTATACCTGAGGTGGATAAAAGCACCAACTACCGTAACAACAAAAAATACTGATGGCTAAATAACGACCAGCAATGGCTCGCCCCAGTGGAAGGAAGACTCGCAGATAGATAACACTAATGCTATCAAAATAGAATAAGGAACTCGTCAGTCCTACCGACTCCTTCAGCGACAACCAACCCTTCATCGGAAAAAAATAATTATTAATACCGCGCTGATGCTGCTAACTACCCCCACATCCCTCTAAAATATCTCTTCGGGTCTTTTTCTGCGATCCCACTCATCGCTGCTTTTTGCCCGACTCTCCTCCCTAACTTTCGCTAAAAAGACATATCGCAAAAATAATCATAATCGTGATCATTTCACCAATACTGTCCTATCCGACTATGTACGAGTTGCCTACACGGCCATGTATATGAGCAATTCCGGAATTTAGTTTCAAATTTTCTGACTAAAAACGGAACAATTTTTTTTCGTTGGACGCATACTATGAACATTGGGTATTGTTTTTGAAGGTCTTAGGAAGCTAAAAAAATGCGTGAACAATTGAAATTTTAATAGTTAATTTTTTTATAAGCATTTGTGTTCCGAGAAAAAATAATTAGTGCAGGCAAAACGCGCGCTCCATTATCCACCGATCGAAACTTTTCTAATTCGCTGGTAAAACTACTAGTGACCTTGAAAAAATAATCGACACATGTATTTTGACAGATTTTTACATGCTCTTCCGATGGTGACCTTAGATTTTTCGAAAAACGCATTTATGGCCAAAAAAACGTCTTTAAAGTCAAGCGTTTATATAGAAAAAACACTTTTTCGAGCTAAAATAGTAAATATTCGATTTTGTGAGCTTTCTCTGAAACCATTTGAAATTTATCTCTCACTTTTCCTCGTTTTTTTTTGACTTTTGAAATTTATCTCTCACTTTTCCTCGTTTTTTTTGACTTTTTGGCACAAAAAGCCCACAGAAAAACGGGTACTATCACCATCGTTGACATTGAAATGTATGTAAAAATTAATTATGTTATGTAATTAATAAATAAAAAATATAAACGACATTACCTTTAATTATGTATACGAATTAACTTTTTATTTACATAAATGTGATGAAATTAAACTATTTACAAGTGGTTTTATTTAAACATTCTATACATGAGGCGCAACGAAAATGTAATTTTTGGGATCAGTCTGTAGCCAAATTACTTGATGGAAACGTTTGAAACCAATTTACTCAAAAGCCTAAATTTCAAGATTTATAAAATAGTCTAAATCGAAAGAACGGGAAATCTCCTATCAGAATTGATACTTTGCGGGTGTGCAAAAAAACTTCTCTCGAGTTATACTGAGAGATAAAAGAAAAAACTTGGTTTTTCCAGGTTTTTGCTAGCCCTGCTGATGGCTATTTCGAGCTATATATGCTTATAGCTCGAAAAAGTGTTTTTTCTGTATAAATACGCTTGACTTTGGAGCCGTTTTTTGGTAAGAAAATGTGTTTCCTGACAAAAACTAAGGTCACCATCGGAAAGAGCATGCAAAATCTGTCGATATACATGTGTCGATTATTTTTTCAATGTCACTGGTAGTTATACGAGCGAGTTAAAAATTTTCGATCGGTGGAAAATGGAGCGCGCGTATTACCTGCATTATTTATTTTTTCTCGGATCATGAATGCTTATAAAAAAATTACCCAATAAAATTTCGATTGATCACGCATTTTTTCAGCTTCTCAAAGCCTTCGCATAATAATTAATGTTCGCTTTTCGAAAAATGTCAACTCTTCGTATCTTTTTCATTAGGATTGATTCATCTTGAGCCGAGAATTTTGAGACGATTGGCTGGAAAATATGTTCAACTTTAAAGACGTTTTTTGGCCATAAAATGCGTTTTTCGAAAAATCTAAGGTCACCATCGGAAAGAGCATGTAAAAATCTGTCAAAATACATGTGTCGATTATTTTTTCAAGGTCACTAGTAGTTTTACCAGCGAATTAGAAAAGTTTCGATCGGTGGATAATGGAGCGCGCGTTTTGCCTGCACTAATTATTTTTTCTCGGAACACAAATGCTTATAAAAAAATTAACTATTAAAATTTCAATTGTTCACGCATTTTTTAGCTTCCTAAGACCTTCAAAAACAATACCCAATGTTCATAGTATGCGTCCAACGAAAAAAAATTGTTCCGTTTTTAGTCAGAAAATTTGAAACTAAATTCCGGAATTGCTCATATACAAATACTATACAGGGTGTCGCAAAAGTATGGAAACCTCTGAAAAGCGGCCAAAATAAGCGGGGAAAAAAATCGATAACCCTATTTCCGACGTATTTTTTCACGGGGAATCCAATGGTGACCTCGGATTTGACCTTGAACATAACCTCAAAGCTGCAGCGAGTCAACAATCGATTTTTCAAATGGGAACCCCCATTTTTTATTGTAGATTTGAAAAGAGCGGGAAATTTCACGTTGAAATGTATATTTTGTTTTTTTTTCAAGGTCATTTTAAAGGCGTTACAGACGCAAATAAAACTCCAATTTAACCTTAAATTAAGTTCGAGTAAGGGTTTTTTTTTTCTAACTGCACCGCCTCCTAAATGACCTTAAAAAAAAAACAAAATACATAGTCGAACGTGAAATTTTTCGCTCTTTTCAAATATGTTATAAAAAATCGGGGTCACCGTGCGAATAATCGATTTTTGGTTCACCGTAGCGTATAGGTTATGTTCAAGGTCAAATTCAAGGTCACCATTGAAAAGAGCGGAAAATTTTACGTGAAAGTATGTATTTTATTATTTTTTTCAAGGTCATTATGGAGGCGGTACAATTAGAAAAAAGCCCTTACTTGAGCTTGATTTCAGGTTAAATTGGGGTTTTATTTGCGTCTGTAACGCCCTTAAAATGACCTTTAAAAAAAAAACATACATTTTAGACGAGAAATTTTCCGCTCTTTTCAAATCTGCAATAAAAAATGGGGGTTTCCATTTGAAAAATCGATTTTTGACTCGCTGCAGCTTTGAGGTTATGTTCAAGGTCAAATCCGAGGTCACCATTGGATTCCCCGTGAAAAAATACGTCGGATATAGGGTTATCGATTTTTTTTCCCGCTTATTTTGGCCGCTTTTCAGAGGTTTCCATACTTTTGGGACACCCTGTATAAGAATCAGTGGCTTTTTTTGTGAGTTTTATTTGCGCCATCACATTAACTATTGTATCACCTATAAGCAAACCAATAAGAAACTTTTAAAAAAAAGGGGGTATATTCGCTCACTTATGCTTAACTTTCAATAAAAACGACATTTAAGAAAATATTTATTGTAAAATTGAGATTTTCAGTTGTTTCATACAATAGAGCATACTTTAAACTAAATAGCTGCACAGTGAAAAAAATGTTTTTTGATATATCTACAATAAAAATATAAGTATAAACTTTATGAGTTCTGTGCTGGTATTTTCACTCACTCTAAAAATGCGCGATTGTATTTTCGCTCACCCTTTGCACCTATTTTTGCCCACGTATAAATTTGTGTCAAACATATTTTGAATTCAAATAAAATTACATATTATTGGATTGTATATATTTTAATGAAGAAAACACTATTGATCATTAACAAATTAAAATTTATTACTTAAATTTTACATTGCTTTTTTTCCTTTTATAACCATTCTTCAGTTGTACTTCTTTCAACCTTGCTGCCTTTACTACTTTTTATTTTTTTAATTTTTCTTTCATTTCTTCTTCAAATTTATAGCTTCTACTTGTTTAATTTTTTTCATCTCCAATTAATCTGCTCTAATTTGATCTGACTCAGTTTTGTTTTCTATTTTATTTTAGCTTGAACTTACCTCAAAATCTTTCTTTCTTTCAGTTTTTCTTCGTTTTTCTTCTCATCTACTTTTTGTTGCCTAAATGTTCTCCAAAGAGTTCTACTTACAACTGCGGGGACCTTTTCTTTTGGCTGTTTTTTTCCAGATTTTACATTTTCTTGTGGGTAAAATAGGATATCTTTGAAAACATCTGATATGTTTTTTTTCTTGTCTGTCATAAAATTAAAAAATAATTCATTAAATTTGAATTAAATATTGTAGTAATAATTGTTTATTTTAATAGTAAAAAAATTAGTACCTTGCGACTCTTTGACTTCAGATGAAATATCAGATGTTCCAAAGTTTTCCTTACATGTTTGGGAGTCTGATTTGCATGACTCGATTAAGTTAATTTTGTAGCTTATATTACTTACAGCTATTTTGACTAGAGCTAATAGTGGGGTCTATAATTATATTAACATCTTCATTTTCAACTAAACTTAAAATTAATTCATTCGCGTTTTCTTCTTGGACTCCGACCTGCAAGTTAAAAAATGATATTCAACATACATTTGTAATTAAGTATTTTCACTATGACAACTGATCCTACTTGTGAAAGATACAAAATAAATTAATATTAGCGATATTACTCGCTCGTAATATTCTCATATTATTAAGTAAGTATGACTACAAAAAAAAAAAATAACTGTAAATACAAATCAAAATATTTATAATTGTGGGGTTATTTTATGTATTTTAACTTAGGTTTACCAAAGAATCTTCAGTAATATCTTCAGATGCACATTCTTTCCACTTTGACTAAATTCGAAATAATTCGCTATACTTCTCTTCTCCGCACCAAGTCTCTTTACACTCATGTGCATTCTTAAAAACTTCTATGATTTGGCGATCCACAAATGATTCCATTACTGATAAGGTCTCGAAACCCACTCGTACTTGAGAATCACTGCATTCGGTGCCATTGGAGTTGACATTATTTTCATAGCTAAATAAATCTTCATAATTAAGGGCATTTGCGTCGAAAGGAGATAAGCCACACGCTCTGAAGCTATTTTTTAATACTGTTTCCAAATCGACTGATTCCCGTGCAGTTTTGAACACACTGACAAATTCAATCTTATCCAGTACTTGACCATTTCTCTCAAGACGCCACTCAGTTACAGTTTTACACCAAGCTTTTTTCAGGACACTGAACAAGCCTACGTCCATTGGCTGAGTAATATGAGTAGAGTTGGGATAGAGAGCCACTAAAATAATTTGATTTTTGTAACAAAAGTCACTTAAATGTAGAGTAATGTGTGATGAGTGTCCATCCAAGTAGAGAATAATTGGAAGTTTTATTTTTTCATTTTGAACCCAAGGAAGAAAGATATTGCTCATGTATTCATAAAATGAAGCACTAGTCATCCATCCTGACTCTGACTTTCCAAGAGCCCAGTCCTTTGCTGCTTTTTCTATAATGCCTGGAGGTAATCGTTGGTAGGCGTACATCACCAAGGTAGGTGCTAATTGACCAGCAGCATTTCCTGAATCAGACATTAAATGTAAGAAATACAATAATAGAGTTAGCATATGTTTGATGAATTTTACTCACCTGTTACTAAAACTGTCGTGCACTCTTTATCGTTTGATCCTACTCTTGCATGGGTGGATTTCTTTTTGTTATTTACAACTACTCTTTGGCCTTCGGGGTTTAAAAGTGCAGCTGTCTCATCACAGTTGAAAATGCCTTATGAAAATTATTTACCAGTTCTTATTTAAATGATAGCAGATGTGGGTAAATTGTTCCGATAAAATCAGTTTTGAATGTGATCCGATTCTCATTTTTCGTATTTCATGCATAAGAGTTTATGATTTTACTTCTGAAATCTTCTGTTGCCTTAAGTAACGTTAATTTTAAAATATTTTCTTCCTTTAACAATAGATTTTAAATCAATTTTATAAAATTTAATTTTTCATTATTATAATATATGTTGCACCTATGGAGTGAAAAACTGAAGAAAATGTCGCAGAGCACACTCAGAATTTTCAGAAGCCATGGCTGATAATCACGTGCTCTAAAACTTTTTTATTTCGCTACATAGGAGCAGTTACAGTTTTTGTGAGTACATTACATGTGCTTTTATTTGCTAAATGAAGTTTTTTTTTTGTTTCTTTTTTCGGTAAGCAAATAACTCTTTTTTAAATACTTCAGCCTGAACTCTATTAAGATTGATCATTGCACCTAAAAGTTAAAAATATTAGTATATGGGTTTCAGTAGGGATAACAGATTATTTTATTTAATTCGATTATCAATTCATGAACTATCAGAATAGAATGAAATTATACCCAATTAAGTATTGACCCTAATACCGGAAAGGTATTAACTAACTGTTTTGCTACCATATCCTTTAAAACAGAGAGTGGGTACCTATAAAAAATAAAATTGATATAATACGTCATAAACGCGCTGTATAATAAATCATTTTTAGATATATGTATATGAGCAGTTTTTTTACTTTTTGGTGAGTTTTGCGGGGAGAGTTCACGGATCTGCCTCAAAATGTAGTATGTTATTTGGGCATATGAAAATAACCTTCAGCTAAATTGTTTTAGCCCTCTAGGCCCTAGGTCCCAAAATTGGGCTCCAGGTCTAAAATTAGCCGTTTTTACGTAATTTTGCGTGTTCTCTAAATAGTCGTAGCACAGGTACCGAAGCATATTTTTTAACCCAAAGGGTCGCATTCTTCAGGTCGAGACATGTACCTTTGATGAAAAAATTGTGCAGAGCTCGATAACCACACCCCCCGTCATGGGGTGTCATTGAAGGGAGATGAAAAATCGCTAAAAAAGACGGTTTTCAGCGTTTTTTAAATGAATGTAAAATACGATTGAATTAAACTGACGATCTCTGTAATATTTCATTCAAAAGGTATTTTTATTACCTTTAAATTGCCGCACTCAGGTTTAAGAACGATGGAGATGCAGCCATTTCAAGATATGCTAATAACGAAAAATACCTATATGAAGCGAAAAAAGCCTCAAAGCAAATGTTTGTTAGCTTTGGTTTCGCCTCAGTCGATCACTACTCATGCTCTGAGGCTTACAAGTTTTTCACTCCTCAGGCAAGTAATCTACTATACTAATATACTAAATTACCAAAATATGCGAACGAGGATCTCAACGTCGCAGTAAATCAGGTTTAAATTTATCGTTTTTAATAACGGTATCTTTTTGCTGGAGGAGATAGTCATCTTCAGTATATTCATTACTTCTTTCTAAAATACTTGAAATTATTCGGGTATTATCTATCGACACATAATAGTCATTGTCAGGCAATTCTTCTGCATACGGCAATTTCTCATTAACTGTGGGTAAAAAGATGTACTGCATGCCTTTATATATCCTGAATTATTTTATTCAACTTAAGAATAACGCCTTGTTTTGGAATTTTAAGTTTTTTCATATCCTGTTCTGACATTAATAAGAATGCGTTGCCATCAATTTCTTCATCTAAAAATCACATTATTTTAATATAGGACAGTTGAAAAATGTTATTGAAATGAATTATTTCTATAAAATTTATAATATGTAAATTAAGAAAATGAGAGGAATAAACATAATGAGATGAGTATGGTGAATTCATAAAAATAAAAAGTTTGGATAATACTACTTTACGATACTAGTGCCATAAGTAACACTTTTTGGCACGGCGTAGTTTAGGGCCCGAGCGTAGCGAGGGTATAAAGTTAGTTATCAAGAGAAAAGAAAAACCTCTTAAAAATTAAGTCTTACTAAAAATTGAGTTTTACTCTTAAACCGTCAAAACTTATTAAAATTTGACAGGATATTCGAACAAAATATTTTATTTTTTTTTTAATTTATTTTATGAACTTTTTTACTGAAAGCATCGGGTTCGAGAAACCTTTTCTGCTAAAAATGGCGTTTTTCGTCTCTTGACGCTATCGCCTTCAATTAAAAAATCTAAAAAAATTCAAGATTATGTATTTTGATAAAGAAAAAAAAAAATGTTTTAAGACTTTTTGAGGCTTTGTATCGCCCTAAAAAATTCTTTTTCATGAAAAAAGCGGGTTTTCAGCTCTAGGCTTCAACGGAATGAATAAAAAATTCTGAAAAATTCAAGGAATCGTTTTTTGGTGTCAGAATTAAGAAAAAATACTCTGATCTTGTATATCAAATCATTTAACCGAAAATAAAATAATTTAAATATTCAATGATTTTTTCTGAAGGCCTGAAGCACTCAAAGAATTTGAAAAAATTTAATTTTTAATTATTCCACACAGTCACATACAGTCAAATGCGCACAGCTCATCATGATATTTTAAAAGTTTTACTACACTGTTAGTACACACTAGTCTTGGTTTCTTGTGGTGACTACTGACTAAGTTGATCATGTTCAAATCAACTTTTTACATGAGTGTGTTGAATCTCACATTAAAACTCCACCTGTTCACTCATATTCATAACACATTTGTCATTTGATCTACAATTAAAAACAAAATCACTCAAAATGTATCACTAATCTTTTTTATATGCATACAGCATACAGTATTATTGTTTATACAGACATAACATGACACACATACATGACACAGTCATATATAAATACATAAAGTACAGTGACATACATACACTCTGATGTATATATGTCAATTTATTTATGTACACTGTATTTCTTGAATTTGAACTGCTAAAAATGTCTCATTTTCATGAAAAGCTATTGGAAGTTCTTCATAGCTTCATTATGAAACACTATGTTGAGTTGAAAAGATATAATTACACTCTACATATACTTTTTTCACTTAAAAAAAAAATGTAATTATTAGCCATTGGAAAATGAAGAAGCAGTCAGCAGACTGTTATTGACATATGATCTAGGCTCGCGCACGAAACTGAGAGAGACAGAAGATATACCTAAAGCCACGTGCTACGAGTGGTGGCGTTACTGTACATCTATAGCCATGTAAAAAAACAAATTTCTGCTGGATGTACTCTAACCAAAGAATAAAACGAGTATCAATAGATGGCGCTACCGACTTATGAATGTCTCGAAATTCATGAAAGAACGGCAACGATATCTTTGAGTCGTTTTATTCATTTTTGCTAAAATAATCATAAAAGTATCGGTTCTAAAGAGGCTGTACCTCACAGTAAAGTTAAAATTTGAAAATTCTGATCACAGCACTGGAAAGCGGGAGGCAAAAACCTATCAAAAAAGTCAATAAATAGTTTGTTTTTAATTTTTATACTTTTTTTGATTTTGTACTTTCTAGTTTGTTTTTACTTTTTTTACTTTTTTATTTTTTACTTATTTGATTTATGGATTTTTTAAAATTTTTAAATTTTCTTTAATTAATTGATAAAGATGTTTCACATCTTGCAGCTGTTAATAAACAGCTGACTTTTTTTTAAATTTTTTTTTGTTTTTCAATTTTTAATTTGTTTTTTGTTTAGATTTTTTATTGGTAATCACGTTTTCAAAAAATGACTCATACTTTAATTATTTTCTTCAACTTTCAATTGTAGCTTCGAAAATAAATTTTTATCAAATTATTTGTTAACAAAATAAAATATTGAATTAGTGCATGAACGGTTATCGCTCGATATTGATATGACATAAAAACATTGACTTCCTTGCACGTCAGCTGAATCGAAATATCGTCCTAGTGCATCGAGCGGTTATCATTAATTGTATGTTAATATAACATGATAAAATTTCACTCACTCATAGACACGTATACAAACATGCATTAATCAATATCCGATTTGAAAATATGCATGATAGTGCGTAGAGTCTCGACGACGTATATGCATAGACAGCACATACTTATTCTATGCATTATCGTATACGCATAAGCAAGAGAGAGAAAGATATCTCAAGGCAGTCAATCCCGTGGGCTAAACTGACTGCTGTTGCTTATGTTGTTACGATGCCTCGTGTGTATACGTAAACACAGTCATACGCGCGTGCGAGAGCAAGAGAGAAAGACATACGCGAGGCAAGCAAAAAGCAGTTCTGTATAGCTGGTGCGGCAGCCAATCACAGCGCGCAGCGCAAACCGATGCTGTATAGGTACTTATACTACCAAATGTGCGCTCGCTCGGACGGACGGACGGACGGACGCTCGGTTTTCACGGGTTTACCCCTCATACCAAACGCGAATATAGATGTTTCACATAAAAAAAAATTTTTTGTTAAGATTTTAGGTACCTTTCACCCCTTAAAGAAGTATTTGATGTAACGTTACCCCAGATGAACAGTATAAAACAATTTTGAATCAAAGTCAGTGGTTTAAAAGTATAATTTAACATTTGAAAATAAAGTATAATGCATCCACTTATGATGAAAAAGTTCATCTTTTAACTGTGTTACCCAATGAATGGAAGTACACCCAATTCAAGGAATATTTTAATTGTCCTTTATACATGGCTTCTCAAGCAAAGAAATCAAAAGTAAATAATGGTACGTGTATGCTAATGACGATTAAATTAAATGAATCATTTTTTATTTAAAATGATTTTACATCAATATATCAATTATTCACAATTAACAGGTGTGCTTTGCAATCGAACCAGGAAAAATTATACAATTTACCCCTTAGAATTAAGGGCAGAAATTGAAGCTTTCTATGCAAACGACGCACTTCCTATACAATTGACGTGCAGTGGCCCTATGGAGTGCATAAAAATAACGTTGCCCAACGGGAAAAAATTAAAGTTCAAAAAAGGTTGATTTAATTCGATCTAAAGGTGCTGTATAATAAATGAGTTGAGGAAACTATTTCGAATAAAATTCCATGTTTGACTTTTTTTGATAGCCCGATGCCAAAGCAATGTGTTTTTGCAGGGGATGCTCTCACGCATAAAGTTTGCGTCTGTGCGATCCATCAAAATTTAAAATTGAAATTGGGTGCTATAAGTCCTAAAATTTGTTATAGAGACTTAATTGCAGCAGGTGCTTGTTCGATGGATAGTGACATGTGCATGCTTGATAATTGTTCTCAGTATCCAAAAAAAAGGCTATTAAAACAATTCTAAGCAGTGGAATTGACCCTCAATCTATTGAGCTTGTGAAATACTTGCAATGGGGTAAAGACCCAAAAAGTAGTACCTTCAAAAGAGTAACTCTCAATAAAGTTACTCACAAATTGTGTGATGTTTTTGATGAATCTATTAATGATGTATGGAATATGAAACCTCATCATTTTATCGCCGAAAATAAGAGTGAATATTACGATGAAGTAAGGAAAGAAATAAGTAGGAGTAGGAGTAAGGAAAGAAACTTTCCCACTGGCGTGTTGACTATGGACTTTGCTGATAATTACACATTTATATCGCAAAACTAAACTCAAGGCTATTATTTTAATAATACCAAAGCTACTCTTTTTACTGCAATCCTATATTATAAAAATACAAATGATGCTGAAACTAAGAGTCATTGCTTTTGTGTAATTTTGGATTATTCTATATGCACAGCATATTCAGTCCATGTATTTCAAAAACCTATACTAAAAAAAAAACAATTATTATATCCATGGATAACAAATCTTATTTCTCTCTCTCTCTCTCTCTCTCTCTCCTCTCTCTCTCTCTCTCTCTCTCTCTTCTCTCTCTCTCTCTCTCTCTCTCTATCTCTCTCTCTCTCTATCTCTCTCTCTCTCTTTTAACTAAATAAAACATATTGATACATCCAAAAAAAAAAAAAAAAAAACCCACACACACACACACACATCGGGCTCCTTGGCTCAGTGGGTATAGTTCTTGCCTGTTGATACAAGGTGTGCCGTAGGGCATGGGTTCGATCTCCATTGGGGGAATTTTCGATGGCGTTTTTTTGCCTGGTGTGGTCAAGCCCCTGCCCGAGGTGAAGTGGGTACCACTCAAAAAGAAGACCCGGGCTATGTCATCAGCCTCCGAAGCGGTAAAAAACCCCGATCACTGCGGGATTTTTACATTAATTTGACTATGGTATCATGGAAAAATAACGCGTAGAAAAATTAGTCGAAAATAGGGTCTCTTGGTATTAGACGGGTTAAAGACCATTTTGTTTCTAAAAAAAATTATTATATAATACAAAAAATACGTGTACATATTTTTCGAACTTTTTCACCTCAACTGATCGATTCTCGTTGAAAAAGGGGTGTTTTTGTTTCAAAATTGCGTTACTTTAGTCAAAAAATTAGAAAAATGTGAAGTTATGTATTTTGATGATAAAAACCAGAAAAAAATTTTTCCAGATTTTTCGAGGGTCCATATCGTCCTAAAAAAATTATTTTCGTGAAAAAAGGGGTTTTTGGCGTCAAAAAGTGCGTTCACTTTTTTGAAAAATTTTAGGGTACTTTTTTTAATGAAATAAAAAAGGGAAAAATTTTTCGAAAAGGGCATTGCATCCTATCGCCGTATGTGGACTTTTGAAATTTTCAATACTTTTTTCTGAAGGCCTGGAGCATCTATAAAATCTGAAAAAATTCAAGGTTGTTCAGATTGTTGCAAAGTACCTTCTTAAATTTTTTCAGGTTTTTTAATTGCTTCAGGTCTTCGGAAAAAATATAGATAGAAAATGGACGTTTATAAGGAAGGAGGGGGAGGAGGTCCAAAATTTTGTGTTTTGGCATTTTTTTATCATGTACTATAACATACCAAAGGTGCGTCAAGATCAGTGACATACGTGCGGACAAAAATTTAAAGCTAATTGCACCATTGGAAAAATGAGTAAAAAATACACAAATCCATGTATTTGTTTATTTTGAAGGCGCAAGCCTAACGCGTGAAAAGTAAAAGAACGTAAAGTGTAGCGAAAAACAGGCCACGGTGCTCGAAAACGGCCGACCGCGCGCTCTTTCCCTCTTTACTGCTCGAGAAAATCGAAAAAGTCCCTTTTTTTAGAGGATCTTTTAATCTAGCTATCCAAAAAGTTGATCGGAGTTGAAGTCTGAATGTTACAGAGTATTTTATCTTCAAATCCAACAAGGACTGGACAGACCTTCCGTCTCTACAAGATCTGCCCATCTGCTCTCTCTGCGTGTAGCTCACAGCGTCAGGAGAGAGGGGGACAAGAGGGAAGAATCCCCACAGTGGTGTGGGGTAAATTGAAAAAAATTTGCATCAAGAGCAAATGCAAATTTTTGCCCAATAAGAAATAAAATTTTTTTCTTAGAACTGAGTGCAAAAATATTGAATTTAGGTACAAAAAGTATTGTTTTCCTTAAGTTAAGTATAAAAAATAAATTTTTTCTTTTTAGCTTAGAGCTTAAATATCGAAAACAACTTAAAGTTTAAGTAGACAAACAAAACAACTTAGAGTTCAAGTATAACAAGGAACTTAGAGTTTGACTTCATTATAATTATAATTGCAGATTTGAGCGCTCAGATTGCAAAAAAAAAAGATAATTAAAGTGTGAGGCACTGTTGTAACATATAATTAGAGCGAGCTTATTAAGATTTTTTCTTGTAGCTTTTATGTGCAGTGCTATAGGTGTGCTCGGTGAGAAACTTAACTTTTTTATTTGAATTAACTTTAGAATTGATTTTAGAATTAACTTGTGAATTAACTTTTGAATTCACTACCTGTGGTGCTTTGATTAAGCTAAGCTGACTAGCAGTAGTAGTATTATCTTTAATAACGCTATTTTTTGGTACAGAAAGACAAGCCTGAGATTCGTTAATATTAGCAGGGAGCTCTTCGTCCGGGAAGAATTCCTCAAAATCATTTAAATAATCCTGATCGCTCACGATTTCTTGACTTATCGCGTTGCTGATTTCTGGGTTTGACTCCATGTTTTCTATATCTGTGCGGGTGCCAAAAGCCGGTTTAAGTTGAAGTGTGAAAATGGCGTTTCGCTCCTCGACTCCCCGTTTATTGCGCCAACGAATATGTAGAAAGCCGGAGATAATCGAGAATCGACTCACAAGGAGACCTTCTCACCTGCGGGTCACAGATCTTTCTCAAAATTTTTTTAGGGTCTTCTGGTAACTAATAACGAAGCACTTCAAGCTTCGTTTAATTGAATGGGCCTTAGGGCCCAAGTTTAAGAGAATTTTTTTATATTATCAAAAAATCTTTGCGATTTTTTATCTCGAGATAGAAGCACTTAAACGAAAAAATGCAAAGAACAAAAAGTTTGTCAAAGAATCTGTCTGAATTTTTTCAAAATTTTTAAAACCGTCTATCACCTATTTTCAGAGGCCCAGATTTGCCGTTTTTCTTAGGGATTTCAGAGACCTCTGAAAATAAGTGATAGACGGTTTTAAAAATTTTGAAAAAATTCAGACAGATTCTTTGAAAAATTTTAGGACTTTTTTGTTCTTTGCATTTTTTCGTTTAAGTGCTTCTATCTCGATAGAAATTCGAAAAGATTTTTTGATAATATAGAAAATCTCCTTAAAAATGGGCCCTAAGACCCATTCAATTAAACTAAGCTCGGTGAGCTTCATTATAAGGTACCAGAAGGCCCCAAAAAAATTTTGGGAAAGATCTGTGAACCAAAGGTGAGAAGGTCTCCTTGTCAGTAAGGTCCAAGGTAGGGTGGATCAAGAGGTTTCTCGATGGGATTTGCTTTAATAAACACATATGTGCAAGTGGGCAATTCTTTATGCACGAAAGGCGTAGTTTCGCTGTGATGTGAAGTGGGGACCGGTTTGATCGAGGCCATGTAGGCGTGGAATTCAGATTCGAATATTTTTCGATCAAGCTCAGCGTCTTGCGACGAGAAAAACTCTCCAGGGAGTCGAAGACTTGATCCAAAGACAATCTCTGCTGGATTGGCATCGACATCCGAGCGTATGCGTGTGCGTAGGCCTAGCATTACGAATGGAAGAGATTGCGTCCAACTATTCGAGTTTTCAAAGCACATGAGTGCTGCTTTAAAATCACGATGCCACCTTTCGATTAGGCCGTTTGACCTCGGTGGTATGACGTAGTGTGGATATGAAGAGTACCAAGGAGCATGCAGAGTTGCTTGAAGATATCGTACTCAAACTGAGCACCTTGGTCTGAGGTAATGACATCCGGAGCACCATAACAGGATACCCAGGTATCAATGAAAGCTCTCGTCAGTAAAAGCTTGCAAGTTTTTGATTGGTACAGCTTCGGGACACCGCGCGTAATGATCGATCATGAACTTCGTTCTCTGAAAGAGTCACTATGTCTATGGACATGCGAGAATCTGTCGTCAGGTACGGCAAAGTGCTCTGGAATTAATTCATTGTGTCTCCTAATTTTATTTTGCTGGCAAAGCAAGCAAATTTTGCACCACGCGGTGATGTCACGAGACAGGCCAGGCCACATGTACTTTCGCCTGATAAGTCTATCTGTGGACATGCCTGGGTGTGAATTTTTGTGAAATAACGTGAAAATTCCTCGCCTCAACGACTTCGGGATGAAGGGACGGTTAATGTCACCAGTCGTGTCGCAGTATAATGGAATGAGTTGATTGTTGATAGGCCAAATCAGGCGCTGCAACTTTGTAGAGTGTTTTTCATCAGAGATGATATGCGTAAGCTCCTCGTCTTTGAGCTACTTGGAGGAGAGCTTTGTAATGGACAGGTCTGGGAACGCAAACGCGTCGATTTGATCACCAGTGTCCGAAGCAGAAGTAGCAGGGGACGATTCAGGTTCATCTGCGTGTGAGAGTGCATCTGCGACCGAATTGTCTTTACGTGGAAAGTATTTAATAGAGGTGCAATATTGAGAGATATAAGCCAACTGGCGTTGTCTCACAAGAGGCGCGTGCTCTGGAGCTTGCTCAAAGGCATATTGTAGAGGCTTATGATCGCAATAGATTTCAAAATGTCGATCCTTGAGTTCACTGGGAAAGTGCTTCACTTCTAAGTAGATAGCGGTCAGCTCGAGGTCGTAAGGTGAGTATTTCTTCTGTCGGGTAGTGAATTTTTTCGAAAAGAACGAAAGAGGTTGCCACCCGAGCTCCGTTTCTTGCTCGAGAACAGCGCCTGCAGCCAGAGTCGAAGCGTCAGTGACAAGATGTAGCACAGCACTTTCTTTTGCTTACGCTAAAAGTGTAGCATTGGCTAGAGCGTCTTTGCTGCTCTGAAATGCTGCAGTGGCCGCATCTGACCAGAGAATCGGAGTACGATCTTTCTTCTTAAATACAGTTATGAGGGAATTGAGAGGCAAAAGCAGCTCTGCTGCATTTTTAATGGAAGGCCTGTAAAAATTTATGATACCTAAAAATCTGCTCAACTTGTCTACGTTAGTGAGTTGAGGAAATTCTAATATGGCTTTCACCTAATCGGGTAGAGAAGAAAAACCGTTGGTGTTAATAAGATAAGAAAAAAAGAGACCTTAGTTTTTGCGAAAACTATTTGTCTATGTTGAGACGTAGATTGAACTTATCCAGTCTTTTTAAGACAATTTTAAGATGACTTTGGTGCTCCTCCATAGACTGTGATGCGATGAGAACATCATCTATGTAAACGAAGAGAAAGTGGAGATCTCCTAGTGCTTCGTTGAAATAACGTTAAAATGTTTGTGAAGCATTCCGAAGGCATGAATGCTTCATTTCATTTCATGCCACTTCCGAATGGCATGAATAAAAATTCAAAGAGCTTGAACAGCGTGATGAGAGCTGTCTTACGAATGTCTTTAGTGGTCATAGGGATTTGGTTGAAGGCTTGATAAAGATCCAGTGTCAAAAATACTGTTTTCTCATGCAAAATGGATGTAAAATCGTGCATGTTCGACACTGGATATTTATTTGGAGCCGTGACAGCATTAAGCTTTCTGTAGTCACCACAAACTCTGTATTTGCCGGGATATTTCTTGGAGACAATATGAATGGGTGACGCCTAGGAACCTTCCTACGGGCGAAACGTGCCCTCTTCGCACCATTTCGAGAATTGCTGCCACGCCGCTTTGAGTTTCTCTGGTGTGAGGCGTCATGCACGCTGAGCGATGGGCTCACTTGTGGTTTTTAATGAGTGAAAAACCTTTGAAGCTCAAGAGCCAGGTTAGCTTCCTGAGTTGATAGCTTTCAGAAACTGAGTTAACAACGTTGCAAATGGATGCGAAGGGTCAATGAGACTGATCCCTGTGATGGTCGCTGAGGCCAAGTGCTTTTTAGCTGTCAATTTTGTGACATTGCCAATGAGTCTCTGCCGTTTGAGATCTGGAAGAAGATGGAAATGGGCAAGCGTATCTGCTCCTAAGATAGAGTACGGTACATCAGCAATAACCATATTCCATTGAGTTGAGTTGAGGCGAGAACCGAAAGTAGAGATAACTGTGCCATTGACAGCGTGAAGTGTGAGTGAAGAGAGCAATGAAGTATTATTTTTATTTTTAGGCAGTACCGAGATTTTAGCTCCTGTATCAATCAAGAAAATCGATGAAAAAGTTTTATCCTTGATAAAGAGGCGTTTGGAGCTTGAGACGCCCGGAACACTTGCCTCACATACACTGCCGTTCCATCACTTTTGCTATACCTGAGCGAAAAGTGAGTAAATTTCAAAGTTTCGTAGCTCAGTCAAAAAAAGTCGGATCGACATTTTGGATATGCCATTTTTAAGGTCTTTTTAAGCCCTTTCTAATCATATAAATTATTAATAGAAATATTTATTTATTAACTTATTTTTTTTAACAATATTAACAAGACGAAAAAAAAAGTTTTTTAGGTCTTTGCTATTTTTGCTATCAGTTTAGTAAGAAGACTTGTATAAATATTCTAAGCCCATTAATTTGTAGGTTTTGTCTAGACCTTTAAATTCGTTTAACTTAAAATGTCCCACATGCATTTTTTCACGAAGATACGATGGTTTAACTGTAGAAAAATACTTGTTTTCATTTTTCAAATTATTTTTCATTTACATGTATACGGCTTTGTAAATGAGATGGGAAAACACTTTAGTTCCAAAAAATGTTTGTTTTGGTATGTTGAATAAGAATTAGTAGTTATTGATCAGATTCTTAGAATATTGATGGTTTTGGCTCATCAAAATTTTAGAATTTTAAAAAATATTGGGGTCCAGTAAACACCCTTATCTTCTTGAAAAATGCATGTAGGACAATTTAATCTAAACGAATTGAAAGGTCTTGACAAAACCTACAAATTAATGGGCTCAGAATGTTTATACAAGTCTTCTTACTAAACTAATAGCAAAAATAGCAAAGACCAGAAAAATTTCTTTTTCGTCTTGTTAATTGTTAACAAAAATAAGTGAATAAATAAATAAATAATTCTATTACTAATTTATATGATTAGAAAGGGCTTGAAAAGACCTGAGCTACGAAACTTTGAAGTTTACTCATTTTTCGCTCAGGTATGGCAAAAGTGATTGAACGGCAATGTATGTCCAGGCTAATTAGTTTAAATGCCTCGATTCACTCCATTCTTTCTCATATTTAGTAGCCACGCAAGGTGAACCTGGGCAATTCTTGGTTTTCTCTCTGTACCTGTAGTGGTAGCAGTAGAGATCTTTATGCGGGCCAAGGTTCATCCTTGTTTGAGATTTAGAGCGTTCAGATTTCTACTTCTTATCCACGGGACGAGATTTTCTCGAGTTGGTTTGAGCTGAGATGGCACAAATCACCTTCTTTGAAATACGAGAGATTAAGTCTTCTTCTGAGAATGTGCACTGAACCCAGGTGAGATGGAGGCAATTTGTGTGTAGCCTAAAGGTTTAAGAGGTTCATGCAAATAGTCGGTCTTTGCGATGACTTGTTGTGCATTTGAGCTGGTGATAGTTTCATCGAGCTGGATAGCTAGTTCATTCGGTAGGGCTCTGGACCAAAGGAGCAACAAGATGTTGTCTGTACATGTCCCTGAGCGAGAGACTGCATTTCCGTAAAGAGTTCTGAGGGTTTCTTATCAGCCAGAGTACACTTACGAAAAAGCCGATTTATTTTCTGCTGAGCCGACTGAGAGAACTTTCTGACTAGATGATCCTTCAAAGTCCCGTATTTATTTTCCGGAGGAAAAGAACGAATGATTGGAGAGACTGTTTTAAATATGTTAGGTATAAGCACCTTAAGCAGGGTAGTAAATCTAAATATGTCACCCACAATGTTGAGCTCTTGAAATTCACTCTTCCAAGCATGAAATACACTTCTGGATCAAATTTAAAAACAAGCAGGAACTGTCAAAGCTCTGTTCCTGTTTGACGCACTTGTTACAACAGCCTGTGGTTGAGTTTCGTTATTATTACCAGTCTGATTGTGACTGGGGCTAGAAGCTGTTGTAGATGAGATAACAACCTGAGTGTCAGGTGTGTTCTGGACTGCTGACAGAAAGGTTGTAGAATTAGCTTGTGTGTTGTGCCAAGTAGGAGCTTGAAAAGTGACAGATGGAGCAGTGAATTGAGGATAAAACGTAGTATGATCTGTGAAGCGAGGCCAAGAGCTGCCACCCTGTGCAGAATGTCGCCCCAAACCAGTGTTGGAGATAGAACCCGTGTTGATGTGGGAAGTTTAGTTGAAGTTGAGTTGAAAGAAAAAGGTTTGACATCAGGATTCATTGTGTAGTTAGGCGAGTGAGACAACAAAGGTTGAGAAGTGCCAGTTTGCCAGGAGGCAGAGCTGACTGGGACGGTTGGACTTGAATGCGAGACAGAACTCGAATCGGCTGAAGAAGTAGCAAAGGTGTTCGTTGAAGCTTGACTCGTAGCCGGCACTTGAGAAAGAAGCATTGCCTGGGAGGTGCGAAGCTCTTCCAACTGACCTTGCAGTAGTGCAAACTATTCTTAAAATTTATTCATCAGTCTTACCTCACTTTCAGTAGGTTCACCATCTTCTGTCATGATGGAATCATCGAGGGGCTTTTTAGTCTCATCTGACATGATGAAGGTGTCACTAGAGTACGAGCACTGAGAGTCAGAGAGATGATAACAGGCTTATATGAAAGAGAAGAAAGAAAGATAGCAAAGTATTCTTTTTTTCGAGCCTGGGTCACAGCTGTAGAGCAGAGAGATAAAAACATAAAACATCAGCAACAGCCACTTGGAGTCGAGGGACGAGCCACCTATTCCACACCTATCCCATAAAAATTCTATCTGGTGTCACGGTTCATGTGAGTCTCGCATGATTTTACTCGGCAGCAGAATATGTGGGACTTGGGATGCCTAAATGCGCGTTGCAAAAAAAAAAAATAATAATATATGAACTGTATGAAACACTTAAACACTAAAATTCATAAATGTCTTGTGCACTGATAGCTTGCAAAACCAGTCTCAGCCCGAGGCTGAGTCATAGTGTAGCTTGAAACGTAGCCTGCTACGCTGCTTTGTGAGACCTCTGTACACTGCGCCGTGTAAGCTGCTATGTGGCGCGCGATTGTGAGGGGAGTCTGCACGTCGGAAGAAACGGCCGTGGTCCTTCACTATGCCACGTGACCAAAAATGGCTGCCGATAGCAATGTGCATCGTTAGCACGCCGTCTTAGCACCAAAAAATGGCGATGACGCAACAAGTAGCCACACATGGCCGTGCGCGGGCTGATGTTTGGCGACCTGTTGAGCCACTCGTGGCTGAGGCCAACCTTCAGAAGATGATGTGATGCTCGTCGTCAGCGTCTTGTTATGGGAATGTTGCAGACTGAATGGTTTTTGTCCGGAGTGATTTGTTGCGTAGCCGATCGCTAGAACGGCCTTGGAAGATTGACTTTGCCTAGATCCGGCTGGTTTGACCAGCGACTCGGAGAGCCAAAACGTTGAGCTCTTGAGAGCCGAAGGATGGCCCTGAAAAGAACTGGAGGAATTGAATGTTAAACTATTGAATTAGGAGCTCGGGAAAATGCTGAGTGTTGTTTGAAAGAAACGAGTGAAATTCGGAAAGTTGGGAGCCAGAAAGGGGCTCCTTTGAAGAACGCGTAATTTTTTATGTTTTGTATTAAGGCCCTGAAAAGGGCCGATTGGTTTGCTACTTGTCGCCTACTTCCCCTTTTCTGCGTTCTTCTTCATGTAGAACTCCGTGCGATGCAGCTTGTTCTCGTTTTTTAGCGGGATCAGTGGTTTTGTCTCAGGTCGGGCTGCGCAGCGACCGGGATTTGGCCTTGATTGGTTTGCGGGCCGGCGCCGGTTCTCGAGGAATTCCTCGAGAGAGACCCGAGGTCTTGGAGCGTTTACTCGCTGCCGTAAATCCACAACTTCAAGAAGTCTTGTGATGCTGGGTGGCCTCGTGTTCTGCGACGATCCTCTCTGCCCTGGCGTACTTCGGGTCGTCGTGTGGAAAGATCCTCTTGGCCTTCAGGTCCCTCTGTTGGTCGATTGCTGGAGTGCCTGGCCTCGTCACGATATTTGGCGATTGACTTCTGCGGTGGTACTGCCACGATCGAGCAGAGTGTGATGAGTGGATCCAACTCCACTGACTCCTCGGACGGGGCTGGCCGCCACCGCTTGCTGGGATGCCCTTGGTTGTCCACGGCGATAGTGGGAAAATTAACTGGAGAGCTCTAGTCCAGGCGTATGAGAAGCCGGGCCGAGCCAGTTATACTAGTACCCTGGCTGGGTTTCGTCGCTTGTGGGAGTCGATGCGCCGCCGAGCGGCCAGTGTCGAAGCTCGCTGAGGCCAGACTTGAATTCGGATTCCGCCGTGTTTTGGTAGCTCCCGAATCCTTGCTGTCTCGTGGTATGTAGATGGGCAGGGTAGAAGAGTGAGAGGCCAGGATTGTAATAACAAGTTGTTTATTAAACTAAGACCGCTCTCTCTGCCGATCCGGCTCTGGCTAAGTCCAAGAATGGAGTAACCGTGGCGGCCGAGGCGCCCGCTCTCTATAGCGATGGCGCGGTCGGAGTGGGGATGCACACAGCTGTATTGATTGTGGTGGGATAAACAGTCTAACCTAGCTTGGAAGAGTAATCTTTTTCTAACACGCGCGAGCGTGATACTAAGATATGTATACATTTTTACGAAAACGTAAGCGCGAGACGAGAGACACGAGCAAAACTGACTTTTTTTGCAGAGATGGTGAAAGCGCTAATAGAGAGACGAGTGCGCAGATTTTTTGATTTCGTGGAAAAAAAATTTTGCAATGAACTTTTCGTTTTGATACGCCCTGGCGTGCTTGTAGATTTGATTTGAACGTCGTCGTCAGGAGCGTCGGGCTCACCATTGAGGCGAATTCGCTTAGAAGTGGAAGACCTAAATCCTCTGGGTCAGGGTTTGAATAAGTCGACACAAGGGATAGGTTGAACAATCGTTTATTGTGTGCGTTTCACTGCGCGTCTCGACAAGATCTGCCCCTCCGCTCTCTCTGCGCGTAGCTCGCAACGTCAGGAGAGAGGGTGACAAGAAACATATTTTGATGTGAAACATCTATATTCGCGTTTGGTATGAGGGGTAAACCCGTGAAAACCGAGCGCCCGTCCGTCCGTCCGTCCGAGCGAGAGCACATTTGGTAGTATAAGTGCCTATACAGCGTCGGTTTGCGCTGCGTGCTGTGATTGGCTGCCACGCCAGCTATACAGAACTGCTTTCTGCTGCTGCCCGCTGCCGTGACTCGACGTGCGTATCTCTTTCTCTCTCGCTCTCGCACGCACGTATGACTGTGTTTACGTATACACACGAGGCAACGTAACAACTTAAGCAACAGCAGTCAGCTTAGCTCACGGGATTGACTGCGTTGAGATATCTTTCTTTCTCTTGCTTATGCGTATACGATAATACATAAGTAGTAATGGTGGTACTATGGGAGACAGTAGACCCCCACTCCGCCTCCTTCAATATGTAGTATTATAGCGCATGACGTATGCGACACACACACGCGCTCACAGGCATATACGCACACACACGCACACACACACACCACACACCACACACACACACACCACACACACACACACCACACAAACACACACACACAACACCACACACAACCGAGCTGGACTCGTACCGATACAGACGTGTTACGTGTAGCTCCGGCAAAATTAATTCTCCAGACGCGTGCATAGATACTTTTTAGTGCTAGTGTTTTTTCATAGTGTGCACGGCGTCACGCTGCACCTATGCGTGTGTGTGTGAAGGCCGCCGTAGTGCTGGCGCAGCTGTAGGAGTGTGTTCTTTTTTGCTAGTGGTAGTCGAGCACGGGAGGTGAAAACTTTTTCTTTTTGCTCACGAAAATCACTAGCTTCGCGTGTGGTGTTAGAGCACGCCCCGGCGCGGCACTATAAACAATGTCGGTCTCAGACTCGAGCTTGCCGCCTCGAGCCAGGGCCAAAGTGGCAGCCGTATCAGACGGGCTGCAGGCGTCGCAGTCGTTGGAGGATACCGAGCTGATACCTCGGCCATTGCCCTCGTCACCGATGCCAGGGACCTCGGAGGCCATTACACGGAGGATTATCACCGTCCCCTTTGCGAGCAAGACCTCGAAGCTCCCGACTGCCAACAAGTTCGCGACCGGGAGCCGAGAGGATATGATGTTGCGGATCGACGGATTGGTAAACGGCCTAGTGCACTTCCTGGGCGACAAGTCTAACATCCAAAAGGAGGTGCTCAGATGCGGGACGAGTCTTCAGCGGGCTGTTTCAGCGCTGCAAAAAACCCTGGATCGACAGGAGCCACCTCGTCCTGTCTCCTCGGACAAGACAACCATCACTTCTCCGATGTTTACGAGCAGTACACGAGGTAAGCGGCCTGCAACGTCACCACCAGGAGCTCGTGTGGCATCAAAGTGGTGTACCGGACCACCGGCCCCGGGGCTGTCAGACGAGAACAACAACGTCGCCGACGATGCCGTTACACTGCTATCGCTGCTGGAGTCCTGGCCACGTGGCCGCCCGCTGCAAGGGTCCCGCTCGCACGGAGCTCTGCTATCGATGCGGCCAAACGGGCCATCAGGCAAAGGACTGCAGAGGCCAACCATCATGCGTCCTCTGCCAGGAACGAGGAGCTGACGACCATCTTCACGCGTCCACAAGCTTGAGCTGCCCTCTGGCCCGGAAGATCACTCAGGACCGCCGATGATGAGAATCCTCCAGCTCAACCTCAACCACTGCGAGGCTGCCCAGGACCTGCTTAGCAATACCATCAGCAAGCTGCGCATCGACGTGGCTATCTCGTTTGAGCAATACAAGAACCTTGCTCCACCCAATACATGGCTCGCCGTTGCCGACGGCCAAGCAGCTATCTGGGTACATGGAGGAATTCCAGGAGCGCCCAGCGCGAGTACATCCTTACTTCGCGTGGGCCCGAGTCAGCGGAATTTTCTTTTTCAGCGTCTACGCTCCACCAAGACTCTCTGAGATGGAATTTTCCACCCTCCTTGCCAACATCACCGAGGAGGCCCGCGACAGAAGGCCCCTAGTTATTGCAGGGGACTTCAACGCATGGTCAACGGAGTGGGGACGTAGGGAGACTAGACCACGGGCGTCCATCCTGCTCGACTCGCTCGCTCTCCTCGATGTGGTGCGGCTTAACACCGGTGATGTGCCAACTTTCAACGGCAGGCAGGGCAGCTCGATCGTCGACCTGACGTTCGCTTGCGAGACTCTTGCGCCCCGCGTAAAATCATGGACGGTGAACGGGCGGTACACGCACAGCGACCACCAGGCCATCGTCTTCGAGATCGAGACACCGGGACTTCCACCAGGCCCTCGACGCTCCGGAGCTGCAGATGGAACGCCCGTACACTCGATGCTTACCGTTTCTCTGCCACCGTGTCCAGCGCATCGGTCGCTCCCCGGACCGCGGAGGATATAGCGTCGAGCCTCATGTCCGTCATCACCGGCACATGTGATGCCTCGATGTCCAAGGCAAATCCTCGCCGCCGTCGTGAGCCGGTGTACTAGTGGACGGTCGAGATCGCTGATCTCGCTGAGAGATCGCGTGGCCGGTATAACGAAGAAACCCACAGCGCGAACTACGCCTCCGCAAGGCGTTTTCTGCGCATGGTGATCAAGACCAGCAAGTGTCGGTGCTGGAGGCAGCTTTGCGACGAGGTCAACAGCGACGTTTGGGGCAAACCATACAAGATTGCCATGTCACGCCTGCGATGCACGCAGGCCAGGCAGCCCAGCTCCCCTCTCCTGGTGCGCAGCGCGGTGGCGGCTCTGTTTCCGCAGGTGCCGAGCGGGCACGCCCTGCAGCTGCCGCGTCGAACGGAGGAGCCTATACAAGCCGTCACCTTGGAGGAACTCAAAGAGCTCAGTCGAGGATCAAAGAGCGCTCCGCGCTCGGCCCGGCTGGCATACCCAACTCAGCGCTCAAGATCGCTATTGACGCACGACCCGGCATCTTCCTGCGGGTGTACACGACTTGTCTGGAGACTGGCGTATTTCCATCTGTCTGGAAGCGCCAGAGGCTGGTCCTGATCCCGAAGCCAGGTAAACCCCCCGATAAGCCGTCCTCGTATCGTCCGCTGTGTATGCTGGACACAGCGGGCAAGATTCTGGAGAAAATCATATGCGACCGGCTGGAAGCCTTCACAGAGAGACCCAGAGGCCTCTCGGAGCGACAGTATGGCTTCCGGAAGGGGCGATCAACGATAGATGCCATCGCAGACGTCGTTTCCACCGCCCAGGATGCTGTAGTAGGCAGGATGTGGCTCCGCTGTACCAAAAAGTACTGCTCCGTGGTGACTCTCGACGTGAGGAACGCGTTCAATTCGGCCCGGTGGGACAACATCCTCGCCGCTTTACGCCGTTTGGCCGGGCCCGATTACTTGCTGAGAATAATTGCCAGCTATTTTTCAGCAAGAGTGCTCGACTGCACCACGGATGATGGTCCAGAGTCCTACGAAGTGACTGCAGGTGTCAGTTCTGGGCACGATCCTGTGGAATGTCATGTATGGCGCCATCTTGCGCCTTAACTTCGATGGCGTTGTCCGTATTGTTCGCTTCGCGGACGACATCGCCGTAGTGGCTGTCGCCAAGCACCTATGGCAGATCGAACAAGATCTGAACGCTGCCATCCTACAGGTGCGAGGCGCGCTCCAAGCTCTCAGCTTGCAAACAGCTGATCAAAAGACGGAGGCACTGCTCATCACCAGCAGGAAGAAAGTGGAAACCATCACCATCACGGTAGGCGACCACAGCATACGCTCGTCCCCCTTCATCCGCTACCTGGGCCTGCACATCGACGCCAAGCTGAAGTTCAATCACCACCTCCGAACAGTCAGCGCGAAGGCAGCCGGTGTGATTGGTGCCCTTACGAAGATCATGCCCAACTCTGGCGGGCCCAGAAGTAGCCGACGTAAGCTGTATGCCCGTCGTCGACTCCATACTCCTGTATGGAGCTCCTATATGGAGCACAGCCGCAAAAAAGCGAGCCTACATCCGCCAGGCGGAGGCAGCCCACCGACGAGCCTGCCTGCGTGTGATCGGTGGCGGGCCGCATGTCTCTTACGAGGCGACATACGTCCTTGCCGGCATACCCCCGCTGGCCCTCCTCGCGGACGAGCGAACGGGGCTCTACGGCTGCCGCCGGGAGGACGCAAAGGACGAAGAACGCTTGGCAACGCTAAGCAAGTGGCAGGAAGCATTGGACCAGTCGACTAAGGCCCGTTGGACGCATCGGCTGATCCCGAATATCAGAGTGTGGATCGAGAGGAGGCACGGAGAGTCAAACTACCACCTTACGCAGCTCTTGACCGGGCATGGCTTCTGTAAACACCATAGCCAACGCTACGACCATAACCATAGCGCGCAATGCCCGGTTTGCCCCTCATCCATCGAGAACGCGGAGCCTGTATTCTACCACTGCCTGAGGTTTAACGAAGAGAGAAGTGACTACAGGCTCTTCTCCACGAGGTTATGACGCCGGAAACACTACCAGGCTCATGCTTGAGAGCGAGCCGAACTGGCTCGCGGTTGCTTCCTTTGCCCATCAGTGGTAACAAGACTGAGGGAGAGGTGGACTGAAGGGGATGACCGGACGATGCGGCTAGAAGAAGACGCCACCCCATCCAAGCCCTCATGAAGTGCATAATGCCAATCCCTCCACCCCCGTGAAGTAATGCTTAACGGCGGTTTCCGTGGGGATGGAACAAAGGGAAATTGTTGCGGATGTATCTACATAACCTATGTAAATTCTAACCCAATATGTTACATTTGCTACTTAATGTAAACTTCTCTTTTCTCTTTTTACTGAATAAAATATATATTAATACACAAAAAAAAAAAAAAAAAAACACACACACACACAGGCATATGATGCGCACACTGTAAATAAATCTGAAATCGAAAAAAGATCGGTCCGAGCTGGGATTTGAACTCATGCCGTCTGGGCACCAGCCTAGCGCTCTAACCGCATCACCACTCACGTGTTGTTACAGAGGTAGCTTGAAACTGTATGATACAATACGTCGCTCACACGTCGATGCGTACACACACGCAGTCGTACACACAACGTACACCGCGTACTCACACACGCATTAACCAACTTATACCGATAAACGTCGTTGCGTCATTAATTGAAAAAATGGGCAATAATCAATCGACTAATGGTCAAACAACGGGCAACATAAATTACGGCTTTGTTAATGATTCGCCACCGCGTCAGGACAATAGTCAGCGAGCTTCACCAGATAAAAAGGTGCGAATATATAAAGATGAGTCGAATAAACGGGATAAGTTTGCAGACCAAAAAGCAGCGAAACACGCACCTGTAAACCGTGTATTTAAAAGTAAAAATATGTTGGAAGATTGGAATAGAACTGTTGTACAGGAGGATGCAAGGAAGAAGGATATAAAAGTACGAAGCTATTCTCTGCCGTATCCACAGTCATGTGGTATTGATAACAACGAAAAAATGGGAAGTTTTAAAAAATAATATCCGGATTGATTTTGGGCCGTCTGGGTAGCAGACTAGCGCTCTACTCGCTAATTTAAAAAATGGCATCATACGTTATCATCCACCTACCCTCCCTAACTATTTTCAAGCAATAAGCTTCGTAAAGAGTATAAATAGTCCCTTGTAAATAAATTAAGGTCATTACGCTCTGCCACTGCGACACGACGCTGATTGATTATGCCTGCAATTAGAGGTACAGAAGAAGAGCGAGCTTGTCTCTTAGAACCTACGCGATTAAAGTACAGCACGGAACAAAAAACGGTTAATCAAGAAAAAGTCAAGTCGACACAGGAAAAGACGAATATTAAGTATACCAAAGGTGTGTTTGTCAACGAGCATTATCCAACTTATATTGATAACGAAAAAATGGGGAATAAACAATCGACTAATGCTCAAACAACAGGCAACATAAATTATGAATTAATGATTCACCGCCACGTCAGGGCAATAGTCAGCGAGCGTCAACAACTAAGCAAGTGTGGAATAATAATAAAAACGACTCGAAAGAATGTGATAAATTTGTAGCCCAAAGAGCTGCAAAGCATGCATCGGTGAAAGAAGTATGGAAAAGTACGAATATGTCAGAAAATTGGAATAAAATTGTTGCAAAAGAGGCGGCCAGAAAGGAAGATATGAAAGTACGAAGCTATTTTTTGCCAAACGCACCGTCATGTGGTGTAGATAATAAGGAGAAAATGACAATTTTTAAAAAATTCGAGTGATTTTACTGTATAAATGCAAAATTTGAATAAAGTGTAAATAAACTTTAACTTCTACTTTGAATGTACTTTCGGGCTGGTTTATTTATTATTACCAAAGGTATATGGGTTAGGTATATTTATTAGGTTACGGTTAAATAAAATAACAATTTGAGTATTAATTATATTGTTAAATTTTTTTTTGTGTCATGGGCAATTTTATACTTGTTTACTCATTGATAATTGTCTGTCACGCAATGCAATTTTTGCGCGTTCGTGATGCAGTACATGACCCAGACCAAAGGCTTGAATTTCTTCTAAAAATAACGGTAGTATAAGATCCATACCACTAGGCATATCATTATCATTGTACATTTTAGATAATATAATTGAATGAGCAGCTTCTTAATAGTAACCGTAAAAAGCTTTAAAGTGTATAAAATCTTTTACAGCGAGCTCTTGCTGGTCAGGTTTTTCTCTTTTTAGTACATCATAATAAAATCCTGCGAGCCAAACAGTTACGCGTGTATAATATTTAGCTAGGCGCATTAATGTGCAGAATTGCGCCTCAAGAGCTTTGGCTACTAATTTTAACCCTTTTACTGAGTGCCTGCAGTATTACAGAGGTCATTTTTAACGGGGGCATTGCGATTCTTAAATTTATCTTTTCTTCTCATCGTCGCTATTTGCGTTGACACTACCCCACATTGACGATGAGTTTTTATCACGTTTAATACGTTCAGGATCTTCCATTTCTTTTGTTTGAAATTGTGGTGGTACGTCAAAGAAAATGCCACATTCATCCCTGCTTTCTAAAACTGCTCGTTTCTTGATTTTTGAATTTCCGCTAGCGAAAACATCACCAATTGGAGATTTACGCTCTGGAATAATAATAAAAAAAAAATAATGAAGTTCAATTTTAACAAAAATGTGAAAAATAAAAAAATTTGAAACATACTTATCCCATCAGACGCTGCGGAGGAGTTAGACACCGCTGAATCAGAAATCTGCATCGAGCCTTCAAGGTTAGCAGCTTTTACACTGCGCGTCTTCGAGGCAGGGTTTGAGGTTTGCATTTTGGCTTTGCCACCTGTATTGTTTTTGTTTGATGTACCACCGAGTTCGGGCGTTGGCGATGCCGGTGATAATATCTCCGTGATATCCCCAGAAGCTTTACGAACAGTTTTTGCCTCTATCGCAGTAACGATAATTTGTAATATTAGAATAATGAAAAAGCACTTTGAAAAACTTGATTCTGAATTATAAAAGGAAATTCACTTACGCTTAATATTTTTTGATTGGTGAATGCTGTCCATGAAGATAGTTTTCCCACCTTGTACGTCTGTAGAAGGTGTCGGGGCGAATTTTACATCGCTATGTGCATTATTTTCAATCCATTTCGTGTATTCGACCGGCAATGGTTCAAATATCTTTTTTTCGATCTGCACCGATTTCTTTTTGTACATAACGATATAATCGATGGAATAACCATTCTCCTCGGTTCTTTTAGGCTCATTTGAAAAACCGTAGGTATACTTAAGCATATTTGATAGCTGGTCACGGAGCATAACCCAAGCATCTCGATCCAATATTACACCCTTGCCTAGACCTAGTACACAAGATATCTCCACGACCGGGTTGTACTCGCCATCGCGAAACTCCAACCCCACTGTAGCCGTCTTAGAACCCGAAGGATTAATAGGGTAGGCAACTGATTGTAGCAAACAGCTAATAACACTTTTATCCACTTCACACATTGCGCCACTGAAAATTATAACTTGCGGTCGAAAAAATGAATAAGCGCGTGCTCGCGAGAGTAAGAATGAGAATTGTAATGATCTGCTTAACCCGTGGTCAGGCCTTATATACGAGGACCCGTATTTGTCCCCCTACCAGAGCGAGTGTGCTTAAACAAAGAAGTCCGATTTGCACATACATTTTTGAAATAATTCCGATTGATACATATATGTGACAACAGGGTAATCCGATACCTCTGCTCAAAAGTTTGCGACGCCGACCGAGCCAAGCTTTGCAACGCGAGACCGTGTAACATAAAATTTGACTCCTGCTCTTGGAATAGCGATAAACTTATCGCACATCAGAAACGCTGCAAAGTCACGTACAAAATAAAATACGGGTCAATCTACGCCTATGATCAAAGAATAACGGTCTTGAAAAGAATCAGAGAATCTCGTTTTGTTCACGATTAAAAATGCAATACATCAGTGCGCACGCATGTCGGGGTGTAAAAAACTAATATAATTTGAAACCGCCGGATGTAGGGAACAAGAAAAAATATAATCTGATTCGCTCGCGAGTACCGTACTTGATCTTTCTTCTTCGATATATTTTTACGACTTTTGTTATTGGGGCGAATTTATGCGGTAATTATTCATACACGCTGTCAGCGAATGAGCTCTTATAACCATTATACTTTCCTGATACTCTTTACCGTATAAGGTCGAGCCTTTGTGTGTAGATTCGCCCAGGGATCATGATGCGCGTTGCTGCTGACTATATTCTCCTTGTATAATAAAAATGTAATTTCAAAGATTTTTTTTTAACTGTAATGCCGATTTTTAAATTCTGTAATTATATAGATTCAAGCGATGATGCTAGTTTTTTCAAATTAGTGTACATTTTTGAGGATGGGCAGAAAGATGTATGGGTTTTACGAAGAACAAAATTGATGTATTTTATATTGATATATCTTTATTTAAACATTTCAACGGCATGGTATTATTTTTTTTTAAATTACATTTTCGGTCTGCAGATTTGAACTCCGTAACCTACGCAATTTTCATTTGGAAATATTTTAACATTTTGACTGTTTTGGTTTTTATTTATTAAATTGAATTTTCGCACAACACAATCGTTTCGGCGAGTACCCGTAGTAAAATGCTTAAGAAATGAGTTTAAATCGTTATTTTCACTCATGCGATATAGAAAGAAGATGCAATATTCGCCGCATACAGCAGAGTCAAGGCTTTGAAGAGGCATATCGTTATATTTAATTTTTTTACATAGACGTCGTATGCGTTCCTTATGGTATGTATTTCTAGGCGGTAAACCAAAAGAGTCAAAATATACCCCCGATGCGTATTTATCTATGTATAATGCGACCCAATGCGACCCCGGCTGATCGGATGTATCGCAGTTCATAACCAAATATGCCGGTAATGATACGTTACAGTGGCACTGTATTAGCCGCAAACACGCCTATTGATTCACCACTCACACCTTTCAAAGCATACTCGATCTTACGCGTATTCATTTTTTCAAACAATTATCGATACGCTCGTTACAAGCACAGTCACTGGCACTTCTCGCCCACGGGCGATAAAACATATCCTCGCAAGGTTGCGGAGTATAAAATCGTGGAACCTCTCGAGCGTCGGGAGCAGTAGCTTCAAACGCTGTAGTACGATAATTTTCCGGCAGATTTTCCTCGTCTGCGTTCTCTTCGGTGTTACTGGTAGTAGTGTCGTCTTCGAATGCCTCAGCAACGGTGAGATCTCTCTCTGCGTTATTCTCAACGAAAAGTTCGAGCGCTCGCGAGATTGATTTGGTAGTAATAGCACTGCGCGATCCGTTAAAATCGTGCGTTACCTTCAGAATCCACTTTTTAAATAGACGACAATTATTTAGAGCACACCGATATTTATGATGAGTTTTTGGTTGGGCTTTAAGCATATGCGTTATGTAGGTGAAGCTGAAATTGAACTCCCTGTTCAACTCCGTCGGGGATGGACACAGAAAGTTCCACAAATTTATCACGCTTCTATTCAAAAGCTGCTCCAGAAATTCTACTTTCGTATAAGAATCGGCGAACGTCGTAGCCCGTGAATTCTGTAAGAGGCCTGATCTATGCGTGCTTTAACGTGAGGCTCGTAGGTGTCATACGGATGAGGTGGGGTGATGATCCAACTCTCGGCCGAATGATGCATAAGAGCAGCCACGCCGATCTCTTTTGGTAAAAACTCTGATTCCAACGAGTCGGGTTTTCGGCTTATGTAGCCCTGCATATCGATGACGAAATCCATTGCACCACTTTTTAAATAGCGCGAGTTATCACGATAAAAAGCACAACTTATTACGATTAAAACAGACTGTTTTACAAACGTTCTACAGCAGACGCAACGAGCAAGTGTCAACGTTTTACAGCAGACGCAACGAGCAAGTGTCGCGATTCGTACACCCAACTCGATATATACGCGGCAGGCAGCAAGATTTGTTTTAAATAGGGAGCGAATTACGAGGCGAAGGCGGGGTTTACCTAGCGATAAAGACTCGCTCTAATATATTATATTACCTCGCAGGCTCGTCGTTGCGTATGCTTCTTAGCTCAAATGTATAATATATGTTTTCAAGTCGTAAAATCTGTTACGATCGAACGGCTGGCGTTTATTTCAATGACGTTATCGTATTCGAGAAAAGCTATACAGTTTACGGTTGCAACAAGAGCGTTTTCAAAACCCAACTCCAAGCGCAGCGAACCTGTGCGCACTAAATTCCAATGAGTACAGAGATTAGCCGAAAAATCAGGTGTCAAATCGAAAGCCAGCAAAAAATGACCTTTTGGAAATATCGAACGATCGATACCGTTTCCTTCGTTTTAATCCACATACCATAGACTAGACGTCAAATGCGATTTTTTAGCGTCATCGTTGTAGTTTAACAGAGTTTCGATGTATGCTCGATATGGATATAAACTATTACTCGATGATACCAGCTTCTGGTTAAAGAAAATTTCGACGCCAGCCCAAATCGAATGAAGAAAGTTATTTGCATGGGCTACTCTTCGATTGTCACCATCTATGTTCTGTAAAGGCCCGATTTTTACTTTGACGTGAAGCATCGTATGAGCCAGGTCTAAATAGTAGTCGCTGGCAGCCGGAACGAAAAACTCGATCGGTGCGTCATTCTCTCCGGAGAGCGACGATATTGGTTTGAAATGTACATAGTTACTGCTCTCGATCGATGTCTGAGTAGGGGGGAGATTGAATAAATCGAGCGAGCTGGTCATACACTCGGCTGAGAGCGAGTGCAAAAATGCCATTTTTTACGCAAATATATCCGAAACGTCGCGTTTTTTCTTAGGTGCTTTCTTGTTGGGTCTTTTCAATTTTTTACGCTCGATCGTTTTATTTTTAACTCTCCGTAGCGAAGAGCGTTTCTCGTTCGACTTACCGCTGCCGCGTCTACGCTGTGCTTTATACCCGCGACCCTTCATGATATCACTTAATTTTTCGCCAGCTTTTTTAGCGAGTTTTCACCCAGACTCTCTCGAGTGCACGCGAACGGAATCGCGCAGGGACATATCGCCTCGCAATATGTCACCTAAAATTTGAACTCCGGCGCGCGCAGCTTCTTTTCCAACAGCTTTTGCGCCGTTACGAATCTATGGCACTATCGTACGAAAGAGACCGCCCAGCCACGCGCCGACACAATAGACGTAAAGTTGATCGTTGACCGGTAATACGAGCGTTGCCGGCCGAATTGCTTCGATCACGCGCCTGCTCGTCGGCGTTAAAATCATACGAGGCGCTCGTTCAAAACCTAGAACTTCCAGTATTTTATCATGAAAAATTATTTCGTGATCTTTCGTACACGAGCATACGCGTTCGATGCAGTAATAGCCTGATCGAATCAGAGACGGTACAATTTCGAGATGTTCGTCAAAATCCGGTGAATCATTGATAGAGGTTATCAAATCTTCGATGCTTTTAAAGTTACCCGACTTGAAGCGATGTAAAACGTTGCCCCTTGAATTATCGAGAGCATAGACTGCCTCCTCGTCGGTAACGTGCTCGAGTGTATTAGGTACGTAAATTTCTACAAGCCCGACAGACCAATCGCCGCCACTCAATCTAATCTCTTTCGGTAGGTGCGTTGTAAAATGCGATATGGCGTTATCGGCGAAATAAGCCATGCTGCTATTGCTAGGTAATATGAGGTAAAAATCGTCTAAGGTCTCAATTGTTTATATGCTCGTTAATTCGGAATATTTAATCCACTGATTGAAAGAGTCGGGATAGCCGCTCCACTTGACGTAGGCTTTTTTGTAGGCTCCTTTTCCCCTCGTACGAATGACTTTTTCGATTTTGAATCGATCGTCCGCAAGGCGCTCGTCGCTCACAGGGGCCAATTCTTCGCTGTAGAAAAAACCATCGATTTTTTCACCGTTTAAATCCTCGAGAACGTATGTGTAGATTTTCTGACGAAGGCTTACGCGCTTGATTCGAAATATTTCCTCCGTAAAATTACTCGCGTATCCTTTCTCGAACGTGGCTTTGTAACGACTGATCCTCACGTGAGCGCCTACGTTGTACTTCTGATTTTTCCGCGGTTTTTTACGGTTCGCGCTCTGCTGTCTCGACCGCTTGAGCAAATTTTCACGGATGATCGGTACATCGTCGAGCGTGACATCGCTCGGACGCATTTTAGTGGAGCTTTGTACGGAATTGTTATACGCTACTACTATATCGCGAATAACGTCTATGTATCTTTTGGAATTTGAATACGTTAAATATCTCCAAATACGCTCGCGTAACGTGCGATTCAATCTCTCCACCACCGCAACCTTGACATCGGGGTTTCTAACGAATCTAAAATTTATACCCCGCTCTTTTAAATATTTTTGAAACGCTTCTTCCTTTTTTAGCACGGGGCAGCAGAGTTTACTCTCGTCTCTGGATACAATATCTGAGTGAGTCTTTGTCCGTCTTATAGCTCTAAAATTCACGGTAATGCTATTGTCGTCGCAATCATCTTCGTCGTCCTACAGCCTAAAAATCATTCGTTTAACGCTCTCGTAATTAATTTTTTTAGAATTTTCATGATTGAGAGTGATTCCTTTAATTTTACAGCAGCGGTGAAGCTCGCCTATGCCGGGGGTGTAAGTCTCGTACGCGTAAAATTTCGGCCCGCCCGAAACGAACGACCTAAAATACGTATCTTGACCATACGACGTGAGCTCGTCGATCATCGCTCCAAGAGCGGTGCCTAGAACGCACGGTGTAACCGAGTGCCTTCAAACGGTCGATTTTGACTTTTGTCCGCTCGTAAGACTCGTTGAGCGTTCGATTGCCGAACATTATTCTAAATATGTAAGAGCAAGCCGAAGCTATGGTCGTAGCTTGCACGAACGGATCGACTTCCGCGAGATTAAACATTATTTTACGAAATTCCAAACAGGCTCGTCGCAATATTTCCACTTCCATTCGACAATATTCGATTTCTTCTTTGCGTATATCAAAAATCTGCGAACGGGCCGTCTCGTACCACGCTAAAAACTTTTCTCGCTCGCTAGTCGACATTGCGTCGAGCCCGTAAAACGAGGGAGCCGGCATCGCACCTATATATTCTTTATTTTCCAAAGTATTGAAAAAATGCGGAAAATACCCTTTTTTACTAGTTTTGGGCAAGCCAAAAGCACGAGGTAGAGCTGATAATTTCATATGAAAATAATTCAAACTATCTATAAAAACGGTGCAGCCGTACTGTAATAAAATTATACTAGCGGCAACTGTCGTTGCAGGATGCCGAGCGAGCGAATATGTCGTACTGCTTGATAATTTATTAAATACGGATCATTATTATGTGTATACTAATAGAGCTTAGCAATGAACTACACGGGAAAAAAATTGAACAAGGAATTTAATATTCTGTATATAACATAGAAATATATCAATTTATGAGTAACCCGCGAGTTTACATTTTACACATTAAAAAATTGTTCGTTGACATAAAACATTTTCATTTTCACATAAAAAATTCGTTTACATGATACATTGACGAAACTTTAAATTTGTATATGGTACTTGTATTTTAGACAAAAATCAATAATTGATATGTTAATATAGATGGTACGTGTTTCGCGTCTTTTATTCGTTATAAATATTTACATTGTAGTTTAATGATATTGTTTGATTTTTGTATGGCGAATGTGTTGGTACGATATGTAAATAGAAATCTTTTTGAAATATAATCATTATCAATGATTATAATAACTATTATACAGAAAAATAGATGCATCTATAAAATCTTATATATTGGCTCTAAATTGTTGTTAAGTTGTTTTTTATGATGAAAAATAAACCCTTGTAGTATTTAACAATTTTTTCAATGCCCTATTGTATCAAGGATAAAATTCTGACTCAATTCGTTGTTGTTTTTTAATTGTTTTTTATTTGCGTATTATTTCTATACATATTCCGTTAAATTTATATATGAGCAAATCCAGAATTTTTCTTCCATTTCACGGGCTCAAATCGACACCAAAAATTTTTTCGTGGTACGCGAGTAAGGGTCATGGGAAAACGTTCTTTGGGGACCTAGAAACATAAAAAAATGCGTGAACACGAAAAATTTTGATAGTGAATTTTTCTATATGCACTTTTGTGCACCGCATATGAAAAATCACGATTTAGCATGATGAGAGTAGAAACACTTGTGAGTATCGCAAAATAAGCGTAAAAAAAATTTCAAAAACCCCATACCCAATGTATTTTTCGACGAGGAATCCAACGGTAACCTTTAATTTGACCTTGAACGTAACCTTGAAGCTCCAGCGATCCAAAACTCGGTTTTTCTAATGATAACCCCCATTTTTATGACAGATTTTAAAAGAGTTACATTAAAATTAACTTTTTGTATTTTTATCCAAAATATTTTATTGATCCACCAATTGCGAAACTGCAAAAAAATAAGGGTAAGGGAGGTTTAAATGAAAAATTTAATACAATTACACTCGGCAACAAAATTATCGCAACAATAAATTTCATCAAAATCTTGTCGATTTTCAAATGCTTCTATCTTGGGCTATATTTAACGTATCGACACGATTTTGATTTCTTGGAAATTTTGTCCTCTTTAAATCCAGATATACTAAGATAAGATTCGAGTTAATGTCCAGTTACCAGTAGTATTTGAGCGTAACACTAAAAATTACTGAAATAAATTGATTGTTTGAACGTGTACCAGTACCACAGTAATTTTTTTATCGAAATCTCACATACACCATCTCAAAGTACTCTTTTCAACAAGTATTTTTAAAAAAAAGAGCTCTCTACGATTTTTTTAACGCCCTGTAGGTATATTTGAAGGAACCATTTGAAGTACGTAAAATCCGTCGTTTAGCTGAAATCAACGATTTTCTAGGCATTTTGCGTACACAAATCGTACCTTCACATCGACCTACAGGGCGTTAAAAAAATCGTCGAGAGGTCTTTTTTTTTTAAATTACTCGTTGAAAAGAGTACTTTGCGATGGTATATGTAAGATTTCGATAAAAAAATTACTGTGGTACTGGTACACGTTCAAACAAATAATTTTTTTCAGTAATTTTTAGTGTTGCGCTGAAATACTACTGGTAACTCGATATTGACTCGAATCTAATCATAGTATATATGGATTTAAAGAGGACAAAATGTCAAAGAAATCAGAAAAAAATTCGTGTCGATACGTTTAATATAGCCCAAGATTGAAGCATTTGAAAATCGACTAAATTTCGATGAAATTTTTTGTTGCGATAATTTCGTTGCCGAGTGTAATTCTATTAAATTTTTCATTGAAACCTCCCTTACCCTTATTTCTTTCGCAGTTTCGCAATTGGTGGATCAATGAAATATTTTGGATAAAAATACAAAAAGTTAATTTTAATGTAAAACTTTTCACTTTTTTGAAATCTGTCATAAAAATGGGGGTTCTCGTTAGAAAAACCGATTTTTGGATCGCTGGAGCTTCAAGGTTACGTTCAAGGTCAAATTTAAGGTCACCATTGGATTCCTCGTCGAAAAATACATTGGGTAAGGGGTTTTTGAAATTTTTTTTACGCTTATTTTGCGATACTCACAAGTGTTTCTATACTCTCACCATGCTAAATCGTGATTTCATATGTGGTGCACAAAAGTGCATATAGAAAAATTCACTATCAAAATTTTTCGTGTTCACGCATTTTTTTATGTTTCTAGGTCCCCAAAGAACGTTTTCCCATGACCCTTACTCGCGTACCACGAAAAAATTTTTGGTGTCGATTTGAGCCCGTGAAATGGAAGAAAAATTCTGGATTTGCTCATATAATAGCGATCTATACTCAAGCCACGCGAAACCGGACAACACTGACGAAATTAGAAATTGTGGCGATTTATACTCAAGCCAAAAAGAATAATATGTTTAATAATTTAAATTTGTGGCGATCTTTACTCCAGCCAAACTGATATTTATTTGAAGTACTTTGCTGTAGATGAATATAAAATTGCTGGTTAATTTGGAGACACTGTATAAAACGGTGGATGCGGTTCACGATATTGAATTTGTCGTGGTGATAATTTACCATGCGCTAATCTGAAAACGAATCAGTATTCATCTCTCTCTCTCTCTCTCGAGACGAGTGAACACACGTTTTCTTCGTGATCCATTGCTCTAGTCGCTACTGGCTGTAGTTTTGTGTTAAAAATTCTGTGTTTTTGTGTGCTAGTGCATCGTTATAACATCTGTCCACTGCCACATTTTTTTGAACTTTACACCATCAGAGTCTTTTTTATACCTATCTTAACACTGCTTGATGCTAAAATTCTGGCGGAAAATCTTGCTGTACTGTGCTGCCTTGTGCCTGCTTGTTTTGTTTACAAACAAGTACGTGCCTTTGTACAGTTACACATGAGCCGTACTATACCATCTCTTGTATATTGAGCTCACTCATTGGACAAAATAGCTTCATTTTTTGCTGCTCTGAAGTGTTGGCGACCCGCCGAGCTGCTGCAATCTGTGCGCATCGGTTTACGTGGAGGCATCTTTTAAAGTTGAAAGTTCAAATCAACTACAAGTGTATTTTTTGTGTTGGAAATAGATGTGTCTCTCAGTTGCTTTGTTTATGTTCATACGTGTATTGCTGTGTACAAGCTCACGTGCTACAGGCATACTTGTGTTGTTTACGTTTTAATCGGCCAAGATTTAAATTCAAATATCTTATGGGATATCTACACCACCGATAAATTCTACGTTTGTCGTGTGCTGTGCGGACTGCCTGCTATTGCTGTCTGCTGGCCTGGCATTGCTGTGCGCGTGACGTATTGATGTTGACTCTGAGCTGATTGTCTGCTGTCGTGTTACGAGTGACGTTTACGCTGCGAACTCTCATCGTGCTTGCACACTGTGTTCTGACACTGGCCCACTGCATGTGTCTTGCAGCGCCTTGTTGACGGCCCCACGGTTCTCAGCTCACGTCGCGAGACTTAAGTATTTTGCCAAGTAACCCAAGGCTCGTCCTCTCAGCAACCACGGCAGCAACTACTACAACTACTACAACAACAACGACGACAGCGGCAACGACGACATATGTCACTGACCACCGCATATTGCACATTACACAGGTGTTGAGCCTGTAACTATCACTGGCCCGGGAGCTGAGCATGCAGTCACCCTTTGACCGCTGTGCCCGTTGCCTGGCATCCCTGGATTGTGGTGAGACTGTCTGTTCGTTCTGTCGTTCGGTCGCCGCGGAGTGCGCTTCCTCCGGCTCATCTGCGCTGCCTGCGGGGCTGCAGTCTTCCCTATTTCCCCCGTCTGCCCTTCCATCTCACAGTATCTCAGTGGTGCAGCCTCGACCTCTTCTGTTCTCTCTTCCTCTACCTATCCCACCATAGCTACCCACACCAAACTTCCTATCGTATCATCTGCTCCGTCTGCGTCACCATCAACATCTCTATCACTCCCTCATAGCCACACTTCCACTACTGCAACGGTCAAGCGTGCGAGGACGTCTCCAACATCTTCGGCCCGCTCTTTAAAGCGCAGTCGTTCGTTGGCTACTAAACCGAGCTCGCAGGGAGCGAGGCCAGTTACTCGGACAAGCTCTCTCAAAAATAGCTGCTAAGAAGAAGTCTGTATTGTCTCAGCGTGCCTCGGCGTCACTAACCGACATCCACACCTCGACTGCATCAACTTCTGTCGCAGATACTCAGCCACACAAGCCTACAAGGCGACGTGTCGCGAGGCGCCCCCCGCCCCCGATGCCCCTAACTGCGCAGCCTACCCGCTCTGCTGCCCAAATGGACACTCGGGTGACTGGTGCCCAGATCAGCACGGCGACATCTTCGGCACCGCACGTGTCACCAACTTACACTCCGGTCACTGTGTCCAGTTCGGCTTCACAGCTCGTGCTCTCCAGTGCCACTACGATGACCCAGTCCATCGCGTCCGGCTCAACCCCTGCTCCACCTCAAGCTCCCCCACCCCAACCCCCCCTTGACATGGCGAGCTCTTTACTGCTGGCCCGTCTGGACCAGCTCGATGCGCGTCTCGATGCGCGCGACAGTCGCCTAATTGCTCATATCAACGAGCGCTTCAATGAGTTTACGGTGAGACAGGAGCGCATTGAGGCAGCGCAGGATGAGCTCTCTGTGTCGTTTCAGACGATGCGTGGTGATCACGATCGGCGCATAGCGGATCTCACTGAGCGTGTCGACGCTCTTCAGCAGTCCGCACCACCACCATCTGATCAGCCGGCCTATCATGACGAACACGAGGTGCGTTTTGGCGGTCTCCCAGCTGCTGCTGGGGTCACAGTGCAGACTGCCGAGCGTCTTCTTCGGGCCCTCGAGCTGGACAGACTCTGTCCGCATGTCATTGGGGTGCGTGAGTGGCGCTCCCGCCGTCCCAGTGACGCCCCGGCTGCTGCTGGCGGTGGCCAGACCCTTTTTCTTGCGCGGCTTTGCGTGACGAGGCTGCACTGGCGTATCGCCGTGCATCTGGCGTGTGTCGCGTCTCTTTGGCGTCCAGGAGCGGACCAACTCACTATAACTGCCATCTTGCCGCCGCCGGTCTTTAGACTGTTGCGCGGCTCAGCGTCGCTCGCGGGAACTGAGCTACCTCACTCCAATCCGACGTGGACTTCAAATCTACATGCGTCCTGCTCGTGGCGTGCATCCCATTTTAGTAAGCAGCATTGCTGCTCTTGATCGTCTCCAGCCTGTACAGCGCACGGCCGCGTGCAACCCTCCCGTTACATCAAGCTGAGGAGACGCGGAAGCCCCCCTGAATCAACCAGCATCATCCAACCCCACCCGCAGCACAATTTCCATCGCCTTTTCCAATATAAATCGCCTGTATACCCATTTCAATAGCATTGAACATCTTTCATCCAAAAATTCATACGACATTATCGCGCTTAATGAAACATTTCTCAAACCTCATATGAGCTCATCACTTTTTTCACTCCCAAATTACAATTTTTTCCGTAATGATCGCGTAGGCAGAGAGGGGGTGGTGTGGCACTGTATGTCCGCAACGACTTGAGTGTCTCCATCCTCTCTGCGTCCAATTCCATCTACTCAAGCTATCCACAATTTTTCATCTGCTCCATAACCTCACCCTTTACGTCCACATTCAAACTTTTATTTGCCGTAATTTACCGTCGCCCACATTCTCGTTATCCCATAGTATTTTTTAATAAACTCTCACATTTTTTCCACTTTTTGACCATGTAATTATCACTGGCGACTTAAACATCAACATGCTCCGCCGCAAAAATCGCCATACTATATTTTTAAAAAATCTACTGTCTGCCTACAATCTGCGCATTGTCAATACCACCGAACCTACTCAATGTTATTTTTGCAGATGGATCTCTGCGCGAATCGTGTATTGATTTATGCATTGTACGTGATACGGACTCGGTGCTTGCGCACACTAAGTCCCAAGTACCATTTGCGGCGGGGCATGATCTTATTACATTGCAATATAACTCTCGCGTACTCTACCTCCACCCTTGCCCGTCATATCAGATCTTGGCGCAATGTAACCCCAGCAGCTCTTAATGCTTTGTCACCTCTACTTTGTCCACCACTATCCAATGCGCCCTCACAACTCGAGTCTGTATCTCACCACGGCCTTGACGCGAGTGTTTCAACGCTCACAGCTGCCCTTGCGGCGGCTGACGGCGTGGCCCCGCTTAGGCTGGCGAGACTGTCTGTTCGTCATAAGCCTTGGGTTGATCTTGAGGTTCGATCGCTTATACATGCTCGCGATCGAGCGTATCGCCGGTTTCGCCGCTGCCACAGAAACTCGGACCTCCTGCAATACCGTGTTTTGCGAGCGGAGGCACGCTCCTGCCTCGACTCAAAGAAGAGCGCCTACTTTGCGGCCAGGATGAACGACACATCTTCTCCAACTGCACTGTGGCGCACGCTGCGTGGTCTGGGTGTGACGCCCTCTGGTTTTCCATCACCCTGAATTATTTTACAGCCGATACCCTTGCGCAGCACTATGCATCCATCTCCTCTTGCTCACTACCCATAGCACCCGAAATTATAGACACCATATGCTCAATCCCGCTCACTAATTCGCGTCCTGCTTTCAGCCTTCAACCTATCACTGCCTCTCACATCACCAAACTCATTACCACCATCTCATCTAAATCCATGGGAATGGACGGTATTTCCTCACCCATGCTATCACTAGCCTCATCCACCTTATCAACCCCACTTACCACAATCATTAACACTTCAATAGTTACAGCAACCTTTCCACAGACATGGAAGCTCGCTTCCATTATCCCTCTTTCAAAAACCTCATCACCTTCCTCTCCGAATGATACTCGCCCCATAGCTCTTTTATCTGAACTGTCCAAAACTCGAACGCGTTATCCACACCCAACTCATTACCTACCTCATTGATCACGACCTACTCTCTCCCCATCAGCACGGTTCCGGCCGAGTCATTCCACCAACACAGCCATCCTGGACATCACCGAACGCGTCAGGTCTGCCATCGACGAGCGAATGGTCACGGTCTTAGTGTCTTTCGATTTTTCGAAGGCCTTTGACACGATCCCGCACCGTCAGCTGCTCATGCGGCTGCGAGAGATCGGCTGTGACGACTTGACAATCCGTTGGTTTGCGGACTATTTAAGCCTCCGCAGCCTAGCAGTGCGGAATGCTGATGGTTCGCACTCGCAACTTTGCCACCACATCTGGCGTCCCACAAGGAAGTGTGCTCGGCCCACTCCTCTTTCTCATCTACATAAACTCCCTCCCTCTACCCTTTCCCACTCCCATGCCATCATCTTTGCAGACGATACACAAATCATTTCTCACGCCCCACCATCCCAGTTCAGCGACTTGGTGTCTCGCATGAGTGCTGACGCGAACGCTGTCCACCGATGGGCCATTGATAATGGCCTTAGTTTAAATGCCCAAAAAACTCGCGTTTTATTGCTGGGGAGTCGCGTCTTCATCAATGCTCTTAACAGAGCAAATCCCCCGAAAATTGTACTAGCTGGTACAACACTTGAGTACTCACCCTCCGTTAAGATCCTTGGTGTGTTGCTCGACTCAAAGCTGAACTGGATGCTCAAGTTTCATCCGCCTCATCTAAAATTCATTATGCCCTATACTCCCTACGTCACCATCGCAACTCCCTATCACGTCATCTGCGCCAGCGTCTCGTCCAGGCGCTGATTGTTCCACACCTCGACTACGCAGCGGCTGCCCTAACAAGCCTCACGGTTGAGCAGAAGCTCCGATTGCAGCGCCTACAAAATGCCTGCATTCGTTTTATCTACGGCAACATCCCGCGAATGGCGCATGTCACACCCTACCGATTAGCGCTTGGTTGGCTCTCAGTTGCGCGTAGACGCGACCAACTCATGGTTCTCCTAGCGAGGAAAATCGTGATCAGTGGCACACCATCCTGCCTGGCAGCGCGTTTCACGCTCCTCGAGGGCCGTGATCCCAACCGTAGAGTGACCCGACGACTTCCTCCACGTCTTGACTACCCATCTGCTCGTACAACAACGCTTCATAACTCATTCACTCATACAACCACCAAATTGATAAACTCTCTACCAGCATCGTTCTCCCTCCTAGCCACCTCTCCCAATCCTCGCACGTTCCTCCGCAACCACTTCCTCTCCCTCGAGAAGTCAGAGTGGCTGCAGCGCTGTGCGGCTGAGAATCTCTCACCCGTACCTCTTCCACTCATTGGCCTGCTTTCACTTCCCACCTACAACTAATATTCCAATAATACTAAAATTCACCCTGCACGACTGCGGTCCCCGGGCATTAACTGGTGGGCTTGGGCCCTTGCTCTGTCTGGCCTGGTCGGGCGATGGAGCTGGCGGGCGGCTCCCGCATCTTGGTTTGTCTTGCTCCGGGTCGGCGCTCATTGTGTGTCAATGAGCTCTTGTCTTGTATATATAACTATGTAAATAACTGTGCTGTACTCTATTTTTGTTGTTGCTATTTTATATGTCTATCTGTATATAATGTGTTACCCATCTGCGCTACTTGCTCGAATTGATTTTAAATTATTTTATAATGTATATAATATCATCATTCAATATCTGTAATATGCTTCGGGGCCACATGGGGTTCTACCCCCCGGTCCCATAAATAAATAATCAATCAATATTAATATAATTGGGCTACAGATTCCATATCAACGAAATTTAATTGCTCACGTAATGCTACATTAGTACGTACTTGTGATTTTTTGTCTCAAAGTAGATAGGAAATCGATCTTTTTCAACGTTGTACTAAATTTTCTTATTGCGTCAAATCTTTTTTTATCATAAAATCTAGAAAATACCATATCATTTAACGTCCTTACTCTACTGAGAGCTACATATGTCAATCCGGCCGAAAATTCCCTTTCGCCAATATCAATAATATAGCCTTAGGTAACGTCATTCCTTGAGCCTTGTGAATGGTACGCGCATATGCCAATTTCAATGGGAACTGTTTGATTGTACATATTTTTCCGTGGTTTTCATACGATTGCGTTAAAGGTTTAATCGGAAATAAATTGTCATGTATAAATGGTCCATGATACAAGGGAAATTGAATTACAACGTAGGAAGGCAAATTCGGCGGAGATATATTGTCTTCGTATAAAATGGCCCGAACTGTACCCATAGATCCATTGACCAAACCGCCATTGACCCATATATTTTGAGTAAGCATAACGCTACATCCTAGTGCTAAATATAAATACGGAGCAAGGCCACAACAATCATCATTGCTCATATGTACATTTCCATTAACCAGAGCATTAATGCACATAACAGGTGTACCCAGTTCACGCAAGCAACATTCATTTTTTTGTCGAACCAAGTCATTTTTTGGTATTAAATGAATTGCCCCATCAAATCTTTTCTTTTCAGTTTCATCTTATAAAGACATTTTACGTTGCAATAACATGTTGTATTCGTCTACAGAAATATCTCCGTTAGCCAAATTTTATACAATAATTCTGAAAAAACGCGATCGTTTCCTTGACGATGCGATATAGATAATTCTATAAATAACTGAAACGATTGGAATATAATAGCTCCTTTTAGTAGCCATTGCATCACTAACAGTGTTATTGTACAGTGCAACATCTTTAACCGGCGACAATTGCTTATAATCGCCAAACATAAATACACATAAACCCGCAAATGACTCATCACGAGATGGAAATAGTTCATGACATCTGCTTTCTATTTCACCCAAAGTTTTAGCCCCTATCATGGACATTTCATCAACGATGACGAATTTCAATTCTTTATGTTCCAATTGAAACTGTCGCTGTGATTGACTATTCAATGCTTCAAATTTATTATGAAAAATTAGAATTTTAAAAAACGAGTGAATCGTGCTTCCATTTACGTTCAAAGCTGCAGCACCCATAGGAGCAACGACTGCTATAGCCTCACAACCAAGCGCATCGGTAACTTCTTGTACAATCGCGTTGATTAAAGTACTTTTACCGGATCCAGCTTTTCCGTGTATTATCACACGCTTAATCATCTGATTGGAGATATCACCGATGTTGGACCGAATTTGTTCAATCTGAGTTCTACAAATGTGTACAACTTTCAGTTGTTCCGGAGATAATGTAATTTCTTGCAGATTACTGGAGTTCTTTATCGTGCGTGTTGCGTTCTCACTTTTAAACATTTTCAAAAATGCATCAATGTTTTTCAACGAGGGATACAGCGCGTTGTGTACATTCCAATCATACGCTACGTCTATTAAACGTTGTCCTAATTTTAGATCCGATCGTTCCTTTATCGTTGACGAAGCCAGTTCAAACGCATTATAATATATATCACTAGTGGATGGTTCATCTTCGTTATCAATATCTTCTATACACGAAATTGGTAATTGGATACTGTCTATCGGCGTTATGTTATATTGCTCGAATAACGAGTACCAAGGATGTTCGTTGTTATTGTCGCATAATTTGGAGAGCTCATCCACACTTTGACGGAATGGGATATGAAGGGTGCACTGTTGCTTGTAGTATAAATCGCTATCTATGTCATCTGATAATTTCCACTTTGGCCAAATTAAAACGACATTCTCATTGCGGCTGTTAACGTAGCGATTTCCATATACATTAATAGTTTGCGCAAATCTGAATAACGAGAGATCATTGTATATCATAGGCCTATCGATATATTTATCCATAATTGTTACTTTTTCTGTGACTCCGATTCTTCCTTGAGTCGGCTATCGACAAATAGAGTGCGGTCAGAGGTAATGGGCAATGTGAGAAAAGAAAATATAAACACAGCACTTAATTTTACAAAATTGAAATATACTCGCGTATTTATTATGATTATTTGGAGGTTAATTTATAGATACAAGCGTCGCTCACAGGTTAATTGGTATCTCGAGGTCTTGCCTCTCTCAGCGTCACAGCCGAACTGAACTGCTTGCGATCACAAGGGGTCGCGCTGTACGCCAGTCGCGACAAAGCAATTTCGGAGCACACACACACACACACACATACAGAGCCTTGCGGCCGGCACCCGCTTGAACACACGCAAACATACTGCCCGCCTCGCTGCTAGGCAGCGAAATTGATACCATCGCTTGTTACAATAAATTTGAGTGCCCAAGTCGCAAGGGACAATGATGCCGAGTACATGAGTGTCGAGTAGAAAAAAAACAAAGTTTGATCGTTGGCGCAGTCATTGAGCTAGAGCTCATCACAACATAAATTTGACAAGTTTGCGCGTACATTGGATTCTATGATCCGAACGAAAAATGAAAAAATGAATCTTTGCATGTCCAATGTTATTATAATGTATAATCTAAAGCAAACAGAACAAAATTGATTATTTTTCGCATAATGTGGACTGTAAAGCTTGAAAAAAATAGAGAGAAAAGAAACAAAGAACAAATAGGCAGCTTGGCGGCTCGCTGATGTGATGCGCTGCAGCTGCCCGCCGTGAGGCGATGCCTTGAAGAGCCTTACTGGCCTGGAGCTCCGTCGGTGGGAACGGCGACTTCATTCTGTCCGATTGGTAGGCGAACAAGTTTCGCCATTGGCCGGGTCAGAGTCGTCGTTGGCGTGCGTAAGGTCACCACGCGAGGCAGCCCATCTGTGCCAGGGTGCACCATGTCAATTCTTGCGAGAGGCCATCGTTGCGGGGGTTGCAGATCATCGGTTAGCAAAACAAGATCTCCTGGTTGCACTGCAGGCATCCGCTTTAGCCACTTCGGACGCAGCTGCATGTGTTGCAGCACTTCTCTCTGCCACCGGCGCCAAAAATGGTTTCGCATTTGAATGGTGTGTCTCCATCGGGGCAGTCCCTCAATGCCTTCCTCAGTGAACGGCTCAGGAGCTGCCAAGAGCGAGCTTCCAATAAGGAAGTGTCCAGGTGTGAGGGCAGCCATATCTTGAGGATCTGAGCTCAGAGGGCATAATGGGCGCGAGTTCAAGCAGGCCTCAATTTGAGCGATGAGGGTGCTGAACTCTTCAAAGGTCAGGTTGCCGCACCGACAACGCGCTTTAAATGGGATTTGAAGGCTTTGACGGCCGCTCCCATAATCCGCCGAAGTGAGGGGCGCGCGGCGGGATGAATTTCCATTGGACTTCATCGTGCGCGAGCGAAGTCATAATTTCTTGCATGAAGGCCGACGTTTGATTGAAAAGTTGATGCAGCTCAGTGGCAGCGCCTTGAAAGGTAGTTCCACAATCTGAATACATTGTGCGACTGAGGCCTCTTCTTGCGAAGAATCGTCGAAGAGCCATCAAGAATCTTGGTGCTATAGTCAGACACAACTTCCAGGTGCACGGCTCGTGTCAAAGCAGACGAAGATAGCCACATATCCTTTGAATGACCTTTGGCCTCTTCCTTTGGAAGTCCGAAGGGCGAACGGCCCAGCGTAGTCTACTCCTGTGACGGTGAAAGGTCTTGACGACGGTGTGACCCGTGGTTCAGGTAGCGGTGCCATGAACTGTTCCAATCGACGGCCTTGATAGCGAGTGCATGTGACACAGGAGTGTATTACCTGTCGTATAAGGCTTCCTGCCTGGAGAATCCACATTGACGCGCCGCAAAAAGCTCTGCACTAATTGAGGGCCCCCGTGTAATGTGACTTCATGCGCATGACGAATGAGCAGCCGTGCCAAATGGCTAGTCTTGGGAATGACAAGAGGGTGTCGTTCATTATAAGGCAGTAGAGAGTTAGTCAAACGCCCGCCAACTCGAAGTAAGTCTTCCTTGTCAAGATATGGATGGTGGCGTCGTAATCTGGCACTTCTGTAGTTGTCATCGCCCTTGTGAAGTCTATGTATCTCATCTCGAAAGTGATACACTTGAACAGCTCGGGTGATGTTGGTCCGAGCTGCAGTGATTTCTTTGGCCGTGATTGTGGTGCTTGTATTTTGAGCTTGGGTGGACGCGAGACAATTCTTCCACCGCAGGCAGTAAGCGACGACTCGATAGAGACGATTGAGCGATGAAAATCGAGTGAGGATATTCTCGATGGTGTCATCCTCTGTTGATACGAAACACGCTCGATCGATACGTCTTTCCAGTTGAGTGCTGGTGGCGGGCTCTTCTATGGTCGCAAAGCTCGTAGGAGACAGGAGCCAAGGAGGTCCCCTCCACCAAAGCTCATTACCTTGTAATTGATCGGGCGAGCATCCTCTCGAGGCCACATCAGCAGGATTATGTTTTGAGGCTACGTGACTCCAGGTGGCGTTCGGCAGCAGGCTATGAATTTCGCTCACCCGATTGGCAACGAAAACTTTCCAAGTGCACGGAGGTGCTCGAAGCCAGGCGAGCACTATTTGTGAATCTGTCCAGCAGTGGATTGAGGCGATGGTAAGATTAATGTCCTGAAGGACTTTCTGCATGAGTCGAGCGAGCAGCGTCGCTCCGCAGAGCTCGAGTCGAGGCACACTAACAGACCGGATCGGAGCCACTTTACTCTTGGCGGTGAGTAAGTGCGAGGCATCCTGGCTGACGAGGTAGATCGCGGCGGCGTAGGCTCTCTCCGATGCATCGGAGAATCCGTGTAGCATCCTGGAGCTCTTGCTGTTGACACCGAGCCATCGCGGGATGCGGCAGGTTTGTAGGGCTTCGAGCTTGCGACGAAAGTCGAGCCAGAGTTCGGTGGTCGTTTATCAGTGGGTTGGTCCCAATCGTAGCCTTGGAGCCATAGGTGCTGTAACAGCATCTTAGCACGTACTGTTACCGGAGTCAGCCATCCTGTGGGGTCGTAAATTCGAGCCACCTCCGAGAGAATGCCGCGCTTCGTGACTATAGTGATTGTGGAAAGTTCCGGGACGGTGTAGCTGAACTCGTCAGTGGAAGGAGTCCAACGCAGTCCCAATGTGGGCACAATCAAGTCCTTGTCGAAAGCCCGACTTTCGGGCGATGCACAGTGATTTCCAGAGAGGATGTCTGGACAATTCGCGGCCCATTTGTCCAACTGCATGCCAGCGCTGCGTAAGATCTCGGTCAGATCTCTTTTTGCTGCTGCACAGCGGCGTCCACAGAATCACACGACACAAGCGCATCATCGACGTACATGTTTTCCTTGAGTATTTTTGACCCAACAGGAAAGTGCCTTGCTTCGTCCTCAGCCAATTGATTTATCACTCGTAACGCAAGGTACGGTGCACAGGCGGTCCCGTATGTGACAGTCGTGAGGTCAAACTCTTGCACAGGATCCTCTGGGTTGCAACGCCACAGTATGCGTTGCCACGCGACATCCTCCTCTAGAACGTATATCTGTCGGTACATTTTAACGATGTCCGCCGTAAATGCGTACTGGCCAAGCCTCCACCGTAGTAATATCGTGGATATTTCTTGTTGCAGCTTTGGTCCAGTATGCATGAAGTCGTTGAGTGATTTATTATTGGCAACCTTTTGCGATGCATTAAATACGACGCGTAGTTTTTTACCAACTACGGCATGATGTGGTAAGTATGCAACGTCGGCGTCGAGGCGATCTGTCGAAGCTCTTTTCATGTGGCCTAATGTCTCATACTCTTGCATGAATAGCAGTATTGCTGTCGAAGGTGTGAGTCGCTGAGCAGACGTCGCTCGAGTGATAAGAACCGTTGCTTGGCTATTCCGTATGAGCCGGGTAGTTCGGGCTTGTCAGTGAAAGGTAGTCGCACGTAGTAGCGACCTGATTCATCCCGCTGATGTGTGGATCGGAAGTGTTCTTCGCATTTATCGTCAGTGGGCGACGATCCGGCTATGGGTGTGAGCTCTTCGAGCTCCCAAAATTTCCGCAGATCACTGCTCAACGCATCCGTTGATGTGAGCGTTATAGTGAACGCATCGAGGGTAGACTGTTGGGCCGTTGGCTTCGTGGTTGGTCCAGTGATGACCCAGCCAAACACCGTTTTGTACGCGGCTGGAGAGCCAGACGGTCCACGTCGTAGGCCAGCTCGGATGATGTCAGGCCACATTTCCGCGCCAATCAAACAGTCGATGGGAGCGGGTGTCTCGTAGGCGGGGTCTGCCAGCTCCAGTCCTCGCAGGTGGCTCCACTGTGATCCGTTGATAAGTTGCTTTGGAAGTACAGACGTCAACTTGGTGAGGACTGCTGCTAAAACATGTATGGATAATTTAGGCGATGTGCATGATTGCAACGACAAGAGTACAGAGGATTTGGCCTTGACTGCAGTTTGACCGCCTAGTCCGTTCACCGCGAGAGGGGTCGCTGTCCTGCCTAGCGACAACGCTTGGGCCACCTTCTCGGTAACGAACGAGCCTTCCGCCGCGGGGTCGATCAAGGCCCGAATCACCATCCGTTCGCCGAGAGGGCTGATCGCGACGACTCGTGCTGTTCCAAGCAGCGTTGTGCCTGACAGGGTAGCAGCATGAGCTAACAATGACTCTTCGCCGTTCACAGACGCTGACATTGGCGTCTGCTCCGATGTAGTGTCCTCGACTTTTGCTTGGCCTCGATGCAGCTTCGTATGATGAGCTTGTTTGCATGTCCGGCATTTGAATGCCGATGGACAATCCGAGCCTTTGTGTGACTTATTTAGGCAATTATAGCAGAGACTCTTATCACGTGCGTATTTCCATCTTTGATCGATCGTGTAGCTGAGAAAATCTGGACAAGATCCCAGACGATGATCCGCTGAGCACAGCGAGCATTTTGCCTGTCGCCGTGATGATGAGTCTGCGCTGGCTGCATGATGGGCTGAAACAGATCTAGAGGGTTTTTGAGACGCCTCTCTGGAGGTTTTATTTTGTCTAGCTGATGTATCGGGGTCTGGACAGTTTGCCGTGTCCAGAGCTTGGACCTTGTTCTCCAAGAATTTGACCAACTGTGTATAAGTCGGTGGTGCGCCGTCGTCCGGCAGATGTTGCTCCCATAGTTCCCTCGTGTTGTTGTCGAGATTAAACACAATTAAGCTGACGAACCAGCGATCCCAATGCTCGACTGGTTCGCCTAATGCGCTCAAGCCGCGACGACACTCGTTGCTTGTGTCAAGCAGCCGAGTGATTTCTGCAACTGATTTTTTAGCCGCTTTGGGCATGTATAGCAGCCGCTTCATGTAGACCGAGATGCGTAGACGCTTGTTTTCATAACGGCGGCTAAGGGCCGTCCATGCCACCTCGAGATTGTCTGCATTAACCTCGATGTTTTTGATTGTGCGAAGGGCGTCGCCTTCTTCACAGGCCAGTAGGTGTTGAAGTTTTAGCGTTGGAGTGAGCATTGGTGCATCTTTCACCATAGATACAAACAACGCTTTGAACGAGTCCCAATCGGACTGCTGTCCGCTAAACTTCGGCAATGTGAGTTTCGGCAGTGAAGTGGCTGTGGTCGACATTTGCACTACAGACGGTGTGCTGTTTGAAACAGGCACTGTATAGTCTAGCGCACGCGCTGAAAGGGCCGTAATTTTCTGTACGTGGTACGCTCTTGTTTCCGTGTATAGATTTTCGACTTCAGAAAATGTGTCGTTCACAAAGTAGCTCTCTTCTTCGAGCTCTTTTTCAAAGCGAGACAAAGCGAGGTGACGATCAGTGTACACTTTCCAGTACGCCTCCAACGTACACAATCGCGAATTTAATGAGTCGAAAGTCAGATTCGCCTGTCCGAGTTTTTCTGTGTTCTTGATAAAGTTTTTGATCATTTTTCCAGTCGTGGCCTGATCTTTTAGAGTCTCCGCGTGGTCACCCATTTTGAGTGAGAAACACTGTCGCTTCTAGAAGGTAAAAATAGCTCGCAAAACCTCGCTTGTAGACGTATCACTTTGCAGTGTAGAGGTCACTGAACACAACACACGTATCGTTGAGTCGCGGCACTCGCGCGAATCGGAGTTTGTAGCAACACTGTGTACTACGCAGTTGCTAGAGAATGAAGGGGAGGTACTTCGCTTTCGGAGTTTCTCAGAATTTCGACCTCGCACACAGAACACGACTTAACCTGCACAGAAGGATGTTCGAGGATTTTTCATTCTCACTTTGTTCGATTTTAAGTTTCTTTTTCCCCTTTTTTTTTACACTCCTCAATTACCCCTTGCACTTTCACACTTGATTTTTATTTTACTCAGCTTGACTGTTAATTTATCTGGCTCGAAGGACCATGTTACTTATTCTGTGACTCCGATTCTTCCTTGAGTCGGCTATCGACAGATGGAGTGCGGTCAGAGGAAATGGGCAATGTGAGAAAAGAAAATATTAACACAGCACTTAATTTTACAAAATTGAAATATACTCGCGTATTTATTATGATTATTTGGAGGTTAATTTATAGATACAAGCGTCGCTCACAGGTTAATTCGTATCTCGAGGTCTTGCCTCTCTCAGCGTCACAGCCGAACTGAACTGCTTGCGATCACAAGGGGTCGCGCTGTACGCCAGTCGCGACAAAGCAATTTCGGAGCACACACACACATACAGAGCCTTGCGGCCGGCACCCGCTTGAACACACGCAAACAATAATAGATCTGGAATTGCGATTATCGTCTTCTTCGATGAGCTATAATCATAGTTTTATTGTATGGTATGTAGAGTATCAATTGAATTAATTTCTAAAAATTAAATGTTATACGTTACCTCAAATTTGTTCCAGTTGTCTTTATAAAGTATAAGCGAGATGAAATTACGCGTACATTTCATTAATGACCAACCCATTAAAAGATTCACAACCTCTTGAGCAGAATAATCGCGTTCGCTGACAGATGAAATAAGCAGTTTCATCACGCAAGATTTTGCAGAAGTATCGCTGTCGCTATGTTTGCATAGACTGTTTATTATATCCATGTACGAGAACGAAGCAGCTTCACTCTTTGTTGTATACTTAACGATGTACTTAACAACTGCATTAATGTCGAGTATGGGCGTAAAGTCCGTATTAGCCCGCCATATTTGTGTTACGACATTATTGAAGCGCTGCACGTACGGATCGTTCCGTCGAGGAAAAAAACTCATAATATCCTTGCATAGCATCAATGGAGCTGATTTCTTGAACGTCTTTAGGAAAATTAAATCTGCAGCGTGCATTGGCGTTACCTCGTCTGTAGCAATGGGTTCCGCACTTTGTATGACGTTGGAAGGCATTTATTAGTTCACCCAAATCATTTTCGTACTCGGCCGGCGAAATGTCTGAAAATCTTGATTGAGAAGGATGGTTTGAACATGTCAGATTAGCACTTTTAGGATTAATGGTATAACGGGGAAATTGATCTTGAAGATCCGTGGTTCGGGTGAGCAGAGTGAGGTTTGGCTGAGGAAATAGTCGTGCTTTCCAATTTAAATAAATCGATTTATTAAATAATAAATTAACTAAAACTAAGAAAACACAAAAAACAATGTAAATCAAATTAGGCAATGGCCTGTGATGTGAGTGAAACAATAAATTAAGTCGGCTTCTGACGAATAATATATTCGTTACAATGGCTAAACATAACGTATCAAAGTATTCCTGTATTTCATGAATATGATCCTCAGACAAGTCATTAACAATAAACTCGGGCTCATCTTGCAAGCCCAGTAAACCATGTACATGAGGACTTCCACGATTTTGCCACTCAAATCTGTACCAATAATCTTTCACACGAAATACAGGTTTTAACACTTTACTCATGATCAATTCAACTCGTTCCTTGAAAAAATATCCTACTATGAGAGGATTGTCGTGCATTAATTTTCGTTTTTGTTCAGATTGTAAATGAGAAGTCCGTAGAAGGCGCTAAAAGACGAAATAAATCAGGCCAATGATAGTCCGCAGCCGACAGCGTAAAAAAAATCGTTGGTTTACCTATCGCAATATAAATCAAATTAATAATGTAATCATTGTAATCCATCAAATTCGACGTGGAACTAATTTTGATATTATTAACTCTAGTAGTTCAATACAAGTATACGACAGTTAAACACTTCGTGATTAACGAACTTCACAGGTAATTAAATTAATGCCGAACTTTGACGTAGGACGGTCAATAAAATGAACAGATATATGACAGTGGATGACGGTATATAAAAAAAGTGGTTCATAGATGAAATAAATTTTCAACAAGTACCCATATCGGAGTTGATGGATTAACAAAATCAATTATATTAATTATAGTGGAAATCACCTAATTCGAGCTATAATGAAAACGTTACATGATTCGAAGGAAATGTCACATAAATCGAAATTTTGTTTCCAAAAATGATACGAATTATGAGAGTTTAGCGTTCAAATTTAATAAGTATTTCACTTTAAGCGACCAAACAAATTAAGATTTTGCGAAAAAAAAAAAAATAAAAAAAAATATTAAATTAATACTTATGTGGCTGATAAATAATTCTAAACGGAACGGCCACCCTCAGACTATCGAATTATATGATTGCCAATAAATATGTAATGTTGTAATTGCTCACCTATTTGATCAACCATAGTCGTTAATTCCCTATATCTCCTGGACCAAAAACTCTTGGTAGATTTAATACGTGCGCAATGCACCATAATATTTGACAGTTTTGAACTATCCTTTGTAATAAGATCTCGTAATTCGAGAACTGTAAGATGTGACAACTTAAATTTTTTCACATACAAATTTGACTGCGTTATGGCATTGTGTCGCAAGATCGTATTAAGCGCGAAATATCTAAATCTAGGATCTTTAGCAAATCTCCCATCTTTGTAACTCATTAGGAATTTAAAATAATGGAGACACGTAATACTGTGGATCCTACTTTGCAAAAAATCACAATTTCCATACGGAAATAATGCAGGAAATGCACACGATATGTATCCTTCACTTTCAAATTCGTTCAATGGTTTCGTTTCACATGTGGGATATGGAAGTTCTAATTCCTTATTAATATACTTGCTCCTGGTCCGTGCTTTGTAAATTGATTATGTAGTGTTCATCTAGCTCAATCAAATCATCGCTTTCAAGTGCCTCGATGGATTCATCGATATTCATACTTGTCAACATGCCCTCAATTTGACCATCACTTGGCAATTTATCCAAATTATCGTATGAAATATTTATATCTTTATAATAAATATTATGTCGTTTCAACCACAACAATGCACGAAGTACATGATCAGAGCGCACTCGAAATTGGGCAACCCCATGTGCAGTATCTCTGTTAAACAATATAGTAGACGTTAATTCTTCTACATTCAACGGCAAAACGTCAATGAACTCGTGTATATTTTGCGTAAAATTAATCACACTCCCAGAGTACGCATATTGGCCACCATTGATTCGATACAGCGATACGACAGGATGAACACGCGATATTAGCATTTGCTCGATATAAGTCAGGTCTTGCAATTCTGCCGGTATTTCACCAGGATCCATGTTATTGAACGCGGTGTAATATTGTCTATGATCAGGACTTTTACACAAAGAACAATAATCGTTATATAATTTCATACCAGGAAACGATCTTATACAATTTACGCACGAGCTTCATACAATTTTTGCAATTGACACATCAAATTTTTTACCAGCGCGAATCTGTGTCGCAGTTAGTTTCAGGAGACTATTATTTGAAAATCGTCCAATAACAGCCTTTGCCTTTCTAATTGGTTGATATTGCTTATTAATCGCTTTCCTGGTTCTTGCCGATTTGCGTTTGACGTTTGGCATTTTGTTGAAAGTATCTTTGCTGCAAATAAAATGTTATTAGATTAAATTCCATTCATTGAAACGAAATTGACTTATTAAATCAACACGTGAACCACGTAAATTGTGCAACGATAATTATAGTTAAGGTCCCAGACATATCACTCAAAAAAATTCCAACAAATTTTATCAAATTCTAATTATTTTCAAAAATCGCATATAAACTGCATAAAAGTACAATTTCATCCTTAAACAAAAACAAAAAATAATGCATCGACAATCATATTTACGGTCCCCGACAGATTACCCAAAAAATCCCGTCAAATTAGACCGAATTCTAATTTTTTTGAAAAAGCGCATATGAAGTGCATAAAAGCGCAGTTTGATGTATAAACGAAAAAAATTATGTAACGACAATGGAAATATCATACCATTTTAGTTCGAATAAACTAACCAAATAGACAAAATTAAAAATTTTAACGACTTATGATTTAGATAAGATAGTAACGAAAACATCGTTAACGACGAATGTGCCTGTGGATCTACGAGAAAAATTGCGAAGAAGAGATCTCGAAAAACGCACACGGAGAGGAAGATCCTTTCGCGTACAGAAGCACTTTATATGTCACGAAAACAGAACAACTTATTTTCATTACAACAATACAAAATATACTATGCAAACATTAGTGAATTTATAATTAATACGCACAAAAATTACATACGTGAGTGCAATTAATCGCAAATACTAATACAGAATGGCACCGCAATGTAAAATAATAGGTATTTTCAACTAATACCAATGCGTATAATAGATCAATCGTAATGTATCGAGTAGTGCACTCGTACTCACCTTTGTTATGCAATGTAATAATAAAGTATTACTCAAATACAAAGTCACTCAAAAGCACCGAGTGGATATATCGTTCAGTCGATAAAAATTACTAATGATATTAATTCTTTAATTGTAACTTTACATCACCACTAACAGCATGTGAGCACTCAAAGAAACCCAGAATTATACCAACTAACCTTCAGCGAACTTATAAGTACAGTGCAAATATTGCGAATCATATGTGTACAACGGACTCAAATTATAATAGCACCATAGCGTATACAATCCGTATGACATCCCCCGCTTTCAATAAACTTTGGGCGCGCCTCATGTAATTAGCGATGTATACTTCGTTAGCGCGGCATGCGTAATGTGCGCGTATATAAACATCGATTCAAACCGAAGAGAGATTGATTGATTGATTGATTTAAACTTTTTATTGGGGCCTTGAGGTATAACCACATGAGGCCCAACGGCAGTTTAAAAGACAGCAGTAGTACAAATACTAGTGATCTTGGAAACAGAGATAAAAAACAGAGAACAAAGATCGCTGTATGTACAGATGGTACAGCACATTAACAACCATAGATGGTTGTTCCATCGCGCAATTTTTCGTTTAGCCAAGTTTAATTTAAGTTAACACTAGCACACAGAGAGAGAGAGAGTATAGATAGATAGATAGAGATAACTTTATTCGGCCTTAGGGAGACCCTATCTGGCACAATAGATACAATAAGTGAATGGTATTAAATATTTACAAAGGTTTTTAGCAATAATAAGCAGTAATTACATCGATACTGATTTCGTTACTGATACGCATGTATCTCTCTCGGTTACAAATTTGATATTAGGTAGATTTTTATTTACGAAGTTTTTTGATAATCGTACGCATATTGAGTACAGTATGCACAGATTTACGATGCACATGTGTAGGATTCTCGATTTCACGATCTCAAGGCTACAAATTAATTCGTCGGTGGAAATGGTCTATGCTAATGATGATCATGAAAGATATGTGGTGCTGAATGGGGAGACAAAAGATGAAAGTTGAAAGTGAAGGAGGAAAATGAATAGTAGAATCTGGAGTATGGTTGCGGAAGAAAAGCAGATTAGTTTAAGTCAGTGGCTAAAAGTTTGTTGAAGGCTATTGATTTCAGCTGAGGTATGGATGATGGATTGAAGGCTAAAAGATAGAGTTGGATTGAGGGGATTGATTGTAGGTGGAGCGGCGTCAGAGGTCGCGACTAACCGTCATTTTTCTCTTCGCTTGAGAGCTTTAAGATCACCTACTGATGCAATGGGTATAAGTTCAGACTTGTTCGTGGCTCGCATGAAGACAGTGAGATTGCGTACAACTGGTCTGGCGTAGTTGAGAGCATGCGCCGCAGTGTAGGCATTTTTCAACAAGGCATGAACCTCTCTGGGCCAGAGTGCTCGGAGTCTCAATTTTCCGTCGCCACCAGCACCAAAGAGGGTTTGAGCATTAATGGATGCCAGTCTCGAGGCGCTTGACAGGCAGTCATCTCTAGTGCTGGGGGATGCAAGCTTCACAACTATTGCCCTAGTGTCGTCCTTACGTGCTTCATTCGCAATCTTCGGCTTCAGTCACGAGTATGAGACACAAATCTGTTAAAGTTGACAAGGCCCATTTGCTGTGAAAACACTGTCTAGAAGTTGTTCGTTTGCGAGATCTGCGGAGGACGGTATGCCAGACAGCAGAATCTCACATGTATCGGTCACATGAGGAGTCGCAACCACAGCTCCCCCCACAGACAAGGTCCTGGCCCTCAACCTCTCGTGTATCGGTTATCTCATGTGAGTGCTGAGAAGATAGTCCCTCTTGTGCCGACATGCGCGCGTCCAGACTCTCAACAGCTTTTCGAGGCCTGTGATACGCGTGGAGATCTCTTCGAATTGGGCATCGAGTTTGTTGTGATAGCTTCGTTTGTTGGAGTCTATTTTGCTGTGTAGTGTCTGGACGAAGTCCTTAAACCAGGTCGGAACCTCCTCAGGAAGTTTGGACATTTCTGCGTCGCACAGGGGTGTAAGCGTATCCACAATGCAGTCTTCGATTAGGCCACGAGCCTTGTCCAAAGTCACCTGCGAGATGTGGCACTAGCAGCCTTCGTGATGATGCTCGCCTTGGAGGACTCTACCAGCGTATCAGAGCTCACCTGCTCGACTATGGCACTAAAAGTTCGAATGCAACAATCTTTGGCTCCCGCCTTGCGTATGTAAGGGCCAGCACAGCCTGGATGTACGCAGTAATGACAAGCGTTGCACTGATAATCTCTCGCGATGTTCTTCGTACATCTAGCGCATTCGGGCATTGCCTAAAGATCGAGACATCATGATAGGAAACAAGAATTAGCTCACGTAGATAGAAAGGTTCGAAACAAAGAAATTGGTGTTTGTAGATGAGGTGAGTATAATGAAAAGATGCAAAGAACGGTGAGATGAGTGAACGAGAGCAGTATGAGAGCGATGCAACAGACACAGTTTAACACGAACCAAAATCAATATTTGCACTGTAGTCACTTTTATGAGATGGAGCAAGTATGTGTAACGACACACTCATGTAGCACGTGTAACGCACGAATAGTCTGCGACGGGTCTCGCACAGAAATGTCAACAAACACTCGCAGATTTCACCACACAGCAGTCTACAGCACGGCAGCAGCCGACACAGCAGGCAGTAAGCGACGTGACACTATCAGAAAATGCGCTACACCAGTCGACAGTAGTAGCGCGTCTGCACGTTAGAAGTTAATGGTCGAGCAGGATTCTTCCTTACCCATAACCCCAAAAACACGAGTATCCGGCTCCTCGCTGGGCTCCTCGATCACCCCAAGTCTTGGTCCCACGACTCTCCCACCTCGTTTGGCTCCTTATTCCACTGAACCTGCTCCGGCAAACCGGTGATACAAACGCTGAGAGGAAGATGCGCAGATTCACATGAGTCGATTTCCGCGTCAAGCTTACGAGAAGACGACTGAGGCAAAGACCACTAACCTCCAATTGGATGTCGGATGACACTTTATGATAAAAAATGATCGCTTGCAAGAACGATGCGGCAACAATTTCGCGGCAGCAGCCTTGCAGAAGATAGCATGCAAGATTTTTCTGAAAAAATAGGTGCCCGTAGGCAAACGAACTGAAGCAGAAACCAAAATACCACAGAGCTCTATAGATGTACGTGTTACTAGACTCACACAGAGAGAGAGAGAGAGAGAGAGAGAAGGGAGATATTTATAAAAAATACAGAAATTTTCGCATAACAAAGTCTACAGAAATTTAGTAACAAACAAAAGATTATTTTTAAATAGATAACGTTTTGAATTTTGACCACAAGATGGTGCGCTCGTGACCACACACACACCACACACCACACACACACACACACACACACACACACACACACACGACGCCTCGATGGCTCAGTTGGTAAAGGGCTCTCAGGCCTCTTGCTTCTGAATCTGAGAGTGTCGTCTAGGGCGTGGTTCGATCCCACTGGGGGGAATTTCATTCGTGATTTTTTCCCCCGGTGTGGTCGAGCCCGTGCCCGAGGTGGAGCGGGTACCACTCAAAAAGAAGACCCGGGCTACGTCATCAGCCTCCGAAGCGGTAAAAAACCCCGATCACTGTGCGAGCTGGGAAGCGAATAGGATAACCATAAGTAGGAGCCCGAGGCGAGGACACAGAAGGCTGGCAATAGATGGAGCACAACGCTCCCGTGATGAAGTCTGAAGTCAGAAGCGAGAACCACACTCACAAGAGGGCGCCGGGTGCGGAGCCAAGGCTCCGCTGGCGCGCATGATGGCGCCTGAAGCGAGAACCACACTCACAAGACGACAACAGAAAAAGGAGTAGCAAAAAAACTCACGGAGACTCAAAGGGTAGCGCCGGAAGCAAGAACCACACTCACAAGATGTAGCCGACAGAGCAATCGGGCCCTTGCCATCGGCGGCAGAAGCGAGAACCACACTCACAAGAGGGCACTAGACAGCGAGTTCTAATACTCAACTCAGGAGGAGACGCCAGCAATGTGATCACGCAGTAGACGGCTCTGAAAAAGGGATACGACATCGAGATGCTTCGCGCAGGATCGGAGGTTCACCAAGTACAAAAAAAAGATGAGTCCCTGAACCCCTAATCGTCGCATGTCACTATGCGATGGATGGGGATGTATGGAAAAACAACGACTAAACACACAGAAGTAGCAGAATGCTCAATTAACCCCGGCCTCACCGAAGCAATGCCTAACGGCGGTTACCAGTGAATGTCCGAATGGGGGGTAGTGGAAAAAAAAAAAAAAAAAAAAAAAAAAAAACACACACACACACACAACACACACACACACACCACACACACAAAGCGGCCGCATCGATGTGGCCATCTTGTGTGAGCAATACAAGAACCTTGCTCCACCAATACATTGCTCGCCGATGCCGACGGCCAAGCAGCTATCTGGGTGCATGGAGGAATTCCGGTGCAGGAGCGTCCAGCGCGAGTACATCCTTACTTCGCGTGGGCCGAATCGGCGGAATTTTCTTTTTCAGTGTCTACGCTCCACCAAGACTCTCTGAAATGGAATTTTCCGCCCTCTTGCCAACATCACCGAGGAGGCCCGTGACAGAAGGCCCCTTGTTATTGCAGGGGACTTCAACGCATGGTCAACGGAGTGGGATGTAGGGAGACTAGACCACGGGCGTCCATCCTGCTCGACTCGCTCGCTCTCCTCGATGCGGTGCTGCTTAACACCGGTGATGCGCCAACTTTCAACGGCAGCAGGGCAGCTCGATCGTCGACCTGACGTTCGTTAGCGAGACTCGCGCCCCGCGTAAAATGGACGGTGAGCGAGTGGTACACGCACAGCGACCACCAGGCCATCGTCTTCGAGATCGAGGACACCGAGACTTCCACCAGGCCCTCGACGCGCCGGAGCTGCAGATGGAACGCCCGTACACTCGATGCGGACCGTTTCTCTGCCGCCGTGTCCGGCGCGTCGGTCGCTCCCGGGACCGCAGAGGATATGGCGTCGAGCCTCATGTCCGTCATCACCAGCGCATGTGATGCCTCGATGTCTAAGGCAAATCCTCGCCGCCGTCGTGAGCCGGTGTACTGGTGGACGGCCGAGATCGCTGATCTCCGGCGCTCCTGCCTGCGGGCTCGCAGACTCTCCCAGAGATCGCGAGGCCGGCACGACGAAGAAACCCTCAGCGCGAACTACGCCTCCGCCAGGCATCTTCTGCGCGTGGCGATCAAGACCAGCAAGCGTCGGTGCTGGAGTCGGCTCCCGACGAGCCGTCCTCGTATCGTCCGCTGTGTATGTTAGATACGGCGGGCAAGATTCTCGAGAGAATCATATGCGACCGGCTGGAGGCTTTCACAGAGAGACCCGGAGGCCTCTCGGAGCGACAGTATGGCTTCCGGAAAGGGCGATCAACGATAGATGCCATCGAAGACGTCATTTCCACCGCCCGTGAGGCCATCGCCGGCAAGAGATGGTACCGCGGCACCAAAAAACTGCGCCGTGGTGACACTCGACGTGAGGAATGCGTTCAACTCGGCACGGTGGACAACATCCTCGCCGCTCTACGCCGTTTGCTCGTACCCGATTACTTGCTGAGAATAATTGACAGCTACTTCTCGGCAAGAGTGCTCGACTTCACCACGGACGAAGGTTCAGAGTCCTACGAAGTCACAGCAGGAGTTCCACAGGGATCGGTACTGGGCCCGATCCTGTGGAACGTTATGTACGACGCGATCCTGCGACTCAACTTCGATGGCGATGTTCGTATCGTCGGCTTCGCGGACGACATCGCAGTGGTAGCCGTCGCCAAGCAGCTATGGCAGATCGAACACGATCTGAACGCTGCGATACTACAGGTGCGAGGCGCGCTCCAGGCTCTTAGCCTACAAACAGCTGACCACAAGACGGAGGCTCTGCTCATCACAAGCACGAAAAAAGAGGAAACCATCACCATCACGGTAGGCGACCACAGCATACGCTCGTCCCCCTCCATCCGCTACCTGGGCCTGCACATCGACGCCAAGCTGAAGTTCGACCACCACCTCCGAACAGTCAGCGCGAAGGCAGCCGGTGTGATCGGTGCCCTTACGAAGATCATGCCCAACTCTGGCGGGCCCAGAAGCAGCCGACGCAAGCTGTATGCTCACGTCGTCGACTCCATACTCCTGTACGGAGCCCCCGTCTGGAGCACAGCAGCACAAAAGCGAGCCTACATTCGACAGGCGGAGTCAGCCCACCGACGAGCCTGCCTGCGGGTGATCGGAGGCCGGCCGCATGTCTCTTACGAGGCCACATATGTCCTTGCCGGCATACCTCCGCTGGCCCTTCTTGCGGACGAGCGAGCGCGGCTCTACGGCCGCCGCCGAGAGGACGCAGAGGACGAAGAACGCTTGGCAACGCTAAGCAAGTGGCAGGAAGCATGGGACCGGTCGACGAAGGCCCGATGGACGCACCGACTGATCCCAAGTATCAGAGTGTGGATCGAGAGGAGGCACGGAGAGCTGAACTACCACCTCACGCAGCTCTTGACCGGGCATGGCTTCTTTAAACACCATAGCCGACGCTACGACCACAATCAAAGCGCACAATGCCCGGTCTGCCCCTCATCCATCGAGAACGCGGAGCACGTGTTCTACCACTGCCCGAGGTTTAGCGAGGAGAGAGCGAGACTACACTCCCTGCTCCACGAGGTCATGACGCCAGAAAACACCACCAGGCTCATACTCGCGAACGAGCCGAACTGGCTCGCTGTTGCTTCCTTCGCCTACTCAGTCGTAACAAGACTGAGAGACGAGGAAACAGACAGAAGGTGACGACCGGACGATGCTGCTGGAAGAAGACGCCACCTCAGCCAAGCCTCAATGAAGCGCATAACGCCAACCCCTCCATCCCCGTGAAGTAATGCCTAACGGCGGTTTCCGCGGGGATGGAACAAAGGGAAACCGACGTGGATGTATCTACATATACACTATGTACCCTAAATCAATGTTACACTCTCACTTTTACTGCTACATTTTATGCAATGTAAACTTCTAATTTTACTCTCTGCTAAATAAAATATATTAATACATCCAAAAAAAAAAAAAAAAAAAAAAAAACACACAAGCGGCCTGCAACGTCACCGCTGGCGTCTCACGCAACACCCAAGCGCCACGCCGTGACAGCCGCACCCAAGCAGCATGACGAGAACAACAACGAGGTCGGAGACCAAGACGGGTTTGTACTCGTCGACCGCCGACGCCATCGCCAGCGTAAGCAGACGGCGGCGACACCTGGAGCGGTCCGCGCCCGGCAACAGCCGAAGCCACGGCCAGTGCAGCGTAGAGCTCATCACAAATCAGACGCAATCGTCATCAAGGCGAAGGATGCGTTGAAGTATGCAGACATCCTGCGATCTCTCAAGTCGGACCCGACGTTGCAGTAGAAAGTCGGCAGCAGCGTAAATAACATCAGACGCAGCGCCGCTGGAGCCCTAGTGCTGCAACTGAAGAAAGGCGTAGAGAACGCCTCCGACCTAGGCGAAGAGCTAGGCAGGGTGCTCGGCACTGCGGCTACAGCCAGTGCCCTGCTTCACACGTCCACGATCGAGATCAAGGACTTGGACGAGTGTGCCACCAAGGAGGAGGTTACCGCGGCACTGGACGCTCTCCTGGGCGTTCCGGTTTCTAAGCGCGAACCTGTGAAGTCTCTGCGGAAGGCATATGCAGGAACACAGGTGGCTGTGGTCGCGCTCCCGGATGACCTGGCTGCCGCAGCGCTGAAGCTCGGCCACGTGCGGATCGGCTGGGTGAATTGCCGCATTCGTGCTCGCGAGGAGGCTGCGCGCTGCTACCGCTGCTGGAGCCCTGGCCACATGGCCGCTCGCTGCAGGGGTCCCGACCGCACGGGGCTCTGCCATCGATGCGGCCAAAAGGGCCATCAGGCCAAGGACTGCAGAGGCCAACCATCATGCGTTCTCTGCCAGGAACGAGGAGCTGACGACCATCGTCACGCGTCCACAAGCTCGAGCTGCCCCCTGGCCCGGAAGATCACCCAGGACCGCCGATGATGAGAATCCTCCAGCTCATGCTTTGCGATACCATCACCAAGCTGCGCATCGATGTGGCCATCTTGTGTGAGCAATACAAGAACCTTGCTCTACCCAATACATGGCTCGCCGATGCCGACGGCCAAGCAGCTATCTGGGTGCATGGAGGAATTCCGGTGCAGGAGCGTCCAGCGCGAGTACATCCTTACTTCGCGTGGGCCCGAATCGGTGGAATTTTCTTTTTCAGTGTCTACGCTCCACCAAGACTCTCTGAGATGGAATTTTCCGCCCTCCTTGCCAACATCACCGAGGAGGCCCGTGACAGAAGGCCCCTTGTTATTGCAGGGGACTTCAACGCATGGTCAACGGAGTGGGGATGTAGGGAGACTAGACCACGGGCGTCCATCCTGCTCGACTCGCTCGCTCTCCTCGATGCGGTGCTGCTTAACACCGGTGATGCGCCAACCTTCAACGGCAGGCAGGGCAGCTCGATCGTTGACCTGACGTTCGTTAGCGAGACTCTTGCGCCCCGCGTAAAATCATGGACGGTGAGCGAGCGGTACACGCACAGCGACCACCAGGCCATCGTCTTCGAGATCGAGGCCTCGGAGATCGAAGTGGCTTGAAAATTCCATTAAAATTCACCGAGATACTTTGATACCACCTTAAACACGCGTTACATTTGTATCGCGATTTTAAAATTATTACTCACTTTCACACTTCGACTGAGACGTGTTGCTGTACTCCCTCTTGCGTTGAATTAGCTTCGATCCCATTGCACTTCTCAACTGGAAGTAATATTCGGTGCGTTTTCCCCGTTGAGTCAACGGACTTATCAATTTCACCTTTCCCGCGAATCTCGATCTGCGTAGAATAAAATGTATAAGAAAGCTGGAATCTGGATCTGTATAAATGGTTATAATTACTCGTTCAATGTCGACTCGCTGCTTGAACTTGACATATCGGTATACGTGCAAGCACTGGATGAGGTTCGCATATAGAAATTGTTCTGCGTCGAGCAAGTGTATAATTCGTACTGTCTGTCGCGCGAAAATGCGAATATATACGTTGCTTTTCGCTTTCTGCTACGTGCGCGTTTATCGTAATTGTTATGATTCGGGTGATGTACGTGAGTAAGCTTGTCAATTCGCATCGATTTATATATTTCATATGTGTACATGCCCATGTCCCGATTTTGTGTGCAGAGGAGCTGTCGCTAATAATCGTAATATGTAAAAATTCAGAAGTAACAGGATGTGTACTATTTTTGTATAATTTTGAATATTTATTTTTCAATATTAATATTTTGTGTTTATTGAGTTTAGAGGTTTGAAGTATAATAATTGCGGGTTTAGCGGGTTGGGTCGAGAGACGGAGAAAGATCATTGGAACCGTGTTCGCAGTTATGTCGTGAAATGCCACATATGAGTCATTTTACGTCAAGTCTCCAAGCGCGGCGCCCGCGCGGCATTATTAATCGAAATTGCTCAATTTGTAACTCGCCAGAAAAGCACCTAAATGCACCCAGAATAAATATGTGCCATATGATTTTGATAGGAAATTTTTTCAGCTTTCTGATGGTGAAGTCAGATTTTCCGAAATTTTCCATTTCCCCTGGAAAAACTTGATATAAACTTTCAAACTCAATTATCTCAAAAACGGCATTTTTAAGATTTTTCAAAATAGTGCCAATCGAAAGCTGAGGTTTTTTTACATAAACAAGCAAATTTTCGAAGAGTACTTTTCATAATTACTCAATGAAATACAGCGACAAACGTGTAAAAACGGGTTATTTTGCGCCACGCAGGGTACTGCGCGCGGAAACAGCTGCCGCACGGGCCGAAATGTCACGTTTTTACACGTTCGTCGCTGATTTCATTGAGTAATTATCAAAATACTCTCTGAAAATTTGCTTGTTTATGTAAAAAAACCTCAGCTTTCGATTGGCACTATTTAAAAAAATCTTAAAAATGCCGTTTTTGAGATATTTGAGTTTGAAAGTTTATGTCAAGTTTTTTCGGAGAAAATGGAAAATTTCAGAAAATCTGACCTCATCATCGGTAAGCTGAGGAAATTTCCTATCAAAATCATATGGCACATATTTTTTCTGGGTGCATTTAGGTGCTTTTCTGGCAAGTTACAAATTGAGCAATTTCGATTAATAATGCCGCGCGGGCGCCGCGCTAGGAGACTTGACGTGAAATGACTCATATATATACATAATCGTAGAAACATAACGGTATTGCGTAATTCTCTTTCTCTATTATGTTGGTGTTCGCAGAGGACGTATGCGTTGAGACGAGGATGTATATAGATCTTGCGGTATATGCGTAAGCGCGTGGATGCTGCTATTGTTGTTTCTGTCAACTCGCTTGGAAATGATAAAAGCGCGTCGTCGTCTTCTTGACTGTGTGACGACTTACTATATGTCAAGTAGGTTGCTGAAGCATGGTGAAGAAGAAAGTTTCATACGCGATTGTTGATATGGTTATTTTATTTTTTCTACGCCAAATCGAAATATTGCGTCAACGTAAAAATTTTGTTTTTCGATTTGTTTATGTATAAATAAAGTAGTTCTTATATTTTTTATACCTTATGATGTAAGCTGAGCATTGTAACCATTAATACGCCTGCCACAAAACTTACCAAAAAGGTTCACATACAGTTCGCCAATCGGGGTTAAACCTTTGAAGCTATATACGTTTGCATCGGCCATATGTGCTTCTTTGTATTGGGCCACGTATTATTTTACAGGGGCAGAGAGTTTAACAAGACTAAATATTCTGCGAAAATACCGACTACTCATTGACCAAAACCAACAACCATAAATATTTGTCATACGTGGATATGTCCCTGACGTATGCCAAATGAAGGGACACTATTCTTTATTTGTATTATTAGACCAACGTTTAACATCCATTCCGCCCATTATTAATTAATACCGGATAGTATAACATCCACGATACTCACGCGCACGCAAGAGTTGAACGTATTATCAATCATATGCAATGTCTCACACACAAATAGTACATGAACTTCCGCCAAATTCAACGGAGACAGAAAGGTTAATAAAATAGTATATATTCTGCGAAAACACCCGCTAATCATCGATGTATAACCAGCAACTATACTGTTTGTTATACGCCTAAAGTTTAAATTTTGTTCAGTAAGGTGAACTATTCGTTATTTGAATTTTTAGACCCATGTTTAACATTCATTTTGCATCAGTATCAAATTATCATAATTTCGAAATAATTAAAAAAATTACGCAACGACAATCATATTTAAGGCCCCCGACAGATAACTCAAAAAATCCCGCCTATTTGATCGAATTCTAATTATTTCGAAAAAATGCATATAAAATGCATAAAAAAGCATTTTAATGCATGCACGAAAAAAATTATGAAACGACAATCATATTTAAGATCACCGACAGATAACTCAAAAAAATCCCGTCAAATTTAAACGAATTCTAACTATTTCGAAAAAATGCATATAAAGTGCATAAAAGTGCATAAAGGGTTACGTGATCAAGGTTATGAATGTCATCAGCACTTCGTCTAGCTCCCCTTATCATTTTCACAAATTTTCAAAAATATCGATCCAGCACTACCGTGTCTACAAAAAACCGTTGCAAAATCACGGGAGTTTTAGGCAGGAATGACTTCGCTTCGCTCAGCATAATTATGCCCGGTCAGTATAATGTTCGGTGGGCGATTTAAATTTGATTGCTCTATTAGACGTTTTAACACTAGCTGTGTGTCGTACGAAGACGAATTATGTGCCAGACACAAGATTTTTTTAAATTTTGTTTTTTCCCGTATAGCGATATCTAATAGCTGAGCTACGGGGTCGATTTTAAAGATGTATTCACGAATACCACAGGTAGCACACATGTTATTCATATCATCGTCTTGTATGCAATCCGTGCAAACTTGATGCGCTATACACAGTGTAGGAATATGCTCGGTCATCGAGGCGTGGTTTTTGTACGTGGAATCTCGCCTTGTCTCGAAATCGTAAAAAATATACAAATATTAAGGATTGTTTTGAGCGGGCTCCTTTATAGGTTGTATAAAGCATAATTCGTTTGGGCTGTGCCTCGTCTTGCGATGATCGCAATGATGTACACCGCACTCGTGAGGACCGCGAGAAATATTAATAAGGGCGAAAGACCGCTGACAAATATTTACGACTTCGCATAACGGATATTTTTGACCTTTCGTTTTGGTCGTATGTTTCGCCAAACAATTTACACCGTAAAAGCTGCACTAGCATTTTTCGCATTTTATTTTTTCAACCGAGGAGTCTCATTTTCCTTGTTGAAAGCATGCGTCACAAATTTTCGCGCAAACATGAGAGTTTATACTCCTATAGCGTTAATTACAAAAGGTTACAAAAATACGGGTCTCTCACTACTCCAACGGGATTGATTATAGTGTCGAAATGCTTATAACGATCGTCGTACAACACATAGATAACCTTATAGTTCCTCGGTTTTCAGCCATCGAAAAACGGCTCCGAGCCCTGCCCATATGTAATTTTATCAAGAGCCACAAGGCTAATTTTGCTTCCTCATCGAGGAAGCTTTGTGATAGGCGTCAAAATCAACTTTTGATCCAGAACTCGTAGGACAATTTGGTTTACATATTTGGAAACTACATTGAATTCTGAACAATTGTCTGTATGGATGTGTGTGTGTGTGTGTGTGTTTTTTTTTTTTGTTTTTTTTTTTTTTTGGATGTATTAATATATTTTATTTAGCAGAAAGTGAAAATAGAAGTTTACATTGGAAAAAATGTAAAAATAGAAGTGAGAGTAGAACATATTGATTTAGGGTACATAGTGTATGTACATACATCCACGTCGGTTTCCCTTTGTTCCATCCCCGCGGAAACCGCCGTTAGGCATAACTTCACGGGGATGGAGGGGTTGACGTTATGTACTTCATGGTGGCTTGGTTGAGGTGGCGTCTTCTTCCAGCAGCATCGTCCGGTCGTCACCTTCTGTCTGTTTCCTCGTCTCTCAGTCTTGTTACGACTGAGTAGGCGAAGGAAGCAACGGCAAGCCAGTTCGGCTCGTTCGCGAGCATGAGCCTGGTGGTGTTTTCCGGCGTCATGACCTCGTGGAGTAGGGAGTGTAGTCTCGCTCTCTCCTCGCTGAACCTCGGGCAGTGGTAGAACACGTGCTCCGCGTTCTCGATGGATGAGGGGCAGACCGGTCATTGTGCGCTTTGATTGTGGTCGAAGCGTCGGCTATGGTGTTTAAAGAAGCCATGCCCGGTCAAGAGCTGCGTGAGGTGGTAGTTCAGCTCTCCGTGCCTCCTCTCGATCCACACTCTGATACTTGGGATCAGTCGGTGCGTCCATCGGGCCTTTGTCGACCGGTCCCATGCTTCCTGCCACTTGCTTAGCGTTGCCAAGCGTTCTTCGTCCTCTGCGTCCTCTCGGCGGCGGCCGTAGAGTCGAGCTCGCTCGTCCGCAAGAAGGGCCAGTGGAGGTATGCCGGCAAGGACATATGTGGCCTCGTAAAAGACATGCGGCCGGCCTCCGATCACACGCAGGCAGGCTCGTCGATGGGCTGACTCCGCCTGTCGAAGGTAGGCTCGCTTTTGTGCTGCTGTGCTCCAGACGAAGGCTCCATACAGGAGTATGGAGTCGACGACGTGAGCATACAGCTTGCGTCGGCTGCTTCTGGGCCCGCCAGAGTTGGGCATGATCTTCGTAAGGGCACCAATCGCACCGGCTGCCTTCGCGCTGACTGTTCGGAGGTGGTGGTCGAACTTCAGCTTGGCGTCGATGTGCAGGCCCAGGTAGAGGATGGGGGGGACGAGCGTATGCTGGTCGCCTACCGTGATGGTGATGGTTCTCTTTTTTTCGTGCTTGTGATGAGCAGAGCCTCCGTCTTGTGGTCAGCTGTTTGTAGGCTAAGAGCCTGGAGCGCGCCTCGCACCTGTAGTATCGCAGCGTTCAGATCGTGTTCGATCTGCCATAGATGCTTGGCGACAGCCACCACTGCGATGTCGTCCACGAAACCGACGATACGAACTACGTAGGACTCTAGGCCTTCGTCCGTGGTGAAGTCGAGCACTCTTGCCGAGAAGTAGCTGGCGATTATTCTCAGCAAGTACCAGCAAACGGCGTAGAGCGGCGAGGATGTTGTCCCGCCGAGCCGATTTGAACGCATTCCTCACGTCGAGTGTCACCACGGCGCAGTATTTCTTGGTGCCGCGGTACAATCTCTTGCCGGCGATGGCCTCACGGGCGGTGTAAATGACGTCTTCGATGGCATCTATCGTTGATCGCCCTTTCCGAAAGACATACTGTCGCTCCGAGAGGCCTCCGGGTCTCTCTGTGAAAGCCTCTAGCTGGTCGCATATGATTCTCTCGAGAATCTTGTCCGCCGTGTCTAACATACACAGCGGACGATACGAGGACGGCTCGTCGGGGGTTTGCCTGGCTTTGGGAGCAGGACGAGTCTCTGGCGCTTCCAGCCAGACGGGAAAACGCCGGTCTCCAGACTCATCGTATACACCCGCACGAAGATGTCAGGACGCGTGGCAACAGCGAGCTTGAGCGCCATGTTGGGCACGCCATCCGGGCCAGGCGCCGAGCGCTCCTTGATCCGCGATTGAGCTCCTTTGAGTTCCACCAAGGTGACGGCTGGGACCAGCTCTCCCGCCCGTCACGGCAGCTGCAAGGCGGGCCCGCTCGGCACTTGCGGAAACAGAGCCGCCACCGCGCCGCGCACCAGGAGAGGGGAGCCAGGCTGCTTGGTCTGCGGGCATCGCAGGCGCGACATGGCAATCCTGTATGGTCTGCCCCATAAGTCGCTGTCGACCTCGTCGCGAAGCTGTCTCCAGCACCGGCGCTTGCTGGTCTTGATCGCCAAGCGCAGCAGACGTCTTGCGGAGGCGTAGTTGGCGCTGTGAGCCTCCTCGTCCTACCAGCCACGTGATCTCTGGAAGATTCTGCGAGCCCGCAGGCAAGAGCGTCGAAGATCAACGATCTCCGCTGTCCACCAGTACACCGGCTCGCGACGGCGGCGTGGGTTTGCCTTGGACATGGAGGCATCACATGCGCCGGTGATGATGTCCATGAGGCTCGACGCCATATCTTCCGCGGTCCCAGGGGCGACCGATGCGCTGGACATGACGGCACAGAAACGGTCCGCATCGAGTGTGCGGGCGTTCCATTTGCAGCTCCGGCGCGTCGAGGGCCCGGTCGAAGTCCCGGCGTCCTCGATCTCAAAGACGATTGCCTGATGGTCGCTGTGCGTGTACCACCCACTCACCGTCCAAGATAACACGCGAGGCGCGAGCGACTCGCACACAAACTTCAGGTCGACGACCGAGCTGCCCTGTCTGCCGATGAAGGTTGGCACGTCACCGGTGTTAAGCAGTATCGCATCGAGGAGAGCAAGCGATCAAGCAGGATGTGCACCCTATGTCTTGTCGCCCTACATCCCCACTCCGTCGATCATGAGTTGAAGTCCCCTGCAATGACCAGAGGACTCTTGCCGCGGGCCTCCTCGGTGATGTTGGCGAGGAGGACGGAAAATTCTGCATTAGAGAGTCTCGGTGGAGTGTAGACGCTGAAAAAGAAAATTCCGCCGATACGGGCCCACGAGAAGTAAGGATGCACTCTCATAGGGCACTCCTGAACTGGGATTCCTCGCCGCACCCAGATAGCTGCTTGGCCGTTGGCATCGGCGAGCCATGTATTCGGTGGAGCAAGGTTCTTGTATTGCTCACACAGAATGGCCATGTCGATGCGCAGCTTGCTGATGGTATCGCAGAGCAGGTCCTGGGCAGCCTCACAGTGGTTGAGATTGAGTTGGAGGACTCTCATCATCGGCTGGCCAGGGTGATCTTCCGTGCAAGAGGGCAGCTCGAGTTCGTGGACGCGTGATGGTAGTCGTCGGCTCCTCGCTCCTGGCAGAGGACGCACGCTGGTTTGCGTTTGCAGTCCTTTGCTTGATGACCCTTCTGGCCGCATCGGTGGCAGAGCTCCGTGCGGTCGAGACCCTTACAGCGAGCGGCCATGTGACCAGGACCCCAGCAGTGGTAGCAGCGCGCAGCCTCCTCACGACTCGCTTTGGCCGCCAGGTCATCCGGGAGTGTGACCACAGCCACCTGTGTTCCTGCGTATGCCTTCCGCAGAGATTTCACCGGGTCGCGTTTAGACGCCGGAACGCCCAGTAGCGCGTCCAGCGCCGTGGTGATCTTCTCTTTGGTGACACACTCGTCCAGGTCCTTAATCTCGATCAAGGACGTGTGCAGGGCACTGGCTGTAGCCGCAGCGCCAAGCACCCTACCAAGCTCCTCACCGAGGGCGGGGGCGTTGTCCACGCCTTTCTTCAGTTGCAGCACTAAGGCACCCGCGGCGCGGCGTCTGATGTTATTTACGCTGCTGCCGACTTTCTGCTGCAACGTTGTGTGTGTGTGTGTGTGTTTATTTTTTTTTTTTTTTCATGGAGAGGACGTGGGCTGGGTAAACCCTTGCACCAGTGGCCCTTCCAAACTTCAGGCATGATTCCCACCGGAACTATCGTTAGACATTACTTCAGTGGGTGCCTTTATTAGCAGTGCTGCTGCATCGATGTTATTGGTCATTTCCCTACATCCCCCATCCACCGCACGCTAAGGCGCGGAGATTAGGGGTTCAGGAACCGTGTCAACTTGTTGGTGATCCCCCGCTCGCCCCGCGAAGCCCTCATCCAGCGTCATTCCCGCCTTCCGGAGCCGCCTTTGTCGGTGCTCTCCCTTGTGCTGATGTTTTCTTCTTGGGTACCTTCGACAGAACTCGTCAACCAACAGGACTAGTGCCATCTTCGTGAGAGAGTGGCGACCCAGGTCTCACGCCCCACACCGTCCCACAAGTCCGGAAGAACTTTCCCCGCTTCTTGATTTGCCATCTTGCGAGCACCTCTCTCGCTTTTCTGGTTTCCTCCATGATGAGTGAAAAACTCCGTCGGTCAGCGCCAGCACTAGAAGTTCTGATATCGGGCTCCATCCCTTAGGATACCATCTTGGAGCCGAGGGGTCGGTGCTCTTCCTTGTGCTGGCGCTTTTCCTCTGAATGATGCACTTCGTTGGCCAACATCAGCACTAGGAGTTCTGGCTTTCGGGCTCCATCTTGCGGGAATTCTTCAACTTGGGCCGCAGGGTGATTGGAGGATATTTCACCCTCCAGGAGGCTGCCTACAGCCGTGGACCTACAGTTTATGGTGGAATCCGAACCACTTCGGGCTCGGGCTCGACCTCACCGAGCGAAAAATCACGAATGAAATTTCCCCAGTGGGGATCGAACCCACGCCCTAGACGACACTCTCAGATTCAGCAAGCAAGAGGCCTGAGCCCTTTACCAACTGAGCCATCGAGGCGTCCGGTGTGTGTGTGTGTGTGTGTGTGTGTGTGTGTGTGTGTGTGGTGGTGGTGTGTGTGTGTGTGTGTGTGTGGGTGTGTGTGTGTTGTGTGTGTGGGGTGTGTGTGTGTGTGTGTGTGGTGTGTGGTGTGGTGTGTGTGTGTGTGTGTGTGTGTGTGTGTGGGTGTGTGTGTGGGTGTGTGTGGTGTGTGTGTGTGTGTGCGTTTTTTGTGGTGGAACCAGTGTAACTTTTGAACGGAGACACGTATCGAGAAGCGGTTCAGCTTGTTTTGAAGGATTTGTGTGTCGCATGAAGCGTCAAAAACTTATTGTATGATCCACCGAGTAGTTAAAAAGTTATGATTTTTTTTATCGTGTTGTAAACTCGGTTTTTTGGAAAAAAATTTTTTTTTAATTTTTTTTTATGTATAAATGAAGGAATTTGGGTACTTTTTATTCGGTATAATGTAAGAGGAGTAGCCAATCTTTAATTTGAGACCAAAAACGTAGAGATTCATGTAATATATAAAACGTTAGAACTCAAAACAAAAAGTCTTTTTTTTTGCTCCGTAGAGTTGCAATAATTCTGAGCTGGCTCTATTCATTAAAAAACCAGCAATGCAGAATTTCAAGCTAAAAAAGTGCATCGTACAAAAACAGCTGTATCTCAGCGAATTTTGTGAATTTTTTTAACTCTGAAAACGGCGTCGGAAAGGTGAGAAAAAACCTATCAGATAGTTGTATCTAATTATTTTCATGAGTGATTATACTCAGCCATTTTTTTGAAGAACGAATATTTTTTCCATTTTTCCATTTTTTAATATCGTTTTTTGGGATAAAGTCGTACTTTTTCTGCATTAAAATAATTTTAAAGTGTATACTAATAGATACCGTTGGATTTGTCTTAAAAAATTCTACATTTTAGTGGTGTCAAAAAATTTTCGGGATTTTTACTGTTCATTTGCTGCTTGCTCGAAAATGAACTTTGCGAAATTTGCGAAAAAGAACGATCGAAAAAGTGTATTTTTTCAATGAAATTGTGCTTCTAGGCTAAAACTTACTACGGCATTCGATTCCGCAGACGAAAACACGTAAGAAAATGTAGCGTTAAGATTATTTTTACACTCTGAACAGAGTTTGAAATAAATCGAATGATTGCCCGATTTTTTTCCTTTTCAGGAGCACGTTTTTAAACTTTAAAAATCCATCGACACCATCTAAAATCGTTTGTTTGAGTTCTCGTTTAAAGGAAACTTCATTTTAAACCTCAAACTTTCAGATTCCGATGGATCCCCCGAGATACAAAAAATTTTTGATAAAGTGGACCACCCTAATATATATGTGGCATTTCACGTCAACTCTCCCAGGGCCGCACAGCGCGGCATTATTTAGTCGAATCGCTAAATTTGTAACTCGCTGTAAAAGTACCTAAATGCACCTAGAAGAAAAAAGTAACACATCAATTCGATGGGAAATTGCCTCAGCTTTTCGATGGCGAGGTCAGATTTTCCAAAATTTTTCGTTCTACCCGGAAAAATCGATGGAAAAACTTTAAAGTTGATCATCTCGAAAACTTCATTTTTAAGATTTTTCTAAATAGTTCGAGTAGTCGAAAGATCAGGAAATTTTCTATCGATATTGACATTTTCTAGAAAGGCGTTTTTTGATTTTAGCAAGATATAGCGAGGGAAAGAAGAAAAAACGTGGTTTTAGCGTGCGCTGCGCCGGTTGGGCATGCAAAAACCACGAAAAGCCCTCAGAAAAAATCATTGAAAATTTTGAAAAGTCATATACGGCGCTACGATGCAATACAAAGCCCGATCTTTTTTTCCACTCACTTTTGGCATCAAAATACATAATTTTGAATTTTTCAGATTTTTTCAGAGAGGACACTGGCTTCTATATTCAAAAAAATGCCCTTTTTTAACGAAAATAATTTTTTTAGGGCGATACGAAGCCTTAAAAAATCTGGAAAAACTTTTTTCGTGTTTTTTAAGTCGAAATACATAACCTCAATTATTTTCAGACTTTTTGCTAAGAAAAACTCTGTGTTCGTTAAACTAACAAGGTGAACTTGCAGCAACAGTTCATACTATTCACCGACGCACCGTTTGAGATTAAAAAGCGCCTAACTTAGTCATCACGGGCCAGGGTTGGAATCGCGCGCTTATTTCGGGGCGGCAGATCTCCGAATTCATTAGAAACGATACAATCGCGGCTTTCGGACGGATTATCTCTCAAGTGGGATCCGAGAGGTCCCGAATTCTTCTGTGTATTCTCGCTCGTTTCAAAGTCTGACGTTTGTTTACTTGTCTATACAATATCAACTTTATTTGTATGTAATGATTTATAGTAGCAAACCGTAGTTCAAATATAAGAACTTGCTAACTTTGAACTTTTTTGTGATTCTTATATTATTTTCTTAGTGAAAAAACCTAACTTATAATAAATGTTATCAGGTATTTTAGCAGAAATAAACTTAAAGAGTATGAAGGTATATCTTCACAGATGAAGGAAGAAATAATCAATTATTATTATGATAAAAAAAATAGTATAATGTTGTAGTGGAACGAAAGAAAAAGTTGTAGTAAGAGTTCCTGGTTCATCTGAAACTACCACTGAACAAAAAAGACTATTATTGTTCGATTTGAAAGAAATGTACGATAATTTTGTTAAAGAAACACGCAGTGAAAAAATTCCTAGTTTATCTACATTCAAGAAGCTTCAACCTCCAGAGTGTCGTTTTGTGGGAGTCAGGAACACATAATATTTGTGTATGTTTTGTACATCAGAATATTAAATTAAAATTGGCTGCTTTAAAAGCATCAGTGAAATATAGAGATATTTTGGAAGAAATTGTTTGCTCAACAGAAATAAAAAAGTGCATGCTGCAACAATGCGATACGTGCTTAAATAAAAAATCATCTGATAATAAAGTACGAGTTGAAAAAATTATACGTAAAAAATTATCTTCTATTATTGATTTAGATGATTTTAAAATGTTAAAATATTCTCAATGGACGAAGAAAAAAGATACAAGAATGACACTTGAAGATAGATCAGAAACATTGAGCGAGTATATAGTAGGCATATCTATCGATTTTTTTGGAGCTCACAAAACATCATTTTGTTTCTGAAAAGCAAAAAAATTATTTTTCTGAATGCAAACAAAATTTAAGCACGCATACAGGGCTTCTAATAATGGATTTTGCAGAAAACTATACGTTTATAGCTCAACAATCGGTACAAGGTTTCTATTTCAATAATATAACATCCACATTGTTTACTGCAGCTTTTTATTATAAGTCACCGGAAGAAGACTGCTGTAGTATTAAAAACTTTTGTGTAATTTCGGATTCTTTGAATCATACTGCTTTTGCCGTTAATGTATACTTGGAACAAATTTTAGAACAAATTAAAAAAGATTATCCAACAATCACAGATATTATGTATTATTCTGATGGCGCTCCGACTCAATTTAAAAACAAGTAAGTGATTAAAATGCATGCTTATTGAAATAATACTAGGGAATCAAAATTAAAAATTGTTGTTTTATTTCAGAAATAATTTTATTAATTTAAGTCATCATGAAAAAGACTTTGGATTGAAGGTGCATTCTTACAATTTTTTTGCAACATCGCACGGAAAAAGTGCCTGCGATGGAATCGGTGCTGTTGCCAAAAGAAAAACAAGGAAAGCCGCCTTGCAAAGACTAAATGGAAGCGATTCCATTGTCAATCCTAGGCAAATGTTTGAATTTTGTAACACAGAAGTAACTGGCATCAAGTAAGAATTTTCAGAATGCTTGCATACATGAGATGGTTTCATTTTTATTGATTTTATAAACTTCTTGCAGATTTTTTTACGTATCGACAAAAGAAGTGTCCGAGCGTGTAAACATATTGAATGAAAGATCTAATGTAGCCAAATTCGTCCATGATACAAGGCAATTGCATTTTATTCGGCCTATAGATGATAAAACATTACTTATCAAAATATACGGATCGGATGAAGATGAAAAAATTGTATCGATTATGTGAAAAGAATTAAATCTATGTTATTGAAAAATTAAAATAGCATTCTGTATCGAAAACTGATTTAACATTCGAAAATACCAAGTTTAAGATAATTAATTTTTACAAAGAGGGGATTTTCGGCTCCATGAAAAAATTTAAAACATTTTTCCAATCTTTATCAAATTTTAAACCTTTTTTGACCATTGAATTTTTCAATTAAAGCTTTCTAGTTGAATTTAGAGCATCCAGATTGAAACCAGTTGTATCATCCCTTAATTTCTTCAGAATTTCGAATTAATCTTTGTGATGCTCTAGATTCAACTAGGAGGCTTTAATCAAAAAAATGCAAAGAACGAAAAAGTTTTAAAATTTGACAAGGAATTCAAAAAAAAATTTTTACCGGAAGCTCTGGCTCTAGGACCTATTTTCGGCTCGAGACAGCCGCGCCTCTATGAAAAAGTTTGAAGATTTGAGGTTATGTATTTCGACTTAAAAAACAAGAAAAAAGTTTTTTCCAGATTTTTTAAGGCTTCGTATCGCCCTAAAAAAATTATTTTCGGTTTAAGGGTGTTTTCGGCTCTATACAACAGCGCCCTCTATGAAAAAATCTGAAAAAATTCAAGGTTATGTATTTTGATGCCAAAAGTAAGTGGAAAAAAAGATCGGGCTTTGTATTGCATCGTAGCGCCGTATGAATTTTTAAATTTTTAATGATTTTTTCTGAAGGCCTGAAGCACTCAAAAAATCTGAAAAAATTCAAGGTTGTTTGGATTGTTCAAAAGTATTTTTGAGAATTTTTCCAGATTTTTTAATTACTTCAGGCCTTCAGAAAAAATATAGATAGAAAATGGATGTTTATACCGGAAGTAGGGAGTAGGAGGGGGAAGGGGGTCCAAAATTTTGGTTTTGAGACTTTTTTACTATGTACTATAACATACCAAAATCGCGTCAAGATTAGTGACATACGTGCGCAGGTTTATTTAAAAAATTCTGAGCCTTACCCATATATATATATATGTGGGGATACGAGGGTCTACGCTCCCCTTCAGGCGCCTACTCTCCTCTGCGCCCGTCACCAGAGGCTCTCGCGCGCTATACTATCGTGCAAGTGTAAGCTGAGACGCCTAGCCAGCAAGTCGCATGACGCAACTAATAAAGTTACATTTATTAATTGCGCCGATTGTATTGTTTAACCCTCTCTGCCACCCTGGAGAACTGGGGACCTCCAACGAGTCAATTCCAACTCCCACCAATCTCCTCAGTGGTGACCCGCGACAACTGCTCGAGACGACGAGCAGGTGAATTCGGCAGTGAGTGGTTGTGCGTGCGAATCTTAGTGCGTCCAGTGTCTGTGCGAAATTTTTTTTCGTGTTGCAACTTGCACACGCCATTATCGCGACAGGACACTCGTGCATCAGACAAAATCTTTTGCAAATTTCGTGTTGCAACTAGCACACGTCTTTTTTCATAAGTCTCGTACGATGAGCAGCCGTTGTAAAAAAAAACTTTTTTCGTGTCACAACTAGCACGCAAATCAGCAGTTCCGAGAAAATCGCACGCGGAACACACGAGTGCGCGACAACACATTGCGTTTCAATACGAACCACGCCATTGTCTTCGTCGTCGAACTACAGCTCTTCCGAGAATTTCACCTTCGTGTTGCAACTTGCACACGACTGACTCTCTCGAACGCGATCATTCGTGTCGAAGAATATCATCGGTGCGTGAATTCTTATGAATTTTTTCTTCGTGTTGCAATTTGCACACGATCTCCACGTTACATTGTGCGTAGTAAAAGAACTTTGCATGGAGCAAAATTCGTGTTGCAACTTGCGCACGACTTATCATCGAGCATCTCACCGGCGCATCAGCAACTGCCACGCGGTGTGAGGGGCAGCGACATCGTATCATCGGCACGGCGGCCATAGCCACGTGCGGCTCCTGTCACGGCCATCTTTGCTGCGCGTGACGAAGGAAGAAAAAGGCGGATAGCGGCGCGGTGGCCATCTTTGTTGCGCGACTCGAGCGAAGAAGACGGCGGATAGCGGCGCAACGGCCATCTGGCGCATGGCACGATCTCTCTCTCTCATCTCTCTCTCTCTCTCTCTCTCTCTCTCTCTCTCTCTCTCTCTCTCTCTCTCTCTCTCTCTGTGGCAGCCGCGACAGCAGCCGACAACGTTCAACTCGACGCAGCGCAGCAACTCGACGCGGTAACTCTACAATCTTCAAGCATCGTGTCTACACATCGTGCGACATCAAACTGCAGTGAACAGTGCACTTGACATTTTCGGGATTGTATACAATAATTTCCTTTCCGTTTTTCAGTGAAAAGTGCAAATTAAATTGAACAATAAACTTTTAGTTTTAAGAATCATTAATAGAAATTCATAATACAAATACTATATTAATTTTTTTTTAAAAATACCAGTGTGAATAACCGTGACATGCGAGTCTCACCGAAACCCCTTGACACATCAGTGATATTTACATAAAATAATTTTTTATTTTTTTGTCGGCATGTGGACCTTCGCGTAGCAGTAGACAGTCTTTGGCCCTCACGAGTTGTTTTTGTTGTGTGTCGTTGCTCACTTAACCCTACGCTTCAGACGTTGTGAAGAGCAGACGAATTTGACTATTCTTTTTTTCACTCACTCGTATCGTTCGTTTGCAATCATGACTAATGAGAAAAAAGAGCCAGACCTACCGGAATCTAGTGATTTAATAAACTCTTCTCTCCTCACAGACGATGGTTGTGACGCCACAGAGCTAGAGGCACGGCTCAATGCTCGCATGAAATTTTTTGAAGACTCGATGGCATCTCTTCGAGAACAGATGGGTCTCTTGCCACTGTTATCGAAAAGTTGCAACTATCGATCAGTCAACGAACGACCCGCTTGTCGTCCATTCCACTTCATGCAGCACCAGTACTATCAGTACAACCACGGCTACGCCTAATTTTGTTGCTTCTAGTAGAACAACTTTGGCTCCTAGCAATCATCAATTTAAATTTCAATTCAGTCCAAGTGAGCTTAACCCTCAAGCCAAATCTTTTGCGCAGTCCTTTTATGAAAATGAAGCTGCTGCTCTAACCTCATTAGCCTCAACGAGTATGACTTCTACTCATGGCAACCATCCAATATCATCATCAGGTCCTTTTCAAACACCAGTAGCAGAATCCAACTCTTCTGGGCTCTTTCGCTACAAGCCAGTAGAAGTACCTGCTTTTTGGCATCATGACCCTACCGCTTGGTTTGACTTACTTGAAGGTGAATTTGACGGTTTGAATATCTCTGAAGATAAAGGCAAATACAGCTCACTTCTGAAGAGTCTAGGTCAGAGCACTTGCAAGGCAATTTCCTCGCTCATCAAGTCCTTGCCTCGTACAGGGAAATATGACAAATTGAAAGAGCATGTCATACGCAAATATTCGTGTTGAAGTATTCATGTATGTGCTCTCAATCATTTTTTCAAACTTCACGAGCATTCAGCCGACCACTGCTCCATCTGTATCCGTTGCTTGCCTCCGCTCCTGCTGACACACTGTAGTCTGTCCGCTGCAAGCGACGAGTGTACACGCGAACGCCCAACTAAGTTTATTTTTGCCTCACTGTACTTATTCATCTAATAAATAAAACCTTATTGTAAGAGAGTGTCTTCATTTTACTGCCCTGCTTTATCAGGTTATGGGCCCAGTCATATACAGTGAATAAGTGAGTTTGGCAAATTAAAAGATGGCGGAAATATCGACAAAGCACGTAAAAAAGTTCAACGGCAAGAACTTCCAAATGTGGAAGTTCGAGTTAGAAAACCTCTTCGTAGCCCACGGCATTGACGACATTGTCTCCGGCACGAGGGCAGCGCCGGCTAATAGGGCTACGGTAGAAGGGAAAGCCTGGGTCAAAGATGACGCCAAGGCGAAGTTCCTCATATCGTCAGCAATGGAAGCTAAACAATTACAGCATGTACTAGTGTGTTCGACATCGAAAGAAATGTGGACAAGACTCGCCACCATACACACTCAAACCTCGTCATCGCATAAGTTGCTGTTGACGCAGAAATTCCATGAGTATAGAATGGACTGCACTGACTCCGTGGCATCGCACATCGCAAAAGTGCGAAATATGGCATTACAACTCCTGGATGTCGGAGAAAATGTATCTGATCTATTAATCACCGCCAAAATTCTATCCAGCCTGCCATCGAAATTCAGCAGCTTTCGCAGTGCCTGGAATAGCGTCGATCCGACTCGACAAACAGTCGAATATCTTGAACAAAGACTTCTCGAAGAGGAATCTTTCCTAGAAAGAGATGACGAAGAAAATAGCGTGTACTCTGTGACAGTAAGGAAGAACTACAAAGATAGTGCGTCAGATTCTAGGAAAGGGAAAAGTAAGAGAGACAAGCAAAACATCAAGTGCTTCAGTTGTAACGGCAGAGGTCACTACGCACGAGACTGCCCACAGCGCGACAACAACGCAAGTTCGATGAGTGACGACTTTGAAAATTTAACTCTCATAACCACAATCTCGAACGAGAGCTCGAGCAGAAACGCACCATCGAAACAGCTCAATGTATTGCTGCAGAAAGACATATCACAGGTCTGGCTTACCGACAGCGGTGCCTCCGAGCACATGACTTTCCGTCGCAATTGGTTCTCCAACTACTCCCCTAGAGATGACGGCAGCACTGTGTCGCTCGGCGACAGTAAAGAGCACAAGATTGTCGGAGTCGGCACCGTGCTCATCAAAAGGTTAGTCAACAGCAAATGGCTCGACGGGCGAATTGAAAACGTACTCTATATACCGGGGATCCGGAAGAATTTGCTTTCAGTCGGTGCCATTACTAGAAAAGGACTCAAGTGCTCCTTCGAAGGTGAAACAGTAACAATCAGTTCCAAAAACGTAGAATGCGCGAGAGGCATCCTTCAAAGAAATAATGTGTATCAGATGTTTATTCAAGTTGTTGTGGAAAATGCAGACGACACACAAGCCAATGTTGCAGCCAGTCTGATGTGCTGGCATGAACGATTTGTCAATGCACGAGCTCTTAAGCAATTGATCAACAAAGGGCTAGTGAAAGGAGCAGAACTCAACGACAATTCCGCATTCTTCTGTCACGCCTGTCAGCTTGGAAAGTCACATGAACTACCGTTCGTCAAAGAATCCGAGAAAAAGGAGACGAAGCCAGGAGAATTTATTCACAGTGACGTGTGCGGCCCAATGCCCGAAAACTCCATGGGAGGAGCGCGGTTTTTCGTCACGTTCATGGACGATGCCACTGGCTATCGCTATGTTTATTTTCTTAAACATAAGGCCGATGTTTTCGACAAATTCAAAGAATTCGAAAGAGCGATTGACAACAAATTCGGTAAATCTATCAGTTCTCTGCAAAGCTACAACGGCAGAGAATATGACAATTCAAAGATGCTCGACTACATGAAGTCGAAAGGGATAAAATTCGAAACATCGGCGCCATATACACTACAGCAAAATGGAAAAGCTGAGCGGAGTAACATGCTGCTCGTACTATGCTTCTGTCGTCTGGGCTGGCACAGTCTCTTTGGGCAGAGGCAGTAAACTGCGCCGTATATTTACTGAATAAAGTCACTATGAGCAGCTGTCAAAGTGGAGTCACCGCCTTCGAGTCCTGGACTGGTCATAAGCCAAATATTGAACAAGCCAAAGCTTTCGGGAGCACTTGTTACATTCATGTGCCCAAACAATTTACAACCAAGTTTAATGCAAGGGCTAAGGAAGGAATTCTGGTTGGATATGTGTTAGGTCCTCCTTGGGACCTAGTTTGTTTTTCCTCGCTGGTGAGTACCGGGAGGAAGGACGCTCCTCAGCGACTCCTTATACAGGAGCCCTCAAGGATCTTAAGCCCGTGGTCTATTTATATATACGCAGATTTTGTTCGCGGATAGGCGAGGGAAAACCACGGGCGGCTGCTCGCCGGCCGCACTGCCCTTGCAGAGGACGACTAGCAGTCACTCGTCGGTTCCGCCGGTCCAGGCGACGGAAGACGACGTTGTGGGTCGCGCGCAATAACGTAAAGTTATAAATGAAAAGCAAAGAAAATAAAAGATAATACTAACTCAATAAAAGAGGAAGGCGTGAAGGTGGGGAGATAGTTATTAAATTAGAATACTCACTCTATTTTGTGTTAATGTTCGCTTTTTATTCGTGTGATGGTCGGATGGGTGTGCTCGTGGACAGCCAACAACGCAGAGGTGCAAGGTTCGCGATCTTTTTATACTCTTGGTTTTTGTAACGGTATAAATAACACTAAATTTACTATTTCTTTGTAATTAATAGGAGATAATTATGTTAACACTAACAGTACTAACTGAACAACTTGATATTAACGAGTATTGCAGAGGTGCAATAGCTTGAAGGCAGAGGTGCGATCTTACTACTCTCTGGTCGAGGGACGAGAGAGAACTGACTTCGCAGTGTAACGAAGTCTTGAGGTTTTTACTTCCCTCACTTCGATTTCGTGGGTCTGATTGTTGCACGTGTTCCTCGTCAGCTTCTTGCGTCTTTGTTTCATCAGCTTTTGTGCGTAGCTCCTTCATAGCAGTAGCCGAAACTCGAGAGCTTCTGTCCCACGGCTGCGCTGGTCTGCTGACTGCTCATAAAAATATGACGCACTTCATCCGGTTTTTGTTTTTACGATTCATATTATATTCATTTTATTGGTATCCGGCCGGTTTTCCCAGGTCAAGAATAAATATATATAAAAATTAAACAAAAATTATTACAAAGAATCCGAGGAGGCTGCGGCAGTCCGCGAGTTATTATATATACATAACAACCTCCCTCCCTTAGAATCCAACGCCCCCGTTGGATAATATTTTTTTATACTATTAATACACATTACTTACCTACACCTTATTAAAACTTAAACCCTTAAATTTATTTATTTATTTTTATTTATTTATTTATTTTTTTATTTATTTATTTATTTATTTATTTATTTATTTATTTTTTTTTTATTTATTTATTTATTTATTTATTTATTTTTGGTAGCTAAAATCAAATAATAATAATATAAATAAACCAATTTCAATATATTTATTAAAATACAATTACATTCTCATATACGAGAATAAAAATCCAATAATTTTACCATCTGCTATATAAATAAAGCAGCAGTAATATATTTAACCAAAAATACTATATTTTATAAAAAATGTTCCATAATCATAAAACATTTCTTAATATATAATTATATTCTCATAAACGAGAATAAGATTCCAATTATTATACTATATATATATATTTCTATTGATGGTCCGTTATTATTCTAAAATTATATCCGGTTCGGCCTCGGTATTTTCCTCCGAGCTGTCGGTCTCTTCCTCCTGCTCCATGGGTGTGGCCCGACCAACTGCATGGATTAAATCCCATAGCTCATGATCCTTATCATGGATGGGTTTTAGGTCCTCCGACATTTCAATTCCCACTACTCGTTTTTCGAGTCCTTCGATTTCCGCCGTTACTTTCGCCACGTACTGTAATTTTAGATGCAGTTCTTCTTCCCCTCCTATCGGAAGTTTATATATTTCTTCGATAACTTGTTGGACCTCTTTGCACGTAACTTGTTTCGGTATTTCCCTCAAAAAGTTTCGTATATTACAACACTTTGACGTGATCGGCCCAGGCTGTTCGGTCGATTCCTCTGCCGCAGAAGTAGTGGGTTTTGAGGTTGATGATGGAGTTTGCTTTTAATTCTGGTCCTCTCCAGTGGCCCTCTTCTTCGACGGCCATTTGCCTTGCGCATATAGCTCGTGGTCCTTTCTGCGGAATGCGGTTACTTGGTGTCCACAGTAAATGCAGTGGACCTCCCCTCGGAAGGTCTTTAAATGGTGCCGGTATTATTTGCCTCGTAGCGTGTCGGATTTCTCCTCTGAATTGGTCCGATCTTTTTGCCCTGGCTGCACCTTCCTTGGTGCAGTACCGAATGAAGATGGCTTGTAGGTTATACTTTTTTGGGCCCATGGCTACAAAGTCCAAATGGTCTATCGGGCCGCATTCCGCTAGGATGTTAATGGCCTCCTCTTCGGACATCCCGCGCGGCATTAGTATGTGCAAGCGGTTTACGTCCACTTCGGCCTTTTGTTGTTTTGCGGACGGTTTTGGTGAGGCCTTTCTTTCCTCCTGAGTCGCTTGTTTTTCCTTGCTCAAAAGATAGATCAAGGTTTTCTGCTTAATTTCGGGCGACTTGTAGGTTAGGACTTGTAGGTTATACACTAGGACCAACGTCCTCTCATCTAGTTGGTCGAAGATATTGATGGGATTCATGGTTTACAAATTTTTCTATAACCAAAAACATAAATAAAATACATAAAAAAAATTATATGGTTTACGGTGATTGGTTTGTTAAACTAGACTTATAAGTACATTCTCTTCGTTGCTAGCCGGTATAGCTTTAAATTCGCGCAACGCGTTACATGTCGCTACATGGAGAGAGTAGGTGTCCCATTCTACCTGGGACCCACAGTCCTTATGAAATGTTAGGACCGTTTGTCCTTGGTACCTTGTTTTCATGGTTCTCTCCTGCGCAAATACCGCCTTCCACATTTTGTGGACGTTTTCATATGCATCTTTCGCGTGCCTGGGTTAAAATACTTAATATAGGCAAATGTGGGTTTATGTTTCCTAGTGTTTACAATATTGTAGTACTCTATGGCCCCAAACGGGGTAAAGTGTTCTAACAATGTATATACAATATTTTCAACAGGCAAACTCGCAGGAATGGTACAAAATATTCTATCAATTAGCTTACTTATTTTGCCTATTTTCGTATTGGTCACCGTTTGGTACGGTTGGTTGGTTGGTTATCGGTGTTATTGCGGGGTTGACGGTATTATAGATGGTGCTGTTGTAAATGGGACCTGTGTTGGGTTCTTGTGCTGGTCTCCAGTGGGTATACGGGAAATAATATATTTCCACGGTTTTGCTGTGGTATTCCGAGTGGTATGTCGTTCTCATGTCCGTTATTTCTCCGAGCTCAAGGGCGACTTTCAGGAGTGTAACGACTGGTATATCTTCGTTGATGGTGTAGCCCACTACTTTCCGTCCGTCCGTGGTCATGGTGCTCCTGTTCCTATAATGAGGGACTCATTAGTTTTAGGACCTCGGTTATTTCTTAAATAAGTACATTTTGTCGGGGAATTTCGCTCATTTCTCGTTCGCATGGCCTTTCTTCCGTCGATCTTCCGACTTTCGTCTTTGGGTTCGTGCGGTGTAAGGGTATGTTTGGTATCATTTTCCTTGTATAGGACCAACCCGACCATTCCCGCCATAAGGAGTAACTGTGTGCCGAATCCACCGGCTAGAATTGAGATGGTGGATTTTTCTTCATGGGCCTTGGTTTCCGCCGCGTCTATTTTTTCGAGGATGGTCTCTATCTTCACTGCGTCTGTACTCCAGGTGTCAGCAGATTTTAACGCTATGATAGAGGAAAAATTCCTGTTGAATTCCAGTTGTGGGAACAATTCCGTCACGTTAAGGTGAGTTTCCGCATTGTATATGTAGCTGTGTCGAGATTCGCGGATTTCCTCCGTTTCTAGTAAGTGATCTCTAGTTCTGGCATGGCAACCGGGTGGTATATGTAGGATACCTATCCCTGAGATTCTTGTTGATTCTATCTGTTTCATGGGGCAGATCATTTCTATCTTTTCCGGTTTCATCACTGAGTATAGCCAAGATCCATCGTGACTAAGGTAGTGCCATTGCGTATCCAAAGTTGATGTCACCATTATTGAACAATATTTCAAATTAATATTTGATGGGTTAATAACCATATTGATTTCGCATTCTTTGCTAAGGTATGCCTCTTTTATAGGTGATTGTATGGGACAGATGTATTTTGAGTATCCCTGTAGGCACTTATCTAAGTTCTCGGTATTATACATAGTGTATTGGTTACGGTTTTCGCTTAGTAGCAAAAACGGGTGTGTGGGGCGTATGAATGCCGCACCGACGGTTACATTTTCTGGCGAGACTTGAGGTATTTCTAAGGGATGTAATTTATATAGGGTGTAATGGTTTCTCTCGGTTAATGGTATGTAAACTATTGCAATATTGCGTCTGTCTACACTTATCATATCAGCCTTAGAAATCTTAGCTATTTCTTCCGGTCTTAGGTGTTCGCTGGGGATAGGAATAATTAGGTTGGGGTTATTCTGTTGAATGTCCATCGCTATTTCTTGGACAATGGACTGAGTTAGTAGTTGCGGGGGAACCTTTCCTGCTTTCAGTTCTTGCAGGATGTTCTGCATCCGATCTAGTGTTTTTATTCTCTCATCCATCTCTCTTTCGATCGCGGAGAGGTGTGTTATTAGTCTAACTTCGTAATGCAAGTGCTCCAGTTCGGACGTCTCGTCCTGCAGGATTTCTTTTAGTTCCTCAAGAATTTTTCATGTTGTGCGTTGCGTTCGTTACGATATCCATGCTGTGCATGAGCAGATGGTTTTTTCCTTGTTAAGCTTGATGACTGTACTTTGTTCTTGGGACAATCTGTGCAAGGATTGCTGTATTAGACTTATATCGTCTTCGGTAGCGGTTCCGAAGAGACTTCTACTGATTGTTCCTACTATGGCCAAGGGGGCTGATTTCCGGAGTCTAGTGCTAGTTCTTGGGTTCCACCCGCGTTTGGATGAGAGGTTGTTAGGCCTGCTAGGGCGATTTCCTCTTGCATTCTTTTGATGGTGTTGAATTGTTTCACCACACTCGCGCTCTTGAAAAGCTCGCACTAGGTGTCGTCTTCCTGGAGAAGCAATGGCGCTCTAATTGGACATAGGAGCTCAGTGCGGGGTTTTCGTTGGTCCATGTCGTATTATCTAGATAGATCGCTATCCGCCAGGTAGCCTTCTTCAATACTATAGATCCATAATCTTCATAGTATAATCCTGGGTTACTGTTGATAGGTTGGATGTTGATTTCAGCGAATATTTTCGCTACAACCATGAGACTCATCATTATCCATACAAGGCCATTATTTTCTGAAAGGGCATTAGACAATTATTCAGGTACTGCCTTGAGTTTACTTGTTGTTTTCGTATTTGTTTGCCTGTTGGAAGTTCCAGAATTACATTGCTATTACCCAAAATTTCTTTAATTCGCAGCGGGGCCTTATAGAACTGGTCGAATTTACCCGTGCGGGGTTCTTTGAGGATCCAAGCGTAACCTCCCACCCCCGTTAAACGGTTTAAGGTGGCGGTCGTACCGAGCTTTGGATTTGCGTTTTTGTTCAATCTGTTTTTCCGCTGCTATGTATTTCATTTCTCCGAGTCGTGTAATAAGGTCTTGGAGATACAGGTTATAGGTGGGGAGTTTGTCCTCGTCGGGGATCCGTAAGGGGAACCGGGCTATTCTTCCATATACTAATTCGAACGGTGTGAAGTTAGTTGCCGAGTGGACGCTGGTGTTGTAGGTGAAAGTGGCAAACGGGGCTAGCCGATCCCAGTCGTCGTAGTTTTCGGAATAGGTCCGAATAAAGTCGACCAGGGGGGCGTGGCTACGTTCGAGGGCGCCATTTGTTTGTGGCCTGTAGCTGGAGGTCGTTAAGTGTTTAACCTTAAAGATCCGCATAACTGATTCGACTAAGTCCGATAGGAAACTAGTGCCACGGTCCGAGAGGATCGCTCTTGGTGCTCCGAATTGGCAAATCAAGTGCCGAGCTAGGGCATCAGCGATTGTAGAAGCCTTAGGTTAGGTAGGGGAATGGCTATCAAAAATTTAGTCAAGTTGCACTGCATGGTTAATAGGTGACAATTGCCTTCTGGCGTTAGCCGCAGTTTTCCTACAGTGTCAATTGACACTTTGTCAAATGCCTCCAAGGGGGTGTCCGTTATGATTAGTGGATCCCTAGTTTTGCTCCGGGTGAGTTTCTTTTCTTGGCAGTCGGGGCATTTTCGTATAAAATTCTGAATGTCGTGGCGCATTCCGTTCCAATAGTACCTCTCTCGAATTTTAGCATATGTCTGATTCATTCCTTTATGGCCTCCAACGCGGCTGGAGTGTAAATTAATAATGATAGATTTCCTCTCGTCTTCGGAGGGTATTTCTGTTTGGCCATAGCAAATAGTGACCTTAATTGGAGTGTGTCGGAACGTGTCTCACTATCTCTGTCAGAAGTCCTGGGGATAATGTGTCGGTCAGTTCCCCCTTTCTGGCTACTCGCGCACTGTACAGTTTATTTCGGGTCATAAAATCGCGGAGGGACTTAAATGCGACCCGAACATTTACTGCCGTAAGGGGGTCGTAGTGATGTTGTTTCACGACTAACAGAATGATGTTGTTATTCTTAAAGGGGCTGACAACTGCTTGGCCCAGGACTGGCCGTCGGGCCTTAATAGCCCGGAGGTCAATAGCGTCCATGTCGGACAGTTGTCTGAGGTTGCGCGTGGAGGGCTCACAGTCCTGGCTAACAAAGGTAACATAGTTATCGGATCGGTGGGTGAGGGCTTCTCGGCTTGCCACTATATTTCCGGCTATTCTTATCTGGGGCCGCTGGGGCTGTATTCAGATAAATCGGATCGAGTGGTTCGGCTCGTTGGATTGTGTTCAAGGATGTATTTGTTTAAGGGCCCTTCCGCGATGGGTATGGGAAAGAATATGGGAACATCGGGAGCTGGTGGTTGCGAAAAGTTGAGGATAACAGGTGCTGTCTCCGTTTCTTCGGGGATATCTATTATTTTTGAGGTGGCAGTGAGGTTTTTGCTGCCCTAGTTGTCATTGGAGTACTTTTGCTCATGGGGGTGTCTTCCGTGCTCCGTTCGTTAATTGCTGGTCGGTTACTTCCTGATACAATAAGGGTTTCTCCTCCCTTAGGGAATTTTCCTCGGTGTCCTCGGACGCAGTGGAGGCGTTTGCTCCTGACTTACTTTTGCTTGCGTATCCCGTATGAGTTTCTCGACCCGGTCCTGGAGTGTCCTGTCAGTGTTCCGCACTTCGTCATAAGGGTCGAGACTATCTAGGTACTCTCGGGTTTCATCATCCAAGGATGTTCCGTCCGAGATGCAACTTCTTTCAGGGCAGCGGTGACGTCTGCGTCTCTTTCTGCGGGAACGTCCTCTGCTTCGTACGCACGACTCTCAGGATCCGTTGACTGATGTCGATTTCCGCTGCTGCCTTAAGGAGTTCGTCCTCCGAAAGGGCTGTAGCGACGACTTCCGTGGTATCTTCGGCTGAGCTTGTATTGGTTACCTCGTCCGTCGTAGGGGCTGGAGTGAGGATGAGGGCGTTCGTTGGTTTGCGATAGTTGCCATAGCCCCTTAGCTCGGTATCTTGAGCTTTTTCCGCTGATGTTTCGTTATCCGGAGCCTCTAGATCACCCTCTCCGATGGGACTTCTGCTATAGAGTCTTCGTCTATACGTAGGCCACTATAACGGGGGTCGACTAGGGGGGGCTTTTCGCATTCCGAGTCTTCCGAGACCGTCGCGCTGTGTTGAGCGGTTTTTGACGTGGACGGTTGAGGTTCGGTATCTACTTCTTTTACTTTAGGCGCAGAGGACGCTTTTTCGGCTCTTTTCTTCAGTCCTGTGTCTACTCGGGCGGTTACCGGGTGAGCGAGAGGATTGGATCTCGAGGTTGTTTTCGATCGAGTTCGTAAAGCTACACAACTTCCATCCTCCCGGTTGTGTTGGCTTTTTCGTCATGTGTCCCGATGGGCTTAGAAGGTTTTTGCGGGTCCCTAGTATATGATTTTGGCACGGGGGAGTTTGATCGGGACTTCGTGGCTTTCTTCTCTGGAGCCCCTTTCTTTCGTCCATACATCATTATTCTCAACTGAGGGAGTCGTTGATTAATCTCCGCCTCTCGAGCGTCACTGAGAGGATTCCGAGAAAGGCAGTCAGCAACGACATTTTCTTTCCCTGGTTTGTATTTAAACGTGTACTGGTAGTCGGTGAATTTAAACATCCACCGCATGAGTCTTTGGCCGGGATCTTTACGATTATGCATCCAGTTAAGAGGCTCATGGTCAGCTACCAGTGTAAAGGCCGGCCCAGCAGATAGGCCGGTAGTGGTACATCGCATAGAGGGCCGCAAGACATTCCTTTTCCGTTGTACTGTAGTTTACTTCTGCCTTGTTCAATACTCTGGACAGATATCCGACTGGGTGATCAAATCCATCTTTTTCTTGACTTAGGACTGCCGCAATGGCTAGGTCAGACGCGTCGGTAGTTAGCGTGAACGGCTTGTCGAAATCTGGGAAGATGAGGATCGGGGCGGTGGTAAGTCGAGTCTTTAACGTCTGGAAGCTATCTTCGTGAGCGTCTTTCCACTCGAACTTGACTCCTTCTTTGTTAAATCGTGTAGGGGTTTCGCAACTTTTGAGAAATCTTGGATGAATCGGCGATAGTACCCGGCCATGCCGAGGAATTGCCGTACATTCTGACCGTCTTTGGTTGAGGGAATTCGGTCATCACTGATATCTTTTTGGGATCCATTTCCACCCCGCGTTCGCTGACTATGTGCCCTAAGAAGCCGACTTCCTTTCGAAGGAAGTGAACCTTGGCGGGCTCGAGGACTAGCGGGCGTCGCGTAGGCGATCAAACAGTCGCCGCACCTTGGAATCATGTTCTTTAAGGTCTTTGGCGTACACAATTATGTCGTCTAGGTAGACTAGCATCTCAATATTCTGTAGTCCTCTCAGGACTTTATCCATGAGGCGTTGAAATGTTGCGGGTGCGTTCTTCAACCCCATAGGCATTCGTTTATACTGGAAGTGACCATTAAGGGTGGAAAAGGCAGTCTTCCATTTATCGTCCTCGTTCATGGGGATTTGATGGAATCCGCTGGCTAGATCGAAGGTGGAGAAGTATGACGCTCCTCCTAGCTGGTCCATTATATCTGCTATGTTCGGGAGAGGATACGCGTCCCCGATTGTCTTCTTATTCAACTCGCGGAAGTCGATCACGATCCTCCATTTAGGGGTGCCATCTGGGCCCGGTTTCTTCGGTACGATCCATATTGGTGAGTTCATCGGGCTCGCGGATGGTTCAATAATACCTTCCCGCAACCTCTTGTCGATGTCCTTTTGGATTACTTCTTTATGTACTGGGGGGTGGCGATATTGTTTGGTGTTGATAGGGATCTCATTTTCCAAAGGGATCTCGTGATACACGAGATTGGTGCATGGGAGAGGATCCCCGGGAAGCAGGAATAATTCAGGATAGTCCTGTACAATGCAAGGACGCTGGCTTTCTCCTCTGGATTCAAAGGGTTTAAGTCCAGGGCTTCTCGGATTTGATTATTTCGTTGTTCTGCACCCAACACCGGTCGATCTTCGACCTCGGAGGGGCTATCCGATTCGAAGTCTTGCACGACATACCCAAATGGGATGATTTCTACCGGGTCGACTTCGAATTCCGCATCGCTATTGCCAGAGTTGATGGCTAAGACCCTACAAGTGTTACCCTCATTCCGGACTAGGCCCTCACCTAGAAAGACATCGGGGTTTCCCGTATCAATCCGGGGGAGATACCCGTCTCGGAGAGCGGTCGTGATCAATTTTAACTGAACAACCGTTCTGGTGCGAGCGGGCACCTGAATTTTCTGTTTGGTTGGGCCGTTCGATGGGGGCATGGCCTGTTGCTTCTTCGGCTGTAAGCACAGCTCGTCACAGTCGGCCACGAATTCTCTATCGGCACAGTAATCTTTATAGGCGTTCACTGTCGGGGGCGCAACGTAGCTAAGCGATGGTACCCCGGTCGCATTACGCGTTACTATACTTATTCGTTTGTTCGGAGATTCCTGACCTTCGAGAAGGGGATAGGGTTAAGGGGATCACTTCGCACAACGATGGAATTGTAATGGTAGGATATCACGGCGGCCTCCCTTTTAAGGAGATTGCGGCCAATGATGCCGTCCTCCTTGACTGGGAAGTCATTTGCTACAATATAGAACCGGTACGGGCTCCCCCAGAGGTTAATGTAGATGTACCCTAATGTGGGTTGAGGGTCGGGACTGATGCCCTCTAACTCGAGAGACCTCCCGCCAAAGATTTCTACCTCTGGAGACACCCGCTGTAATTTTATCAGATTCACTGTAGCTCCGTTGTCCACATGAATTTAGCTACTCCATCCCGACATTCAGGTAGCCGGAGCTGAATTATTGTTGGATGGTCATCCTCCGAGTCGCTTCGTTGATTTCCTCCAGAATTGGAGAATTCTCGTGCGTCTCGGAATGCTTCATGATTGTCATCGTGGGTGCTGTCCCTGGGCGCCGATAGTTCGCCGTTGGCTGGGCATGGCCGAGGCTCGAGGGCTCGTGTCGGCACTGACGCGAGCCCCATTCGAGTTTAAATCTCGTCTAGGTTGTTGTCCGACTGCAGGATTGGGGGAGTTTCCGGCCGAATATTGGGCTCCAGGTCCCTCTGACCTCTTCGGATAGAATCCCGGGCGATTTCCATTATTATAGGGTTGCCATCTGGGCTCTTCATTGTAGGGTTGGTGGTGGTAGTAGAACCTCTGAGGATTGTAGTAAGGCGGTGGCATTGGCCCATATCCTTTCGGGGGGCCGTGATAGTTATTATAGGCCGGAGGGTTATAGTTCCTTTGTCGCTCGTACTCCTGGCGATTATAGGCGTACTGTGGGTTCTTAGGGCCGTATAGACTAGCATTAGGGAAGTTCCCTTGTGGGTGGGAGCTCACGTAACCTACCCAAGGGCGACTATCTTCGATCATAACTTCCTGTGGAGGGTAGCAATCCTGGGGATAGTCCTCTGGGGGGTAGGGGTATTCTTCTTCCATAGGTCGGTAGCTGGGGACCCCTTCGGGGTTATCGCAGGGGCGCGCTTCGCTAATATATCCTACGAAAGGGGGATAGGCAGCGCGGGGACGCGGTCGCGGATCTTCGCTGGGATAGTAGGCACGGGATTCCATCGCCGGCTCTCGGGCGCGATAGGCCGCTTCACGGGGGTATCGTTGAGCTCGAGTGTCCGGTATAATGTGCGCCGCCATTCTCTTTTCTAGCCTGATGGCTTCGTCGAGGGCCTCTTCAAGGTCCTTTGGCTGCGTGCTATCTACCGCTCGGCAGATATCAGCTGGCAGCCCTCTAATAAACATATCAAGGGCCGTATTCTGCAGGGCCCTTAGCATGTCGGGGGTGTAGGTTGCACCGATCTCCTCTTTTAAAGCGGTCTCCGCACCTCCTAGGAGGACATTAATGTGGTCGTAGAAGTCGTTAACTGTCTCGCCTTGCTTCATGCGAGCCGTCTGGAGGAGATGGTTGTAGTAAGTATAGGTGTTATGGGCCCCGAACCGTTGTTTCAAGTGAGTGGTTAGTCCTGACGGTATTGAATGTCTTCCGATAAATGCTACGTTTGGCTTTTCCTTGTAGCTTACTCAGCAGGTACCGCAGAAACATCGGTTTCTGCGTTTCGTGTATTCCCGATTCTGCATTCTGGACATCTAAGAGAAAGTCGCGCAGGGGTATATTTACCCCATCGAAAATAGGAATCTGATTCGCTGCTTGGCTTACGGTAAAGGATGAGGCGATAAGGGTGCTAACGTCATTTGCCGTTGCATTTGCCGTCGCGTGGGAATTATCGCCGCCTCCTGTCATCGTGACCGGGATTATTATGTCCACTTTCTCCCTTCGTTTCTCCCCAGACTATTTATAGAAACACCCGGGCAAGAGGCTACTACTATACGTTAAAGTCCACAATTACTTTTTAACTTATACAAAAATTATAACATCACCGCTTTCGAATAACTTCTATATTAACTAAATCTAACACAATTACAATACTTCAACTATAATATCCTTTAATCCTTTAATACCAAATTTAAATCTTTAATTATTAAACACAATATTATCTTATTCCCTCTACTCAATTAAAACTTCACTAAATCCAAACTAAAAATAACCACAAATTTCTAAAATAATAACTAAAAACTTTTCAAAGAAAAACGCCACAATCATTAAATACATAAAATAATTTTAAAATTTAGATTTAACCTTTCTCTATATACATAAAATTAAATTAATCTTAATTCAAAAAAAAAAAATCTTCCTTGTGTTTTTTTCAATAACATACTACTACTATTTTAATCCCCTTTCTTTTCAAATAACTATCTAGACACCGGTCAGCATCTCAAAAGAAAAAGGCACGCCACTGCGCACTGCAATATTAATTTATTGCACACAAAACAAAATAATCAAAAATAATTCATCAATTTAATATCTTTAAAATAAGCTACATCAATGCTCAAATTTCACAAAAAATATATTTTTCATTAATCTTTAAAATATTTAATAATATTAACTATTAAAATCCAATAAACAAAATTAAATTCATCTACTCAATACTATACATTCGTAGCTCCTGCCCGAGCATTCGTAATACATACAAGCGAGAACGTCACTCGACCTTCGGGCGCGTGCACTTAGCTTCTATCGTCCGCGTGCGCCTATAGTTCCGTACTCGTGCACTCGGGACTGTAGGAAAGGGGCGGGGCCTCTATATCTGGCTGTGGGGACTCGGCGACACGCGCCGCTATCGTCCGCGTACGCGCGAGTGGGAGTGTACGTGCGGGGAAGCAACTTCACTGTTGCCTATACTTGTGTGTGAAGTAAAAGTAGGGGCCTATGACGTCACATGCGGCTACCGCTACACGACCTATGTTCGCTTGATGCTACCGTCGGCCGCCTCTCTATGCCAACGGGCGCTTGACTTGTTATTAATTACTGCTATATTTTCTCTATTACGGGGGCTCACAGAGTTAAATTTATGCTAACTCTGATTATCCAAAATTTATTTATATATATATATATATATATATATTATCTACTTTATACTTAAATATAAATTTTACAAAGGTGGTGAGGGATAGACGCGAGTGAAAGATTTCTATAAGATAAAAAGAATAAATTAACTTAATATAGACCGTCTTGGCTGAGAAGCAACCACGCTCTGCTACCAATTTTGTTAGGTCCCCCTTGGGACCTAGTTTGTTTTTCCTCGCTGGTGAGTACCGGGAGAAAGGACGCTCCTCAGCGACTCCTTATACAGGAGCGCTCAAGGATCTTAAGCCCGCGGTCTATTTATATATATGCAGATTTTGTTCGCGGATAGGCGATGGGAAAACCTCGGGCGGCTGCTCGCCGGCCGCACTGCCCTTGCAGAGGACGACTAGCAGTCACTCGTCGCGCGCAATAACGTAAAGTTATAAATGAAAAGCAAAGAAAATAAAAGATAATACTAACTCAATAAAAGAGGAAGGCGCGAAGGTGGGGAGAGATAGTTATTAAATTAGAATACTCACTCTATTTGTGTTAATGTTCGCTTTTTATTCGTGTGATGGTCGGATGGGTGTGCTCGTGGATAGCCAACAATGCAGAGGCGCAAGGTTCGCGATCTTTTATACTCTTGGTTTTTGTAACGGTATAAATAAAACTAAATTTACTATTTCTTTGTAATTAATAGGAGATAATTATGTTAACACTAACAGTACTAACTGAACAACTTGATATTAACGAGTATTGCAGAGGTGCAATAGCTTGAAGGCAGAGGTGCGATCTTACTACTCTCTGGTCGAGGGACGAGAGAGAACTGACTTCGCAGTGTAACGAAGTCTTGAGGTTTTTACTTCCCTCACTTCGATTTCGTGGGTCTGATTGTTGCACGTGTTCCTCGTCAGCTTCTTGCGTCTTTGTTTCATCAGCTTTTCTGCGTAGCTCCTTCATAGCAGTAGCCGAAACTCGAGAGCTTCTGTCCCACGGCTGCGCTGGTCTGCTGACTGCTCATAAAAATATGACGCGCTTCATCCGGTCTTTGCTTTGACGATTCATATTATATTCATTTTATTGGTATCCGGCCGGTTTTCCCAGGTCAAAAATAAATATATATAAAATTTAGACAAAAATTATTACAAAGAATCCGAGGAGGCTGCGACAGTCCGCGAGTTATTATATATACATAACACTCATCAAAAAATAGAACAGTTGTTGAAATAATGCTCTCTTGGCGACAGAAAACCCTCTGAATTGCTCTCAGAAATGCAAGCTCTGGGACGAGATCACGTCTCAGATGAGACACTCATGCTATTATGGTACAGGCTCTTGCCCAGCGAATTAGCTGTACTTCTGGACGAGTCTGTCACCAGCGCAAATGCTGCAGTATCGAAAGCAGATTGCTTGTATGAGAGATTGAAAACGTCAAAAAGCTACGCACAGATTTCTAGCTTGGACCAACCTCAGAATTCTGAGGCTGACTTACCTCAAAGAGTTGCAAACGCTGTCGTGGCAGCTATATCTGTCAAATCCAAATCCCAAGAGAGATTTTCTCGCTCTAAATCTAAAGAAAAAAATAATAATAAATCCAAGTCTTCGTCAAGGTCTAGATCCAAAGCTCGTTATGGACCTCATAAAGATTTGTGCTTTTATGATGCAAAATATGGTAACAGTGCAGAATTCTGTTCCAATCCACCTTGCGCTTGGGTTGAAATATGCGAATAAAAGCGAGCAGGAAAACTAGAGTTCCCGGACGTGTGCGAGGCTAGCGCTCCGGGTTCGTTAATTTCAAATTCAAAACGCCTCTTCGTCAAAGACCTGCACTCTGGCTTGATGTATCTAATCGATACAGGCACAGAGATCTCGGTGTGTCCCAAAGGAGATGCAGACGACTCTTCTCTCTCTGATATGGTTCTGCATGCATCTAATGGTACTACCATAAAAACTTACGGCTCATGCAACATTAACTTAAACTTCGGACTGCAACGTGAGATGGAATGGTCATTTGTTTGTGCTGAGGTACCCTACTCGATTTTTGGCGCGGATGCCTTGGTTCATTTTGATTTGCTACCTCATTTAATGGATAAAAAACTAATCGATAACACCACTGGTCTCTTTGCACAAGGACATCTTGCTCCTGCAATAGTCCATGGCATAAGTATAATCGATCCATCTCATCCTCTTGCACACTTTTTACAAAAACACTCACAAGTTTTCAACTCTCAGGCTGCAACCAGCGCCAGAGCAACGAGAGCTTTTCACACTTTGCCCGCCACCGGCGACACTATTGCGCAACGCGCACGTCGACTAACTCCGGAGAAACTCAAAGCTGTGAAACAGCAATTTGCGAAATGGCGAGAGGAGGGGATCTGTCGTCCTTCGGACAGTCCCTGGGCCTCTCCCATTTACATGGTACCCAAAAAGACCCCAGGAGAATTTAGAGTGTGTGGCAATTACCGGAAACTAAATTCGGTAACGAAACCCAATCGTTATCCGGTTCGAAATCTTTACGAGTTCACGTCCATTTTAGACGGAAGTAAAGTTTTTTCCACTCTGGACTTATACCAGGCGTTTCATCAAATACCCATGGCACCAGATGACGTGCAGAATACTGCACTCATCACCCCAATAGGATTATTTGAATTCCTCTTCATGCCTTTTGGTCTTCGCAATGCGAGCTAAACATTCCAGAAGTACGTGAACGAAGCTCTGGGGGATCTTCCATTTATTTTTGTATACATTGATGATGTTTTGGTAGCATCTCAAAGCGAAGAGCAACACTTAAAGCCCTTGGAAATCGTTCTTGATTGGCTAGACAAATTCGGTCTCCGACTCAACCTCGAAAAATGTGTTTTCGCTCAGCCTGAGGTGAACTTTCTCTCACACAAAATTAGTCAATCTGGCTATGCTCTCTTGAACGACAAAGTTCAAGCTATTGTAGATTTCCCTCAGCCCACCACAATCAACGAACTTTGCAGGTACTTAGGCTTGCTGAACTTTTACGTTCATTTATTAAGCATGCCGCACATTTTCTGGCTCCTTTAAATACTCTTATTGTCGGAGCAAAAAAGAAGGACTCTACAACTATTTTGTGGTCCGATGCGGCTGATAGTTCTTTTAAAGAAAGCCAACAAGCCCTGGCGAATGCAACGCTTATCTTTTATCCTCGAGAAAACGCGAAGCTACGTCTCCTTACAGACGCATCAACCATTGCTGCTGGTGTGGCTCTGGAACAAGAAACTGACACGCGCTGGAAACCACTTGGTTTCTTTTCGAAAAATTTCACCTCAGGCCATAGAAAATATGCTCCGTACGATCTCGAATTGACGGCTATCTTTCTTGCCATTAAATACTTTCACTCATACTTAGAAGGGCGTGAATTTGATGTGCTATGAGATCACAAACTGCTACAATACGCGTTTGTTCAATCGCCAGAACAAGTCCCTCTAGTCAGACAAAGGCAATTGTCCTTTATATCGCAGTATACTACTAGTATCAAATATCTTCCTGGCAAGGACAACCCGGTGGCAGATGCACTTTCACGCATCGATACAGGCAGCCTCTCTTTACAAGACGCTGGCTGTGTCGATGCCTTTGCTCTACCTACCGATATTTCTATTGAACGTCTCGCTGAAGCTCAAAGTTCAGATGAGGAACTTCCTCTCATCCTCGATAACCCTGACTTTGACTTGAAACTTCGGCGATTGGAGTGGCTCGATCGTTCAAATAAAGTTTTTTACATTAATTGTGATGTCGGTGACGAAATCATTCACCCGTACATCCCAAAAACTCTCAGGCAAGAAGCGATTTCCATTGTGCACAGTCTTTCTCACGATAGACCTGGAGCTACCAACAAACTCATCCGCAGGAAGTTTGTGTGGCCCAGCATGTCCAAAGACGTCAAGACGACAATTTTGTAAAGTATGCATACCGTGTCAACAAAAAAAATTTCCAGACACAACAAATTGGTGCCTGCCAAATTTGATTTGCCTGATCAACGCTTCTCTCACGTACACATCGATATAGTAACGCTCAATGAGAGCCACGGCTATACTTATGCCTTGACTTTGATAGACAGGTACGCTCGATGGCCTGAGGCCAGGCCCATTGGCGACTTGCAAGCTTCAACGGTGGCCGAAGCCTTTGTCAATACTTGGGTATCTCGCTACGGTGTTCCTTAGACTCTAACTTCAGATCAAGGTCTGCAGTTTGAGTCTAAGGTCTTTCGTGAGCTTTGCCACATCTTGGGCATAAATCACATTCACACCACCCCCTATAATCCTCGCTCAAATGGATTCATAGAAAGATGGCACAGGGATTTCAAAGCCGCCCTCATGTGCTATGAAAAGTCTGACTCTTGGATAGAAGCTCTACCATTTGTCATGCTAGGCTTAAGAACTCGGATTTGTTCAGATCTCGATGCCAGTCCGGCAGAAATCATCTATGGAACTATCCTTCGTCTTCCGGGTGAGTTTTTTCTGATGAAAGCGAGGAAAGCAGTCGAAAAACGTTGACTTCCGAATTCCGAGCTCACATGCAGCGAGTCAAACCTGTGCTCACAACTCTTCACCAGGAGACGCTGCCCTTTTTACACAAAGATCTTGCTACATGCTCTCACGTTTTTTTGCGAGCCCCTCCAATTAAGAAACTCTTAGACTCCAGCTATCTTGGACCCTTTAAAATCCATTTTCGGACTTCACCTCACTTCATTGTGATTAGAATGACAAACAAGAAGGGACTCGTGGAGCTGAAGACTGTCTTTAACTTGCGCGTGAAGCCCACTTTTGGCACCTGTGATGACTTAGATTTACTCAAAACCGAGAATAATCCCGAAGGCAATTTTGTCGCGGACGAGAACATTGCATGTGATTTTACTCAAAATGTGCCTGAAATCTCTGACGATTTGGCAGACTCGACTGATAATAATAATATCAACAGCTAATCTGTACCTGAAAACGCGCCTAAAACTAATCTTAAAAGTACTAGTTCTAAGAACATTAAGCCAAAAAAGCAAATCAAGTTCTACTTAGAACACTCGTACAGTCACAATGTCAATAAGAATAAGTCACGTAAAGCTAAAATTAAGAAAAAATAACGCTTTAAGCTATTTTTGTATTTAGTTAAGTTAAAATTGCACTGAGCACCAATTATTTTTGTATTAAAGTTAAAAATTCGCAGTGCAAAGCACTGAAATCACCTTTTTATGAGTAATTGCCTGTTTAATTAAAAACAAAACATTCAGAGATATATTTTAATACAAAGAGAGATGGAAAACTCATTTACAGTGCAAAGCACTAAAATCCTTATGCGACTATCTTTTTAACTTTAATGATTTTTGTTGTATTGTAATTGCAACACTATGTATTTTTCTTCTTTTTTTTCAATCATCGACAATTCGTCGCTTAATTTGATCATAATAAAAAAACATGAGGTGCAATGAAACTCAAAAATTTTGCTTTTATTGCATTTGTGCATTCAAGCAAAATTTTTCATTTTGACCCCCGAGCACTGTGGGGATACGAGGGTCTACGCTCCCCTCCACGCGCCTACTCTCCTCTGCGCCCGTCGCCAGAGTCTCTCGCGCGCTATACTATCGTGCCAGAGTAAGCTGAGGCGCCAAGCTAGCAAGTCGCATGACGCAACGAATAAAGTTACATTTATTAATTGCGCCAACTGTATTGTTTGACCCTCTCTGCCACCCTGGAGGACTGGGGACCTCCAACGAGTCAATTCCAACTTCCACCAATCTCCTCATATATATCTATTACTATATAGTTGTAAGGGTCTCCACACCTGATTTCCATAGCTCCCCCACATTTTCCACAATTTTTAAAAGGCCCTATTTTTACGTGTTTTTTGTTCATTTTCCACGTGATTTTGGCACTTTTTAACTACTGCTCCCCATTGCTCCCCATTTGTAAATTGCTCCCCACTGCTCCCCCACCGCTCCCCCACGTGGGGGAGCTATTATTGTAAACATTATTATTCGTCCTGAAGTAGGATAGAATACATAAAGAATTGGGGAATTTAAACCGCTGAATCCACTGTATAACTAAAGAAAAGGATTATTAACCAAAATTGTATGATATTTAATGTATCTATATTGAGAAAGGGAGACCAGAAAGATGGGAGGAGATAGCAAAAGGTTGAAGTACTCACTCTGTTTTTTTTAGTATTCTTAATTGTCTTTATTCGTGTTACGGTCGTTGCAGTCCGGTTCGAGGTGTAGGTTGCTTTTCGCTGCCTACAGTACAGAGGTGCACTGTTTGCGATGTATTGGTAACTTTTGTCTTGCAGAGGTGCAAGGGACACTGAGTTTAATACTTTAATATAAATGTAATCTAGCTATGATAATAGTGAAAGTATACACGGAAGCGACTTGGAATGGATGAGTATTGCAGAGGTACAGTAGCTTGAAGGCAGAGGTGCGTTCTTGCCACTCTCTGGTCGAGGGACGAGAGAGAACTAACTTCGTAGTGCCACGAAGTTTTAAGGTTTTTAATTCCCTCACTTCGATTCCGTGGGTCTGGTTGCTGCACGTGTTTCTCGTCAGCTTTTCTTGGCCTTTGTTTCCAAGTAGCTTTGTCGTAAAGGCAGCCAAAACTTGAGAGCTTCTGTCCCATTGCTGCGCTGGTCTGCTGACTGCTCATAAAAATATGACGCGCTTTGTCCGGTCTCTCATATGACTTACTATATTATTCTTTTTATTTTATTTTATTTTATTTTTATGATCTTATTTGTTTTATTGGTATCCGGCCGGTTTTCCTAGATCGCGGGTAAATGTATATGAAGAATTGAATGAAAGTCGTTACAAAAGTGGCTCGAGACCCTGCGTCGTCGCGAGCTATTATGTATACATAACAACCTCCCTTCCTTAGGATCCAACGTCCTTGTTGGATAATATATACTGTCTTATTAATACATATCGGTCATGTTATCTATGGTTAATTGCCAGCTCAGACCATTAGTTCCTGGTTTTGGGACCAAAATAAAATAATAATATATAAATAAAACAACTTCAGCATAATTAATCAAAATGCTGGCATGTACAAACACTATATGAAGGGGATATTTTATAATCACTTTGTGATTAGAGCGAAGGAGTCCCTTTTATATGTGTTAAAAAGCCAATTTATTTTATTTCGGTGGTTTTTATCAACAATAAAATTTAAATAGTCCAAATTGTTCAATATATAAATTTATCATAATACCTTAAAATTCTTATTAAAATAAAATATTTATTTAAATAGAAATTTCGTCCTCATGGACAAAAATTAAAATCCAATAATTTTACCATCTATTATCAATAAATACAACAATATTTGTAATAGCAAAAATAACTATATAAATTATTATTATCCCAAAAAGTCGGCATCTGTGTCTTCCTTCGAGTTGTGGGTCTCTTCCTCCTGCTCCATGGGTGTGGCTTAACTGGCTGCGTGGATTAGTTCCCATAGTTCATGATCCTTATCATGAATGTATTTCAGGTCCTCCGACACCTCGATTTCCACTACTCGTGTTTCGAGTCCTTCGATTTGCGCCGTTATTTTCGCCACGTATTGTAGTTTTTGGTGCAGTTGTTCTTCCTCTCCTATGGGGGGTCTATATATTTCCTCGAAGACCTGTTGGACTTCTCTGCACGTGACCTTTTTTGGTATTTTTCTCGAAAAGTTGCGTATGTTGCATACTTTCACATACTCGGCCCAGGCCGTTCGGTCTATTCCTCTGCCGCAGAAGTAATGGGTTTTGAAATTGATGATGGAGTTTGCTTTAAATTCTGGTCCCTTCCAATAGTCTTTTTCTTCGACGGCCTTTTGCCTTGCGCATATGGCATCATGGTCCCTTTTGCGGAATGAGGTTGCTCGGTGTCCTCAGTAAACGCAGTTGAATTCCCTCGGAAGGCTTTTAAATGGTGCCGGTATTATTTGCTTTGCCTGATTTCTCCCTTGAATCGGTCAGACCTTTTTGCATTGGTTGCACCTTCTTCGGTGCAGTACCGAATGAAGATGGCCTTCATCTTATGTTTCTTTGGGCCCATGGCTACAAAATCTAACTGGTCTATCGGGCCATATTCTGCCAGAATAGTTATGGCTTCTTTTTCTGACATTTCGCGTGGCAATAGTATATGTAAGCGTTTCGCAACCATTCCGGCATGTTGTTTCGCACGTGGGGATGTCTCTTGTTTCTCCGAATTGGGTCTTGGTGAGGGCCTCTTCTTTTTAGAGATGCTCGTCTTTTTTCATTTAAAAGATAGGCCAAAGTTTGTCGTTTTGCTTCAGTCGACCTGTAGGTCAGTGTGACCATCAGATTATGTCTGGGCCTGTGGACTTGGGTGTCGGTTGGACCTGTTGGTCCCGCTAGGATCCGCAGTAGGTCAATAATTTGGCTCTCTTGCTCCGAGCGCAATAACAAAAATGTAAAATATTATCGACAGTTCAATTCTCGAAAAAATACTCGGTAAGCACAATTTTATGCATTTTTAAAAATTAAAGCTCACTACCTCAGATTACGCAATTTTACTTATTCGTTTACGGAGAAAAATGTGTAGTGAAAAATACTATACTTCTGAAAACTGGGAGATATATTTCAAATTTTTGATTTCTTAAGAAAAAAAAAAACAGTACTATAATTGTACTATGTACTTTTATAGGACTCTTTATTTAAGGAATCGTAATGAGCAGTTTTAAGGATTCAAGTAATTTTCTTAGCTTCACCGTGTAATAAGATACTAGCGTATTACCTCGTTTGTTAACGCTCGCTCGGTTTGTAATTATTTAGCAATAAGTTTTGATGAATCAAGGAATTTAAACAAATAATTTGATAGATATTGTAAAGAGTCATAGCGCGGTACATATAAGGCATATAATTATGCAGGTGTATATAATATATATACTTACAAGGAGACCACTCCAAATTTGGGTCATGTATTTGCTCCAAAATTTTTTTGGGGTCTCCTGGTACCCAATACTGAAGATCCCTATGTTTAGTTTAATCTCATAGACCTTAAGGCCCATTTTTTAGAGGATTTTCCACATTATAAAAAAATCTTTGTTATTTTCTATATCGATATAGAACCACTTAAGCAAAAAAATGCGAAGAACAAAAACGTCTTAAAATTTTTTTAAAGAATCTGTCTGAATATTTCCAGAATTTTTAAAACCGTCTATCACCTATTTTCAGAGGTCTCTGAAGACCCTAAGAAAAACGTCAAATTTGATACAGAGTTATAAAAGTGTGTAAAATATTGGAAAGCAAAATAAATGGATCAAAAGAAATGTAAATCGTATAAAATATTTTTGAAATTGTTAATGGTTTCTTGAAAAATTTAGTCGCTAAAAATATCTAAATTTCTTTCGATAATATTGTCGAGATCCATAGTTTCCGCGCTGGCCTGGGAAATGTTGTCTTCGTGAGCAACAATTAAAATGTACGAATTATCTGTAAAAAAATTTAGATTATAAGAGAAGAGGTAAGTGTAAATTTTAGTATAATTTTAATTAATTTAAAAATTGAAGTGTAACCTTTTTTCTCCAATTCTCCACTTATTTCCAGATGTGATCCTCTATCGTAAGCGGGTACATTATTATTGTTCAATTTTAATAAAATATCTAATTTGTAGGTTCCGTCGGTAATGCTAGTATTCAATCAATTTTTACGCAAGTGACAATTTACATACAAATGTCTCTAGTTAAGCAACAATGATTATTTCAAACAAAAATTTCAAAATTTTTCAAAAAATGAAATATCTGCTGATGCTTTCTTTTTTCAAATTCTTTTTCCTTTTCAAAAAAAAAAAAAAAAAAAAAGTAATGTCGCTCAAAATTATTTTCAATCACGATTCAAAATTTGACTTGTACACAGCTATTGATTATGCATTAAACTCTTTTGCGAAAGTAGAATATACACAATATACTTTGCGCTGTTTTAATTTTACACGTCTGCTGTAAGGGACAACTGAAAACAAAATTACTTATTATTTTCTTGAACAGTAACATTACTACCAATTGTAATACACATGCAAATGTCTGCTATCAAGCGACAATACTTGACAAAAATTCCAAATATTGCCATATGTCTGCTCTAAGCGACAACTATATTTAAAAAATAAAAAAACAAAAAATTATAATTACAAGAACAGAATTACACAAATTTAGGCGTAGGACATGAAAATTACATGCGAATGTTTGCTATCAAGCGACATTCGTGACAAAATCTGTCTAAGACAATATATGTCAGCTCTAAGGACAAATTTATAATTACAAAAACAGAATTACAGAAATTCAGGTGTACGACATGAACAATGCACAATATACCTACAAATGCCCTTTCAAAATTTTTCACAAAATTCAAAAAATTTTTGCAAAAATTGCAAAAATTAGCAAAACAGTTATCATAAAATTTTTTTTGCAGGTAAACAACATTAGGAAACTTGGACCTGGAAATTAACATGTTGTTTTAATGGTCAATCCTGTAATTTTAAATAAAACTTACCTTTGCTACCCAAAAATATTGTTATTATTATAAATTCATTTTTTTTATAAATTCTATCTACTTTTGCACTATTAAAATTATTATAACAGTACCTATCACGCATAATAACTTTCCTACAGTGGAGGAACAGCAGAAAGTGCTCCCCTGCGGCGGGGGAGCAGTGGGGGAGCAGTGGGGAGCAGTAATAAATTAATTGTAGAGACCAGTCGAGCGTCGGTGAATGGATCTACGAGAGGCACACGCGTGTACGGTGGTGTCGCGTGGTGGGGAGAACAAGACTTATATGTGTAACGAAGCAAAGGACTGACGAAGTGTATGGTGATTGTTATAACGAATAGCGAAAAAAAGGGCAAGATAAAATAATTGAAGTTTTTTGCATAAAAATTCATTGAAATAAAATTATTGATATAAATTATTTAAACAAACTGTTATTATATTTATTTATATAAATAACATTTTATAACCAATTTAAATTCATTTATTCATATGTTTATACTTTTTATGAAACTTTGTTTGACATGTGTTAATCACAATGACACGCAAAGCCGATGTAGAAGATGTTTTTTTATACGAGACCAGAACCAACTATATTAGTTAGTAAAAATCGAATTTTTACCCCACTTTGATAGGCTGTAGAAAACGGTAGAAAATAGCTAAATAAAAAAAGGAAACGGGGTTTGATTAAAATTTTTCCAGCGATTTTTCCGGGTAAAACGGAAAATTTTGGAAAATCTGACCTCACCATCGGAAACCTGAGGCAATTTTCCGTCGAAATGATACGTTACCTTTTTCTTCTAGGTGCATTTAGGTACTTTTACAACGAGTTACAAATTTAGCGATTCGACTAAATAATGCCGCGCTGTGCGGCACTGGGAGAGTTGACGTGAAATGCCACATATGTTTGACATCGTGGACGTCGGTCTCCGCGTCGTGAGCTCCGCATCACGCAGTAAACATGCCAGTTCGTCAACAGTGACGCATGGCTCATCGTCATTATAAATCTCTGGAGCCCCTACATTCGACCGCCCATTATTTAACTCATCCGATCGGTAATCATCATTAGCGAAACCTCTAACTGTGTGTTGTCTGCTCATAAAATTTAAGAACCCAGGGTGTTTCTCTTCTACCCACGCTCTACGTTGGATCATTTACGTCTCTATAACTTTTTCTATTTGCCATTATCTTTAATTAATTAACACAATATTAATAATGATAATCACTTACCTATCGCAATAGTCTAGGCAGCTTGCGATCTGTTCTGCCCAATCGACCGACGACCCTGAGATTCTACTCTTCCGACGGCGTGGCTGTATGAAAATTCGCGCACCTTTTTGTTTTGTAACGATAAAAAAAACGAACATGAAAAAAGGAACCGTCGAACACACCTAGCACCAAAATGAATAGGGAGCGTCCAGGGTGTTACGTGGGGCTAAGATGGGGAGAGGGGATAAATGATTCAGACACGACACTCGCAATGAAACTACACAATAAAATAGCGCTGGTCACTGGCAAACCGAGATTACCCATAAAGACGCAACAAGATAACTAATGAGCTGTGCTCATAACCTCGTCACGCATGACGTAAGCGCCGAGTCACTGGTCGGGCCCGGTGTGCCCACGTGACAATATATATAATAATATGTAACGAATGAAATCATTATTAAGTCACTGCCACAATGCAATGAACAGTATTCTGTTTTGCATCTGTGAAAGTGATAAATCAAAAACATACAAAAAGAGGTAAAGTAAGTAAATATGTAAATAATTAACACACATAAACGATTGCCAGTGCTATGGGCTACTTGGGCTCGGCACAAAATCATGCAAGGCCAGTGCAACTCCCGTTGCATTTTAACTATTTTTAATAATTATTTCAAACCTTTACTACAATTAACAATAAAAATGCTCATGTCGCCCCCGCGACGTGACACATTTTTGCCCTGATTTTTAAGCATTTTTCAAATTTTGACTATTTTTCGCTACTCAATTTTATTTAAAATAACAACGAGTGGACCGATCAAAAATTCCTTTGATCAATCACGAGTCAGCACCCTACAGAAGATGTGTGCCAAATTTCAGCTTAATCGGTCGACTTATTCTTGAGAAATCATGCCTACTGCACGAGAACAAAGTTTCGAAAAAAGCGCGTTTGTTTATTGTTTTCAAAGGCCAAAAACAATAAAACCTTGATTTGTTGTTCTGTTGTGTTGGAAGGGTGGATTAAATAAGTTCATAAAATTGTATATATGTTCAAAAATAATAATGGTTTATTATGTGTCAAAATTGAAACGTACATACATAAACATGAAACAAAGATATAATTGAAATAAACAAATTGCCTGAGTTTCGTGACTTTTAACGCAAATTCAAGCTAAACAATTTTTTACAATATTTAAAGATTGATTTATCGGCGTTAGCCGAGTGTAAATATCCGACTCCTGCAGCTCGTCGCAAGAGTCGCGCTTCCAAAAAGCAATCGAGTCAGCAGACAGGCTACAAGAACATTTGAGCGACAGCGAGCCTGCGTTATCCCACGACTGTCAACTCACAGCGTCGTCAGCGAGCCGAGAACAAGTTCTCCAACCGACAACACAGTGAGCTTCACAGCGAGCTAAGAGAAAAACTCTTCGATCGCGATCTCAAGCGCACTTTCACTCGTAGCCAGCATTTGCTAGTGAATAATCATGGCGTGAGGTGAACCCTCTTTTATGCGGAGAGCTCGCCGATTTTGACCACGAGTGTGACTCCGGGAGCCGACGCCATCTAGTGGTGGCATTCTTAAACATACCGGCCCCGTAATTCCCTCTGAGGGGTTTCTCGTAACCTAAATAACAGTTATAATTTTAATTGGAAAAGAAAATCAATTAATAAGTCTTACAATAGTAATGATGACACTATGTGTTCCGATTGAACGCAGTCGTCTTCCAGGCGGCGCACTGTGTACCTTTTTGCGAATTTTTTTGACAAAATCAGATTCCCATCGATAGAAAATAGCTTAAAAAAATTAGGGTGGTGGCACTTGAAAGAGAATCGCATGTACTTTTAAGGAAAATTTGTCCCGAATGGATTTTAAAGAGTCCACATCCTTAAAAAGCGTCCTAAACACGCGTTTTTTTCTTATTTTTCTTATTTTCGACCGACGTTTTGAGGAGAACAAATATTACAAAAGTCTTAATATTTGTTTTAAAAGAAGAAGAAAAGACCTTTATTTTTTTTTTAAACGTGTCTCTAGGTGTTCGGGATCACAAGTTAGCTTAATAATTAATCTAAGGTAAAAATAACGGTAAAATCGATGGTTTGATCGAGTATCTGGGCTATAGTAATTTGTTTGTCAAAATCTAACATACACCATCGCAAAGTACTCTTTCCAACGAGTAATTTAAAAAAAAATAGAGCTTTCTACGATGATTTTTGCGCCCTGTAGATTGTTTTGAAGGTACGGATTTTATCGTAGGTATCGTTTTTAAGGTATCAAAATGCCTAAAAGTCGAGTCGATTTCATTTTAACGAGGCATACTGTGTACTTCAAATGGTACCTGCAAAACGACCTACAGGCCGCAAAAATGATCGTAGAGAGCTCTATTTTTTTTTAAATTACTCGTTGAAAAGAGTACTTTGCGATGGTGTATGTTAGATTTTGACAAACAAATTACTATAGCCCAGATACTCGATCAAACCATCGATTTTACCGTTATTTTTACCTTAGATTATTAATTAAGCTAACTTGTGATCCCGAACACCTAGAGACACGTTTAAAAAAAAAAAAAAGGTCTTTTCTTCTTCTTTTAAAACTAATATAAGGACTTTTTTAATATTTGTTCTTCTCAAAACGTCTGTCGAAAATAAGAAAAATAAGAAAAAAATGAAACTTACGGGTGCATTTTATGGGTTTAATATACGTACGAGACTTGGCTGTGTGTATGTATGCGCATGTATACTAGACATATTACATGAACACATCAATATATTATCGTACGCATACAATCATACACTGAAATTCATAAATATAAACATGTGCGCGAAGCTGTAAGATTTACAAAGTGTGCGTCGTAATGTTGTGTCGTTCGACCGAGCAACACGCTCGTGCATATATAGGGAGAGAGTCAAGTGAGCGAGAGAGATACAGACACACGACGCTCTTGTATAGCCGTTTCATAGACATGAGCGCGAAGTACTACATAGCCCGCGTTTGTGCCGCAGCAGAAGCGAACTAGCAGTAACTCGACACTGCCTAGCGTCGACCAATCGCAGCGCGAGAAGCAAACAGACGCTACTAAGACTAAAAACCTACGATTATCGCACTCACTCGCTCGTTTTTCCCGGATTCACTAGTCCAACGAGACATAAGACGTTACACATCAAAAACGCGTGTTTAGGACGCTTTTTAAGGATGTGGACTCTTTAAAATCCATTCGGAACAAATTTTCCTTCAAAGTACATGCGATTCTCTTTCAAATGCCATCACCCTAATTTTTTTAGCTATTTTTTATCGATGGGAATCCGATTTTGTCAAAAAAATTCGCAAAAAGGTACACAGTGCGGCGTATTAAGCATCCCACACAGGTTGACCGGCAGCGAATATGTCCTCGATATCTTCTGCTGGGCGTAGTAGAGCTCTTGCTTTGGTTGCTTCGTCTCGGCGTCGTCGTATAAGCTCAGCTTTAGGTGTAGGTATGTAAGTCACTGCAGGAACGGTCGCGATCCGAGACGCCCGGGCCGTTGCCTTGGAACAATTATAAGTAGGCCTAGGCGTGGCTCTCGAACGACTGTATGCCGGCCGGGGTATATCGATTGGTGTAAGTCGCCACTCTACGTATGAGACACCTGGATCAAGCCGTTTTTTCTTCTCTTGTAAGCGAGGATCGACCACAGAGTTTACACAAGCGGGTTGGTCCTCCGTGAGAGCTGAGCCTTTAGTGACGGTAGAGGTGATCGGCGACGGCAGTGATTATACCTGGCAAATTTTGACTCTCCTGATGATCACTCGTCACCGCAGGGCCAGTCGCAATTGAATCGCCACAAGTATCTGTTGATGTTGCAGCGACATGTCGTCGATTTCTTACTCTCTCTCGGACATCGTTTGGGTGAGAGCTACAGCCGACGTGTCTTTGACAGCGTCCTGGATGAGAGCTGCAGTGGGTGCCTCTCTCTTTTTTTTATGCTTGGCGAGAAACACAGTCAGACGAGTGCGCCACTTTACGCTGCTCTGATTTTTCTTGCTACATCTTGTTTTGCGAGGAGCCATCGCTTTATCGCTACGCGCACAGTCTCACTGTTGAAACTTATCATAACAGGCAAGAGAATATCTGAAAAGACAGTTCACTATATACCCACACTGAGTTATTTCTCATGTGGATTGATACATGACATCTGGCGGCAGATTCGCGAACCAAATTCATCATGCTCGACGAGTTGGACTAATTTTATGATCGGCCGCTTGTAAGTCCCTTTAGCGGTCGCAATGGTAACAGTGCGTACCAAGCTGTCACTGCCAGGGTGTACCTTAACTAACCTGGCGAGTGGCCAGCGAGCGCAGGGGAGAATTTCGTCCTTCACTAAAACGACATCTCCAGGGCTGAGATTCTTTTTTACGCTTAGCCATTTATTCTTTTTTGCAGCGTAAGCAAATATTCTGCGCACCAACGCTCCCAGAAAGCTTGAGTGATCTGCGTCACTCGCTTCCAGCGCTCCAACGGACTCAATTTTTTGTCCTTGAGCGGGCGTTAACACAGCGTCAGGTTAGAATCCGTCCGGCAAGGGCGTGAGCGGTCATGAATTCAGGATAGCTTCGATCTGTGCAAGCAGAATTAAAAACTCTTCGTAGGTGAATAGTTTATCACCAACCATTCGTTTCAGGTGGTATTTTACCGACTTGACTCCCGACTCCCACAAGCCGCCAATGTGCGGCGCGCTCGGTGGGTTGAAATGCCATGTCATGCCGTGTTTGTCACGCAGCTGGGCGCATATTAAATTGTAGAAGCCAGAACCTTGACTGTGTAATCGTCTAAGTTCAGCGTCGACTCCTACGAAATTCGTGCCTCGGTCGCTATACAGGTGTTGACAAGGACCTCTTCAAGAGATAAAGCGACGAAAAGCTGCGATGAAAGAGCCAGTGTCGTATGACGATACAGCTTCCAAATGTATCGCCTTTGTCGCCATGCATACAAAGATAGCAAAATATCCTTTGTGTGAATAAGTTCCTCAATGTCGGAAAGCTTTGATCGGAAAGGGGCCTGCATAATCTAGGCCAGCTTCCTCAAAAGAGCGACAGCAATTTACACGAGCGGCAGGTAGATCAGCCATGCGCTGAAATGCAGTCTCGGCACCGTATCTAAGACACACTACACATCGCCGCAATCTTGCGTTTATTACGTTTTTGAGGCGTGGAACCCAATACTGCTGTTGTAGGTGTGTAGCGATTAAGTGAACTCTGCCGTGGAACATCATCTCGTGCAAGTCGTCAACGAGCAGCTGAACCAATCGGCTCTTGGTAGGCAGAATGACGGGATGTTTGCGATCCTCGCTGAGTGCAGTGTGCCTCAATCTACCTCCAACACGGATTAATCCGTTAACAAGGATCGGACACAGTTTTGCTATTGGGTTTTCTTTAGCGAGCTGTGCCTTGTCGGAGATACGTTGCATTTCTTGCGAGAAAAATGCAACTTGAGTCATTCGATCCAACTGACGCACCGACTGCTCCAGCTCTGGCACGGTGACCTCAGCGCCAGTGTCGACCACGAATTGCAATTTTAAAGTTAAACTGCATCGGCCTGCCAGCTTAGTTACAAAGCGTAGACAATACACCATGACCTTTTCAAGCGAGTGTGAGAGGAAAAGCGATCAAACAGATCGCAATCGCGTAGAATGATTGTATTCTGCGTCAAGACTGTCTGTTCTACTGTCTCTTCAGTGGCGCTACTCTCGGGCGCATAATTAACTTCGTTACTCGTCCACACTCGAGCAGTTGACGAGAGCATCTCCGGACCGCGCCACCAAAGCTGTTCACTCCGTAGAATAGATACAGTGCATCCTTGGGATACAAGATCGGTTGGGTTCTGCTTCGTATTTCTGTAGTGCCTAATAGCCTGCGGTACATGAGTGATTATGTCGACGCATCGATTGGCTACGAAAACCGGTCACCTCGCTGGCAAGCCATGAATCACATGCAGTGTCGTTTTGGAGTCAGACCACAGATGCAATTTGGCTTGCGAGAAATCGCTTGTGGCGGCAAAGGACGCTGCGAGCTTCGCCAAAAGATGCGTGGCACACAGCTCAAGCCGAGGTATGGACAAAGTCTTGAGAGGAGCCACTTTTTTCTTCTAGGCAAGCAAGGTAACTCGAACTTGTCCTCGGTGGATCAAACGCAAATAAAGCACTGTAGCGTAAGCAAACTTTGATGCGTCTGAGAATCTATGCAATTCAAAATATGCATCTCTCATGAAGCCATTCCATCTGGGGATCACCACAGACGGCAATTCTTGCAAATCCACTTAAAAAGCACGCAATTTTTCAGTCTCAGCGTCGGGCAATGGAGTATCCCACTCTTTGGTCAAGAGCCATAGAGACTGCATGAAAATTTTCAACGGGATTAAGACCGGCGAGATCCAGCCAGAGGGATCAAACATACCTACAATGCTGGACAGAACCTTTCTCTTGGTAATTGGAGCGGACAAAGGTTCTAGCGTTACGTTGAAGCAAAAAACATCACTTTTGAGTTCCCACACGAGTCCGAGTACGTAGAACCCCAGTCCGACCTCGAGCGACGCTTCTTTTTTCAAGTCGTTTTACATCAAAAAACAAGTCTATAGTACCTTTTATTATAAAATTGGTCCAGTGCGCACCGAAACTAAATTATCATTACAAAGCTCTGTGCAGCATGAATCTGAATCAAATCTTTGACCATTCTTGATAGACCGGGAGCCGGTGACCTAAATTTCTGCTATATCTTATTCAGTTAGAGAGGGTATACATTCCATATATACACTGTTAGGAACCCAAAAAGTCATTTCTCACACCCCACTTTTGGTGCATTATTAAAATAATTATTAACAAAAATGCCATTTTTCAGAGCCTCCATGTCAAATCTTATTCAGTGTGAAACCTTATCAGGACATTTGTATGAAGTGCATAAGTCGTGAAAAACCATTTCTTACACCACTATGTGGTGCAAAGCTTTTCTTATGGTGACCGGAAAATGTCAATTTTTCCGAGGGTACTGTCAAATCTTATTCACCATCTAAGCTATTGTAAATGAAACTTCTGATTATTAAAAACAAGAAAATCAATTTCTTACACCCCAGACCCGGGGATAAGCACTTCTTACAGTCCGTCGAACATGAGCACTCGTCAGCTCTGCTAGTCTAGGAGCCACACAGGTTCCCGCTTCAAAATGAATCCCGAGAGCTGAACCAAGGTGTTTTCCTCGTATTTTTTCCCACTGAACACGAATTTCGGAGGTAGACATCGATCCGAGTGGCAGTTTTTTTGTTATAAACAATTTAATTGTTTAAACGGCCATAGCTCGTAAACTATTGAAAATAAATTAAAACAACTTTTTGTCATTCTATTCTAAGTGAAAAAACGAAGAGATTGAATTTTTAAACGTTAAAATCGGTTGATTAGAAAAAAAGTTATGGACAATTTCGTGTTTTTTTGTTAAGTCGTTTTTTGACAGCAAAAATTATATCTTGTACAATTGATATACTGGAATGGAGGTTCTCGTCATTTCTTGATCTTTTTGAGTTACTCCCACATAAAAGGGTATTTAAGAATGTCAGTAGTGAAGTAGGAATCTCATTCTCGCCTTTGATTAAATTTTCAATAGTGAAATCTTTTAATTAATTACTTGGCATATTCAATATTTCTTGCCTTAGCAGTTCAGCTGCTCTTCGAATTTCATAGTCACTAGATAAACCGGGAATATCATTTTCAAGAATAGTGGCCCCATACGGCACAACAATTTTTGTATTTTTAATAAATCGCATTGATATTTCATACGGAAATGAGGTTAATAACCTTTCCTCTATGTGTCTAGTATCACACAAATTTTCATCTTCAACTTTGTAAATGATTTTGTACTCATTAATGTATAGCTTTTTCAGATAAGATAAAAATACACTTTTTTTTCCATTATTACGTGACTTTTTACAAAATCTGTAACAGCTTCAAATGCTTGTTTATTTTCATGGCGAATTTGGTGCCACTCGGTTTTTTCTTTCTGGCTTATTTCGATCAACCTTAACTTATTCTCCTTTCCAATTTTGCACAATCTATGGTAGTGTATTAAATTTTTATCTCCTATGCGTGACACTATTTCTAATTCTTCCAATTGCAAAGCTGTAGATTTAATTTTATTTATTAACTCTTAGTCGTTGCAAATCTTCGGTAAATGTGCTTTGTCTTTATTGCTGAATCGTTTCCTTAGCAATTTACAAATAACGCAAACATTTATTTCATCAGTGACATTATTTTCATTCGATTCATCTAGGCTTGCATTTTCAATCGATTTATCTAGGCTTGCATTTTCAATCGATTTATCTAGGCTTGCATTTTCAATCGATTTATCTAGGCTTGCATTTTCAATCAATTTATCTAGGCTTGCATTTTCAATCTCTTGAGCACTTGAACACTCTTGAACATTTTCTTCAGCGTCATTGCTAGCAAAAAAGCATACAAAAAAAGGATTTGATTAATGTAGAAAAATGCTTCAATAATATTTAAGAATGCATAATTAGTTTTAGTCTCTCACCTGCATTCCATATCAAAAACATTGTCATCAATTGTTTCACTTTCAAAGCATGCAGTACTTGCTGAGTTGGAATCGCTTGATAAAAAAAAATTAATAAATATTTGTTGTATTTGAATTATTCGATTAATTAAAATTTTCAGAAAATTTATAAAGAGTTCAAGTCTAAAATATAAATATTGAATTTAATGATAAAAATAGTCAAAATTAGACTCTACATTGATAGAAAAGCTAGCAAGAAAGTTTTGATTTGAGGTTAAAGTGCTTAACATAATACGCACATGGCATTTAAAAAATAACAACTGCTATCGATTTGGATGATAGTAAAATTATACTTACTCTTTCGAAGTGGATGCAGTAGTTGTCATAGCTTTATATTTCTTTATATACTTGCTATTTAATGCAGTAAAGTTTTGATAACACTCTGAATGATATTGTTTTGAGCAATCGACACTACTCGGAATATTAATTTTTGAGTATTTTAAATTAAATTATTTTCTTACATGTTGGCGTACTTTTACCACAAAAAATGCAAATTGGTTTTGATATTTTCACCATGTTTTTACAGCTCAAAGAAAAAATCGTTACGACGGACGAGGCTACAGTTTGAAACACGAGTGAAAGAATGTGAATGATCAAAAGAGTGTACTGTGGAAGGGGAAACAAAATATACAGTACGCTGTCTTGAAAGCGTACTGTACCCCCCTTAGCGGGACAATCGAGATGAGTTTAAACGTATACTAAAGTAAATATCCTATTTTTAAAATTTGTGTTCAGCATCATATAAAAAAATTATTTCACCCAACCTTATAAATTATTCAAAATTATTTTTTAACTACGCAATCTGTGTATTTTATTAATACTTTTCGTATAAGATACGTGTAAAAATATTTAATTTCTTTGTTGTTGTCCTTGGACGATTCTAAGCAAAAAGTTTCTCTTGTAACTTTTTCCTCCGGTGCATATGAAACGAATTAAAAATCGTTCAAAACTCGAAAGCGGCAGATTTGGCTGGACTTAACAAAAAAACACAAAATTGTTCATAACTTTTTTTTTCTAATGAACCGATTTTAATGTTTAAAAATTCAATCTCTTCGTTTTTTTCACTTAGAATAGAATGACAAAAAATTGTTTTAATTTATTTTCAATATTTTACGAACTATGGCCGTTTAAAAAATTAAATTGTTTATACCAAAAAAACTGCCACTCGAATTGATGTCTACCTCCTCAATTCGTGTTCAGCGGGAAAAAATACGAGGAAAACACCTTGGTTCAGCTCTTAGGATTCATTTTGAAGCGGGAACCTGTGTGGCTCCTAGACTAGCAGAGCTGACGAGTGCTCATGTTCGACGAACTGTAAGAAGTGCTTATCCCCGGGTCTGGGGTGTAAGAAATTGATTTTCTTGTTATTAATAATCAGAAGTTTCATTTGAAATAGCTTAGATGGTGAATAAGATTTGACAGTACCCTCGGAAAAATTGACATTTTCCGGTCACCGTAAGAAAAGCTTTGCACCACATGGTGGGTGTAAGAAATGGTTTTTCACGACTTATGCACTTCATACAAATGTCCTGATGAGGTTTCACACTGAATAAGATTTTACATGGAGGCTCTGAAAAATGGCATTTTTGTTAATGATTATTTAAATAATGCACCAGTCCCAGACCGCCAGACCACCACTAAAGTTTTCTTACCCGATGGATATTTATGATTTTGAAAATATGTCAGTAAATAAGATAATGCACTGATTTGGTCACTGGCTCCCGGTCTATGATTCCAGAGGTCTTTAAATTATTGTAATAACATTCTCTCAAGTGGAAAATTCAATTTCCATGTTTCTCCATTTATAAAATAATAACGGATTCAACACGTGTGTGTCCTCTTTGAGTATTTTTGAAGCAAAAATATATTCCATCATAAACAAGACATGTCAGCAAATGAGGGTCCGATAAGACCCACACATCTTTTCAAAAATTCACAAACAACGACGCAAGCCGGGATGTTTGCTCTCGGTGTTGAGGGGTAGGGGCAAGCCCACTTCTCCCACGCAGCCCTCCTTGAGAGCGCACTAGAGGGAGCCTCAATGCTGGTCTCACAAGTCACAGCACCAGATTACATGGTTCAGGTTTTTCGTAATAAGTCCACACCTTCATCTTGGGTCCATAATGATATTTTTTCTGTCAAGGGACTCGAAAGAATGTAGTGATCGCTGATGGTTGACAGTAATGTTGACAGTAAATTGACACTTGTTCTTCGTTTTGAGATTGCGAGTCATCTAAAAATATTTCAAATTTTGGAATATAGTTTTTATGGTGGTGTGTGACGTTTATTGTCAGAGCATAAATTAACTTGATTCTGTAGGGCTGGATGATGATGAAGACTTCAACAACGCTTTAAACTCAGATCGTAAACGATGTCTTGACTTTCTTTCCCTTTTTATTTTCCTCATCATATTCATCACTTCTTTTTCAGTGACTCATATAACAGTCTGTATTCAAACAGGTCCAGTTTCGCACGGCGTGAAATAGAGTGGTTATTAAATTATGAATGTTTAATTACCAATTATATGTTAGTATCGTTATTGACAAAAATGAAAAAATTGTTGAGCCTAATAACATCAAAATTTTTTGTAATTATAATGTTTATATATTTCAAGGGCTCTGCATCTGAATGCATATTAGTATCAATGTTGGCAGCAAGAGCGCAAGCTATTGCTAGGTTAAAAGAATAACAACATATGAAAATCAAGATGAGACAGCATTACTAGGAAAATTAATGGCCTATTGTAGCAGGGAAAGTCACAGCTGTGTCGAAAAAAATGCTATGATATCATTTGTTAAATTACGCATTCTTGAACCAGACTCTGAAAGTATTTTGCGAGGTGCAACTTTAAAGCAGGTAAGTTAAAAATAAGAAAAAAAGTATTGGGTGTAACTTCTATAATCCATCTTTCTACCTACTATAAAGTTTAATTTTTGCCAACACTAGTGCAATTGATAGTTTCCTCAATTGAGAAGGATTATGTTTAGGTTCGTATTCATTAAGGAGGATTTATGAATAAGTAATCGATGTTGAGTGCAGCAAAGTCGTTCACATTCGACTTGTTTTGAATTTATTGCTATGCCTTCGTCTTACAAAGATAACAAATTATTACGACAGTGTCAGTCTGTACCTCGGTCTCTGACGTTGCATCAATAAATAATAAGGGAACAAATCAAATTATTCACACTATTATTTACTTATCACACAGATCATCATTTAATAACATTTATTAAAGTAAAATAATAAAATTAAAACATGTCGACGTTTCGCTGCTTTGTACGCAGCCTAATCAGATCTGAACTCTACGTTCTCGTATTTCTTTATATTAATAGGGAGTCCCTGGCCGACGCGGCCACTGCCTACGGATAGACAAGCCTCGCGCACACTTCACGCTAAATACCGCAACTGCAACAAAAGCCGTACACTTGGACGTCTTGTCGGATTATAGCTCAAAAACGTTATTGTTAGCTCTTTTGCAAGAAGAGGTTAGAGCCGCATAATTTTTATGTAAAACATCTTCATCGGCGTTTGGTATTGATTGATTGATTAGTTTTTTATTTGGGACCGTGGGGTACAACCCCATTTGGCCCCGGTGCAATGAAAATACAGTGGTATGAAATAACATTATACCTAATTTGAAGATTAACAGCAAGTAGCAATAAAACAATTGAAATAAAATAACTTAAAATATAAAGCATAAAATATAAAATATAAAGTATAAAATATACAATATATAACATATAACACAAAAAGCAGATGAGAGCAGATGGGCACGTTGAGTGGGCACACACAGCGCTCTTAATATTTAGTACCGAAGTACTGAGAACAAATACACGCACAAAAAATATTTACAACTATTTACAAATATACAGTTAATTTAAAACTATGCTGCGTCACAGCAATGCAGGCATGAGTCACGCAGGTGACCGCCAGCCCGCAGCGTGACAAGTTAAGGCGCGGGAGCCGCCCATGGGCCCCACCGCCCGGCCAATGCAGGCAGCATGAGTACCGGGCACTTCCGAGCCGCCACGGTGCCACAGTTTTACGGGCAAAGGGCAAAGAGAGGCCAGGATAGGTTAAGATTGAGAGTTAGGATAGGGAGAGTGCGTCAAGGAGTGAGGGAGGTATGGGAGTGAGGTTTTTAACCTCGCAGCGCTGCAGCCACTCCGTTTTCTCAAGAGAGAGGAAATGGGCAAGTAGGAAAGGACGCAAATTTGGATTGATGGTATTAAACGGGAAGGAGGCTGGAAGGGCATTGATGAGTTTAGAGGCGGTATGAGGGAATGAGCGGTGGAGTGAAGATGTACGCGCAGTCGGATAATCTAGCTGCGGGGGAAGACGACGAGCAGCACCACGGGTCTGCTTTGCGGTAGTGTGAAGCGCAAAACGAGACGCGAGACAGAGTGGAGAGCCAGCAGTGATGATCTTATTCGCAAGCAGAATTGCGAGCTCGTCACGTCTGCGCGCAACAGAGAGCCATCCAAGCGCTAAACGATAAGGGGTGACATGTGCTCTCCACGGTATGTTGCCGCACACAAAACGAGTGCAGGCATTCTGTAGGCGCTGCAGCTTCAGCTCCTGTGCGGCTGTTAGGCTGGTGATTGCGGCTGCAGCGTAATCGAGATGGGGGAAAATGAGAGCATGCACAAGCGCTGCCGAAGGGGATGGGACAATGAATGGCGATGATAGCGGAATGAGTATAGTGCAAAGTGGATTTTAGATGAGATTGATGAAATATTGGAGTCCCAGTTCAGCGACGAGTCCAGCTGCATACCTAGAAACTTGATCGAGGGTGCGTACTCTAATTCAATGCCAGAGAGAAATTTTGGGAAGTCTTCTTCTGCTTAGCGCGTTCACGTATGCCCGACTGCCAAGCAGAAGAAAACGAGTTTTTGGGCATTAAGGCTAAGGCCATTGTCCTGGGCCCACCTTTGCACTGTACTCGCATCAGCACTGACGCGCAGCACCAGGTCGTCGAACTGGGAGGGTGGAGCATGAGCAATGATTTGCGTGTCATCGGCAAAGATGACAGCATGAGAGTGTGGAAGAATGGAGGGAAGAGTGTTAATGAAGATGAGAAATAAGAGCGGTCCGAGTACACTCCCCTGTGGGACACCAGATGTTGTTTGATAGGGTGCAGAGTGTGAGCCGTCGTCATCCCACACCGCCAGCGTGTGGAGGCTCCAGTAACTGGCAAACCACCGTATGGTCATGTCATCGCATCCAACCTCACGCAAGCGCATGAGCAATTTGTGATGTGGAATAGTGTCGAATGCCTTGGAAAAATCGAATGACACCACGATCGAGATCTCGCGCTTATCAATGGCGGTACGGACACGCTCAGTGACGTCCAAATTAGCAGTATGGGTGGAGTGACCCGGACGAAAACCGTGCTGATGAGGTGTGAGAAGATTATGTTCGGTAAGGTGTGACAAGAGTTGTTAGTGAATGACGCGTATTTTGATATTTCAGGCAGAAGGGCAATGGGGCGAGAGTCGGGGGGTATGTGGGGCGGTATGTGGGGTACACCCGTGAAAAACAAGTTTCCGTCCCTCCGGGCGAGCGCAACTTTGATATTATAAGTGCCTATACAGCATCAGTTTGTACTGCTCGCTGTGATCGGCTACCGCGCTAGCTACATCGAACTCGTTGACTGCTTTCTGCACGAGCGTATGACTGTGTTTACGTTGCGATGGGCAACTACCGGGCCTCCTAATTCGCCCTGCAGTGCGTTGCCGTCGAAATACTTTTATTCTGGGACCCGCCCGGCTTTACCGTATCTCGCGAGGAGGTTCGGGCCTCTCGCCGAGTTGGGCCCGCTGCTGGTGAGCCCTTCACTCCGTCCTGGGCCTTTGGATCTTGAAATGGGCTTTTCAGGGCTTGGCAAACAATACGAGCGATTCTCAATCGAACCAAATACTTTATTTCGTACAACTAATTGCTAATTTACAAATAACTCTCCACGAGGGCTTACTTTACGCGTCGCGTCGCCTTTTCGGGCGATCCACGTTCGACTTTGGGCCTTATGTTGCTCGTGTTACTCGCGCAACTTATAACCCGGGCCGTTATTCGTGCATTCAATCACACATCATACCTTTGCCTTTCGGGCACACTCTAGCACGCGTTACCATAAACTATCATCTTTGTTCGGTGTCTGATATTGATCCTCGTTGCTGGTAGTTGCCTTCTCGCAGCGTCTCACAAGCATAACTTCCAGGAAATCTTCAAGCCCAATCCAGGCGTCTCCTTGGGCGTTGCTTTCAAGCCTACACAAGGCTTGACAAGTTGCACTGCTTGCTTCACCTGGGCGATCACCAGAGACGATCCCAACCACAACTTCAATCACAGGCGAATATACGCTTTACACCGGCCAAGCCTCAGGACTTCTTCACGCCAAACGAACACGCAGTGCACTGCGTCCGGCTGCGTAGCTATAGTTGCGAGATAATTGACTCTCTCTCGCGAGCTCCTAGCCAAAGCACGGCTCAAATTAATCTGCCCGCTTAGGCGTACTGCTGCTGTTCTCGCCGAACTTACACGGCGCTTCGGACCCACGTGACTGCATCTTCTTCGCTGCTACCTAAAACGCGCGACAATCATACTCACACGCACTCACACATGTCCGTTTCAACGCTTGAGCGACGCGACTTTGCTCGGCCGAGCTGCACCCTGTAACTCTGTTACAACGTATAGAAACGAGGCAACATAAGAGCATACGAAACCGCAGTCAGCGTAGTTCATGAAGTTGTCTTCCTCTCTCGTGCTTATGCATATAAGATAATACATAGAATACGTATTTGCAGTCAATTCGTATATGTCGCGAGACTCTACGCACTATCTTGCATGTTTTTAAATATTATATTGATCAATGCATGTATTTATGAATGTGTGTCTTCTGAAGGGAAGTCGTCATTTTTATTATGTTATATTGTAACAGTCACGTTACGCTGTCACATGCCTCTCCCCTCTTTAACACGCAGTCCCACTGTGATGTGACACAAGCAACTCGTGTAAATAAAACGCAGCAGCCGGAGTGACGTGCGTGTGTGTAACTGTGTGTGCGAGACAGATTCCGCGTGTCAACGAGAAATTGCCTATCTTTTTCTCCCTTATTATGAAGCAAAGACCTACTAATTAGTCACGTGACCAATTAGAGAGAGCCAGCAAGACCGTGTCGCGAGATCAAGAATACGATTGAACTTTGCAAGTGCGTGACGCGAGATTCGCACGACTTGCGCTGGCGTATAATCGACATGGGTCGGTTGAGAACGAATCGATCAAATCGCGAGAAGTATCTCCAACCTTATTTTCGTTGTGAATTAGAATCACGTTATCTTTTTGTAACCTTCCGCGAACCGTGCGAGCCAGCAGCAGCCCAAGCGAGCGAGAGGGTCAAGCCAGCTGTGACTACTACGAGCGGCCATTGACGGAGTACAACACCTGTAAGTACCACTCGAGTACTCTACCTCTCCTGCGTGTGCAATCGCGTCTACGTGTGACTGTGAGAGTGTGTTCGCGATTGCTCTGCTGCATCCACTATTCGGAAGTCTAATTGACTAAACTCTTTATTACTTTGACAATTAATCCCTTCTTTGTTATTTCAGCAAATCCTTCCCGTTTAACTTTTTCCTAGGTTGGACCACAATGCCTCCGCGGTCGGTGCGAGATTCGCACCAAGTACTGAGCCAGCTGGCTACCAGCGCGAGGACGCGCATCGCCAAGGATTCTTACGAATTTTAGTATTGGTCATTGGAACCGTTACAATATTAACAAACAACGATGACCGCTCGATGCACTACGACGATATTTCGGCTCGTCGATGACTTTTTTGAGGTAATTGACGTTTTTGTGTCATAGGGATACCTAACGATGACCGCTCGTTGTGCTATGTTGATATTTTAATTTATTAATAAATAATCTTATAGCACTCTAATCTAAAAATCGCAACTTTGAAGCTAGTTTTAGGCTCTTGTACTGTAAAATATTGTATGCAACTTGTGTAAATAAGCTTTTTCAGCAAAATTCGTTACAGCACTCGACTTTGGCTCGTGCTGCAACCCGTCGTTTTGCAGAAAAAGCATATCCACACCCATAAAGTAATATTGGAAAACCTTTAAAATTTATTAAGAATAAATAAAAAACTACATAAATTAAGTAATCATACAAATCAATTAACTAATTCAGTAACTAAGCAGAAATACAAGTTTAAAAAGAAAGTGATAAATTAAAAAAAACAATGATGAAAATTAAAAAAAATATGAATGAAAAAAATCAAGATATGAAAAACGTAGCGCCATACTCTATGCAATACAAGTCATGAAACTTTCACTTGAGCTTAACGCGTAGAAAATAAGCTGTAAAAGACGAAGACGTGCGCTTTTGCACTTTACCCTTACAATATTTATGTATTTCACACACTCTAGCACCCAAGACCTGCAAAAGAAAAGAAAATAATCAACACAAGAAGATAATGAACAACCAAAATATAGGAGATGAATAATAAGAGATACACTGTCACCGACAGGCTGACTTATAATTGACGAAACACACGAGCTCCCTAGCGTAGAATCTGAGTCTTTCCCCCCTCCCCCATCCTTGGTATGAATCAACGTCCATTTCTCTTGAAGTCTGAAAATGACTCAGAGCAACTTCTGGGGCCGATTACGAAAACGGCGTAAACGACAATTCGCGATTTTTAAGAATCACGGAAGCGATAAAGCTTATCCCTGAGTCGTACGGCTATAATATGAATAAAAATCGATTTGTTGAAGAATGCATGGTCGCGGCAGAACTTTTTAACCCTTTAGATCATGAGCGCTTCGTTGTACTCATACGTTCGCTTCTCACAGATGACGCTTGGACCCGGATGCAATGTTATATGACCGGTACTCTCTCCGATTTATTGACTGAATTAAAAGGTATGTTCGAACCCAGCAATAGATTGGAGCAGCTGCAATTGGAAATAGCTCACGCGTATCAAAATAGTATTCTAAACTTAATTATTGTATTTTAACATAATTCTACATTACACTAAAACTTATATTTAAACTGATTATTTCTCTTAACTAAACTAAGAGCAAAATTATTAATACTAACTACTTTTAAAAAATCGAATATTAATAATTATGAATTCTATAATAACAGATATCTATTTAAAATTTACGCCAAGAAAAATATCGTGAGGGCACTTTGTAGCGAGAGAAATCAAAAACTGACCGATACTAAAACGTGATGGAATGTGATGGATTCTCGTGTCGATACATAAACAAAATTCTGTATTCAGATTCGGAGATTAACTGTCTGCAGTTCAAAAAAATATAATTTCGAGAAAAACGCGTTTAGAGTTTTTAGTAAATTCATAGGATGTTCTCACACTTTTCCTTTTTGCTGGCTCAGAAGCTGCAACCTTTGCTGTCTGCCTGCTGATTTTCTTTTTTTAGTCATGATTTAAACGTACAGTTACACAGACAAACTGGTACTAAGCACAAAAGAAAGTGTGTGTATTAGACCGATTCAAAAAAATCGAAGCTTTTCAAAACCTCGATTTTATTATCTTAATGTCTTCCATATACCTAAAAATGAAGCCCAAAAAATTTTTAGCCCATTTAAATAATTTTTACTGGTCCCTCAACGGGCATTTATATTTCCGATTTAAATAAGATTTGACGAACCCTTTTTTTTCTTTGAATGTCTGAGCCAACCCCAAACAAATTTGACAACTATGAGTGAGACATGTAATCCGATGTAAAATTTTATCACCTTTCAGAATCTGGCGTAAAAGTTGGGATTGATGCATTATTTCAGATGTTATGAGCAATTTTGTGCCGAAAAACTTGGTTTTTGTGTAAATCGAGTAAAGTGCATTTTTTTCTTTAAAAAATGGCTCAGCACTAACGCCTATGGAAAAATACGCACCAGGCGAGGGGAGCTGGGCTGCCTGGTCTGCGGGCATCGCAGGCGCGACATGGCAATCTTGTAGGGGTTTGCCCCAAACGTCGCTGTTGACCTCGTCGCAAAGCTGCCTCCAGCACCGACGCTTGCTGGTCCTGATCGCCACGCGCAGAAGATGCCTGGCGGAGGCGTAGTTCGCGCTGTGGGTTTCTTCGTCATGCCAGCCTCGCGATCTCTGGGAGAGTCTGCGAGCCCGCAGGCAGGAGCGCCGGAGATCAGCGATCTCGGCCGTCCACCAGTACACCGGCTCACGACGGCGGCGAGGGTTTGCCTTAGACATCGAGGCATCACATGCGCTGGTGATGACGGACATGAGGCTCGACGCCATATCCTCTGCGGTCCCGGGAGCGACCGACGCGCCGGACACGGCGGCAGAGAAACGGTCCGCATCGAGTGTACGGGCGTTCCATCTGCAGCTCCGGCGCGTCGAGGGCCTGGTGGAAGTCTCGGTGTCCTCGATCTCGAAGACGATGGCCTGGTGGTCGCTGTGCGTGTACCACTCGCTCACCGTCCATGATTTTACGCGGGGCGCAAGAGTCTCGCTAACGAACGTCAGGTCGACGATCGAGCTGCCCTGCCTGCCGTTGAAAGTTGGCGCATCACCGGTGTTAAGCAGCACCGCATCGAGGAGAGCGAGCGAGTCGAGCAGGATGGACGCCCGTGGTCTAGTCTCCCTACATCCCCACTCCGTTGACCATGCGTTGAAGTCCCCTGCAATAACAAGGGGCCTTCTGTCGCGGGCCTCCTCGGTGATGTTGGCAAGGAGGGCGGAAAATTCCATTTCAGAGAGTCTTGGTGGAGCGTAGACACTGAAAAAGAAAATTCCGCCGATTCGGGCCCACGCGAAGTAAGGATGTACTCGCGCTGGACGCTCCTGCACCGGAATTCCTCCATGCACCCAGATAGCTGCTTGGCCGTCGGCATCGGCGAGCCATGTATTGGGTGGAGCAAGGTTCTTGTATTGCTCACACAAGATGGCCACATCGATGCGCAGCTTGCTGATGGTATCGCAAAGCAGGTCCTGGGCAGCCTCGCAGTGATTGAGGTTGAGCTGGAGGATTCTCATCATCGGCGGTCCTGGGTGATCTTCCGGGCCAGGGGGCAGCTCGAGCTTGTGGACGCGTGACGATGGTCGTCAGCTCCTCGTTCCTGGCAGAGAACGCATGATGGTTGGCCTCTGCAGTCCTTTGCCTGATGGCCCTTTTGGCCGCATCGATGGCAGAGCCCCGTGCGGTCGGGACCCCTGCAGCGAGCGGCCATGTGGCCAGGGCTCCAGCAGCGGTAGCAGCGCGCAGCCTCCTCGCGAGCACGGATGCGGCAATTCACCCAGCCGATCCGCACGTGGCCGAGCTTCAGCGCTGCGGCAGCCAGGTCATCCGGGAGCGCGACCACAGCCACCTGTGTTCCTGCATATGCCTTCCGCAGAGACTTCACAGGGTCGCGCTTAGAAACCGGAACGCCCAGGAGAGCGTCCAGTGCCGCGGTAACCTCCTCCTTGGTGGCACACTCGTCCAAGTCCTTGATCTCGATCGTGGACGTGTGAAGCAGGGCACTGGCTGTAGCCGCAGTGCCGAGCACCCTGCCTAGCTCTTCGCCTAGGTCGGAGGCGTTCTCTACGCCTTTCTTCAGCTGCAGCACTAGGGCTCCAGCGGCGCTGCGTCTGATGTTATTTACGCTGCTGCCGACTTTCTGCTGCAACGTCGGGTCCGACTTGAGGGATCGCAGGATGTCTGCATACTTCGACGCATCCTTCGCCTTGATGACGATTGCGTCTGATCGGTGATGAGCTCTACGCTGCACTGGCCGTGGCTTCGGCTGTTGCCGGGCGCGGACCGCTCCAGGTGTCGCCGCCGTCTGCTTACGCTGGCGATGGCGTCGGCGGTCGACGAGTACAAACCCGTCTTGGTCTCCGACCTCGTTGTTGTTCTCGTCATGCTGCTTGGGTGCGGCTGTCACGGCGTGGCGCTTGGGTGTTGCGTGAGACGCCAGCGGTGACGTTGCAGGCCGCTTGCTGGTTGCACTGCCCGAGAACAGAGGCGAAGTGCAGACCGCCTTATCTACTGCGAGCGGGCGAGGCGGCTCTTGGCTCGCCAGAGACTTCTCGAGCGCTGAGAGGGCCATACCAAGGCTCAGCTGGTAGCTGATCACCTCCTTATGTAGGTTAGACTTGCCTTGAATGAACTGGCCAAGACCACGTATAAGGCCGTCCAGCCGCTCCAGCTTGTCATCCAAGGTCCCGGTCGCAAATTCCGCGGGTGACGGGAGCTTGAAATCTTTCTCCTTGCAATGCAAAGGAGCGACAATTATTTTCCCCGTGATCGCATTCATTGCGCAAGGAAACGTTCGCGGCGTCGGGAGTGGCCCAAGCTCCATCAGGCTCGGCTCGCCGGGCCCCTCGACCGACGTCTGCCCCTGCGGGCTCTGTAGCCCATCGCTCACGGCTGTTGACATGCCGCGAGTCGCACACGCCTTCGGTGTTCGCGCCAAGGCGCGAGTCTGTAGCACTCACACTAACGCGCGGAGCTCACACCGACAGCTCAGTACGCGGGAAAGCACAGAGCGGGGCAAAAAATACCACTACAGCTGCACACGCACAGCCACAGAACTTGCACACACATGCACCGACGCAGCGCGTCAAGCTGCACACTTTGCGCACACACAGACACTTCGGTACTACGTATGACCGCACTAGGAATTAAAAAACCAGGAGCGCGAGCAACACACGTCCTGCTTGCTTTCCAGTCCAAGCACCGTGTCGTGTGTGTGTGTGTGTGCGTGTGTTGGGATGTGCGCAGTGATATCTCGATGGCGGTAGTTCGTATCGTTACTGTAGATGTCTCATTTTATTCGTTTTGATGTAAGGAAGAAGCCAAAACATCATTTTTAGTTTTGCGTTAAGTATTTAAAAAGTTATGAGGGATTTTCGAGAAAAAAATTTTTTTTCATGTTTTTTTTTTAGTTTTGTCATATTTGTTCTAAAACAAACTGGTTTTTTCTAATAAAAGTAATACTTTTTTTAAGAAAGAGCTTTTAACATTCGATTTAAGATAAAAAGTGTAAAGATTCACCGTAAATTTGAAAAGTTACGTTTTGAAAATGAAATTTGGTTTTTATGATTTTTTCTTTTTTCTTAGTTTTGTGTTGTTTCGTGTTCAAAATGCATGATGTGTCAAAACATTGTTTATGGATGGAGTAAGGATGAAGCCAGAAAATTTGATTTAGCGATAACGAACAAACATTTTTTTTTTTTCGATTTTTAAAAAATTTTTTTTTCGGGAAGATTTCTTTTTTTTTTTTCGTATCGTTTAGTTGAGAAATAATTTATGATTGAAACTGTTTAGTGAACAAATAAGAAAAGATGATATTAATATTTCCTATAGTATATTTTGCACCTAGGGAGTGAAAAACTGGAAAGTCTCAGAGCACATGTAATTTATCAGCCGAGGCGAAGCCAAGGTTGATAATCACGTGCTCTGAGACTTTCTTTTTTCGCTACATAGGTGCGAATACAATTTTTTGTGAATCCCCTAGCCTAAAGTAACATTTTGGTTTTGCTCAGCGGGAGCAAAATGTTACTTTAGGTTGGGGTAGCACAAAATAATATATTACTGCCCTAGGCCGCGAAAAACAGAAAAGTCCCAGAGTACGTGTAATTAGGGTCCGAGGCGAAGCTGAGGCCGATAAACACGTGCTCTGGGGCTCTCTTTTTTTGCGGCATAGGCCTGTATACTATTTTTCATACACAGTGGCCCGAAAATCGCTCTTCCTGCTTTGCGCAGCGGCAGGGAAGTAGTCACTTTCGGACGCTAGTATAAAAATTATTTTTTTTTTTGAGGAACTACCTTAATTGTTACGTCATCGTAAAAAAATTCGATAAAAATTATATATCAAAGAATAGAAGAACGTTGGCAATTGATTCCACAAACAGAAATAATTTATGATTTAAACTGTTTTGTGAACAAATTAGAAAAGATGATATTAATATTTCCAAATTATTTTCAAGTTAAAAAAAAAGGATGAGGAAGCTACTTGCCAATACATTGACAGCGGTTTTTCTTTTGTGATAACCATGCTAATCTGTGTAATTTATTTCAGTGAGGTGCAGAACGAGTAGGGGTGGCGGTGTGGCCGTGATTGTTAGTATATGATAAGCAGCCTCATTCGTTACTAGTCTCCCAATTATTTTTTTTGTTGATTTGGCAATGGACTATGGAGAGCGTGTGTGCGAGTACGAGGAATTTCCGTACTCGTGAGAATCGTGCAGCTTCAGTGCTGAGTTATTAGATTAGTGGGTGTTTTTTTATTTTTTTTTAGGCCAAATGTGTACAGGAGAGTAGTGTTTCTTTCGATCACCGCACAGGCAAATCTTTAATCAGGCATGGAAACCATATATATATATATATTTTTGTGAGATTCTGTGAATGAAAAGCCGATGGGCAAAGCACGAAATGTTGCAATATTAATTTTGTTTAATTAATATAATAAAGTTTGTTATATTGTTTTATTTTCATAAATGTGGGTGTTGAGTCAATTCATCCCATTCATGTCTCATGATCATATAGTTATCGCCAAAATCAAGTGTTGATGCTTTCTTTGATAATTTTAGATAAAAGTAGTGTTGAGATCACAGCTATGCATAATCAGCGTAACATCGGTGTTGCTGTGTAAAGTAACTGATAATGGCGGCGCAACGAGAGATGATGGGTGACAGGTTGACCAAGTCAAATATAAAATTTATTAATAATTTTAATAATCGTTGTTTTGTAAGCCATTACTCTAATCGTACCATAGGGCAGCCTAAAGAGAGGACCGAAGCCAGGTTTGTGTTTTTTTTTGTGTTTATTGGGTGAGTGTGTCGGTTCTTATATTATGTTTTTTTTGCATATATTGACAGATGCCTAATTGTTTAAAATCACGTGTATGTGAATGGCTGATACGAAATGGCTGATGAGTTGTCAATCTCACAAGTGTGAGTGATGATTGAACCTCTAGTAATAGGTTCAGTCATGGAGGGGGGAATGTAAGGAAGTCGTATCCCAGCGCCGAGTCCGGTGGTACTCCTTCCTAAATATATCCTAAGAATCCCTATGTCGAGAGAGATGAATAATTGATTAGGCCTAATAATGCCAATGCGGATCAGCACCGTGTTTCGTGACGCGCCGAAATTGCGAGAGTGAGTCACGAGCGACTCTGCGTGCGCCCATCGATTCAGCGTGTATTGCTGATGAGCAGAAGAAGACCTGATGTGTGGAAGGGGAATGTGCGACTGACGGGCCTACGACGGTGCGAGGACGCAACACTCTGTGTTGGGACGTGTGCGGAAAGCGACCGAAAGTAACCTCTACTGTGTGCGACCGGTCTCTGTGTCTGCGAGTGTGAGCTGCCGTCATTTGGAGTGTCTGCTAACCCTGGCTGCCTTTCATCTGCCCTCGCTGCGTTTCAGTCATGCTGCCGATTTCCGAGCCCAATTGTTTGCCACCACTACGAGTCAACTATTGTAAGTCATCCAACTCTCTCGGGTATTTTGCGCCATAAGTATAATATCTTCGCTACTGCTCGATCTCTCTCGACTACGTCCCCGCCTAGCTCGTCCTACGACCCTACCGCTGTACCGGCTAGCCGAGGTGGCCTCGACGCCACATATATAGATTGTATCGGGAAATACATACGCGTGCTGAATTAATATCAACCGAAACATTATTTGTAAGATTTGTATTATGGTGTAATGATTAACTATTACGGCGTCACTATCGTGACTGGCGCCTTAAATAAACTAAGCCTAATTGTTTTTGTTACTAAACGACGATCTCACAAGTTTATTTCGGAGCACCCTTGTTTCACCCATTTACAGGTCTATGTGGAAGTCACGCCAAGCGTAGCATCTGCATCCCGAGGATACTGTGTTATAAGCTATGTAAGTGGTTATCAAGTACGAGTGCATCAATGGCGTCGATAACGATGACTCAGTTGCAGAGAGCGGACTTGCCGCTAGCTCGGACATGGAGCGCGGAATCGGCAATGCCTCGCCCGACGAGGGTGCTCAGGCCGCTGCGTACCGCGAGCACTTGCCTTCCCTGGCTAACGAGCTCCAAGACGATGCAGGGCTTGCGTCACCCGAGCCCGAGGTCAACCTAGGCTTCGTTAACCTAGGCTAACAGGCGCCGTTCGTCGTGAGCAGGAGATTGAATAGAGAGTCGGCCGTAATCACTTCAACCGGATGGTGTTACTGAGGCAGCCAAATCCGCGTTTCCTAGAAAGAGAACGTGCTACCGGTCGGCTAGAGAACTTGCTGATTCAAGAGAGGCAACTCCTCGAGTACTTTATGGAAGGGTTTCGCCTCAACTTGCCCATTGTCAATGCCTGCGACCACGCGTTGTTCTGGGCATTCATTTTGCGAACAGGTGCTTGGCGAGGCGTATGTTATATCAATGACGTCTGTAACTACCTAGGACTATGCGAGATTATGATTCACAAGACTGGCTTAAAGAGACTCCTGCATGGCCAGTGCGCGACTTGCCCTGGTCGACCCCTTTCCTCGTGGCGCATAGTAAGCGCCTGGCACTGCGACCTATGCACGAAAACGATCCTGCTCAACACGAGAACCATAAGTGAATGACGCGTTCTGGAGAGTAGCCTTCCAGACGCGAGGCGCTAACAAGCTGTTATCTCGTGAGATGAGCAGGTGCAAGGTTGCCAGGAGCATTAGTTGTACGACGCCCGTTAGCGCCATTGTATTCATCGCGCCCTGGTCAGCGAGCAGACCTCACGAACTGGCTATATGCCGTTTTTTGTTGTAAGCCGCCCGTTCGCGCAATATTAATTTTTGCTCCGTTCAACTTTTGCACTGCCTTATGGCATTGTTTGCACTCTGCAAGCGAGCCCGTGATAGGCCATATGCCTCGGGAAAGCTAAGTCGTGTGCTGGTGCACTAGTCATTTTAATTTTGTATTTAAGCTAAGGTAAATTTTATAAATTGTTGATGTTTGAACATTTAAAATTCTCTCCTAATTTATTTCTTTGCATTTAGTTTTTATTTTACGATTATAAGAGTTATTAGAAAATGTGATCCATTAGAATCACAATTTTTTGTGGCCGTGGAGTTGTGAGGATCTCAGTTAGAAAGTCCGAGCCATCATAACCAATGCCATCTACTCGCCGAGGAAGGAAGCAGAGTCAAACTTCTACCTACGAGTCTTTGCAGGTGGGCTTGTATGCCAAGCTGTCCGTTTTTCGACGATATGCTGTCTAGTAAGGACAGTAGTCAGGACTTGAAGTGAGTCGAACTTTCGACGTACAAGTTTAATTGTGTGTACGATGTCCATTGTTGCGACGAGAGTCGAGAATTCGACAGAAGCCCCGCCCACTATCCAAAATCGAAGCAGTGCAGCAGCCAGCCGACCGCCTGCAGCCAGTGGCCTGATCAGCCACCGGCTTCTCTCTCCTCTATCCATCCTTTAGCTCAGAGAAGCTAGGTTTGCCTAAGAATCATATCTTCTGAGCAAGATCCACACTTTATTACTTTACAAATATTAAATAAATATTTCTAATCAAATAAATGAACTGGGACCTTCTGCTGCACAATCTGTATAAATAAACAAAGCACTAAAGGCACAAAAAAGAAAAACAGTGCCGCTTTAGGGCAGCTCTTATCACGGCGCTGCCATCGGCTCATGGTGGATAGTAGTACATCTTATAGTATGTCGAAAAATTATCGATGTATGTGATTATAAGGGAAAAGGTAACACGCTACCTCAAGTAGAGTCGCATTGAGCGTCACGCAATTGCCCTGCGCGCCGTAGGCTGAGTTCTTGCCAAAATATCGTCTATGCACCTCAGCTTCTAGCAACAGCAAACACGCGGCTAGATCACACACGACCAATAGAATACGCGCTATTTCATTTACTCTCATACGAGCATCCTAGGTGAAAATAATCTACTCGTAAGATGTCCTCGCGTAGGCCTTAAATACACTACACGTCGACTCGAACCACTTATGCCTTGGACTGTCAAAAAGACTCACTACGATGATTATCATTTGATTTTAACGACTATCGAAATACACACTACGAAAACGACTCGAAATTCTTTGTACTCTCCTGTCATGCATGTACATAATCTAAAATCCACACTACACGACTCCAAAATTTAAACGCTCAACACACACACACATTCAACCAAGTCTCACTACTACCATCCAACTCAAAATTTTACCTCCATCACCACTCAATGCCTTGGCTTTCGTTTTTCCTCGTTTTTGAACTCTATGATGTCCCTAGCTGCTTTCAATTTGCTGTTCGCATCTTTGATCCAAGCTCGTGTGTTGCTGATTTCGCACATATCTCAGACGATACGCGCAAAGAACGCTGTACAGCGTATTCACTCTGTCTAGGCAAGCACTTTCTTGTGAGTAACTTCCGAATACGCCTCGTTATGTCGCAATACTTCACTCGGTTTTGACGTCACTCTTCGAGACTCTTTGCCTCAAACATGACTTCAAGAACACGAACCAGAAAACGAAAACCACGTTCAAATGCTGCTCGCACAGCTTCCACAACAACTCAAAGTACGACTGCTTAACCCACAGTTTCTCCGAGAACAACTTTTGTTTCAACAGAATTTCTCATACTTATTGGAAATACTTGTTGAAATACTTATTAAAAATACTTATTGGAATAATATGGATAAAAGGGACTTGGAAAATCGTCTGGAATAAGCCTAAACAATTTTTAGAAGCGAAATTTTGACTCGTCGCGCCCGAAGTTATGTTCTGTATGAAACTCTTTCAAAGTTCTATCGTGGGAAAAAAAGGATAAAAATTTCTTCATGCATGCATGCATAAAAAATAGAATAAAAAAAAAATTCTGAGAAATCATTGAAAAATAGCTGCATCTGTCAGATTAAAGTAGAAATTCTCATTTTCAAGGGATCAGTTTCCACGTACTTTCTTTTTATGTTTAATGAATAGCTTTGGTAACTTGTATTACGAAGCGATTTATCAAAACATATATTTTTTGCCTCATCTATTAGAACATGTCTTGTTCAACCACCGTCTAAATAAGTACTGGTAGTTGTATGTCATATCCTAGCAGCTGTAGAAACTTTAGGAACTCGAAAACACACCGTCAAGTGTTCATTGATACAGAAAAGCCAAGTCATCTGATATAGCCAGAATGGCTGGGCCATAGCAGCGTAGCAAAGATTAAAATCTTCTGAGCAACATCTTAAAATTTTTATCGGTGCGAAACATGCGTTTACACGTGTCTGATGATAATCGAAATTGTCCGACGTCACGGCCAAAAAACCACGTAAAAAAAGCAAATTGATAACGCGCTACCCGCACTTTAATGTATCGTGAATTCGCATAAATATCATGATGAATAATAATTTCTAAAATTGTTGAGGGTGAATGACTCAGTGCTACTGAATTTATTTCAGAGACAGCACTCGAAAATTAAGGGTACACCGGGATGTTTAAGCGCGGGGCAACTCGCGCTTGGTCTATTTCATACTTTTATAATTTTCGTGCGGTTCGTTATAGGACGTAAGTCAGTTCTTTCGAGTCAGAGTCCAGTTAGCTCGTGTACTGAGTGCAAGCGTATACAGAGTGTAAGAGTGGTTAGTGTGTGCAACCCTGAATCACCGTGTGAAGGAATAGCGTGTACAAA